>CM042817.1:19441122-20079433 GCA_009982885.2 Hyles vespertilio
CAGCGCAGTGGCATCACTGCTGCTCCGTCGACCTCTTGAAACAAAATTGGTGACTGGAAGGTGGAGGAGGGCCTGGTCAGTTCAGATCACAATGTAATAACCTGTGAAATAAAACTACAAAGAGCTAAAGCTATAAAATTAAAGCAACTACTAGAATATATAACACTAAGAAAGCTAATTGGACAGAATTTAATAATAAATTTACACAATTAACAAAAGAAATAAAGTCAATAAAATAGAAATAGATAAAATACAAGACAAAGAAGAGCTAGATAAATACGTAGAAAATTACACGGATATAATAATAAAGCTTGCGAAATCTCCTACCTATTGGCGGAAGATAACGCAGAACACCGGCGAATTCGGGAACGAGCTGAGCGGGTAAATGATTGGTCACAAGGTGAGATGCGGGATCCACCATTCACCATGTATGAACTCAATGCCACACTGAGGAGTTTTAACCCGAAAAAAGCCCCAGGCTCAGATGGTTTAACGTCGGACATCTGTGCGCAGGCGATCACTCGAGATCCGATGTCTTTCCTATCACTGGTAAATAAGTGTCTAGAATTAGCGTACTTCCCGAAGATCTGGAAAGAGGCCACCGTTATCATCCTACGGAAGCCAGGAAAGGAAATTATAACATGGCCAAATCATACAGACCTATAGGACTATTACCAGTGATGGGAAAGATATTCGAAAAAATGGTGGTGGGCAGGCTAAATGGCACATACTGCCTAACATAAGCATGCGCCAATACGGGTTTATGCCACAAAGGGGCACCGAAGACTCCCTCTATGTCTTAGTGAAACATATAAAAGAAAAACTTAAACAAAAGAAAATCACAATCATGATATCCTTGGACATAGAGGGGGCCTTCGATAGCGCCTGGTGGCCGGCTCTAAAAAACCGCTTGGCAGAAGAACAATGCCCACCAAACATTAGACGAGTGATCGCCAGCTATCTAGACGACCGACTAGTCAGGGTCAGATATGCCGGTACGGAGATCCCGAGGAGAACCAGCAAAGGCTGCGTGCAGGGGTCTGTCGGAGGACCAATCCTGTGGAACCTACTCCTTGATCCCCTATTAAGGGGACTCGAAAGCCGGGGCGACTACTGCCAGGCATTCGCTGACGATGTCGTCCTGGTTTTCGACGGGGATTCCGCGGGCGAGGTCCAAAGACAGGCCAATGCCGCACTCGCCTATGTGCGGGATTGGGGAGTTCGTAACAAGTTGAAATTTGCACCACACAAAACGAAGGCGATGGTTGTAACCAAGAAACTGAAGTACGACTCGCCAATCCTGCGCATGGGCGGGGTCGATGTTGGTCTCTCCAAGGAGATCAAGATACTCGGCGTGACCATTGACGAGGGCCTCACTTTAAAGCCCACATTACGGCAGCGTGTGGGAAAGCGATGGCCTTTTATAAAAAGCTGGCAACGGCAGCAAGGGTGCAATGGGGCTTAGGGCCTCAAATTATAAAAACGCTCTACACTGCGGTCGTCGAGCCGACCATACTATACGCATCTAGTGTATGGGCGCCAGCATCCAACAAAGTGTATGTGAGAAAGCAGCTCGACGGCCTGCAGAGGAGTTTTGCCCAGAAGCTGACGAAGGCTTACAGGACCGTCTCGCTGAACTCGGCCTTACTGCTCGCGGGACTCTTACCCCTAGATATAAGGGTGCGGGAAACCGCACTCTTATTCGAAATCAAGAAGGGCTACTCCTCGCGAGTGGTGGGGGACAGGGAAGTTGAGGCACCTGAGGCCTTCGTTAGCCTAAGCCATCCAGCAAGACGTAGAACCATGGCTCTGCGTTTCCTGATGGACGGTGCAGAGTTGGCCCAGCATACTGCCGATTCCATAAACATCTATACGGACGGCAGTAAGATAGAGGGTAAAGTCGGAGCTTCACTCTCCATTTGGGAGGATGAAGCCGAGACCAAAACTAAGAAACTCAAGCTGGAGTCATACTGCACCGTCTATCAGGCGGAGCTGTTAGCGCTTAAATACGCGGTGGACGAGGCCCTGATCGCCAATGCACCCCAAATCAACATCTTCTGCGATTCCAGGTCGGCTCTTGAAACAGTCACCAAAGGTGACTCCCTCCATCCCTTGGCGTTCCAAATTAATAAAACCATAACATCTATAGAAGAACGCAACAAAATACTAAACCTATTTTGGATAAAAGCCCACGCAGGGATGGAAGGGAATGAAAGAGCCGATCGGCTCGCAAAGGATGCTGCCTTAAAATTAAAAATAAGGCCACACTACGATCGGTGCCCGATTTCATTCGCCAAACGACAAATTCGCCATGAGTCGATTGGCGAATGGAACCAAAGGTACACGACCGGAGAAACCGCTTCGGTCACAAAGCTTTTCTTCCCAGACGCCACCGAAGCACACAAAATTGTGAGGAGGCTTACCCTGGAGCCAGTTATCACGCAGGTGCTCACGGGCCACGGCGGGTTCTCCGGGTACTTGAACCGATTCAAGTGCAAGGAGAGCCCGGCGTGTCCCTGTGACGCTGATATAGACGAAACTGTCCCGCATATATTGTTCGATTGTCCTATACATTTAAAAGATAAAGTAGCGGTAGAAAACTTAATAAATACTGAATTGAAACCGGAAAATATACACGAAATAATGATAGACAATACAAAAAGGGATATATTTTTAAAATATTGTATTAAAGTTGCAAAGAAGGTAATAAATAAAAATAGTAGCAAATAATTGCTAAATTATATAATATGAGATTATATGTTGTAGCAATTGAACCTAGAATAAGAAACATTAATTTATATAGATAATAAGATAGTTTGCAAGTAGATAATAAGTGTATATAGAAGGAAATATATATATATATATATATATAATAAAAAAAAGCAAAAAAAAAAAAATGTAAGGACGAATGATTTATCGTAAGTTAAAGTACGAAGAAGTTAATAAAAGTAACATAAAAGAACGAATTATGGTAATGAATAAATTAAATGAAAGAAATAAACAACCAGAAATAAACTACTCTGGTGCAGCCAGGGGATCTAGAAAAAAAAAAAAAAAAAACCTAACCTAACCTAACCTTTTTTTTTTTTTTTTTTTTTTTTTTTTTTTTTTTTCTCGCGGGGAAAATCCCTTTACGGACCATCCCACCCCCGAAGGGGCGGGGGTGTGTCGGACTTACCGGTGCGCCTTCCGGCCCAGCGAGACGTGGAGCTGGGTCGGGTCCCTATCGTAGTCTGCGCACCGAAATACCGACTAAAAACCCCGCGTTGGCCACCATCGGTGCACTTTGGAGACGGCCCCGGGATACTGCTGAACAGACGCGCCAGGACCGCCTCCTTGTGCACTGCCGCTTAGAGCGACGCGGCTTCAAACGCCTTTGGCGTTACGTCTCGCGGGCCGCCAGGATAGGGAAGGCGGCCCCGTGTGGCCTCTGCGGCGCCGGGTTAGTTGGCGTCCCGGCGCCTAGTTCGTCGTCTGCGGTGATGACGAGCGGGATCCCGATGCCCGATGGAGATCGCCCATTCCTCCAGGGCCTCGCCCCGCGCGTCAGTCACCGACGAACCCCAAGCCAAGGATTTGGCGTTGAAGTCGCCGGCTACAAGCAGCGGGCGAGGCTGACTGTCTTGCACCATCAGGGCCCCCAGACGGACGAGAAAGTTTTCAAAGTCCGCCAGGGACCTGTTAGGAGAGAAATAAACACCTACGACCCATATCCCTCCCAACAGAACCGCCACACATCCCGAGCCCTTCGCTACTTTTTCGAAGGGCGGGGAGCCGGCAGCGCCCCGTGTGGTGATGGCCACCGAGCCATCCAGGTCCCCGGCCCACTCATCAGTGTCGGGGACAGAGTGTGGCTCAGAGACCACAGCCACGTGAATCAACCATTCTGCCAGGGACTGGACGAGCATGCCCTGTGCTCCCCGGCAGTGGTTTATGTTCGCCTGGAGGAAGTTCAGCGCCATTTATGACTGGGCGATCTCCATCATCTCTGGGCGGGACGGTTGCGGACGCGCCACTGCTCCGGCACCCACGCCGCGCTGAGGACGGGGCGGGACCGGTGATGCAGCGCAGGCCTTACCGCCCACCCTGTGGTCCGCGGGTTTTCCTGCTTCTGCGCAAAGCATGCAGTGCGGGTCCGCGGAGCACCCCCTTGCCTTATGGCCAGGTTGACCGCAGCGGTAACAGAGCCCGCTGCGGTCACACTCATCTGTGCAATGCACCCTTACGTGCCCCTTGTATAGGCAGCGGAAGCAGCGCATGGGCCGTGGCTCAAGAAGCCTCACTCCCGCTGCCACCCATCCAACTAGGACACGTCCTGCTTTGACAGCTTTCTCCGCTGCCTTGGCAGGACAGCGGAGCCAAACTGCGCCCAAGCCCGAGCGCTCGGCACGTACCTCCCCAACCTTGACATCCTCCGAGGAGCACTCACCGAGGCGGGCGATGGCCGCTGCGACTGCCTCGGGTGTGACTGAAGCGTCCAAACCCGAGACGCGCAACTCCGCGGTCTTGACGGGTCGGGTGACTCGCACGTCTTCCTCCGACCCACGGAGAGCTTCCCTCATTTTAGTGATGAGGGAGTCGGCCTTCGCCTCTGATTCGGGCCCGGGCACTTCAAACAGGTAAGCCCCTGTGGCTACCCGTCTTGGCCTCAGCCCCGCCGTGATACCCAGGCTGGCGAGGTCAATCTTCGCCGTGACCTCTTGCAGGACCCGCGCATAGGTTACTCCCCGCTCTAACGCCTGCGGCGTCACCGTCAGAGTGACGGCGGCTTTACGCGGCAGGCGGAGCCTGGGAGCGGTTTTACGCGGGGCCTGGGCTGGCTGAGGAGCCACCCGGGGCTTCTTTTTGCCCCTCCTGGCCACCACTGTCCACGGAGCCTCCGTGGTCGTGGCGGGTTGCGGGGGCGGAAGCGGAGTTTTCAACCTGGGGGCGCGTTGACGGCGTCCCCGGACGCGACCGCGTGACTCCCTGGAGGCCACTTGAGGTGGCTCCGGAAATGTAGCAGCTGCAGCAGGTCGGGCTGTCGCTGCAGGTTGGCCAACGGCTACAGGGGCCACCCTTACTCTTCTTGCTCCTAGAGCCGGCCACGAAGTTCCCAGTGGCGACGCCACAGGGGGCTGCGGCTTTGGAGCTGCCTGGGCTCTCGCCCTGTCGGCAGCCAGCGGGGGCCTAAGGATCGGCTCTGGAGGCAGCCGCATGGCGAATGCCTCGAGTTTGGCGTCCACCCTCGCCATATGTACCTCCAGGAGCTGTTTTATAGGATCCAACCCTAGTCCGCCAGAGGAGTCTGCCAACTCCACCACTGGTCGTTGCTGCGTGGCCAGCAGCTCCTGCAGGATCTTCCCTTGGGCAGCCAAGGCTGCCTCCAGTGCCGTCACCTTGTCGCGGAGGGCACGCTTCTCCGTTTCTGCTCTTGCGAGCTCCGCAGGGGGCGGCTCCTGTGCCAGCGCCAGCAGCTGCGACACGCTCTCGTTAAGGTCCCTGACATACGTGCCCTTTAAATGTCGGGACGTCCGAGAGACATTCTGGATCCGCTCCGCCATCTTCATCAGCACCTCGCTGCGGGTGACCGGGGTTTCACCCCTGGGAGCCGGTTTAGTCCAAGGGTGAGCTTCCTTGGCCTTTCGCAGCTCGGCCTCATCTGTCTCCATAGCCTGAGCCTCGTGGACGCGCTCTACGTCCAAAGCTGCGTCATAAGCCGCCTGAGCCCTTTCGAGTTCCTCGTCCTCGGCATCCGAGCTATGCTTCGGAGCTAGGGGTCTCCGTCTCTGTTTCTTTTTGGTGGCAGCACGGGAGTCCGTCTCCACCGCACTACCACCATCACTGGCCTCGTACCAGCACTAGGGTTCTCCAGCCTGGAACGCCACTCCTCCACAGCGGACCTGCGGAGGGAGGCCAAAATGGCCTCGACCTCTCGGGGGACCAACCTCTGCCCACGCCCGGACGCCTCCTCTCGCCGGAAGAAAGCCGACGAAAGGGTCCTCGCGTCCAGCACCCAGGGCAGAGTTCCCGCCAATACGCAGGCCGCCTCGTGCGAGACCGTGCGGTAGCCCCTGATAATCCGCTGCGCCACCATGCGCTGCGGACGATGCAGCAGGCGGACACAACGGTCGCCCAGGGACTCGGCCCAAACGGGACTCCCGTAGAGGGCCATGGACCGCACGACTCCAGCATAAAGGTTTCGGCAAGGGATGCCAGGACCATCAGTGTTGGGCAACAGGCGCCCCAGTGCGCCCGCCGCCCTCACCAGCTTCGGCGACAACTCCTCAAAGTGCGCGCGGAAATCCCATCGACTGTCGAGGACGAGACCGAGGTATTTCATCCTCGAGCCGACGGGAATCCGCACGCTCTCCACCGTGATGTGGGCCCCTGGCGGAGGCCCACACCGAGGACCGTGGAAACACACGGCCTCGGTCTTGTTGAGGGCCACCGTGAGGCCCAGTCGCCGAATCCTGCTCACCACCAGTCCAGTACCGAACGAGGCGAGCAGGGCGGACCTCTGGAACGTCCTGGCCGTCGCTGTCACTAGTGTGTCGTCCGCGTAGCAGACGACAGCGACGCCCCGAAGGTTGGTACCACGCAACACCCAGTCATAGCCGATGTTCCACAGGAGCGGCCCAAGAACCGAGCCCTGCGGAACACCGCACGACACTTCCCTACGGTGCCACCCGTCGGCGCCCGGATACACAACGCACCTGTCAGAAAGGTACGAGTGCACCAGACGCCGAAGGTAGGGCGGCACCTCGTGGTACCGCAGTGCTTCTTCGATGCAGGCCCAGGGCATGGTGTTGAACGCGTTGGCGATGTCGAGAGACACCGCCACCACGACTCCACCCCGGGACACCGCACGCTCCGCTTGTGCCTTCACCCGCAGAATCGCGTGGACCGTCGACCGGCCCCGCCGGAACCCGAACTGGCAGTCCGCCAGATCCGGGCCCGTTCCCTCCAGATGCTCGACGAGGCGCGCGTGGACTACGCGCTCGAAGAGTTTGCACACCTCGTCGAGCAACACGATCGGCCGGTAGGCCGAGGGCGAATCTGCGGGTCGCCCCTCCTTGCGGAGCAGGACAAGCTTGCCCGTCTTCCACCGCGACGGGAAGATGCCCTGCTCAAGGCACGCGGAGAAAAGGCCGCGGAGCCTCGTACCCAGCGACCCGACGGCCAGCACCCAGACACGACCGGGCACTCCGTCGAGACCCGGGGCCGAGTTTTTGCTCCGCAGCCGAAGCACTGCCGCCTCTAGTTCTTGCGGCGAAACCTCCGGGATATCCCTTACCGAAACCAACGACGATGGCGCCGGTGGACGTGGCGCCATCGGTGGAGGAGTGAACTCCTCGGTGGCCGGAAACAAGGCCGCGACGACGTCCTCCAAAAGGTCGATCCGGAGACTCTGGGTCAAGGGGGGCGCCCATGGGCGGAATTTCCGCATCGCCACACGGTACGGGCGCCCCCACGGATCCCTGTCCAGAGACCTCCGGAACTCTTCGTTCGCCGCGGCCTTCGCTTGCGCGATGGCCACCCGCAGCGCTCTCTTCGCCTCTCTGTGGAGGTCGAGAAGGTGCTGCCCCTGCTCGTCGTCGCCGGGTCTACGGGTCCGACGACGACGGTGCCTGGCGAGTCGGCGGCGCGCGACCTGGCAAGCCGCGCGCAGCTCTGTGAGCTCGGCCGACCACCAGTACACCTGGCGCTTCGCTGGGAGGCGGGTGACCCGGGGCATGGCCGCGTCGCAGACTCGCGACATCGCCACCCCGAACCATTCCGCCTCTTCCTCGACCCGCACCGGCCCGTCCGGCACGGGGAGCCACGCCTGAACAATGGCAGCTTCCTTCGCGGCCTCCACATCGAGGCGCTTCGCGGCCCAACGTCGGCCGCCCGTGAATCGGGCAGTCGGACCACCACCGGACTGGCGGGTGGAGACCTGGGAGGATGAGACGCTGAACCGAATGTAGAGATGATCGGACAGCGTCTCCTCCTCAACCAAAACCCTCCAGTCCCGAACACGGCGGGCAAGGGCCGGGGTGGCGAACGTGACGTCCACCACCGAACCGCCGTTGTGCCGCACGCACGTGTTCTCCGACCCCCGATTCAGGACGACCAACCCGATGGAGATCGCCCATTCCTCCAGGGCCTCGCCCCGCGCGTCGGTCACCGACGAACCCCAAGCCGAGGATTTGGCGTTGAAGTCGCCGGCTACAAGCACGGGGCGAGGCTGGCTGTCATGCTGTACCAGGGCCCCCAGGCGCGCGAGGAAAGTCTCGAATTCCGCCTGGGACCTGTTGGGAGAGAAATAGACTCCCACTATCCACACCCCTCCCACCAGGACCGCCACGCATCCCGCACCCTTCGCTACTTTTTCGAAGGGCGGAGAGCCGGCGGCGCCCTGGGTGAAGACGGCCACCGAGCCATCAAGGTCCCCTGCCCAGTCGTCACGGGCAGGGACAGAGTATGGCTCGGCGACCACAGCCACGTGAATCAACCACTGCGCCAGGGACTGTTCGAGCATGTGCTGTGCTCCTTCGCAGTGGTTGATGTTCGCCTGGAGGACTTTTTTTTTTTTTTTTTTTTTTTTCTCGCGGGGAAAATCCCTTTACGGACCATCCCACCCCCGAAGGGGCGGGGGTGTGTCGGACTCACCGGTGCGCCTTCCGGCCCAGCGAGACGTAGAGCTGGGTCGGGTCCCTATCGTAGTCTGCGCACCGAAATACCGACTAAAAACCCCGCGTTGGCCACCATCGGTGCACTTTGGAGACGGCCCCGGGATACCGCTAAACAGACGCGCCAGGACCGCCTCCTTGTGCACTGCCGCTTAAAGCGACGCGGCTTTTAACGCATTTTGCGTAACGTCTCGGGGGCCGCCAGGATAGGGAAGGCGGCCCCGTGTGGCCTCTGCGGCGCCGGGTTAGTTGGCGTCCCGGCGCCTAGTTCGTCGTCTGCGGTGACGACGAGCGGGATCGTTCTGCTCCCGATCCCGCTCGGCGCTCTCCTTCTGCAACATGACGCGCTCGCAGAAGGAGAGCATGGCTCGCCACGACCTCTGGCTGCCGACCATGGCGGCGACCACGGTCGGCAGCGAGAGGTCTCCACCCAAAACCGCAGTGAGAGCGCTGCGCTCCTCGTCCCAGGCTGGGCATTCCTCGAGTGTGTGCTGGGCCGTGTCCTCGCGGCAGTTGCCACAGTGGTGGCACACGGCGGACTCCTCGGCTCCGGCTACGCGACACAGGTACGCACCGAAGCAGCCGTGCCCGGTGAGCACCTGCGTCAACCGGAATGTCGGCGCACCGTGGCGCCTCTCCAGCCACTGTTGGAGGACAGGTCGCACTGCCGCGACGGTCCTCGTGCCAGCACTGGGGTTCTCCAACCTGGAACGCCACTCCTCCACGGCGGTCCTGCGGAGGGAGGCCAGCATTGCCTCGACCTCTCGGGACACCAGTCTCTGCCCGCGCTGGGACGCCTCCTCTCGTCCAAAGAAGACAGACGAGAGGGTCTTTGCGTCGAGCTCCCAGGGCAGAGTTCCCGCTAGAACGCAGGCCGCCTCGTGCGAGACCGTGCGGTAACCCCTGACGATTCGCTGCGCCACCATGCGCTGCGGACGGTGCAGCAGGCGGACGCAACGAGGGTTCAGGGACTCGGCCCAAACGGGACTCCCGTAGAGGGCCATGGACCGCACGACTCCAGCATACAAGTTTCGGCAAGGGATGCCAGGACCATCGGTGTTGGGCAGCAGGCGCCCCAGTGCGCCCGCCGCCTTCACCAGTTTCGGCGACAACTTCTCAAAATGCGCGCGGAAATCCCATCGGCTGTCGAGGATGAGGCCAAGATACTTCATGCTCGAGCCGACGGGAACCCGCACGCCGTCCACTGTGAGGTGGGCCTCTGGTGGGGGCCCACACCGAGGTCCGTGGAAACACACGGCCTCGGTCTTGTTCAGGGCCACCGTGAGGCCCAGTCGCCGAATCCTGCCAACCACCAGTCCCGTACCAAACGAGGCTAGCAGGGCGGCTCTCCTGAAAGTCCTGGCCGTCGCTGTCACCAGTGTGTCGTCCGCATAGCAGACGACAGCGACGCCCCGAAGGTTGGTACCACGGAGCACCCAATCGTACCCGATGTTCCACAGGAGCGGACCCAGAACCGATCCCTGTGGAACACCGCACGTCACCGCTCTTCGGTGCCACCCGTTGGCGCCCGGATACACCACGCACCTGTCAGAGAGGTACGCGTGCACCATGCGCCGGAGATAGGGCGGCACCTCATGGTACCGCAGTGCTTCAACAATGCAGGCCCAGGGCATGGTATTGAAGGCGTTGGCGATGTCGAGAGACACCGCCACCACGACTTTGCCCCGGGACACCGCTTCTTCCGCCTGTGCCTTGACCCGCAAAATCGCGTGGATCGTGGACCGGCCCTGTCTGAACCCGAACTGGCAATCCGCCAAGTCCGGGCCCGTGTCCTCCAAGTGCTCGACGAGGCGCGCGTGAACAATACGCTCAAAAAGCTTGCACACCTCGTCGAGCAACACGATGGGCCGGTAGGCCGATGGCGACTCTGCGGGTCGCCCCTCTTTCCGAAGCAGGACAAGCTTGCCCGTCTTCCATCGCGACGGGAAGATGCCCTGCTCCAGGCACGCGGAGAAAAGGCCGCGGAGCCTCGTACCCAGCGACTCGACGGCTAGCACCCAGACACGACCGGGCACCCCGTCGAGCCCCGGGGCCGAGTTTTTGCCCCGCAGCCGAAGCACTGCCGCCTCCAATTCTTGCGGCGAAACCTCCGGGATAATCCCTTCCGAAACCGATGACGACGATGGCGCCGATGGACGTGGCGCCATCGGTGGAGGAGTGAACTCCTCGGTGGCCGGGAACAAGGCCGCGACGACGTCCTCGACGAGATCGGTCCGGAGACTCTGAGTCAGCGGGGGCGCCCACGGGCGGAGTTTTTTCATCGCCATGCGATACGGACGCCCCCATGGATCTCTGTCGAGAGTTCTCCGGAACTCATCATTCGCCGCAGCCTTTGCTCGTGCGATGGCCATCCGCAGCGCTCTCTTCGCCTCTCTGTGGAGGTCGAGAAGGAGCCGCTCTTGTTCGTCGTCGCCGGGTCTACGGGTCCGACGACGACGGTGCCTGGCGAGTCGGCGGCGCGCGACTTGGCAAGCCGCACGCAGCTCAGTGAGCTCGGCCGACCACCAGTACACCTGGCGCTTCGCTGGGAGGCGGGTGACCCGGGGCATGGCCGCGTCGCAGACGCGCGACATCGCCACCCCGAACCATTCCGCCTCTTGCTCGACCCGCACCGGCCCGTCCGGTACGGGGAGCCACGCCTGAATTAAAGCGGCCTCCTTCAACGCCTCCACATCGAGGCGTTTTACGGCCCATCGCCGGCCGCCCATGAAACCGACAGTCGGACTACCACCGGACTGGACGGGGACCTGGGAGGTCTGGACGCTGTACCGTATATATAAATGGTCGGACAGCGACTCCTCCTCGACCAGGACCCTCCAGTCTTGAACACGGCGGGCAAGGGCCGGGGTGGCGAACGTCACATCCACCACCGAACCGCCGTTTTGCCGCACGCACGTGTTTTCCGACCCCCGATTCAGGACGACCAGCCCCATGGAGATCGCCCATTCCTCCAGGGCCTCGCCCCGCGCATCGGTCACCGACGAACCCCAGGCCAAGGATTTGGCGTTGAAGTCGCCGGCTACAAGCACCGGGCGAGGCTGACTGTCTTGCACCACCAGGGCCGCCAGACGGACGAGAAAGTTTTCAAAGTCCGCCAGGCGCCTGTTAGGAGAGAAATACACACCTACTACCCAAATCCCTCCCAACAGAACTGCCACACATCCCGTGCCCTTCGCTACTTTTTCGAAGGGCGGGGAGCCGGCAGCGCCCCGTGTGGCGATGGCCACCGAGCCATCCAGGTCCCCGGCCCACTCATCAGTGTCGGGGACAGAGTGTGGCTCGGAGACGACAGCCACGTGGATTGACCATTCTGCCAGGGATTGGACGAGCATGCCCTGTGCTCCCTGGCAGTGGTTAATGTTCGCCTGGAGGAAGTTTAGCGCCATTTATGACTGGGCGATCTCCATCATCTCTGGGCGGGCCGGTTGCGGCCGCGCCACAGCCCCGGCGCCCACGCCGCGCTGAGTGCGGGGCGGGACCGAAGATGCAGCGCAGGCCTTACCGCCCACCCGGTGGTCCGCGGGTTTCCCGGCCTCCGCACAAATCGTGCAGTGCGGATCCGCGGAGCACTCTCGCGCCTTGTGTCCCGGTTTACCGCAGCGGTAGCAGAGCCCGCTACGGTCGCACTCGCCGGTGCATTGGACCCGCACATGCCCTTTGTACAGGCATCGGTAACAACGCATGGGCCGGGGCTCGAGCAGCCGTACTGCCGCCGCCACCCAACCCACGAGAACGCGTCCCGCCTTTACAACCTTCTCCGCCGCCTTCGCTGGACAGCGGAGCCATACAGCGCCCAGGCCCGAGCGCTCGTCCCGGATCTCCCCGACCTTGATGTCATCGGAGGAGCACTCGCCAAGACGGGCGACGGCCGCTGCGACTGCCTCAGGGCTGGCTGAAGCGTCCAGCCCCGAGACCCGCAGCTCCGCAGTCTTCACAGGCCGAGAGACGCGAACGTTCTCCTCCGACCCACGAAGGACCTCCCTCATTTTGGCGATGAGGGAGTCAGCCCTCGCCTCCGACTCGGGCCCGGGCACCTCAAAGAGAAAAGCCCCGGTGGCTATGCGCCTAGACTTCAGCCCGGCTGTTATACCGAGGCTGGCCAGGTCCACCTTCTTCTGGACCTCACGCAGGACTTCTGCATAGGTAACTCCCCGCTTCAACGCCTCCGGCGTCACCGTGAGAGTCACGGCGGCTTTGCGCGGGAGGCGGAGCTGGGGAGCAGCCCTGCGCATGGTCTGGGCTGGCTTTTGAGCCACCCGGGACTTCTTCTTTCCCCTTCTGTCTACCACGGTCCACGGAGCCTCTGCGGACGTGGCGGGCTGGGGAGGCGGACGCGATACTTGCGAGGGCTGTCTGAGCGGGGCCCGTTTACGGTTCCCCCTATTTCGCTTTCGCGATTCCCGCGGGGCCACTATCGGCGGCCTTGGTGCGACTGCTGCTGGCCGGGCTTCTGCAGCAGGCCTGCTGGCAGCTGCCGTGGCAACCCTACTACCGCCCGCCCCTAGTGCGGGCCACGATGCATCTAGCCTCCCTGTGGCAAGGCGCTGGGGCTGAGAGTCTGCCTGAGCTCTCTTACGATCCGCAGCCAGTGGAGGCCTGAGGATAGGCTCTGGAGGCAGCCGCATGGCGAAAGCCTCCAGTTTGGCATCCACTTTCGCCATGTGTATTTGTAGTTCCTTCAGTGGATCCACCTCCGAGGACACCCTCGATTCAGATGTTGGTCGATCCATCGAGCTCAGCTTTGCCATGAGGCTCTCCAGGATCTTCCCTTGCGCAGTAAGCGCCGCCTCCAGCGCTGACACTTTCTCCCGGAGTGTAGCCTTCTCGGCCTCCATCCGCGTTAGCTCCGCGGAGGCCGGTTCCTCGGCCAGCTCAAGCAGCTCAGCCACGCTGTCTTTCAGCTCCTTAATGTAAGTGCCCTTTAAATTGTGGGCCGTACGAGCAACGTGGTTGAGTCGCTCCGCCATTCGAGACAGAGCCTCTCTACGAGTAGCCGGGGCCGCTTCCCTTGGAGCTGGCTTCGACCAGGGGTGCGCTTTCTTGGCCCTTCTTAGCTCAGCCTCATCGGCCTCCATCATTTCGACTTCGGCGACACGCTCCTCGTTAAGAGCCGCCTCATACGCCACTTGCGCCCTGCTAAGAGCGTCGTCCTCTGCGTCCTGACTCCACACTGGGGCCGGAGGTCTGCGTTTCTGTTTTTTTGTGGCAGCTCGGGAGTCGGTCTCTACCGTGCTACCACTGCCGTCGCTAGCCCTTGGCCGCTTTTCAGCAGGGCGAAGTGCCCGCTGCCTTGTGCGGCTTTTCTTCACCTGCGAAGAGTCGCTGCTCATCCCGGACTCCGAGTCAAAGTCGCTGGATGGCGCGTTCCTCTCCGCAGGTTGTTTCTTCGACGAACTTGCTCGACTGGACACTCGAGAGTTGTCCGAATCGGGCAGTCTTTCGACTACAACTGCACAGTCAATAGATTTATTTGAGTTTTTATTTTGTGAAATATCCATTTTTGTTCCCACGAGTATGGGGGAAAAAGAAGGTCCGCCCAGGCAGTGCCCCCTGTACCTGGGTAAGCCTAGCATAACCCGCCAGAGGGTCGGCCGGTACTCTGGCGGGGGTCGCACTACAGACTGAACTGCCCATCAGCCATGCATCCCCTCGCGGTGCGCCGCCGCTTGGGATTCGGGGTACTTTTTATAGAGGCATCCTCCCTCGCGGTCCGGGCGGTTAAGCCAAGACCCTCGGTCCGGCAGGAGTGCGAGACATGACCACAAACCTCACAACCGGATTACGATATGCGACGGTGACCGTGGGAGGGACACTCCCAAAGCCCGCCCGGCGGCGGGGTAAGCGCACACCGGGCCCGCCGAAACCTCCGGGACAGAACCGGAGGGTGACCCAAATGGAGGGTCTCGCCTGCAACGACAAATGGAGGCGGCCGCCACAAAAGACAGCGACCGCCAAACCCCCTGCCCTCCCCGTCGGATATTCGCCGTCGGCCATCGTAGTTGCAGAACTGCAACTACGATGACCCACGTTGCCCAGGGTGCACCACGTGGAGGTTCCGGACATCGCACCCCGGGGAGCCTGTAACCTAACCTAACCTAACCTAACCTAACCTAACCTAGACTGGTTTTGAGCTGTAATACTAGATTTTGGAAAATAACATAATTTTACTTAAATCTTAACAATTTATTAAATTCTGCAAACTTTTAGTATCGACTGTTTTGGATTGTTGCAATTTCGAACGCGTCCCGTTGATCCCGATACGTGCACCCCACGCTCGCTGGGATCTGGAGACCCCAAAACTGTTTGTTTTTGCGGAAACCCTTGAAAGTCGATATTTTAATTGAAAAATTCATATTATCGTCTCTGATAATTCAAATTTGGTTTAGAATTCTAGATTTTTTGTGTAACCCGTGTCCTGCCGCTCGGTGGCACACGAAGGGTGTGGCTATCCTAAATTTGTGTTGTTATTAATATTTAAATTCACTAAATTTTGTTTCAAATATCAAGTTTTTGGGCCCCCCTCGAAATTTTTTGCTCCCGGTCGTTCCAGATTATCACACCATTAGACGCGTCTCGTCGAGCCCGACACGTGGATACCACGCATGCTGGGTCTAGACGCACTAAAACTGCAAAATTTGCCCCCCCCACACACCCAATAGCGTCATTAGGCATATCGACTCGGAATAACTTTGAAATAGGAAAATTTCGAAAAATTCAATTTTGTATTTTAAAATTTTCTTCACTTATTGTATCATTAGTTTGATCGCTGAAATTAATATACCATCAAAATTTTACCCTATTTTCTTTTATACTAATATATTTAAAAACATTTTCACTTAAAATTGTTGTTCTACTTACCTGACTGTGTAGTGGCTGCGCTACTCACATACCATCTGAAATAAGAAAATATTTTCTTTTAGATATACACACAAATATTGACTTTTACAGGCCTTTTACACCTGTAAAGAATTCATCTTCGACTATATTGACGCATCCCCTTGACAATAAACTACTCCCATTTTAAAAAACGTTCGGTTGCGGATATAGAACTCCCGCGAAAGACGTTGGCAGTAAGCCGACAAAAACAAATAAAACTCCCGATAACAATAGCCCGAAAGGGGCTACCGGTACCTCTGTCGCGCAGGCGCGGCGCAGCATAGAATCCCAACTCAAACGAGTAGAAGAAACTGGCGGCGCCGGGTCTGCGAGGCAGAGGCCACGTTTGAACCCACGGACAATAAAGCCATAGCCACAACATTAGGTTTGACAGTCTCCGTGGCGCAGGCGGTTAGACGCCGCCTGTGAAACGAGAGGCCGCGGGTTCGATCCCCGCACCGAGAGAAATGTTTGTGCGGCCCACAAATATTTCTCTCGGGTCTGGGTGTTTGTGAGACCGAAAAGTCTCTCGTAGTTCCTGATACCCACGACACAAGACTCGATCTTAATGTGGGGTCAGGACTATGTATGTGACTGTTGGGTGTTATTTATTATTATTATTTATTATAGCCAAGAAAACGACTGCAAGCTCGTTAGACAAGTCCCCCAAAAGGGACTCGGAATACTTAAATAGGACGTCCGAAGCAAAAGCCTGTCTCATCAAACTTAGACTTCAGATAAATAACAGTCGAAATCTCAAGACAGAGATTAAAAATGAAGTTATAGAGGCCGCGGATAGATTATACAAACTGGTTAAAGATGCGGAAGAAGACAGAGCTTACAGAGAAGGAATCGGAAAGGACATGCACTGTGAGCAACAAGGGAGAGTAAAATCTGCAAACGAACAAAGGGAAACAGGGACGAATTCGACAGGGCAAAATGATATTGTTAAGAAACTTGAGGAGCATGCTAAACTACTAAATGAAAACAAAGAAGAGATGATGAAATTAAATGAAGAAATGAAAAAGCATAGGGAAGAGTGGTCAAATAAAGGAAGTTATGCAAATGTGCTGGCTGCACCACCGAAAAATAAACTAAGAGAGCCCACAACAACAATGCACTCAATCGTAGTGACTTCGGTGGATCAGGCAGACTCAGGTGAAGAGGTATTTGAAAAAAAAAATGGTTGCCTGTAAAGTCGGTTTTACGGGCGAAGATTTTACGTGACAACGTCTTTTTCTCGGTAGAATATTTATTGATATGAATATAATTAAATTGCACAATAGGAACAAGGAATTGAATGAAAATAAGAATTGCACAAATTTTAACTATAGAAATATATTTTGTTTACTAAAACATTGTACATGTAATGACGAATCTAAGCACTCCATATTTTCACTACAGACACAGCTGACGATACTTTAACCACACGTGTGAACTTGTATTGTGACGCTTTCTTGTTTTTCCAACGCCAAGAACGTTCGAGAAAGACAAAGACAGAGACACAAGCATGCGCCGATTCAATGCGCCTAATTCTCTAGTGCTGCGCGCGCACCGTTACGTTACCGGGCGTTACACTTTTTCATAAGTGACTTCCAGCCGCAACCTAATTTAAGACGTTGTCACGTCAATAAGAAAAATCGTATTTTGCCTGCTCTCGATTGTCGAGCTCGTCAAGACGATTCCTCTGACTCCAAACACGGGGGGTTTACTTTAAGAAATGACGGAGTTATGCCTGGACAAATATTTTAGGGGAGAGAGGGAGGAATTTGGGGATTTGGTTGGGGCCAATCTGTAGAGCTCACCGAGCCGGTTCCAAAGATACCAAACTCGGTGGGTCTACGATCTATATTGGCCGAGATAGGATTGGGGGGGGGTGAGGTAAATTTTCGGGGTGGGGGTAAGGGAGGGGGGGGGGGGGAGGAAGGTTTCGTGGGGAGGCTAACTTAAATTAATTTTTTGGAGGTAAAATATTTTTTTTTGGGGGGTAATTTTTTGCGTAATTTGGGATTTCTGGCGGGGTCAATTTGTAGCCCTCACCAAGACGGTTCCGAGGATACCAAACTCGGTGGGTCTACGACCTATGTTGGCCGAGATAGGATTGGGGGGGGTGAGGTAAATTTTCGGGGTGGGGGTAGGGGAGGGGGGGTAGGTTTCGTGGGGAGGCTAATAGGCACTATTTCGGAATAAGGGTGGGGGAAGGCAGGGGGGGGGGGCTATGGGACAATTTTGGAAAAAGTGGGTGAAACTGAAAAATAATTCTCTAGTGCTGCGCGCGCACCGTTACGTTACCGGGCGTTACACTTTTTCATAAGTGACTCCCAGCCGCAACCTAATTTAAGACGTTGTCACGTCAATAAGAAAAAGAATTAATGCAAAAGAGGAAGGCCTAAAAGTAGACAGTATACGAAAGGCAAAGGATAGAAAAGTAATAATCGGATGCAGGACAAAGGAAGAGTTAGGAAAGATAAAGGAAAAGATAAGGAAAGCGGAAGGAGAACTGAATATGGAAGACGTAAGAAACAAACAGCCGTTGATCATACTGAAATATGTCCTCAGCATCAACTCTGACGAAGACATCATTAAAGCCCTCAAATCCCAAAATGAACACCTGCTTGGAAATTTGAGTGATTGTGAGACCGAGATAACTGTCAAATACCGCAGGAAGACTAGGAATCCACATGTCTGCCATGTGGTCCTGCAGGTGCCAACGAGAGTGTGGAGGATATTGACAGAGGCAGCGTCTGTACATATAGACATACAACGGGTCAGAGTAGAGGACCAATCTCCCCTGGTGCAGTGCTCGCGCTGCCTTGGCTTCGGACATGGGAAAAGATTCTGCCGGGATCAAACGGATGCATGTAGTCACTGCGGCGGGCCTCACCACAGGTCAGATTGCCCTGACTGGGTGGCGCAAGTACCGCCAACGTGCTGCAATTGCATCCGGGCGAAACTAAGCGGAACCGACCATAACGCATTCAGCGCGGAGTGCCCCGTGAGGAAGAAGTGGGAATCTCTGGCGAGATCAACAGTCGCGTACTGCTAAAGTCGATCGCAGAGTCCCAGATCAGACCGAGATGGTTGGAAAACTGGGATCCCACGAATTCCAAACGGGGACCGTATGCGTTGAGACTAAGAGGCAAGGCAGCGCGGGGATTGACGGGATGAGAGAAGTCCTCACTATGTGTATAGAGCAATGCCTGCGGGCACTCATCGACGGAACAGTCCCAAATATAAACACCAATGGGAAACTATATAGTGAATATATAGATAACAACGCCTGCGCTGAGGGTACTCCCGATCTGCTGGACGAGTCGAAGGTCAAAAAAGCATGAAAACAAAAAGTACAACATAAAAATTAAATAGGGAAATTGTTTTGTACATAAAAACAAATAAATAAATAAACATAATAAATAAAAAAAACATAAAAAAAAAAAAAATTGTATGTATAAATAAAATTGACTTACCTATGTAGACCGAAGAACTCTGATGAATGCAGAGACCGCCAGCGGCGAAGGAGGAACCCGATTCGCAGCGCGAGTCCAGAGCACAGTAGCCGTCGATCAGTGCCCTCAAGCGAACAAAAAGGATATTCAGACATAGTAAAAAGACAATACTTTATATACACACAAATACACTATTTTTAACTAAAATATAGACCACTATATGTCTGAATCCGCATTTCCTGAAACAAACCTATCCGTAGAAATAATAGAGTAGATGCGAAACAGAAATAAGTGGCAAATCAATTCATCAAAATTAAATAGAGCATAAGCATAAAATATCAGATACAAACGAATAAATTGTTATTAAGTATAAAAGATAGAAATAGTTTACTTAAATACATAATATAAGATTATGTACGAATAGTAAATATGACAATGTAGGATATAATCACCTAGAATTAGAAAATATATTATGATATAAGGAATAGACAAGAAATTTAAGCTATGTAAAAGAGCAATTAAGGCCTATATAAAACTAACTGTGAGCATAAATATAGAAATAGAATACATAAGAAAATAAAATAAGAAATATACGAGAGCAGTCTGCCATGTCAGAATGCCAAGCATCGCTTTCTAATTAAAGCTGTTGTTTCGTTTTGACACTGTTCATGAGCGGCTGTATCGTTTACCATCAAGCGAACAGCAAGATCGTCTCTTCACAAACAAAAAAACAATTCCTTGAAGCACTCCCCGTGGAATAGACGATAGAACACATAGAGAGACCTGAAGTCTCTCCGCTGTCCTAACGGTTCCAATTTGTTAATGAGATTGAGATCATAGACTATTCGACAAGCTCTTCTCTGTAAGGAGTCAAGTGAGTTGAGCTGATATTTTGGGGCACCTGCCCAGAGGTGAGAGCAGTACTCCATGTGGGGCCGGATCTGCGCTTTTAAAGCTTTAACCTATGACCCGAGGTGAAGTACCGCTTGGCTCTGTTCAGGATACTCAACTTTTTGCTCGTCAGTTTTGCTTCATAATTCGCAAATTAGAACAAATCCCTTGAACTTTTTACCCAGTTACATCTCACTTCTTTTGTCGCTAAAGTAAAAAAAACAAGCCTATATATTATCATAATATTAAACTTGGCTTCCATTTTACAATTATGTTTTTTATAGCATATCATTACTTTTTGTGCATAAATTATGAGAACGAGTTTATCTATACATATAAATAAAATTGAAGTGTCTGTTTGTAAAGTGAAAATAAAAAAAAAACCAACTATATATCGTTATATACAGGATACCTGTGCCGAAAATGATCTTAAAAAAATTTTGTCTGTCTGTCTGTTAGTTCCGGCTAATCTCTGAAATGGCTGGACCTATTTTGATGGGACTTTTTTTGTCAGGTAGCTGATATAACAAGGAGTAACTTAGGCTACATTTATTTTAGGAAAAATATTTTATTTTAGAAAAATAAAGTAATGTTGCAATGCCCGCGCGCAGCTCACGCGCATGCCACCACTGAACCGTCACGTCGGGCGCCTCCCACCACTTCTCCCACCAACGAATCAATATCACATTTACAAAATATTGTATATCAAGAAATTTTTCAATAAAGTTAATACAAAAAACTGAAAATAAATGTGTAACGGGAGTTTACCGCCACTCGCTAAGAGATGGCGCCACCATAGAATAAGATCGCGGTATGGTTTCGTTACAAAGGTTGATAATTAAAATAAAATGCAAAAACCAAAAAAAAGCTAAATAAACTAATTAACTTTTTTGTTAAATTCCACGCAGACGAAGTCGCGAACACAGCTAGTTTATAATAAAATTAATATCGCACCACTGCCCAATCCGCTTCTCCACGGTCGCCGTAACGTGTGTATGTGAACCCCAGTGAATCGGGTGAGTAATACGATAGTCGGTGATTAGTCATAAGTGCTAAAACGAAAATGTTTGTACATACAAAAAAAAAACGTTTGCATTCCACTCGTTATATTCACCGGAAAACCTTCAATATAATTTTTATGAATACCGGCTGTTATCAATGTTGTTAGCTTATTCTTATATTACAAACACTATAAAAATGATATAATAAAAAAATAATAAAATTAATAATTAATATTAAATAAATTTCACAAGTGATGGAAAGCATGATAGCGATATTGAAAGAAGAGTGAATGCGGGAAATCGAGTGAATGGTGCGCTACACTCCTTTATGAATAGTCGGAAGGTCTCCAAAAAGGCACGACTGGCTGTCCATGGAGGAGTGTTAATTCCAACGCTTATGTATGGTAGTGAAAGTTGGGTATGGCAAAAGAAGCATGAAAGTAAAATTAGGGCAGTAGAGATGAGATCGTTAAGGGGAATGTGTGGTGTAAGCTTGTGTGACAGAGTGCGAAATAGCGTGGTGATGGAAACTTGTGGAGTGAAAGAGTATGTAGTGACGAGAATTGAGAAAGGAATGTTACGATGGTTTGGTCATGTAGAGAAGATGGATGAAAGGAGAATTACGAAACAAATACATAATGCGAGTGTGGATGGAACAGTTGGTAGGAGTCGACCTCACCGAACATACACCATCCAAATCGGTGATACCCTCAACAAAGGTCAGGTTAAAAGTACCCTGAACCGACGAGAATGCATGAAGACGTTGATGAAAGTGGATGAAGCGAAAGTAGTATGTCAGGATCGAGCAAAGTGGCGGTCTATTGTCTCTGCCTACCCATATGGGATACAGGCGTGACGATTATGTATGTATAAAACATTACTAGCTTTATATTTATTTGTATTCACCCAACCTGTTTTTATGCCAATTTTGAACTTTTTAGGCCATCTGGAACTGGGTTAAAGTTTTGATCTATAAGTCAGTCAGTGAAAAAAATGACACTTTTTATAAATGTACGTTTAAAAATTTATATGCGCAAAATACATGTTTATATGAACTAGTTCTTGAGTTATTGGAGGGTGAAAAGTGGCTCAAAATGGTTCGTGTTAAATACACGCCCGGGGTAGTCGCCAGGAGGGAGATTTTCTGTGGTATGTAAAGTTTGCCAGGCCGCACTAGACCGGGATAGTGGACTATGGCCTCTCTTCATCGAATTCTCGGTTGTACATGAGTCTTGGGCTGTAAAATGGGCGATTATGAATTTTGCAATTCACATTTAAAATTACTGGCACATATTTGAATCAAAATAAAAAACTAAAGAGACAAGCGTGATATTTCAAAAAGTAATTAAAAGTTCAGTTCTGACTCCCCACCGTCCAGTCTTAGGATTATTTACACAAAGAGTAAATAATTACAAAGCGATATGTACCGATACGTCCCATTCTTTTTCTTCATTATCCATCCCGTCTTATACCGTGCATTTACATTTCGTCCTATCAAATTTGTCAGCTGTCCAGTCCTCTCCCGTACCTCCTACTCTATTATATCTCGTTTCTCCATATCCAAATAATGTGCCTTATAAATTTTTGACATTAAACACTAGCGATTTTGATTATCCATGCAATATTCCATCCCTTATTTCACCATTTAATAAAGATATGAACTATTAATTGTCATAGAAATAACTCCAGTGGTTTCGATTTTCTTCGACATAGCATTTCAAAATATAACCTGTATATCTCACTCAGAGACGATATATTCATCTATCAGTGAATTATAGCGAAGGAAAGGGCACTGTAAAAATTCGTGATAAAAGTAAACATAATAACACATAACACGCACACTCACATATACACTAAGCACTTTCTCACACACACATACACAATTAATGTAATAACAATTATATTTAACTAGTTTCTCAACACTCAGGCATCGCCTAATTTGAGAACCCCTGCAATATTCTCCATATTATGTAAAATTGTTATTTTAATAAAGATTTTTCATTTTCAAGTGTCATGATAATATAGTTAAAATAAGATAAGAAAACATATATTTGTGTACATGTAAAAGCTAAATAGTTACGTATACACTATTATAAGTAGAAATTACCTGGGGATTTGATCCTTATATGTGTGGAATTTATAACTCCAATCACTCCTGCGATCGCATAGAAATTATTCGCAATATGACATTGTTGTTAGTTATGAATTTTCATGCCACGATTTTGTAGTTTAACCGACTCTGCTGCAACTTTGTGATGTACAGTCGGCTGTTCCACGTGAAATACGTCTCCAATAACCTTCTGGTAACTGCCTGTCGCCGAATGTCATAGGTAATGCAAGTAACAGTTGGTCGCAAGTTTTTATCGATCGACTTTTATTTGTAGTAGGTTCTATTTTGTCTCCAAGCAAGGAACACATATGCAGAACAGTTTCTTTCTTCAGACAGAACCTCACTTTGTTTGAATTTTTTCTTCTTTGTATTTGTTGAAAGCATTGAATTTTTCTTGATTGACTCGCCTTGACGAAGCTATATCGTCATCAGACAGCGATGAAAACGACGCTAGACACATTTTAGTAAATTTTATGCAGAATTGGAAAAGTTAAGAGTTGTCATAGGCGGACTTAAGACGACGTCTGCTTAATACTAGAAATTCGTAGAAATTAGACTGTTTGACAGCTGTCAAACTCTTGAATTGCTTTCGAGAATACAAATCGGATGAATAATGCCCCGTTAAATATTTAATTCTTAAGTGGTGTTGCGGCATCTCTTCCAATTTTTTATAATTTGAATTATGTGTAATTATTATAAATGGTTGCAATTAAAATGAACAAGCACATATGCTACGATAATTCATGCAGGCGCTTCATTATGAGTAACCCACCGAGCAACTGTCATTTTTTGAATTCATTACACTTTGAACCGTTGTCGTTGCTGTTTCATTTTTTTTAATATTCCTGAGCCGCTCCCTCAAAGTGCGAAAATTATCCCCTACTATTATACATGGTCCATACGAACCGGATTAAGTACTAGAAAATTACCAGTGCAAGAAGATATTAAATTAAAGAAGAATTTCGTATTGTGGAGTGGCAGTGAGCTGACGTTGCTGTATGGGTCGGAGAAGTGGTTCGAGTTTTTAGTAAAATAAAACAATTTAGGTATTATATACATTTAATTCCACCCAGCACTCTTTGGTTCATTATCAGGTAATATTAGCAACTAAATTAACTACAGTTAAAATTCAAATTTCAAAAGGTTAGTACCGTTATTTAAAATTATATTCAACTAATGTAATATTTATTACATTTTAAACTTATTTATAGTACATTTGTGCATCAATTAACTACCTAAGATATCTGCAAATCATTTTTAACATAGTTAACACGTGCTTATTCAATACAGTACAGTAACAATGATGTTACATTAGTTAACTATTTATTTTATTAAATTTATTTACATATCTTTAAAGTTTCAAATTGTTTAATCAATTTGCTTAGATGGCAATTATAATATTGTATAAGAATTCTGTACATTAACATTGCATGATCATTAAACTGTACAATACTTAGTTAAGGTTTGCCTTTTTACAAAACTTATTTTGAATTGTTACTTAAAACTATATACAAAGTGTTAATCATATTGTTAATCTTAAAACTATAAATTTAGAGGTCTGAGGCACTTGTTTCCCAAATGGCTGATGTTAAAGATCTCAAGCGGAAACGTGGCAGTTATAAAGCGAGGCTTACAATTTTTGGGAATATCTTATCCCAATTACCGAAATCGTTGAACCCTTGTCAGGTAATGGAATTGCAATTGCGTGTAGAAAAGTTGGAATGTTTTTATGAGGAATTTAACGAAATTCAAACACAATTAGAATGCATTACCGATACTTTTGATGCCGAGATGACCGAAAGAGCTTGTGTAGAATCTGAGTATTACACATTAATAGCACAAGCAAAACATATATTAATGCTTTCTAGACCAGATAGTGATGATGTCAAATCTACTACTAGTGCTAGTATTAAGCGTAAATTCACCCAATTGCCCACCATAAATTTACCTAGATTTTCGGGCTGTTACGATAATTGGCTGGCATTTCGAGACACTTTTATAAGCTTAATTCACAAAGATGACGATATAGACAACGTCAATAAGTTTCACTATTTAAAAATGTCTTTGGAAGGGTCAGCTGCTGACGTAATCCAGTCAGTGGATTTTTCCGCAGAAAACTATTTGGTGGCATGGGACCTTTTATGCGGTAGGTTTGACAACAAACGCTTGTTGCTTCAAAACCATGTTTCGGCAATTTTTGACCTCGAACCAATCTTAAAGGAGTCTTCACTCGTATTAAAAAATATGATTGACCAAATTAGTAAACATATTCGAGCATGTGAAAAATTAGGCGAACCTGTTCATAGCTGGGACACATTGTTAATTCACTTGTTTAGCCGCAAATTAGATAGTAAAACATTTCGGTAATGGGAAAGTTATAAAAAGAGACTAGATAAAACAGAATCTATTCCATTTAAGCATTTCATGGAATTTATGAAAGAACGTGCAGACTTTCTTGAGACATTGGAACGCGCTCAATTCACTATTTTTTCATTCATTCCTACGAAACACAACACTAAACTTAAGTCTATGGTTTCGTTGAGCGATAATGTTAGCACATCTTCACAAAATTCCACGTGTCCAAAATGCAATGGCGATCACAACCTCAACACTTGTCCACGATTTTTAGCTTTGAGTCTTGACGAGAAAATGTCAGTTTTGCCAAATCTTAAAGTTTGTTATAACTGTCTACGCCGCGGGCACTATCCGAAGAATTGTAAACGATCAGGTTGTAAGGTTTGCAATTATAAACACCATACGTTAATTCACAATGAAAATAAAAAACTAAACGGTAACAGATCAACAGATCGTTCGACCGACGGCGGCTGCCGGGCCGAGATGTCCCCCACCTTAGGTTTGGACAACAGCGCACGCGCAGTCACTGATAAAACTCATGTTCACTCCGTTGCATTATCGGCAAATATCACTGCGAATCCGCATAAAGGTGACTCGCAAGATATTCTATTATCGACTGCGCTCATTAGGTGTTATGACGTTAACAATAAGGAACATATTGTGCGAGCCCTTCTCGACTCAGGCAGTTCGGTTTGTATAATAACAGAAAATCTATTAAAACGATTAAATTTACCAATTTTGAGTACTAGTAATATTATACAAGGTATTAATAATTCACGGTCCCCCGTGCAGAAAATGTGTCGTGTCAATATTAAATCTCTTTGCGAATCTTACAGCGAAAATTTATTATGTTTTGTTTTGCCAACAATAACGGACAATGTTCCTTATCGGAAAGTCAATTTAAATATACCGAGAGATATATGTTTAGCCGACCCGTATTACCACACTCCTGCGCCGATTGACATGATATTAGGAGCGGACGTGTTTTGGGATTTATTAGGCTCCGGAAAAATCATGTTAGGAAATAAAAAACCTATACTATTTCAAACGAGACTTGGGTTAGTGATTAGTGAGTTAGTGGTCCAATTAATCCCGGCTACACTAATAAATGCCATCAACCCATTAAATGCAATTTCATGAACGCAGTTAGCAACTCATTTTTGCAATCAGATGACTTACAAACCCAATTATCGCGGTTTTGGGACCTAGAAGAAGTAGGCCATTATGAGTCATCTATTTATTCAGAGGAACAAGCGCGTTGTGAACAACATTTTATTAATAATACCACACGCCTAAGTGATGGTCGATTTTGCGTGAGAATACCATTAAAGGAATCCTGTAATGTGTTAGGCGATTCATTTCATCGTGCAAAACGGTGCCTTTTGTTCATTGAACGTAGGAATAAAAATCAACCCGCTCTTGAGAAACTATACAAAGATTTTATGTCAGAGTACATTTATGCATGACTTTTATGTCGATGACCTGCTGACCGGTACAGACCAACTTGATGATGCTCACATGTTGCGCCGTCAGATAACTGATGCTCTTGCTTCTGCTTGCATGCCGTTAAGGAAGTGGAAGTCCAATGAGCACACTTTATTCGGGTCCCAATCTGACCATTCGCTCGTTGATTTAAATATAGAAGACCAATTTATACACAAAACCTTGGGGCTTACTTAGCAAACGCAAACAGATAGCTTACGCTTTCCGATAAATTTACCTGACAAAATTAATAACACGAAACGTGACATGCTATCTATAATAGCACGAATATTCGATCCCCTGGGTCTCTTATCACCTTGCGTAATTCGAATGAAAATGTTACTTCAGAGACTATGGCTCGAAAAACTTACTTGGGATGATAAGTTGTCTGCTGAGGTCGTCGCCACTTGGATGTCACTGATTAAAGCATTGCCAGTGCTTAACAATTTGTCCATTCCACGCCGTGTTGTTTTTGACGCGTACAAACAAATAGAATTTCACATTTTCACTGATGCTTCAGAACGAGCCTACGGTGCTTGTTTGTATGTTCGCAGTATTAATGCGAACGGTGATGTCAGCGCGCACCTTCTAACAGCTAAGAGTCGTGTTACTCCAATAAAAAGTTTGACTATACCGAGATTGGAACTGTGCGCCGCTACTATTGGAGCTCGGTTATATAAAAAGGTCGCGAGTTCAATGCGCACTCAAGCCTCAAGTGTAGTCTTTTGGACCGACTCAATGATAGTTCTGGGTTGGTTGAGGGTGCTACCAATCAAGTTAAACACATTCGTTCGCAATCGCGTCTCAGAAATTCTCGACATAACCAGTTCTGGTATTTGGAAGCATGTGCCCACTCATGAAAATCCCGCTGATCTTATATCTCGAGGGGTTGAAGCCAGCACTATGCAGAAGTTGCACTTATGGTGGAATGGGCCGTCTTTCTTAATTAAAGACAGTGCTTCATGGCCTACACTCCCAGAAAACATACACACCTCACTTGAAATAAAATCAAACTTTTGTCTTCATAACACTCGAACACGAACGACACTTTGTTAGTATTATTAATTTTGAGCGTTTTTCACACTTAATGAGGTTGCAACGTGCTATTTTGTTATGTGTTTCGATTTATTAAAATATGTAAAAACCAGTTTACGAACAATGAATATTTTTCTACCCACCAATTACAAAGGTCTTTAACTTTCATAATCATTCAGTCGCAACGGGAATCGTTTCCTGAATATAGTTTATTAATAGACAATGTTAAACTGCCCTACAAAAATCATCTTTTAAAATTAAATGTATTTTTGGATGAAAACAAAATTATGCGTATAGGAGGGAGATTACATAACTCCCAATATAGTTTCGAGAAGAAACACCCAATTCTTTTACAGTCCACACATTCCTTTACTAAACTTTTATTTCACTATGAGCATCGAAGATTAATGCACGCAGGGCCCCAATTATTATAAGCCACAATTAGAGAAACGTACTGGCCGTTAGGTGGTCGCAATTTAGCCAGAGCGAGTTATCGTCAATGCGTACGATGTCAGCGTTTTAAGGGACAAGTCATTCAGCCGCGTATGGGTAATCTGCCATCAAATAGGTTGTCACCAGCTGACTTTCCATTCCAAAGTGTTGGCGTTGATTATGCTGGTCCTATAACATCAGCTAGTCGTCAAGGTTGACAACAACTACACCACTGGTATTGAGGAGACAACGGACGCTCTGTTACAATCGTTAATTCCGGATGATAATGTTGAAAATGACACAGAATACCACAAGCAGATTAGGATGTGGGCCGGGGAACTGCCGAACTCTTCGGATTCAAATCTGTCGTCGTTTGATGAATTTAGTGAAATCGTACGATCTTTGCCCCTAAACAAGGCTTCCGGTGACGATAAAATATCGAACAAAATGATTAAAGAGGCGTGTAAATCGGCAGGCGATGCGTTACTTACTGTTTATAACAGATGCATTGCTGAAGGGGTATTTCCGCGAGTATGGCGTACCGGTTTCATTCGGATAATACCCAAGAGTGGCGATAAACCTCCACATGATCCTAAGTCGTATAGACCTATTACACTCTTGCCGTCGCTAGGTAAACTTTTAGAGCGTCTTATCGTCCCTCGATTGCTACCGGGCGGACCAAAATTTCACGAAAATCAGTTCGGTTTTACTACGGGTAAGTCAACTATCGACGCGGCAATTTCGGTTAGAAGAGCGGTAAGTACATCGGTGTGTAAATATGTACTCGGTATTTTTCTGGACATCTCCGGTGCTTTCGACAACGCTTGGTGGCCAATGCTGCTTCTTAAGTTGAAATAACGAGGTTGCTTTAAAAATATATATTCACTTATTTACTCGTATTTCTCGCATGGAACAACAAAACTTAAACTTGGACACTATGCCGTGTCGAAACCACTGACGATGGGTTGTCCACAAGGCTCGGTCTTAGGTCCTTATTTGTGGAATTTAGGCTTCGACGATTTTCTTACAATCCCCTTACCGTCGGGGTGTTCTTTGACCGGATATGCGGACGATGGCCTCTTGCTTATAGAGTCAAACAGTAGGTCGGGATTAGAAAATATGGCAGACGCGTGTTTAAAATTAATATGTGATTGGGGACATCGAAATCGCTTACAGTTTGCACCACATAAAACGTTCCAATTACTTCTAAAAGGAACTTTAAAATCACCGCCGCGAATTAAATTTAATAGTATCACTGTAAAGAAAAAAGAATCGGTTTGTTATCTCGGTTTAATTTTGGAAAGGAATTTTTCCTTTCTGGAACATATTAAGAACGTCGGGGAAAAGTCGAAAAGGAACTTTTTTGCTTTGACAAGAATATCGAAATCAACGTGGGGGCTATCTTTCAATACACTAAAAATCATCTATGGAGCAACTTACTTAGGATGTATTTGTTATGGATCTCCCGTATGGGCTGATAGGGCTACTATCGGTGCTGTGCGAAGAAAACTGCTCCAGAGCCAACGTTTGGCGTTGATATTCTTGTGCAAGGCATATAGAACTGTTAGTACCGAAGCTTTGCCTGTCCTGGCGGGTGTACTTCCAGTCGATCTGGAGGTGCAACGTCGCGCCGCCATGTATTACTCTACTAAGGAGAATATGGATCAAAGATTTTTAACTGCACGTGAACTCTTAAAAGTCGACAGATTATTTAAACCGCTTCCTATGGTATATAGCGAACTATTAGATGAATGGCAAAATAGATGGGAGGTATCTTTGAAGGGACGGCATTTATACCAATATTTTCCTTGCGTGCGTGATCGTTTGACGAAGACATGGCTAGATGTCGATTATTGCGTATCACAGTTCCTCACGGGCCATGGTAACTTTAAGTCTAAACTATACTCTTTTAAGCTTGTGGAATCGCCTGCGTGCCCATGTTCAACAGCAAATTGCGAATATGAACAATCCGCGCATCATATACTTTGGGAGTGTAGTCTTTGGCAGAATGAGCGTAAAACCATGCTGGATAGTATGCAAATATCATCTGGAGTTGTATACTACACGGACCTTGTAGAGACTAGGACGAATTTCCGTGCTTTCCGGCGTTTTTGCCATACCTATTACTGGAATCAAGTGTAACAGCTCACATATTAGGTCCCATTTAAATGTAATAAGGATTTGATCCGTGGTGCTTTACAGCTGGCTTCTCCGGCTGTAAAAGTCTTTTTGCGAGGTTATTTACCTCTTTATTTCATCGTTTTGTCACCCGCTTTGCACGGAGGGAAGTGGACAATAATTTATTTCCAACTCCTCCTATTAATTTAACTTTCTGATTGATTTCGTTGCGGGTTAAAGACAAGTTAGACATTCCCGGAGACTCGCCGAGCTTCAATGCTCGGTGTCATTACATTGTGCGCCACTGTTGATCCTGGCTTACAGGAGTTGCAGTGGTGGGTGTGAGGGCGGGACAGTCTCCAGTCGTCAAGGTCGTGGATGTAAGCTTTTAAAGGTCTACATCGTTATATTTGTGTGCTTTACAACAAAAGCAATACATTTGGAATTAGTAGGCGATCTGACGAGCAGTAACTATTTACAGGCGTTACGTAGGTTCATGTCCCGAAGAGGAAAGCCTCTTCACATTTATTCGGACAATGGGACGTCATTTGTAGGAGCCTATAATGACCTTTCCAATTTTCTTAAGCGCAATTGTGGTTCCATGGCTGAAAGTGCGGCTCGTGATGGAATTAATTTCCATTTTATTCCTGCCTACGCTCCGCATTTTGGTGGTCTTTGGGAGGCAGGTGTTAAGTCGACCAAACACCATTTAGTTAGAGTGTTGGGAAATTGCCACTTAACTTATGAGGAATTGAATTCCACGTTAATTCAAATTGAAGCAATTTTAAATTCTCGGCCACTTACTCCATTGTCGTCAAACTCCGAAGACTTTCTACCCCTCACTCCAGGGCACTTCTTAATCGGAAGACCACTCACCTCTCTGCCTGTGGAAGACTTACGTGACTCCTCTTACAGTCACCTGACACGGCATCGTAGGATCGAGCAATTAAGACAGCATTTCTGGGCACGTTGGAGCAAGGAATATGTGTCGGAGCTACAGCAGCGAGTCAAGTGGCAAGACCCACCGAGCAACTGTCATTTTTTGAATTCATTACACTTTGAACCGTTGTCGTTGCTGTTTCATTTTTTTTAATATTCCTGAGCCGCTCCCTCAAAGTGCGAAAATTATCCCCTAGTAGTTATGTTTAACTGGAATTAACTTAACAGGGCATTAGAGCTAGTTAACCAGAGTTAAAAGTTAATTGGCTTTCCAGTATTTGGGCATAAGTTTATTATAACTCGCAGCCATACATGATAAAAAAAAACATTATTTTAAACAGACCGCTGTAATGTGAATAAATGTAAAGCCCTGGTCTGTCGAAGCTACGCACAACATTGCGTTGCGCGGAATGCGGTGTCAAACTCGGTTTTGTATGAAAAACATTGAAATTGACATGACGTTTCGCCGCAGTATGCGTCAGCCAGCGTCAGCCAGGGTAGACTGGTCTTTTGTGCTGTCACAGTATGCGTCAGTGTAGAGCGGAAGTGCGGTGAAGCGCGGGGCGGATACACCGCACAACGTGCCGTCATTCTCGTCATTTCGTCGCGGTAAGCGTATTTGCGCAATGTATTTATTTGAGGACAATATTTTTATCAATTTTCGTTTGGTTTAAACTTTTGTTTAGGCTGTGGCGCGTATATCGACTATGTGCTGCCGCACATTACGTTCAATACTGTTCACGTACGTTCCCAATGACAATGGTATAATATTACACCACGTAGGAATAACATTTTAAAGCCTTGCTTTGGTAAAAGATACAATTAAAAAGTAAAAATAATTGATATTTAATAAGTACAAGATTATAAATTGGAGTCAATTACATTTATTTTATTGTTATAAAAATGGAGAACGGAATTGTATGTTCATTGTTCTAAGTACCTAGCACCCCATGCTTTTTAACAAAATATAGCAACTGAATTAGTTCGCAACTGATCAGGGTACAATTGGAGACGATTTATTAGTGGGTATCTATATACATTCAGTCTTTATTCCTATTCACAGGGCACTTTATCAGCTATCATTGCAGAGCACTGGTCTCCTTTACAATCGAGAATACGATTGAGAGTGGTTAGGCCATATTACAGTCCACCACGCTAGCTGACCTTATCCCTTTATATAGTATACAGGGTATATCAAGACTGCTACCGAAAACGAAGCCGGGTGGTAGTCTAAGCGACTTCAGACACAATGCAACAGAAAAAGTTGCAAAAAAAAGCGACAATTTTTTTTTTGTTATTTTTTTCCTATGGCCATATTTGGGTGGTAAATACATTTTTTCCTAAAATAATAGTGTATCTGGGGGCGCGGCCGAGCCCCCTCCAAGTCGAGCTATAGGCCGTAACATCCTTTTCTCGAAGCAATTCAGACCATTTTCAACCCCCCATAACTTCGTTGTGGTTAAAGCAAGAAGCCTGAATTTTCAGTTACTAAGTAGGCATTGTGTAAACACGGTATATTTAAAATTTCATTCAATTTGAACCAGTAGTTTAAGAATTATAATGTGTCAAACTTTTGTAATTTTGTCACTCACTGACTGACTGACCGATCATCAAAAGTCTAAGGCACTTCTAGCAGACATAGAACCTTCAAATTTAGAATATAATTAGTGTTTAGTGTCCAAAGTAAGGGAAAATTCAAACATTTCATAATTTGTGTCTAGTTTTCTAGATAGACCAACTGCGTGAATAACTTTGTAATCCCATATAAATGTATAAGATTACAAAGTTACATTTGCAGTTAATGAATCATTGTACCCGTATATAGTGGAATAATAGTTGTAGATATATATCTTTATACATGAGGCATAATAGGAGGGGATATAGAGAGGGAAATGGTGTATTCAGCCCATGAAACTGTACAACATTTCTCTAGAAAAACATGACGAAGAAAAACTTGCAAATAAATAGATTAAATAACTCGAAAATATCAATTACAATGAAAGAAAGAACATTAATAATCAAATCCGCTATATTTGTGATAAATTGATACCTACAAAAATAAGAAAAATCCATAAGACAGAGGCTTTAAGAAAAATCGTTAGTGATATTCTAGAAGTAAGAAGTACCGAAACGGAAAAAAGTAGGATTCTACAAAAAGACGTGAGATCCCATCAAAAACATCCTGTAAAAAAATTCCAAGTCTCGCAGCTCAGGTTTTCTACCGCAAAAAGTTGTGAGATGCATGTAATACCAAGTCGATTAATTTATTTAGTCCTTAAGGGACCTTCTATAGAAAGTTATTACGTTAGTTATTACCATATCAATATTAAAAATTCTTTACGTTTTAAATAAATAGATCGACTTGGCCAGTAGCATTATGTATAAATTGTACGATACATTATGTTTTCATGCGATGGCCAAGTCGATCCATTTATTTAAAACGTAAAGAATTTTTAATATTGATATGGTAATAACTAACGTAATAACTTTCTATAGAAGGTCCCTTAAGGACTAAATAAATTAATCGACTTGGTATTACATGCATCTCACAACTTTTTGCGGTAGAAAACCTGAGCTGCGAGACTTGGAATTTTTTTACAGGATGTTTTTGATGGGATACCCTTTTACTTATAAATACTCTAAGGTATAAAAGAGTTTAAATTATTATTTTAGCAAAAACTATGGATTTACCACCCAAAAATGACGATATTTAAAAAATCATAAAAAATAATTGTCGCGTTTCTATGCGAAATTTTTAATTGCATTGTGTTTGTAGCCACTAAAACTACCACCCGGCTTCGTTTTCGGTAGCAGTCTTGAGATACCCGGTATATGCATAGAAAGAAATACAAACAATAAATCTAATAAGAACATCAATCGTTTAAGTGCATGCACTTTTTATATGAGCCCGAAAAAGTAGCTACAAAGAATCTTATGATGAGTTTTGTATCAGCCCATATACATACATTCGTTGTATAATGGTTGTATATTATCGTCGTAGTTATTTACAAAATCCACCTGCAAGATATAATAAACTATCGCCGTTCGACACAATTAGCACCACTCTCCTAGCACCTGGAGTGCATCAGCATGTGATAACATGGAGCAATCTTAAATATGTAGTTCCTCAACGTAGTATCAAGTTCTGTGCTTTCCCCTTTTTTCCATTCCCATTCCATTAAAACCCCCTCTATATATATTGTAATTTGTGCTACTTGCACCTACGCATATATATTTTTAGCTCTGTGTTATAAATTCTGTTAAATACTAAAATAAAATTATTATTGTAAAAAGTGCCCATCAGTATTGTTCCAGGTTTTGCTCGTGATAATTTTATAGGAAAAGCTTTTACCCAATTACGGTACGATCGATAACGATAATTTAAGAAAGGATATCTACATAAATCCAGTGAAATTTAATTTGATCTGACAATAAATTGATTAAGCGAAAAAAGATGTATTCAGCAGATGCGTATTTCATTAGAATGATACGAACCACTTTTATCACGTATAAATATTGCGAAAATTGTCTCGTAAACATATATACCCAGTTTATTTAAAATGACGCACAAACTTTTTTTAAAGAAATTATATATATTTTCGAACATAAATGATTGTTGAAATAAGACTATTATTTACGGATTTTATCGCGGATTTAGTTTAATTTTACATTTTTTGAATTCCCGACGTTTCGATCACTTTACAGCTTTCGTGGTCACGGGGCGGACTGAGGTATTAGTCATCCGCTCAGTGACTGTTACAATTTAACTACCCTTAATTTTGAATTATTAAATTAAAAAGTTAATTTAAATAACTAATCTGTTTTGGCGTTCCGATCCACGCAGAAGGAGCTCACTGTGTCTTGAGGTCTGGCAGTTGGTCTTTTGGGTTCCGATTTAATTAAGTGTAGAATAGGATCCCATGCTTGTGCAAGCTTCAAGCCATCTTCCCTATTGAAATTTGGATGTTTTTTAATTTCAATAGCCTCGCGAAACATCCTGGGCAGGAAACGGTGTTCTTTCGCGAGGACTTGGGGCTGGTCAAAACGAAGGTAATGCTTGGAGCCTTCTTCTATGTGCTCAGCAACTGCAGACTTCGTTGAGCGTCGATGTTTGACGTCAGCTATATGTTCTTTCACGCGGGTCCCTATGCTTCTTTTGGTTTGACCAATGTAGGAGAGGCCACAGTCGCAGTCTATTTTATATACGCCCGGTTCTTGCAGAGGTATATGGCACTTGACAGGTGGTAGAAATTGACTAATCTTCTTGGGCGGCTTGAAGTATGTTTTGATAGAAGCACGCTTCAGGATATAGCCAATCTTGTCCGTGACACCTTTTATGTATGGCAAGATAACCGGGACCCGTTCAACTGTGGCTGGTTTCACTCGGTTTCTGTGACGGTGGCGTGGAATTTGGAGCTTGTTGTCTCGCAGTACTTGCTTGACGTGTTGCAGCTCAGTCGCCAGGTGTTTCTCGTCACAGATTCCTTGTGCTCTCTGAAACAAAGATTTACCCACGGTAGCTAACTGTTTTGGATGGTGGTGAGAATCACCGTTCAAGTATTTATCTGTATGGGTCTTTTTCCTATACACTGTATGACTTAAGGACTGATCAGGATTGCGGATTACTAAAACATCTAAGAAGGCAAGAGATTTCTTATTTTCTAACTCCATAGTGAATTGAATTTTATTGTTAATGGAGTTAAGGTGGTTTAAAAATGCAGTTACTTGGTTAGATGGTAAAATTGTGAAAGTATCATCTACGTACCGCTTGTAAAATCTTGGTGAGACTGGGGCTGTACTAAGGGCTTTCTCCTCAAAGTCCTCCATGAAAATATCAGCGACTACCGGAGATACAGGTGAGCCCATAGCGACGCCATCCGTTTGTACATAGTATTGATTGTTCCACAACATATAGCCAGATGTGAGGCAATGTTTCAGTAATTCTGCATATTCTAGTGGAAAGTTGTTCTCTGCTAACTTCTTAGTGACAATTGTGATGCAGTCTTGTACTGGTAAGCTTGTAAAAAGTGACTGGACATCAAAACTAACCATTGTCTCATTGTCAGCTAATTGTAGATGTTTAATTTCGCTGACAAATTGGTATGAATCCTTCACAGATGCTCTAGTGTTTCCTCTGAGTGGTGAAAGCACTTTTGCTACGTGCTGAGCCAATCTGTAAGTTGGTGTGTCGATTTGACTCACAATGGGACGTAGTGGAGCATTTTCCTTGTGTATTTTTGGCAATCCATACAATTTTGGAGGTTTTGCACACGATGGGATGAGTGATTTAACATTCAGATCTAACTTCTCGGAGTATTTAATTATTAAAGAGCTAGTGGCCTTTAATATTTTGTTAGTCGGGTCTGATTTGACTATCTTATAAGTACTTTCATCCGATAAAAGTTGTTCAATTTTTTGGTTGTAGTCTGAAGTATCCATCACTACTGTCGCATTACCTTTATCTGCACGGAGAACAGTCAATTCCTTCATCGAATGACTCACTGTTCTCCGTGCAGATAAAGGTAATGCGACAGTAGTGATGGATACTTCAGACTACACCCAAAAAATTGAACAACTTTTATCGGATGAAAGTACTTATAAGATAGTCAAATCAGACCCGACTAACAAAATATTAAAGGCCACTAGCTCTTTAATAATTAAATACTCCGAGAAGTTAGATCTGAATGTTAAATCACTCATCCCATCGTGTGCAAAACCTCCAAAATTGTATGGATTGCCAAAAATACACAAGGAAAATGCTCCACTACGTCCCATTGTGAGTCAAATCGACACACCAACTTACAGATTGGCTCAGCACGTAGCAAAAGTGCTTTCACCACTCAGAGGAAACACTAGAGCATCTGTGAAGGATTCATACCAATTTGTCAGCGAAATTAAACATCTACAATTAGCTGACAATGAGACAATGGTTAGTTTTGATGTCCAGTCACTTTTTACAAGCTTACCAGTACAAGACTGCATCACAATTGTCACTAAGAAGTTAGCAGAGAACAACTTTCCACTAGAATATGCAGAATTACTGAAACATTGCCTCACATCTGGCTATATGTTGTGGAACAATCAATACTATGTACAAACGGATGGCGTCGCTATGGGCTCACCTGTATCTCCGGTAGTCGCTGATATTTTCATGGAGGACTTTGAGGAGAAAGCCCTTAGTACAGCCCCAGTCTCACCAAGATTTTACAAGCGGTACGTAGATGATACTTTCACAATTTTACCATCTAACCAAGTAACTGCATTTTTAAACCACCTTAACTCCATTAACAATAAAATTCAATTCACTATGGAGTTAGAAAATAAGAAATCTCTTGCCTTCTTAGATGTTTTAGTAATCCGCAATCCTGATCAGTCCTTAAGTCATACAGTGTATAGGAAAAAGACCCATACAGATAAATACTTGAACGGTGATTCTCACCACCATCCAAAACAGTTAGCTACCGTGGGTAAATCTTTGTTTCAGAGAGCACAAGGAATCTGTGACGAGAAACACCTGGCGACTGAGCTGCAACACGTCAAGCAAGTACTGCGAGACAACAAGCTCCAAATTCCACGCCACCGTCACAGAAACCGAGTGAAACCAGCCACAGTTGAACGGGTCCCGGTTATCTTGCCATACATAAAAGGTGTCACGGACAAGATTGGCTATATCCTGAAGCGTGCTTCTATCAAAACATACTTCAAGCCGCCCAAGAAGATTAGTCAATTTCTACCACCTGTCAAGTGCCATATACCTCTGCAAGAACCGGGCGTATATAAAATAGACTGCGACTGTGGCCTCTCCTACATTGGTCAAACCAAAAGAAGCATAGGGACCCGCGTGAAAGAACATATAGCTGACGTCAAACATCGACGCTCAACGAAGTCTGCAGTTGCTGAGCACATAGAAGAAGGCTCCAAGCATTACCTTCGTTTTGACCAGCCCCAAGTCCTCGCGAAAGAACACCGTTTCCTGCCCAGGATGTTTCGCGAGGCTATTGAAATTAAAAAACATCCAAATTTCAATAGGGAAGATGGCTTGAAGCTTGCACAAGCATGGGATCCTATTCTACACTTAATTAAATCGGAACCCAAAAGACCAACTGCCAGACCTCAAGACACAGTGAGCTCCTTCTGCGTGGATCGGAACGCCAAAACAGATTAGTTATTTAAATTAACTTTTTAATTTAATAATTCAAAATTAAGGGTAGTTAAATTGTAACAGTCACTGAGCGGATGACTAATACCTCAGTCCGCCCCGTGACCACGAAAGCTGTAAAGTGATCGAAACGTCGGGAATTCAAAAAATGTAAAATTAAACTAAATCCGCGATAAAATCCGTAAATAATAGTCTTATTTCAATGTGTAACATTCGCGTAAATCTAAGAAACCATTATAAATGATTGTTATTTGTTGTCATGGAAATTCAAGTAAACTTCAATGCGAAATTGCCATAGTAACGTTTGTTGTCAATGAACGGTTCTCCCATTGGTCAACGGCTTTACGCACAGAGTAAAACCTATATGTGAACCACCTTTTTTGTTGTTATTTGAACTACGTTGCATGACGTCATGACGTTGCTGCTTACCGCAGTGCCGCGCGTATCCTTCGACAGACCAGGCCTTAAGATTACACGATGATATGAGCACGCACACCGCTGTCAAGTGTAATGTTGTGTCGTTAGTTTTGTTCAAAGTTGAAGTGGCTCAATGTAATCGAATTTGTATAAGACACGTATTCCGCGGCGGCGACCCCAGCTGCTCGGGCTACGCCATCGCAGCTCCATGCAGCCAGCTCCCGCTCGGAGCGAGACTCCCGAGGGAAGTCGCTCGCGACACACAACGCCACACGCGTGTCCGCGACACTTACATTGAGCCCACTAAAAGAGAATTTTTAAGCAGCGTATGTTGCGGCAGAGTACGCTGCGCGTAAAGCAACATCTGAATTCGTTCCAAGATAGGTTGATAGGCAAAAGCTAAAGGAATCTTAAAAAAGCAAATATCCTTTTACAAAATATATTTTTTTTTCTTCGAATTGAGCAATAAATTAATACATAGTATTTTTCATCAGCTCAAAATGAGATTAAATTGAGCAGACCGTTGATGTGAGAGTACATCCAACAGTAGCAGTTTAATGTAAGGCGTATAAGTGTATCGCAATTAGGCGATGCTGGAGTCATCGACTTCGTAGTCGTCAGTATACTCGCACAGTTCGCGCCACTGCGTCTCGTTGAGAGCGGCAGCGGCGGTGAGCGCGGCAAACTCTTCCAGCGCGCACGGCAGCGCCGAGCAGCCCTCCACGCGCAGGTAATCTGGCTCCGCGCCCGGAGTACGCACGTACACCGGCTGCACAACACATGCATTTGTACATTTGCATTTGCACATTCGGTATTCTGCAGGGCCCGTCCAGCGCTAAGGATAGGAGGCCAATCTCACCAGCACCACGTATTCCCCGGAGTCTATTACTCGGCGCAACTCAAGAGCGAACACGGAGCCGTACTTGGGCACGCCGGGACGCGGCGTTACGCGCGTCACCGCCATGAAGGAGTACACGTTGTAGTCGTGCGCCGAGTACACGTGCATGCGCTGCGTGTCGCCGCCGCCTGCCGCCGCGCTCGCCGCCGATAGGAACTGCTGCAATAACACGCCTGCGCACCACACACGAACACAATGACACTTTATGAACGCGCTTCACAACTTGAAGCTTTTAGCGAAGCTAACTGGAAAATAATCAACACTGGGTATTCAAATTAGATACAGCAATTAAACGAGGTGACTTACCGGCCTGCAGCGGCGTGTAGTCGTCATTGCCGAACACAACGTCAATAGCTTCACCGGCGATAGCTTCGATGCTCGGGAAGAGCTCTTCCAGCGCAGCGCCGAGCGGCAGGCCGAGGCTTTTCTGTGAAGCACCATTCGTCAGTACTCATCAGTGCGCGGCTATGTGCTGAAATCGTGCAATACGTGGTGTTGGAACTCACCTGGCTAGTGTAAACGTCGTACACGGCGTACGCGAGCACGGGCATCTGCGTGATGTTGAAGCCGAGCAGCGCCGACCACTGCTCCAGCTCGCCGGTGAAGCGCGACATGCGCGCCGGACTGGTCAGGAACTGGCCCTCGTAGAAGTTCACGAACGTAGGGCAGTTCAGCATGGCGAGGTTCTGCGACATCAAGAAGCACGAAAGGTCGTGTATGAACATTTATCGTGGTCGCGTTATGTGTGTGCTACACAAGGAAGCCACTCACGAAGTCGTATCGCGCAGGCACGGTGGTGTAGGGCGCGGGCTGCCAGGCGAGGCTGCGGCTCCAGTTGTCGGCGGCGGGCGGGTAGAGCGCGGCGAGCGCGGTGAGCACGGTCATTTTGGTGCGCGTGGAGTCGGTGGAGCGCACGTAGATCTCGGAGCGGTTGTAATGCGCGGACAGCAGCTCGCCGTAGCGCGCGCGGATCCACTCGCCCACGCGGTAGCCGGTGCGCTTACCCTCCTGTAAGCCGCGCCGCGTCACACATAGTTACTCACCTACAGGCAACGTGCAAACGGTACAGGCGAAAAAGCAGTCGCGAGATTGAGCAAGATCTTACACATTTTTGAGCTTTTTCGAAGTTTCGTTTTAATTCATAGGTAATAGTCGAAAATGTTTAAAGCTGAAAGCTGAAACTTGAACGAACCTACATACAGTAACAATTATAACCATACAGGGTATATCAAGACTGCTACTGAAAACGAAGCCGGGTGGTAGTTTAAGCGACTTCAGACACAATGCAACAGAAAAAGTAGCAAAAAAAAGCGACAATTTTTTTTTTGTAATTTTTTTCATATGGCCATATTTGGGTGGTAAATACATTTTTTCCTAAAATAATTGTGTATACCCTTTTATTTATAAATAATCTAAGGCATAAAAGTGTTAAAATTATTATTTTAGCAAAAACTATGGATTTACCACCCAAAAATGAAGATATTTAAAAAATCATAAAAAATAATTGTCGCGTTTCTTTTCGAAATTTTTGGTTGCATTGTGTTTGTAGTCACTAAAACTACCACTCGGCTTCGTTTTCGGTAGCAGTCTTGAGATACCCGGTATATTTAAATTATGACTAGGCAGTAAATCTTTGTTTCTCTTTATAGTAGATCAAGAGCCCGTGGCCGCCAGACCTTCCTAATTTTATAAAAGCTGAAAGTTTGACGCTGACAAAATTACATTATGTTAAAGTTTGAAGATATTTAATAACATGTAATTTTGCCGGCGTATAAAAGCTAAATTTTATATATGTATGTTATTAAAGTTATAAACAAATATTTCCTTAGTATTCAGACACTTTTGATGGTTCTTTCATCTGAAACAGTGAAGCTCATAACTTCCAAAGCAACCACAGTCTAAACTTCATAATAGCTGGTTATGCGCTGCCTATGTTAGAGGCATGCGTAGACAAGCTTTTATAAAATTATAAAGGTCTGGCGGCCACGGGCTCTTAGTCTATAGTACAAGACCGACACGTTATTTATTAGTGTAAATATAACCTTATTATTTGAAAGTCTAGACATTTTTCACCTTCGTTGTCTACGTTCTATCCTTCGCATCAAATGGCAAGACCGCGTTCCGAACACTGAAGTGCTGCGTCGCACTGGCGTGCCGGGCATTGAAGCGCTTATTATGAAGAGACAGCTGAGATGGAGTGGGCACGTCGAGCGTATGACTGATGGGAGACTGCCGAAAGCAGTTTTCTACTCGGAACTTTCAGCCGGGAAAAGAAAACGTGGCGGGCAATATCTCCGATATAAGGATGTGCTTAAACGCAATTTAAAGCAATGCGGCATTGCACCTGCCTAATGGGAAACGCTGGCCTCGCAGCGACCGCAGTGGCACAATACTATAAATAAAGGCGTCGATCTATTTGAGGAGAAGCGGCTTCACGATCTGGATACAGAACGCCAACTCCGTAAAACCAGGCCCAAGCCCTCCTATATTTATACGTATAATTCTACCGGCCAGCTCTACTGTGCCTCGTGCAATCGCATGTTTAAGTCCAAGTTTGGATTTGCTAGCCATATCCGCTCCCACCAAAGAAGAGAGACAGGCATTTGTTGAAGGGAGTCGCTGTTGTAGGATACGACAATGGATGTCATCATTTGAATAAAACGAATTAAATAATGGATTGATTGACTGAATGAAAAATCTGCTATGGTGATCCACGCTGTTGAGCCGCGTTTTGTGTTCAGCCAGTGCAGATCTAGTTTCAACTTTCAACATCAGCATTGTTGAGTTGAATGAGACTCTTTCTTCCGCCCGCGGTCACTATCACTCACGCGGACTGCACTGGTTGATATCGGGTTCATTGTAGTGTCTTTGTCGTGGTATTATGGACTCGGGGTAAGTTGGACGCGCTCCGTGTGAAGGAGCTGGGGCTATCAGTAGAAGCGGGAGCAGCAGTAGTACTAACTAGTATGTGCAGTGGGTACTCACGTCGGTGAGTTGTCCGTAGCCGTAGGGCGCGGAGAGCTGCGCCAGCGCGGCGGCGTCGGTGCTGAGCGGCAGCGTGCTCGCCACCGGCGTGCGCTCGCCGTGCCGGTGCACCTGCACTCATACACTACCGTCACCAACTCACTCATGACTCGTCTGAGCGCCCGACTTATGACTGATCTGGCACTAGTATAAAGTATTAGAACATAAAGTATAAACATACGCAACAGTGACACACAGTCCTGCCGCAATAAGATACATTTGTATTGTGCGGATCAGGAATTATTAATTACTTTTCGCCACACAACACCTAATACAATATTTTTGTACAACACATGTTTTCGTCGCGGGCATTGAAGCCGCAGTCTGAGTGTCACCGTTTTTGTGTCCAACTACGACACAAAGGCCGACAGATATGATAATGATGAAGGCACTGCGCTCGGCGCGAGCGCGTGAGTTTACTGACACTCACCAGGAAGGACATGACGAGCTCGGTGCCGGGGAGCGCGTCGTCAGCACGCACCGTCAGCGTGACCAGCGTCAGCGTCAGCAGTGTGAGCGTGTGGGAGAGCATGGCTGAAGCTGGTGCTGATGCGCGGCTCGCAGACGGAGTGCCGCGCTATATACCCGCCGCCGCCTGCATACACCACGCGCCACGCTGCTTTATGGCCCATGCTTAATAAAATCACTCGGCGATTACATACGTTTAGAGATCCGCGCCCCGCCACTTTACCGAATCGACACACAAGTCAAAAAAGTCAAGTGAAAAGTCAAGTCACACAAGGACGATGAGAGAGCGATAACCCGGCATCGCTGCTGTAGTTGCTGCCGTTCTGCGAGGTGGCAGTAGTACGAGTACGAGATGGACTTTGCGTTTACAGTTTAATAGGTCGAACGTGAACGAGAACTAACTGATATAACGCAACCCACAAATTTATATGTTTTGTCGAGTGAGAGCGCTGAGTTTGCAAATGTGCGACTTTCTCGTATTATAAGTTCATTATAAATATTTGCAACATTATTGTGCTAGCACATAGTTAAAAAAGCAAAGTAATACCAGGACAATGTTTATTTTTATGAGTGACATATCTACGCTCATATAATTATTATATTGCCAAGAGGTACTAAAACTATTTTTTTTACTGTATGGTAATGTTGTGGGGATAATATCGTGCTGTGGAGTTTAGAGTAAGTACTGAGCCGTGTGTGTGTGTGTGTGTTTGACTGTGAGGACGTGCTGGTCTGTTGATAAGAGGCTGCCAAATGTTCACGGTGGTCGCGCGTTTTAATCCTTGGGTCAGATCTGAATTGTCGGAGTCATGTGTTAAAATCCGTAAATTATAGTTTTATTACAATTTCTAAGATGTGTCAACGTGTTGTCCCTGAAGCAGCAAATAAGTGTGAAGTGTAAATAAATATGTCAATGTCTACCATATTGTTGATCTCGTTGTATACAACACATTTTAGCTAATGAATCATGGTGATCTAAGAATTTCTATGGTATGTAAAGCCAGCCAACTCTCACCACGCCAGCGTGGCTATGTGTCCTAAGGTCTCTCAATTATCGATTGCAGAGGCGCCTGTGTCTACTAGTGGGACGTATACGCTCACACATTGCGTCTGTATCAGGCACTGATACTGAGCAACGTGTGGAATACATAGCCTCAAATTAAGACTATTCCTATGTTTTGATCGTCAGAAGTATGCAAGGCGTTTCAGCCTACCAACATCACAAAGATTTGTTATATCAATCGGATGTTTTTGATTTTTAACTGTCTGCGTTGCGGGTGCTGAGCAGTTTTAAAATGGTGTTGGACTGTGGTAAATGGGGCCAATGATTATGTACAGAACCCGCGCCGCGGGGCGTGCCCTGAGCAGGGGATTATCTGTCAATATTTACAATGAATTAAGCGTTTGATTAGTATGTGCTCGGTGCGGCGGCGTCGCTGCTGCGTGGGCAGGAGGCGCGGCGGCACGGCCCCGCCATGAAGCGAACACGCGCCGATAACGACCACTACACACCAGTGACGTACTGTACCCTCCCCTTCCCCCGCCGCCACCGCCCACTCCACAACACACACTCCCGCGCACAGTAGCGCAACACAAAGTTAGGCTTATGATAAACCCTCGTGTCATGTGTTAGTAGATGCTGAAATAAAACTTAGAAGCCACTGCAGTGATAGCAATCGATTTCCTGAATCATTTTTAAATAATTGTCATTTTTTGGTTAAAAATAGAGAAGTGCAATTTTTATTTGAAGCTACAAGTTTGAACTTGATAAAGGTTTGTGTCCAATGTGCCAGAGAGTGCACGCGGTGCGCACGTCTTGACAATGACAGATATGGATGTCACTTGTAGATACTGTCCCACAAACTTATCTGACCCGGTGAGAGAGTCGCTGTTGTCGAATTTGGTGTTGCCATTAAAAATAGATATAGCAATAAAGTGGGTGAAGTAAGATTTTTCAATTCGATCAATAGTGTCAGGAAAATTAGTGGATCAGTTTCCTTTGCATGTTATTTTTCCTTCCCAAGATTTCTAACAAATCGCTCCCCATACCCTTAAACAGGTGTATCTGTATCAGCCCATATACTATATGTCCCACTGTTGGGAACTGCCCAATTCTACAATCGAGAGTGCCATTGAGGGTGGTTAGGCCATATCATAGGCCATATAGTCCACCATGCTGGCCTAATGCGGGTTGGTGGACTTACATACCATAGATATTCTTATAAATAAAATAAATAACACCCAACAGTCACATACATAGTCCTGACCCCACACTAAGATCGAGTCTTGTGTCGTGGGTATCAAGAACTACGAGAGACTTTTCGGTCTCACAAACACCCAGACCCGGAAGAAATATTTGTGGGCCGCACAAACATTTCTCTCGGTGCGGGGATCGAACCCGCGGCCTCTCGTTTCACAGGCGGCGTCTAACCAACTGCGCCACGGAGGCTGTCGATTATAAATTGCTATGTTATGTAGATTTCCTCACTATGTGTTCCTCCACCATTTTAGTGCGTGTTTATTGACTATCAATACCCACATGACTCCGAAAAGTCAGATTTGTGACCTGGGATTCGAGCCTACGACCACCGTGAACATGTTGGCAGTCGCGTCTGGTCCATTCATCAACAGGCCCCCACGAACGTAACGATAAATTCTAGTTTATTATATGTACCTACTTACATGTATTGTACTAGTACGTACAAAATTTTGTTTATGTGGTATTTATTTTGAAAAGCTGACAACACAGACCTATGGCGGCAACTACGCGTTGATACAATTTTTCTAAGGGTATTATTGGTGCTTGAGATGCTTTTCTTCCTTCATAAAATGTAATACCTGAAGTCTAACGTTCCTAGCGTCACTTTATCAAGTTCTCGGCATATTTCACTAGTTTTAAATAATGCAGGAAAAATAAATACATTGAGTAAACAACCAATGGCAGATATGTCAGCGACTGGCAGATAGACTGACATTCCAAATGACGTTATTGTTTCCACTCTTCGCCACCGGGCCAGATAACTTTGTGGCTCTATACTGGTGTTGCACTTTGGCGTGTTGAAGGCTCAAAATGTTAACAATATTTATTGACAGACACAATAAAGTAGACAACCCTCTCGGCTCTTCCATATGGACAATGCAACATTAAGAATCCAGCAATTAAATTAAATATAGCCATAGTGATTCCTGCTAAAAATATTGCTTGTGATATGAAAATAGCGGATTAGTTTTTTGTAGTAAAAATAATAAATAATAGTTTAAAAAACTATAAAACACGCTTTAGTATCAGACCCATCTAAAACAGTAAAAATAAATAATTGATAAGATATATTTATTTAGATAGACAGAATTATTTATCAATCATGCAGCATATTGTCACTCGCCACCTAAGTACTTGACCTTCTATGTCATAAATATTTTCTTTTAGTTATCAATTTGCAAGTCAGCAGTATATTATCACGGATTGCCTACAAACAGATAACATTCTGCCTACTCAGAGGCGTGTTTAAATTCGATATAAAATCATCATTTATAGACGGTCGTATCTTTACCAGTGATAAAAGTATATACCGATAGCGATTATTTTATTTTAGTTTTGTAACAAGCCGTGTTATCGCGATGTACGTCCTTGATCATTATCAATTGCAGTATCTTAAGCATCATATATTGATCGCGAATCTTACAATTCAATTACAGGTCACAATTAGTTTGATATTACAAATGATCTTGTATGTTAAATTCCGTCACTATTAAATTGAGGAATAGATGTTGGAAAGTAATTAAGATTTATGTCAATACATGACGGGACGTTATGATTATTTTAGTAACTGTTGAAGTTCTTCCTACTTAAAGAGGGCTGGCTCATGCGACTCGTGTTGTGTCTGCGTCGCGTCGGAGATACAAGAACACGAGGTCCAGCGAGGAACGCTCCGGTGGCTTGCGCTGCCAATTGTCGCCAGCGTCGAAGGATTAGTGTATGGGGTACGACGAGCAGATTTTTCTATCCGATGATTTTATTGCCGCTCGGCGGGCGTGTCGAGTAGTGTTATTGTATTTGCCGCTGGTTGCAGATATCTATGTCACGACATCCCGAACAAGACAACAACAATTTCCACAGCCCAATAACTAAAGTAATTACACGTCTGTATTGCAGTTTGATATTGTAGAAAGTATGGTATAGCAACATGCATACCATAGAGATCTTTATAAAAAAATGAAATGGTATGTGCCATCCGCCAACCCGCACCAGTCCACACTGTAGGACTAGCGTAGAGATTATTTATCAAATTTGTTTCTTTTACCGACCCCTTTGAAAATCAATTATTTTTCAGCTCCCCAATTTTTTATACTAGAACTAAAAAACCACAATTTCATTAATTAATTTAGTCACAGTGTGATATACAGTCCCTTGCCATATTATTAGACCCACGCACAGGGCCGTCTTTACCTATTATGGGGCCCTGGGCACACAAGAACTTGGGGCCCTTTTAAAAAATAAAGAAGAAAATAATCTAACATTAATCTACTAAGATCATTTCACATCGAAGTTATGTAACAATCTTGTCAGAATTGTCCCTCTCAAAGCGATGTTATGTAAGAAACTGTGTATGATCTCTCTGGATCTTTCTAGGGTAGCTCAATACACTTTGTTTTTTTTTTGACGTGACAACGTCTTAAATTAGGTTGCGGCTGGGAGTCACTTATGAAAAAGTGTAACGCCCGGTAACGTAACGGTGCGCGCGCAGCACTAGAGAATTATTTTTCAGTTTCACCCACTTTTTCCAAAATTGTCCCATAGCCCCCCCCCTGCCTTCCCCCACCCTTATTCCGAAATAGTGCCTATTAGCCTCCCCACGAAACCTACCCCCCCCCCCCCCTCCCCTACCCCCACCCCGAAAATTTACCTCACCCCCCCCAATCCTATCTCGGCCAACATAGGTCGTAGACCCACCGAGTTTGGTATCCTCGGAACCGTCTTGGTGAGGGCTACAAATTGACCCCGCCAGAAATCCCAAATTACGCAAAAAATTACCCCCCCAAAAAAAAATATTTTACCTCCAAAAAATTTATTGACGTGACAACGTCTTAAATTAGGTTGCGGCTGGGAGTCACTTATGAAAAAGTGTAACGCCCGGTAACGTTACGATGAGTCACCGAACGAGAGAGAGGCCCGCCGAATGCCTTGCGTCTCTCTCCCACTCAACTATGATCGGTCTGCCGCGCGCGCAGCACTAGAGAATTAGGCGCATTGAATCGGCGCATGCTTGTGTCTCTGTCTTTGTCTTTCTCGAACGTTCTTGGCGTTGGAAAAACAAGAAAGCGTCACAATACAAGTTCACACGTGTGGTTAAAGTATCGTCAGCTGTGTCTGTAGTGAAAATATGGAGTGCTTAGATTCGTCATTACATGTACAATGTTTTAGTAAACAAAATATATTTCTATAGTTAAAATTTGTGCAATTCTTATTTTCATTCAATTCCTTGTTCCTATTGTGCAATTTAATTATATTCATATCAATAAATATTCTACCGAGAAAAAGACGTTGTCACGTAAAATCTTCGCCCGTAAAACCGACTTTACAGGCAACAATTTTTTTTTATTTATATGGTTTTAATCCTTATCAAAATAATTTCGTTTTTAATCGACTTAAAAAAGAAGATTATGTATTTGATGTGTATGTATGTAATTTTGTCAGAGTTGCATAGTTTTTGGATATGTTAGTTTGTACCAGCGCCTGAACACGAATTTCAAATTAAAAAATGTATGCATGTTTGTATGTTTGTACACGCATATCTCAAAAAGTATAAGTCGGACTTTAAAAATATTTTTGCTTTCGATTAGATAAAGTCCAACTTAGGAGTTGTATAAGTTTCATCAAAATCGGTTACTTAGTTCTTGAGATAAGGTCGGAGTTGCGGCGGGTTAGGCCGCCCGCAGGTAGGGGTAGGTATGTAAATGAGAACTCAGGGTAATTTCGTGGTTGGGGCTTTAATAAATTCGCATCACTATTTACACCCGGCACTGTTGCTGGTGGTATGCAACAGGAGTCACTGGCCTTCACTGGACACTGATCCGGGTCTTCGGCACGTGACGGAGTCTGGTGACAGCTCGCCGGCGAAGTCAGCTGCCACGTGGCCGGATACGGTGCGCAGGTCAGCGGCGCGGCGCAGGCTCGGGCACAGTCAGGCAGGAAGCGGTGTGGAGCAAAGCGGGCAGCGATGTCAGTGCACGGAGTTAGCACTCCGTGCCGTGCGGGTGACGAAGCGAAGTAGGCGAAAAACTCGAAGAAGGCGAAGAACCTGGAATCAGTATCCAAGAAGTCGGAATGCAAACTAGGTTTGCATTCCGTGCCAGCGACCCGTGATAGTTCACAAGCCCGGCAGACAGAATACACTCACAAACAAGCAGTTAAAAGCGGTTAGCAAATAGAACACTCACCCCAGCGGGTTCAGAAAGACGCGTGGTAGCACGCGGCTTTTAGGTTAAGGAAAAAGGACGCGAGCGCCGTTACACGCGTATTTAAGAGCGTATACACCTTGCGCGCAAAGTCAACTATAGGTATTTCTTCGTTAATTTCACGCACACATAAGCGACCAAAGCTGTGTGCGTAGAGCTGCCGCGTCGGCTCGCTATACAATCGGCTCAAACAACTTTGATCCGTGCGCTTCAAATATTCAATTGAAATGTAACTGTAATATAATATCATAAAAATATTTTATTTGCATTATAAGTAGACAAATATTACTGTGCAAGCAAAGAATAATACAAATTTTGGATACTAATCATATTTTCGTTATTATTACATTGTTAAGTTGCATTCAAATCAGTGTTCAATCAGTATACACTACGGACGTTTTATTAATCATTACGTGTTCGAACACATAAATAGTGTTAGGGGCCTTACAACCCCTCACAATTACGAAATATATTTAATTTTATATTACAATACATAACATAATTTAGCCTCGGAATTACATCCCATTATATTACCTGAAACATAATTTATACTCACTACAAAATCATTGTAGGTAATAAAAATAATTGAATATTTTACTACCAAAGTACTAAGATGTGGTAATCGCATTCCGCGCGTGGCTATTTTTACTACGCGCGGCATAATCGACTGCAGCCAGGCCGGAGCGACGAGCGATACGTCCTCCCTCTAGAAGGCCTTGCGGCGGTCTGATTTGATCCACGTCGGACAGCGTGTTTTATAGTGGTTTTTAAAATATTTGTAGAAAACATAAAAACCAATTTTGTTGAAATATAAAAATGGTAATTTATTGATAAGATGTTCTTCTATTGTAATATGCAATTGCTATAAAAAATTATGTACGATAAGTTGGTGAAAAAAAATATGTTCTTGACGAGAGTTTCCGAATAATTTCGCATTGTTTAAATTTTTATTTTTCAGGAACTAAACACAAAAAGATTATTTTTCTCAGCAAAATCCCTCCATAAGGGTCTTATTAGTCTGATAATATTTTATTTTCATCTTATATTTAGTGGTTTCGGATATCTTAAGCTTCTAAATTGCCATTTAAAGCCTAAATAGCGAAACTTGTGTTCAGTAATCCGTATAGTACTCACAAATTATCCATCAATCTATAATGTTTTCCACCAAAATCCCTAGATGACAACCTTTTCTAAAATTAGTTATAATTATTTTTCCTTTAAATTGTTTATTGGTGGCTATTAACTCATTTGAAAAGTCCTGTTTTTAAGCCAAAAAGCGCGTGCAGGGTATAAACGCTCTTAAGCGAGCGCCGATGACAGTTCGCACGTCAAATTTGACAGATGTTAGAAATGAATCAACCAATCAGCGCAACGGAGGCGTTGATTGGCAGACAATAGGATTTATGGCGACTATTGAACCATAGACCGCAAATATTAGAGGTGACACTCTCACAACGTCACAGAGTGTCCAACTTTTTTCAGTTCGCGACGTGCATACATGTTGACTATTTTGTCTCAGCGTCCTAACCTAGATAGGTAAGGGTAATAAGTTTCGATTACTATTTAACAGAAATTTAAAAAATTAGAAATACAAAATAATTTAAAAGAATTAAACCGTCTTCAAAATTGTAATAAAAAGAGAGAAATAAAATTTACATTTTAATAGATCTAAAATACCTAAATGGGCCAACTATTTTTTGAGGCCGGTACTGGCCTTAAAGTGTGAGATCATCACAGTTCCAATCGCATAGTTCACCGACTTCAAACATTTTTTGGCCTATTTAGGTATTTTAGATCTATTAAAAGATTATTTTTGGTGCGTGTGCAAGTGCGTGGTGGCCTGTTGGTAAACGGACTAGACGCGACTGCCAAAATGTTCACGGTGGTCGCGGGTTCGAATCCCAGGGCACACCTCTGACTTTTCGGAGTCATGTGTGTATTGATAGTCAATCACCACGCACTAAAACGGTGAAGGAAAACATCGTGAGGAAACCTGCATACCATAGTGATTTATAAAATTTCTATGGTATGTAAGTCCGCCAACCCGCACTAGGCCAGCGTGGTGGACTATATGGCCTAACCACTCTCAATCGTACTCTCGATTGTAGTAGAGGCCCGTGCCCTGCAGTGGGACGTATATGGGCTGATACAGAAAAGATTATTTTTATTATCCGGAATTAATGAGACGGCACAGGAAATTTGAGAGACTTTTCGGTGTCACAAACACCCATACCGGAAAGAAATATTTGTGGACCGCACAAACATTTCTCTCGGTGCGGGGATCGAACCCGCGGCCTCTCGTTTCCCAGGCGTCGTAACGTCTAACCGACTGCGCCACGGAGGCTGTCAAAAGTTTTGATATAATTAATATTATATTGCTGATTTGAACTGGATTCATCATTCAAAAAGGATCTGCACACGGGCGGATCCAGTTGGTTCCAAGTGTAGAAATAAATAGTTATTCACCTTAACTTATACATAAAGATACATATCTCCTCTAAAATATTGATACCGTGTTAATTATTTTCACAAATTTTAAAATTAGTTTATTTAGTTATTTACTTGTCTTACTGGCTATTTTTGAACTGATCATCCGAAATCTAGTTTACATTTGATCGAACCCCATAGATCATATTTTTTAAACATCATACAACAGCATATAATCTCAACATTGAATATTTAAAAAAATAAAGATTTTCCAACAACATTAACGGCGAGTATATTACTCACCTTCGATTTGCCGACGATATTGTAGTCTTGGCAGAATCGCTGGAAGACCTTAACACTATGCTCGAAGACCTTAATCGAGTCTCCCAACAGGTGGGTCTTAAAATGAACATGGATAAAACGAAGATCATGTCGAATATCCATGTTGTGCCCACCCCCATTGAAGTTGGGGGCTCGACTCTCGAAGTTGTAGACGAATATGTCTATTTAGGACAAGTGGTCCGGTTAGGCAGGTCCAACTTCGAGCGAGAGGTCAATCGTCGAATCCAACTCGGTTGGGCAGCGTTCGGGAAACTTCGCGACGTCTTCTCGTCCAAAATACCTCAGTGCCTAAAATCGAAAGTCTTCGATAGTTGTATGTTACCAGTGATGACATACGGCACCGGAACGTGGCCTCTCACTGTGGGCCTCATTAAGAGGCTCAAAGTCACTCAACGAGCCATGGAGCGGGCTATGCTCGGGGTTTCCCTACGAGATCGAATCAGAAATGAGGAGATCCGTAGGAGAACCAAGGTTACCGACATAGCCCATAGGGTTGGCAAGTTGAAGTGGTAGTGGGCCGGGCACATAGCTCGTAGAACCGATGGCCGTTGGGGCCGAAAGGTTCTCGAGTGGAGGCCACGTACATGCAAGTGAAATGTCGGACGCCCGCCTACAAGGTGGACGGACGATCTGACTAAGGTCGCAGGAAGTCGCTGGATGCAGGCCGCTTCCAACAGGTCATTGTGGAGATCCTTGGGGGAGGCCTATGTTCAGCAGTGGACTTCCTGTAGCTGATATGATGATGATGATGAAAGATTTTCCACTTTTAAACCAGAGCAAACCCAAGGACGTGGTAATTGAGAAAATATGGAAATATGAAGTAAACGATTGTGAAGCAGTACATCTAGTTTACAGAAGTCAGAAACCACGCTTTACAGACGTAAAATATAGTAAAAAAAAGGAGTCTTAGGAATTATTTCGATTATTTCATATTGAACTGTTTTTTTTTAAAGTGTAATTAATGTCTTTCAGTAGGGAAGGTAACTGTATATTATCTGAGGCCCGTGGCAAAATCATTAGATGAGTCCCTCCTTTACTATAAAAACCTTAACTTTATAAACTCTATGATTAATTTAATAACTTAACTTTATAACCAAAGAGCCTTAGCTAAGGCCAAGGTGGAGCACATCTGCAGAATTGGCGAGCGACTCCAGAGCAATCCCTCTGGGAGTCTTGCTTTTTGGTCGCTCGCTAAGGCTATGGAGGGTAATTTCTACCTGTCCAGTCTCCCACCACTGCGTAAGCCCGATAACAGTTTGGCCCGCAGTGCAAAAGAGATAGAGAGAGAGAGAAAGGAGCCGATCTCTTGGCCCAATTTTTCGCCTCGATCTTGACTTTGGATGACGGGGGAGCCACACCGCCGAACATCCCGCTTTGTGAGAGTCTCCTATCTGACAAAAAAATCACCCAATGCTGTTAGAAGGGAGCTCAGGCTTCTTGACGTCCTTAAGTCGAGTGGGCCCCAGAGTTGACATCCGTGCTCAAGCGCCAACCGGGTTCCGGCTTCGTGGAAGGTCGCCGATGTACACTCTGTCCCCAAAAGAGGTGACCGACCGGACCCTTCGAGTTACAGGCCGATTGCTGCTACATCTCTACTCTCCAAGGTCTTGGAGCGAGTTATAAACACTCAGCTCCTGAGGTATCTTGAGGATCGCCAGCTGATTAGTGACCGCCAGTACGGTTTCTGTCACGGTCGCTCGGCTGGTGATCTTCTTGTGTACCTCACGCACCTTTGGGCGGAGGCTTTAGAGAATGGGGGTGAGGCGATTGCGGTCGGCCTTGACATTGCAAAAGCCTTGGACCGAGTATGGCATCGCGGCCTTTTGGCGAAGCTACCTGCGTAGGTATGGAATTCCTGAGGGGCTCTGCAAATGGATCGCCAGCTTTTTGGATGGTCGGAGCATACAAGTCGTAGTGGACGGCTGTTGCTCCGAGACCAAGACCATTAATACTGGTGTTCCACAAGACTCGCTGCTATAGCCGACACTCTTTATCCTGCATATCAATGACTGTTGTTGTTGTCTATTGATAGCATGCATTGTTATGCAGATCTGATAGTACGAGTGACGCGCGGTACATCGGCCAACGTAGTCACTCTCGGGATTCCATTATGGAAAGAAGGTTTCAACTTGTGTCTGAAGTTGAGAGATCTCTGGGGTGGGCCTCCGAATGGGGTGAACTGAACTTAGTTCAATTTAACCCTTCGAAGACACAAGTTTGCGTGTTCACTGCGAAGAAGGACCCCTTTGACATAGTGCCGCAATTCCAAGGAGTTACTCTCCAAGTATCCGGGAGTATTGGGATCCTTGGCATCGAAATATCAAGGAAGGTCGAGTTTAGGAGTCATTTGGAGGACAAAGCCAAACTGGCGAGCAAGAAGTTGGGAATTCTGAACAGAGCCAAGCGGTACTTTACGTCGGGTCATAGATTGACGCTTCACGTGGAATACTGCTCTCACCTCTGGGCAGGTGCCCCAAAATACCAAGTTGACCCACTTGACTCCTTGCAGCGACAAGCTTGTCGAATAGTCTATGATTCCGATCTCACGGACAAATTGGAAACGTTAGGACTGTGGACAGACTTCGATAACCTCGTCAAAGCTGAAAAAGATAAAATGTCTAAATATTTAGATTTAGCTCACGAGGTTACCGACATGTGGGATGTCGATTCAACAATTATTGTCCCGATTGTCGTTTCTGCTCATGGGTTGATACCAAAGAGCCTCGACCAACATCTACAGAGGCTCTCAATTGGCTGTTGGGTCAAAAATCAAATACAGAAGGCAGTATTATTGGACACGGCACGCATTGTGAGGCGGTTCCTCACTTTGTCTCCCTAACCGCCGGTGGCTTGGGTCTTGAGCCTCACCACCGGAGGGTAAATAAATTATTTTTTATATTTTTATATGTATATTTTTTATAATTTATATATGTAAAAATAGAAAAAATATGTTAAATAAAATAAAGAGAATAATATTAATAAATAATAATATTGTAGCATAATGAAACTAAAATTCCATCACAAACGTACTGTTATTTGTAAGAACAATCCTTTTTAATTTCAACAGATTTTTAGGTTGTGAGTCACTAAATTCACTCGCGAGCCTTTAATGATGTTTATTTATTTTTTATTGTGTTGCAAGCATTGATATTTTTAGCTAAATTTTGTCAGAATAAAGGGATTTCAAAAAATAACACATGTTACGCCTATATAACGGTGCTAATGTCCTTTAAAGTGAGAAAATCTAATAATTTTTGTTTGGGTCTAATAATATGGCAAGGTACCGTATTAGTCTGGTGTTTCTAAACTATATTTGTACCAGTGAGAGCAAATACGCAGCTGTTTAATAATAAGGATATATTGTAATCAAATTGAAAGAAACAATATAGATAGGTAATCAAATTTAGTTTAATAACTTTGGTGGTTATAAGTGTAGGTATTAGAATAAGCACTCACTTCCAGGAACTAACTATAGTATATTTTATAATTTAACACTTAATACATTCAGAGACAGAGTAAAATTATAATTATGCGATTCGGAGCGAGATGTACTCGTGACAAGAGATGGCAGACTGTCTTTTCATCCAAATAAACCGACCCTTTTATAGGACTACCCGAATGAGGATCGGTGGGGATAAATCTTACAGAAAATATATTTAAGCCATAAAATAGGGTCTATCCTTTCAACTAAAAATTAAGGTCTGCCCAAACATCTGGGCTATTGACCAAACCGAAAGGTTTACAAAACATGTGTACTATTGTCTAAAAAACATAAATTTGTTGCAAAGGATTGCCGCCACTAAAGAACTTAACTATAATAATACAGTTTTATTGCCCCGGTATGAACGGACCATTACAATTAGGAAACAATAATTTAGCACAGCATCTTTTTAACTAATATTATACAATAAGGTACACAAAAAATCTTACTGTAATAAAACGACTCGCAGATGTTTTATGGTCTAACATCTGCAGTCACATCTTAAAATGAAATGCGTGTTTAAATAATGTTAAAATTACAAATAATAAGCGTGTTAATTTATAAGCTAAATCTAAGTTGGCGTATTGCTACCGCCACATAACTAATCTTATGAGATGGATGAATTTGATGATTTTTAACAAGTTTGTTGATACATATCTGGTTCGATTTTATTTAAAAACAGTCGTAAGTCACCGCGTACGATAACGTGCAAACGATTTCTATATAACAAAGTAGTCTGTGGTACTGCGCAAGTTGCGACAAGTATCAATAAACCAACCGATTCCTCACGAATTACACCTACTGGTGTAATAGAGTTATATATCAAAAGAAAAAAAAACATCTTAATTGAACTTGAGTGTTTTTAGTGATTAAACTATCATACAGGGCAGAAACATAAACTAATTATTCGGTATTGTGTAGTAGGAAGGTTTTAATTTTAGTGAATCTTCAAACATAAAGTAAATGAAATTACTAATCAACCGTCGCCCCCCTAAACCCTGCCAAAGTTCCCCTCTGGGTCTCCAACACTCCCAGGGGGGCGTTATCGCCCACTTTGAGAAAGACTGGACTGGCGTGTAAGTCCTCTTAATGGAACTGTCGAGTGTTTAGGAGTGCCGCGCTCGCGTCGGTCGGCGGGCGGCGGAGAGCAGCGGCACTCTGCGGCGCACCTGCAGCATCTCCGTATTTATGACGCCAGTTGCATCACGAGCGGAACAAAACATATAGATAATCGAAGGCCGGCCTTGTGCAACGATGCATTTCCCGCGGCGCGAGGAGCACCCGCCGCCGAGCACTGCTCTTACAGCAAGCGCTGCAGAACGAACACACACACACACACACACACACACACACACAAGTGCCGAGTGACCAGCACAGTGGACGAGTTCGTTTTTATCCCAAAAAGTTGTAGGAAAAATGAATCTACCTCGAAACAAACTCCATTTCGGGGGACAAATATATGAGAAAAATACAAAGTGCATGACCCGATCCGAATTCGAACTTAAGTCGTTAGGATCCGATATGTTGTCACCGGAAGAAAATAACTCCTTACAATGCCCATTTTATAGTGTACAGTTTTCGCCTACCTGGTACGTGGTACTAGACTGTTTTTGCCGTGACGTCACACTCGCACGCACACACTCTGCGCAGCTCATACAGCTGGTCTACTACCGTACATACACCCTGAGTGTGCTTTAAGTGAGTAGTGATAATGAGCCACGTTTCGGCGCCGAGCACTGCGCTGGTCCCCTCGTGACGCGTAGTGCTCGTGCTCCAATAACTAGTTACTCACAGAACATGATAAGCCGATCCTTGACTGATAACGAGTCGATAACGTGACACAGACATTAATCTCACAAAGTCATCGGTGTTTGTTGTTCTGCTCGCGTCCTGGAAGTGATTTGAACTTGAATACGAGTACCGAGGCGATATATAGCGTTTTAAGCGATGTTGGAGACGACATAGTGTCCCTTAAACAAGGTGCAGGAAGTTGTGTTCGAGCCTGGTTCATCCGGCTCCTCCGGGAGCTCTCTCTGTTTCACACAAAACTAGAGCCTACTTGCCATTATTTTTCCTTTCCTTTTCCCCCACTTTTTTGAAGCCTTCAATGCGACTGCATTCAAACTGCTGTAAATGTTTATATGAGACGCGGTAAGCACTCACGATCGGCTGAGTAGTGAGCTTGTTTGCTGAATGTATGCAGTGGTAATAGGGATTCAAACTGAGAGGTAGTTGTTACCCTTGTTATGATTCCCACTTGCGATGCAACTTACGCAACATAACACCGAGACCAACACGAAACCGAGACTAATATGAACGGGCCTCAGAATCATTTGTCTCAACGAAGCTGAACTTGCGGCTCCTCGTGTCAGAGTTGTTGGTGTAGAGCTGAGTTACTGTGCTCACAGGCTGTCGCACATGTCAACATCGTGTGCGCCTAGTGAGTGGCGGCAGCGAGTGTTCCGATCGCGAATGAGAAACATCGAATGTTCCGGCGCGGTGGTCACGGCAGAAGTCTTTGCCTCACTCTTTGGCGACGCTTACTCTGATTAAACTGTTTGAGCAAGACGCTGCGGCGGTACAGGCTCGCCCCGCGGGTCCGCTCGCATTGCCCACCTCGCATGGTATCACTCTTCGACGCTCCCATCTAGCCGGTTAACTCATAATATGAGACTACCTTTTTTTTTGGGGCTTGAGTATTGTGAGACCCAAAGTAATATGAGTAATTTTTGACATCCACACAACTAGTGTAGTATCTTATAGATACGTATGGGAGCATGGGGGAGTTTTTTGGAGGACGAGAGGTCCCACGCCAAGTGTCGGTTCGTGTGTCTGCATGCCATATTTAACAACTTGCACTCCACGCCAAGCTAGATGTTCATGGTTCAGCGAGTCCGTTTAGTTCACGCTTAATATAACGTGGATAAGACGACAATTAATTTCGACATGAGCACCTGGCATTTGCGATGTGGAAGGAAATGATTACTGATTTAAAATGTCACGGTTCAAAACCTTTAAGTAACATTAAATTCATTGGATAAGGGATATGCGGTGTTGTCTGCGTCATGTTCGCTGATGATTTGTATGTGTTGCTGGAACGGCGCGGTGGCAGTATCACGGTGTCACAGCGGAGAGCGCCGCGTGCGGGCAGGTCCACACAATGCTTAGACCGCGATAGTTTTCTTTAGCGTGGAGAATCGTTTTATAAACAATATAAATAATAGTGGCCGCGAGCGAAGCGGTCAGTACTGACTGCGCCGCCGCCCGCGCGACACACTCATACCGCACCTGCGCCACATCCACGCCACGCTCACACCAAACACGCGACCCGCGCTCCGTGACACTACATACGCTCTCTGAGGGATGACACTGTAGAGCGACATGTGGCGCGCACTCGTGGTGGCCGGCGCCGTGCTGGCGGCCGCTCGCGCGCTCAGCATCGGCGCGGCGAGCGACAACGCGACCGCGCAGCAGACCAGCTCCAGCGAGTTCTACCCCGACTGGGTACCTTTCAAGAACAAACACGGAGAGGACTTAGGGGAGTTCGTGCAACTGCAAAACAAACCGAAACCTAAGAAGAGGCTCGCGCCCCCCGTCAACTTCATACTGAGAGCGGTGGCAGAGCCAGAGGGTGACGATTACTACGACAAGGGACAGGGAGAGAGCGACAACGAAGACGACTTCGAGAAGAAGGAGTGGTCTGACTTGCACCGGGGCGCGGGCTCGGGGGACGGCGCCGCGCCGCTCAACCACACCGAAATCTCCGATATTGACAGCGTCGTAGACATTATCACGCGCGAGCCGGTCAGGCTCGAGCTCGACGCGCTGCACTCCAGCGAGGAGGCCGCGCCGGCCACCGCCTCACAGGACAAGGACGATGTCGCTAAATCCTCAAATGAGACAGCGAAGAAAGAAGATGAAGATGACAATGACTATGAAGAGAGCCCTGGAGACAAGCCTAAGCCGAAGCTTTCTGATGAGGAACGGCGCGAAAACGAAGCGAAGAAGGCGAAGATACTGGACAGCGTGGACGAACTGAAGGAACGACATGCTGAGGAGCAGAAACTCATTTCCGAGAGGATAAAGGAGGAAGAGATGTACAAGGAGGAGCGCGAGCGTGACGGCGTGCGGCCGCAGGAGCACGACGACAAGTACAGTGGCTTGAAGACCTCCAAGAAAATGATGTCGGATTATGACGAGTACGACGAGGACACGTCCGCCTCGCTTGAGAACAAGTACGAGGTGCAGCGGCCGCGGCGCCCGGGGCTCGTCCCGGCCGCGCGCGTCACCCCCGCGCACCACAAGGACGGCGACAAACATTCACCGCCCGGCAAGCAGTCCGTGTTCAAGAACCCGCGCCTCTACGTTTCCTACGACGACGATAGCGACGAGATCATCAGTACAGCCGCTCCCGCCACCTCCGCGCCGCCCACCACCAACCCCGCGCGTCGCGGCACCGAGCGGTTCTCGGCCAAGTACCGCTCCAGCACGGCGGGCCCCACGTCCACGCCGTCCATCACGCTCGCCACCGAGCCCGATGACGAAGACCGGATATCGCTTGTGCCCGACGACACGGACGCCAAGGAGGGCGAGCCCACGCGCTTCTTCCCCAAGAAGAAGAAGAAGAGCAAGAAGCGGCGCATGAAGACCAATAACAAGCCGGCCGTCGACTCGTCCGCGGCGGAGTCGGCCACGGATAAGGCGGCACGCACTGCCGCGGTGACGGCGACGAGCGCGGCAGACATCGCGGACGCGGTGAGCGCCGCCGCCTCGCTGGCCGCCGGCACCAGCGCCGTCACCGACGCCGTGCCCGCCTCCACGCACCACGACGACAAGGAAAAGTCTGAAGACTATGAACAAGAGAAAGGTAACCTGTTCTTCCTGTTTATGTTACGACCTTAACATTTATGGCACACTTTAAAAAAATAACTGGAATTAGAGTGAGCTAAATAATTATATTCTAAAATAGAAAATTATATGACGAAATTTCTGCTTGTATTCAGTAAGCGAATGTGAGGCGGGTAGCCCACGCCCTACGCCAGCTTCCTACTGATACATGTACTTAAACAAAAGTTCGGCGAGCGATCAGTCGGATCTCTTCGGACTTCGGACTCGGATAACTTCAACTGGCATTTGTTGGACAAGGTTTTGGTTTCAGAAACGAAGCCGCCACACGCACAGAGCTCGTTAAAATACGGATTATCTTGGGAAAAGGCCATCAATAATAAATGTATGAGTATTGGATGTTTTAGTAGGAATCCATGTCAGGTTTGACTGTGCACACATCGCAGCTGCACGTGCTACTCGTACGTGTGTGACATGGTAAGAGTGAAGCTCCACCAGATATTTGAGATACAATTAGAGTAACTGTTGGATAGACGTCGGCGGTAAAACTTGAGGCCGCGGGTTCGATCCCTGTGCCAAGACGAATGTGTGTGATCTACAGGTATTTGTTTTGAGTCTCTGTGTTTGTGAGACCGAAAAGTAGTCTACAAAAAAGTACACAAAAAGTGTCTCGTAGATCCTGATACCCACGACACAAAACTCGTTCTTAGTGTGGGGTCAGGACTATGTTCGTGACTGTTAGGTGTATTTATTTAATTATTATTTATTAATTATACGATCTATTTCGACCAGCCTGAGTTAGAGCCGTGAGGCAAAATATCCAACATGTCCAGATGTACGTCACACGGAGGCATTGCCCAATGAAGTAATTCTTTGATACTGAAAGTGTCGGCCGACTCAGGTCGCTTCGCGGGTGCTGGCGCCGCGCCGTGCCCACTTAGTGACGACACTACCACGTCAGGGCTATTTCACAATTCTGCGAGTGTGACAAATTTGACTACAGTATTAAGATATTGAGCAGTTATTACGTATAGTAATAACTGCTCAGTATTAAGATATTGAGCAGTAAACCACGTGACTAAGGTATGCTAAGGTATTTGGCAATTAAAGTATAATTTATTTAATGAACGTAGTACCTAAATATTACTTATAATATTTCTAACGTGTGCGGGTAAGAAACGGCGCGTACGACATATGTAGCAACAAAGACATTCATTTTGAAATGTGTTAATACAAAGGATACATTTGTAAAGAACCAACAATTTATTTCAGAACTATTGAGTCGGGGAGAGATCACGTCTTTGTACTGAAATCGTAAATTTCATTGTGCCTCGGGAAATACCGCTCTCGGCTGTTGCCAAACCGCTGCAGTCACTAACCTCAGTGTAAAGCTCAAACCTGATAATTTTGCACTTTACTTGTTGAGTAAAATACATCAGCTGTTGGCTACGCATCGTAACATAGTGCCTATTTAAATAATCATGATTCAAACGATGACAACTGTCAGAGTGCGCTACATACTCACGCATGTAAGTGACACATATGCGAGATTGTCATGTAAAGTTCGTGCTACAAACCCAAACCCGTCAGACTTCGCCAAAGCCAATATTCCTCGCACCGCTCTATTAGCTTCGCTGTCGATACCGAATAGTCCCCACAAGCGCTTTCACTCTTCACTTTCATTTACAAAATTGATCAAATATGATTATTGACGGCCGCGGTTACGCAACGCATCACCTGTAGCGGCGGCCGCGACGTCGCCGACGACAGCACCACCGGCTTGTAGTATCTATAAATCATTAGTAATGCAGGGAAGTGTACAATTAATTATTATGATTTATATTATTGCGAGATATCTGCAAGCTAGTTTTCTTCACAAAGTCGTCGATCTTCAGTGCTCGGCGTGAATTATTTGGGTTCTGTTGATTCTTGTCAGCAATAGTTGCAGTGATGAGTGAAATATGTAAGAGCATGTTGTGTTGCAGGCGGCGGGCGCGAGTTCCACTCGCAGCACGAGGAGGAGCACGCCGAGCACGGCAACAAGGCGTACGAGGTAACTGCCACGCACACAACACACTAGCAGGCATCACTGCACACACAGGAGACACGGCCTCTACGAGATGTTGATACACACACACAGGTTTTACTCACTACATGTTAATGATAAGCAATAATTATCTACCCATAGAAACTAGCCAACAGCACGCAGCGCACTAAGGCACTGCATAAACAAATATGCGAAAAGTAGCTCTATGCTCGTATCACAGTAGTTGGTGCAGATGAAAGTATGTAGTTTCATACCGGGTATATCAAGACTGCTACCGAAAACGAAGCTGGGTGGTAGTTTTAGTGACTACAAACACAATGCAACTAAAATTTTCGCAAAAAAACGCGACAATTTTTTTTTATGATTTTTTAAATATCTTAATTTTTGGGTGGTAAATCCATAGTTTTAGCTAAAATAATAATTTAACTCTTTTATACCTTAGAGTACTTATAAATAAGAGGGTATACACTATTATTTTAGGAAAAAAAAGAATTTACCATCCAAATAAGACCATAGGAAAAAATAACAAAAAAAAATTCGTCGCGTTTTTTTTCAACATTTTCTGTTGCAATGTGTCTGAAGTCACTAAAACTACCACCCGGCTTCGTTTTCGTTAGCAGTCTTGAGATACCCTGTATAAGTATATGTAGCGCGCAAATCTATGTGCTTGAGACCGAGAGCCCGCGAACTGTGAGTGAATGAAATGTAATGCATTAGACTATACAACACTAGCTACATTTTGGGGATGAAAGTAACACTTAACTCCCATGTTGTTCCAATAGGACTATTTACGAATCTATCTGAATAAATATCTGAATACATAAAATATAAATTATGTATCAGTGTGCTCTTCCCTTGCATGCAGTTGGGAATGCTGGAGCTAGAACAACGCAATCATCTGTACTGTTTCTTTAATTAATCGAAAGCTAGGTTTAGACAGCTGTTCTAAAGTTCTACACATACATGTTTAGGAACGTCAATGTTCTCTAGTTAAGTCTTGTATGACTTATGACATGACGAACTTGGGGTGTGAATGAATGTGGAGTGAAGGTATGGCATGGGGAGCTAGTATGGTCCAGGCGCCTACACTGTCAGTGCCACAGACACAGCAACAGCTGCCAGCTAGTTAAATTGTGTGGTGTCGAAGGTGCCTGCGGCTGGTGTGTGGAGCGCGCCGCGCGGTCGCGCCCCGCGTCCCCGCGCCGTCTCCCCCTGGTACTTACGTTACCAACAGCGCGTAAGTGGTGTGTGTCAAGTGTCGGTGTGTGGCTGCTAACCGACACGTCGAGCTCGAGGCACGCCGCGCGCTCCCACGGGTGGAAGGGCCGGCCGTGTTATCAAACAAGTCGATTGTCGCGCCCAAACCAATGTCTATTGTTCTATTCGTATTTGTGTTTTGTCTAACGCGTGTTGTCATAACATGAGCGACGTGCCCACGCGACCCGGTGTCACGGAACAAGTCGGTACTACATCCCAGAGCTCTAATGTTGCACAATGAACAAAGTAATTCGGCGCGCTAAACACTCGTTGAACGTAGATAATATCGGCCTTCCATTGATTCCTTTATAATCACAATGTGAATGTTTAGACATTATTTATTTTGACATTCAATACAAATACATTTTACAGATAATAAAGTATAAAGCAGTCGAAACGCAAGTGATTGTACCGGTTCAGTTACGACACGTTTTATTTCCAGACGGGCGTCACGTCGATAGGCGCGAATAGCACCTTCGTACTGACTGTATTATCTACTTCGCCCTACTTGAACTAATGGTTGCTGTTCATCCAAACATATACGAACAACATAGCCCCCTGAGAACGGACCAGCATTTCCTCTCCCGGTCTCACGACAATACTTCCAGCAAGCAGTATTAGCGCCCAGCATACTCATTGGCTTGTCATGCAGCTACAAAGTACTACAAAGTAACGTGCAGAGCGAGCACACAACATGTAGTAGCGCGTGCCGCATCCTCCCGGTGCGCCTGGCGGCATGGCGACGCGCACAGACCCCGGCGTTGCGCAACTTTGTGGGTTTATGACTAACTAACACCAATGTTACCTGTTTTGCACTAATCCTAATACTTTTCAAAAGTTTGTTTGTTTGTGTGTGTTTTTTGTGCACTACTATTAACTAATGCGATGTGTTTTGCAATAGCGCTCCGCACTATAACGTGTGATTTGTGTGCGATGCAGGGTTACCATGAGGATTCGAAGACTGCAAAAGGTCATACGGACAAGGAAAGCCATAGTGGGCGGTACGACGACCGCGGCGGCGTCGACAAGGAGCACCACGACGAGGCGGCGCACTACGGCGCGCACCGCCACGAGGAGCACGGCAACAAGCAGGCCAAGGTATAGACTGCGCCGCGACACCACCGCGCATGCGCCGCACGCGCACCTGCACGGTAACCACCACGACCTCTCTGTTGCAGTACGAGGAGTCCGGCAAGCACTCGAAGGGCCACAGCACCAAGGGCAGCCACGACATCCACAAAAAGGAGGAGTACGAAAAAAATGTGGAGTTCTTCGAAGAAGAAGGCGATTCGGCGGAAGACGAGAAGCACGGCGGCTACCAGGACGACAGAGAGCATGAGACGGTGAGGCGGCGCCGCGATACGTGTGCGGTTTCACTTAGCTTCGGCTGCGGCGCGCTTACATAACTTATTTTTCTTAAATTCAAATCCAATTTAATGCTGTGTTGAAAGGTAAATTAGATCCCGAAGCGGATCTGATTTCACACACTGGTTTAGATCTATTGAATGTGACGTGCCGCTCGGCGTGTCGCGGCATGTCTGTCGTGGTGAGGCGCGGGTATTGTCCGCGGCGCTCTCTCTGGTTGCATCTGCGAGTGTCGTGGGTCGCCGGCGACTGCGCTTGCGCCACGGAGCCGCGCGTGACGCAACAAATAGACAAACATTGTTCATCGGAGTTTTTGCGCGGGTTGCAGTTTTTGTGCGCTTTCGAAACAAGGTGAAGGCTGCGCTAGGTGTCGCGCTTTTTGCCTTTAGCATTGACACGGATGCGCGGGTAGCGGGGAGCGCGGGAGGCGCGGGGAGGAAGTATCTAGCGGGATTACTGGCGAGTTGGACAACTGCTCCAGTACGTAAGGTCACGTCCTGCGGCTCTCGCGATAGATAATACATCTCCATTGATGCGTGACGCAAGAATACCGTTCAATGAACTTTGCCTGCGGTGTGATCTCGGTTACGTAACTTAATTGCTATGAAATGTATCGGAAGGAGATTGAACAGTGAATCTTTCCTGTACTTTGGAAAAAGGGATGGCTGTTCGTAATGAGGGTTATGTTAAAATAAATACCAGCTGAGTATTGCAGTGTAGCTATCTCTTTTTTTGTAAGTAGTTACTATATGTGTTTGTGTGTCTCCAGGGAGGACACTTTAAAGTGGGCGGACTCGAGGCGACCCACCAACACTTCGCCAAGGGCGAGTCGGGACACTTCGACAAGGGCGGCCACCTCCACACGCACAAGGTAACAGCTCTCCTCATGTCTAACTAACATTCTGATGCAAGACCACAGGACCTCAGGGACAAAGAGATAAATTCACTGCATAATCTGTGCTTCCATTACTGTTGAGACGAGTTTGAGCCTGTTCAATAACTAGTCATAAATTTAATACAACCAGCAATGCATATTTCTAATCCCAAAGTATGATGGAAGTCTTAACCCTATTAACATGGGTATCAAAATTTTTTGAGAGTTTTTTTTAATATTTTTTTTTGCAATGAATGGCGAGACGAGCATGCCGTTCGCCTGATGGTAAGCGATATGACCGCACATGAATAGTTCTGTATTTCTGTATCAGCCCATATACGTCCCACTGCAGGGCACGGGCCTCCTCTACAATCGACAGTACGATTGAGAGTGGTTAGGCCATATAGTCCACCACGCTGGCCTAGTGCGGGTTGGCGGACTTACATACCATAGAAATTTTTATAAAATCGGCTATGGTATGCAGGTTTCCTCACGATGTTTTCCTTCACCGTTTTAGTGCGTGGTGATTGATTATCAATACACACATGACTCCGAAAAGTCAGAGGTGTGCCCTGGGATTCGAACCCGCGACCACCGTGAACATGTTGGCAGTCGCGTCTAGTCCGTTTACCAACAGGCCACCACGCACTTTCATGAATAGTTGCAAAACAAAAAACACCTTGAATTACAAAGCAATGCTTGAAATTCCACTGCGGTCGCCATCCTGAGACATAAGATTTAAAGTCTCAATATGTCCAATAGTTACTCTGGCTACAAAGTCCTTCAATCAGAAACACAACTGTGTATTTAAACTGCTGTTTGGCGAGAGAACTAGACATTGTGGTGGTAAGTATCTAGGTGGTCTCTCACATATGAGAGACCTACCACCAGTTTATTCTTAAAACATCTTCGTGACAACAAACTTAACATTTGTCAGCTTGTTAAGCACTGTGCCTTGAGTCTGTCTGCAGATGGATGTATGTGATATCATGTGCAGGGTCACCGGGTCGCGGGCGGGCGCGACGCGCACGAGCACGTGGGGCAGCAGCAGGCGCTGAAGAGCGGTCACCGCGCCGGCAAGAAGTGGGTGTACCACCACGGCCACCCCGCGCGCACCGCCAACCTGCTGCTTGTCGACCGCCGCGCCGACAAGTACACGCATGCACCTCTGTACTTCGGCTGACACCCTGCATAAAGCGTAGTGCCCACAACTCATTCACCCCAGTGTACCCACTCACATCCAATATATGTATGCTAGACTTTATGTTCACTAGAAAGAGACTGTTTTTGTGTAGATTTGAGACACCTCATTGAATGTCTTGAGAACTCAATTTGTTCCCTGGATACTCCCCAGCCTCACTGCCACTAACAATGGCTATGATCATATAGACACGAGACTATGAAGTCGACCCCCAGTCCAGCGGTAGTATGTAGAGAACAGTGGTACCATTTCACAGTATGCTTGTAATATTATTGACACTCTATGCATGTGCGTATGTGTGTGTATGTGTTTGTGTTGTGTGCCGTATAATCTTGTAAATATTGTAAGAAACTGATTTGTTAACTATTTTGTAAATATCTTATTAAATTTTATATTTTTTTTTACTTTAAACGTGAGAAGTTGTTTTATTTGACGTCATTTTGAATGTAAAGTCCTAGATCCAAACCAGCTCTATATCTCTATATATAAGTGTCTCTTTAATTTACATATTTTGTGAGAAGCTGGTGTCTGTTGTAGGGTTTACCCTGTCGAGCAGATCACCAGGCTCTTTTCCCTTTTAGGACCTATCTATCAAATTTCTTAATGGTTTATAGTTGTATATGATAACCAGTAAGCAGGTAAGGTTTGCGCCGAGTGCGTCATTATAGCTCCGCGGTGAGTTAAACGCGAGTAATGACGTCACAGGAGGCGGCTCACTCCACGCACGGAGTCGGGTTCCGATGCGAGTACAACCACACTACACTACACACTACACACTGCGGGGCCTCGGTAACTGTGGCGCTAACGAGCTCCGGGGCAAATAAAGTGTTAAAGTAATGGCCATACGTCTTGTCCGCATATTATTGTTGAATAAACGAGGTGACCCACTTCAGAGATAGCAAGCTTCACATTGCAACACTAGTAGCATGTGCCTGATACACTATATCTTAATATATATATTTCTTGTGTGCGTGTGTATGTGACTGAACTCCTCCTAAACGACTGGACCAATTTTGATGAAATTTTTTGTGTGTGTTCGTGGAGATTCGAGAATGGTTTAGATTTACAGTTTGGTCTACTGGAAAATGTTTTTTCAATTAATTTCTTATTTATAAGGAGTTGTTGATTTTGGTTATACCATACAAAATGTTCATGGGTTTGTAACTGTCAAACATTTAATGTTCATACCGTCAATACGGTAAACTCTTCCCTCAAATTAAATAACGTATTTAAATAAAGGTTTCGAATCGACAACATATATCCACAATATTCGATTAATGGCGTATTTAAGATTTTAAAGATGTAAAATAATGACAGTAATGAAAAGTGGTTGACATTTAAATTGGTTGTCAAATATTTATGCATACGTTCAGAAATTTAATTTGTGTAAACTAAAGAGTATATTATGAAGCTAAATAAATATAGGACAATCAAATAAATAATATTCACACGTAAGAAGTTTTACTTCTTTTCAAGATAGAATGTCACTTGAAAATGAAAAATCTTTCATAAAATAACACATAAAAATAAAAACTGAACTGAACTGAATAAAATAACAATTTTATATAATTATGGAGAATATTGCAGGGATTCTCAAATTAGGCGTTGTCTGTGTCTTGAGAAACCAGTTATATATAATTGTTACTACCGTTACTCAATGACCGTTACTACATTAATTGTGTGTGTGAGTGTATTTCTATGAAAATTTATATTTAATCTTTTTATTATTAACAAAAAGTAATGGCGTAATGTTTTTGGAAAACAGCATACTGGGGGTGAAATAAGGGATGGAATATTGCATGGATAATCAAAATCGCTAAAGTGTTTAATGTCAAAAATTTATAAGGCACACTATTTGGATATGGAGAAACGGGATATAATAGAGTGGGAGGTAGGGGAGAGGACTGGGATAGCTGACACATTTGATAGGACGAAATGTAAATGCACGGTATAAGACGGGATGGTCAATGAAGAGAAAAGACGGGACGTATCGGGAAGTGACTGAACAGACGGGATGGGACGGAATTGAGCAGGACAGTAGGATAGCTAATTCATATTTAGGTATACAAGAGCTTATACGAAAAATAACATGTATTTGGTGTGGAGTAAAATAAAAAAATATCTGCATCCAGGCAAAGGTGGGTCGGGCTTTTTTGCTATGCTAAATAATTCAATATAAAATTCATCATATAATAACTAAGCCATAGCGAAGCGTGGTCGGGTCAGCTATGGTATCTTTTAATTGATTTCAATGAATGTCGTCGGAGTAGTAACAGTGTTATAATATTTCCACAGCAAAATAATGATTTGAATCTGGAGAGATGGGATAGAATAGAATATAAGGTGGATAAAATGGGACATAAGAATAGGTACAGGATGGGATTGAAAATGGATAAGCAGTTTAGACAACGGCTGTCATATTGATTTTAAATAAAATATGGACTGGAATCTGTATTTGCACCCAGGCGAAGCCGGGCCGGGCCGCTAGTATTATGTAAATAAGAATAAAATGTGAAAAATTACAAACATATTTCAAAATTCTAATAAATGAAAGAAATAAAACGAAATCTCTGGAACTACTGGTCCGATTTGAATGATTCTTTCAGTGTTGGGTAGTCCATTTATCGAGGAAGGCTATAGGCTATATATCATCACGCTATGCTATATATAGGAGGGAAGCAGTAGTGACATTTCTAGCAAATAAGAGGAAATTTTATTCGTTTTTCGTGGTCCGACCGGTCGATATTCTAAATATATTATATGATAGTCGGAATTGAAAATGTTGACCGCCACTTTGAAACGCGTATCTGCACCCGGGCGAAGCCGGGCCCGACCCCTAGTTCTTAATAAATCTAAAATACCAAAATATACCAACAAACTTTTAAGGTCGGTGCCAGCCTTAATGCTTCGGAACAGCTATGCCCTGCAGTTTTACTCGCATATTTCGTACCGTGAGGTAATACAGCTTATAGTCTTATAAATATTAGAATAATATTCAATTAATTTTATATGCATTTTATCGTGTTAATTAGATTAAAAGAAATAAATAAACAATAGCTGGTATCGACCCCAAAAAAATTGTTGCCATATTTTACCGAAATATTTTAGATTTATTAAATCATTACTTTTATTTCTCTCTTTTACTAAAATTATCGTCGGTTAAATTTTTGAATTTTTTGATATATTTTTTTATGTTGTGTTATAGAAATTATAAATAATTACTACCATTTTTTTTAAGCCAAGTAGGTAAACGTTTTCCTAATGAATTTTATACATTTACAGACGTCTGAAATACAAATAACTTTTTTACCTAGTTCAGACACAGTAGCCCCATAAAAATATATAAATAATAAGTTGTATTTATAATAAATAAATAATAATAGATTTATCTCAGGGATGCGTAGAGTGTGCGCTGCGGCGCCCCAATGCGCCGTAGAATATGTAGGAGAGTGCTGCGAAGTAATACTCTACCTGAATTGTAACTTTTGTGCCTATCCACTTAATATTTGAGATCAGTAGTGCCCGCGGTTTTACTCGCATCGTTCATAGCGTGGTGTTATAAAGCTTAATAGTCGTCTAGCTGGCACCGACCTCAAAAAAATGTTGGCCTATAATATACTGGGTATATCAATTTATTTTTTTATGTTTGTTACCTCGTTTCTCTGTACCGTGTGAACCGATTTCGATCATTTTTCTTTGATTGAAAGCTGGTGCTTGTCGTTTGGTCCCATAAAAATATGGTGAAGATCTGATGAATATCTTCGGACCTGGAGAGGGGAACTCCTTAATATTAAGGAGAATTGCAATGGTTCTTTTTCGTTACGTTCATTAGAAAAGTTAAGTTACAGTGAGAGAGGGGAAAAGGGGTGGGGGTGAGAGGGGGTGGGTGATAAAATTAAAATACACGTAATTCTAATATCTTCGGCAGCTTTCAACCGATTTTAGTGATTTCGTTTTCATTAGAAAAAACGTATTGACAGGTTGATCCCAGGAATACAACATGAAGATGTGATGATTATGTTCGGACCTGGAGAATAGAACTCTTCAAAATTTAGTAGCATTCCAATGGTTCTTTTTGCATTAGGTTAATATAAAAGTTAAGCTACAGTGAGGGAGGGAAAAAGGGGTAGGGGTGAGGGGGGGTGGGCGATAAAATTAAAATACACGTAAATACTAATATCTTCAGCAGTTTATAACCGATTTTAGTGATTTATTTTTCATTGGAAAGAACGTATTAACAGGTTGATCCCAGGAACACAACATTAAGATCTGATTATCATGTTTGGACCTGGAGAGGAGAACTCCTCAAAATTTAATAGGATTTCAACGGTTCTTTTTGCATTGGGTTCAGTATAAAAGCTAAGCTACAGTGGTTGAACGAAAAAGGGGTAGGGGCGAAGGGAGAGGGGTGGGGGGAGAAAAAATAATAAACATGTGAATACTCCAATATCTTTGGCAGCTTTTAGCCAATTTTAGCGATTTCATTGTCATCGGAAAGACCATATTCCTTGTGGGGACCAGATCTTCTTCATTTAAATGCCTATCAACACTAAAAAGATAAAAATAACTAAAATTTTTAATAAAAAAAAATAAAAACCGACTTCAAAACAAAAATCCACTTGTGGCGGTTGCAATACGCCAACTTATATTTAGCTTTTAAAATAACACGTTTATTAGTTGTAATTTGAACATTATTTAAACACGCATTTCATTTTAAAATATGACTGCAGATGTTTAACCATAAAACATCTGCGAGTCGTTTTATTTAAGTAAGAATTTTTGTGTACCTTATTGTATAATATTAGTTAAAAAGATGCTGGTCTAAATTATTGTTTCCTAATTGTAATGACCCGTTCATGCCGGGGCAATAAAACTGTATTATTATAGTTAAGTTCTTTAGTGGCGGTAATCCTTTGCAACAAATTTATGTTTTTTAGACAATAGTACACATGTTTGGGTAAACCTTTCTGTTTGGACAATAGCCCAGATGTTTGGGCCGACCTTAATTTTTAGTTGAAAGGATAGACCCTATTTTATGGCTTCAATATATTTTCTGGAAGATTTATCCCCACCGATCCTCATTCGGGTAGTCCTATAAAAGGGTCGGTTTATTTGGATGAAAGAAGACAGTCTGCCATCTCTCGTCACGAGTACATCTCGCTCCGAGTCGCATAATTATAATTTTACTCTGTCTCTGAATGTATTAAGTGTTAAATTATAAAATATACTATTGTTAGTTCCTGGAAGTGAGTGCTTATTCGAATACCTACACTTATATAATAAATACCACTCCAAAGCAAAAAAAAAATTATTTATTTCATGGAACTCGTGCATGTTGATTAATTTGCTTAATGACTTGACTAGCCAACAAATCAAAATATATGCGTAACATATTGAAGGCGGGTCGCCCAGTACCAAACATATAGATATTTAAATTAATATAAGGCGTACGTCCTACTTGTTTTTTATTACAATTTTGAGGTCAGCTTATTTTAAAATTGATTAATAAAAGGGTGGTAACTCATTGTACACTGTGCTATATTGGGCATCCTACTCCATTGTACAGTACCAATGACAAATATTATGACAATACAGCGAGATTATTTAAAAATATAATTACTGCTGCGAGACTTGGAATATTTTTACAGGATGTTTTTTATGGGATCTCACGTCTTTTTGTAGAGTCCTACCTTTTTCCTTTTCGGTACTTTTTACTTCTAGAATATCAATAACGATTTTTCTTAAAGCCTCTGTCTTATGGTATTTTCTTATTTTTCTAGGTATCAATTTATGACAAATATAGTGGATTTGATTATTAATGTTCTTTTTTTCATGGTAATTGATATTTTTGAGCTAAAATGTCATGTTTTTCTAGAGGAATGTTGTACGGTTCCATGGGCTGAATACACCCTTTCCCTCTGTATACCCCCTCCTGTTATGCCTCATATATATAAATACCTATCTACAACTATTATTCCATTATATACGGGTACGATTTTTCATTAACTGCAAATGCAACTTTGTAATCCTATACATTTATATGGGTTTACAAAGTTATTCACGCAGTTGGTGTATCTAGAAAACTAGATACAAATTATGAAATGTTTGAATTTTCCCTTACTTTAGACACTCAACACTAATTATATTCTAAATTTGAAGGTTCTATGTCTGCTAGAAGTGCCTTAGACTTTTGATGATCGGTCAGTCAGTCAGTGAGTGACAAAATTAAGAAAGTTTGACTAGTTACAATTCTGAAACTACTGGTTCAAATTGAATGAACCGTGTTTACACAATGCCTGCTTAGTAACTGAAAATTCAGGCTTCTTGCTATAACCACAACGAAGTTATGGAGGGTTGAAAACGGCCTAAATTGCTTCGAGAAAAGGATGTTACGACTGTGCCGCTTTTTAGCTCGACTTGGAGGGGGCACTGCCGTGCCCCCAGATAGTGGACGCTTCAATTTTCTTTTGACATTAATCCTCTTTAATAAACTCGAACCTGCGGCTTCTCGCCCACTTCGATAGTGACGCATCGCTTACAAATCCAATATACGTGCAGCTGTATTTATAGTGTTAAGAGTGTGAGTTCCGAACAATAAGTAAGTGAAGGCAGTACTTGAGAACATGTTATTGCAGCACACTGGTACGAGTTCCGCTTTTTGTTTTGTTATAAGCTCGACCTGTTGCGGCGCTCCAATAACTTAGATATTGCCGCGCGGCTCGAGGGCGGCGGCGACTTGCCACCGAGATACGACGCTTATATTGCATGCACTCCTCTACTTTCACTAGCCAAACGTACATAAAGAGATTGTGATTCAGAAAACTAAAGATTCATCATATATTTATATAAATACATATATACCTTAATGATAATATACATAAATACATATATACCTACCTACACATAAAATAGTTTAAACATTTATTCATAATAATGTTATGCTTAGTCAAAACGTCACGTACTCTATCGGTCATAATTAACTTTTGGAATGTTCTACCTTTGCTATAAATGTGCATATAATATAATAAGTAGGTACTTATACTTTTACACAATGTGTGACCGCCATGAATGAGTGTAATGGGTCTAGGCCGCTGGGCCGCCGCCGTTCTCACTTGACACGAGTAAAGCGATGTGTATGAGCGGCATGGTGCGTCCTGTCAGACCACGGGTGTGCACGTTGCGAAGGTCGTTCCTTCACAATCCCACAGTTTGCTTGTTAGCGCGATGGATATGTGATTTCACGCAAGAACTACTTTTTATGAACTTATGTACTTGTAATGTTACATTCACAAAAATGCCTACATATTGGCCTTATTCCTGATTTACTTACACTGACATGCATTATTACCAAAATAAATACACACATGTTTTGCCAAAAGATATGACTTTACCATGAAGCGACAAATTAGATTGGTATACATTCCTTGCACCGACTAACCTTTATTGGGCTTACGCGCGGCTAAATGGTGCTGAGTTTTCATTTGTATTCCTGTTTTCTGAGCGTTTTTATTTAATTTACAGTCATTTAAATATTTATTTTTCTTATCTCCACATCGGCAATTACTGCGACGGTTAAAAAGATGTATGGTTGGCATTTGTATTTACGGTCGTGGGTTGTATTAAAATTGATACATGATAAGCTGCGTTTTATTTATGCAAATTAATATAAACCGGCACTTTCGCTTGTTACAAATTCCATGAGACTATAAAAAAGGTACATCGGCTATAGTTACGCGCGCCAGTGGCTCTCGCTTTAGATGTGTGTATCAGTTTTGAACAAATTAACATGATTGTTGCGCCCGACGAGAAGTAATTATTTCTTACCAGAGCTTTATAGGTGCTAGGCCATGCTAATATTGTCGAAGACAAATGGCGCATGCATGCAAATTTTTATCATAATTCTTGCCCATGAAGTGCTCGTGTTTCGCATAAAACCTACGCTAATATAGCAGGGACATGGGTAGTTGGTGAAAAATGTGCGGCGATCAGTTTTAATAGAGGTAGTTAGACGAGGACGAGGTTCAATCCTACGAGCGACTCGACACAACACGACGACAGAGCAACACTCCGACACAGCAACACTACGACACAGCTGCACCCGCCTGCAACACTCACTCAAGCGGTCAAGTAGCGGCTAGCGTCATTCAAAAGGCTGCATATCCCGGATTTAAAGGGTTCTGTTTGATTTACGTGTTCATAATTACTAGACTTCTTTACTAGTGCCGCACGGAGACCGTCGTATGGATGCAGAGCCATTTCGGTATGCTACTGATTTAAAACGAAATAATGTTAAATACTAAATTAATTAATAAGACCATCGCCTGAGTAACAAAAATAGTACTAAATAATATATTAAAATATGGCAACATTTAAAAGACAAGTCATAAATACAGTTTTCAAGAAATTGACCAAAATCAAGTCAAGAGTTTGATTCGCTGGATCTACTGGGTCGCGCCGCGTTGTTTTAGTGGTAATGTAAGCCCACTGAGTTTGTTTCACCGGGTCTGCTCAGTGGCGCGTTGGATCGTGTGGTATTATTGAATCGTTGCCCGTCGTTTTAGTAATAGTCATGGTCCACAAAAACATTGATTAACATAAATATTGTATTTCCTTGAATAACATTTTACTTACTATAAATAGTTATGAATATTATATAAGAAGAATACCAAAAACGAAATAAATTAAAACGATATAATAACATTTTCAATTATTTTGTAATTAACTACTGTGCATTAACTTGTCATAAGAGCTAGCTTTAATTGCGTACATGACCAATAAACCATAAAAAAAAATGTATTGTGCCACCATCATCGTCGTCATCAACCACATGAAGCCAACTGCAGCTGAAAATAAGCCTCTTGAAGGATTTACACACTTATTGGTAGCAGCCGGCATCCAAAGACTTTCTACAGACTTAATATTCTCGTCGGCAGGATGTTTCTACCCGAGTAATGCCCAGCTACATTGCCTTTTAGTTCGTTTGCATTAGATATTGCCACTTCAACTATTACTGCAACTTCATTGTGTATTAAAGTTACTTACAATTACGTCACAGTCCCGCGGATCTCTGGAACTTAAGTATGAAGAGGATGTGTGTCGCTGGCCGGCGCGTGGTCGAGCGGGGGACAGTTATTTGAATCGCGAGTTATTATAAAGCGTGCTAATAAATAGTGGTATTACTCGCGCGCCGCAGCCGGTACACAGCGCGGTGAAACATAACAGGGTTTATTTTTATATTCAGTAAGGACTTGTTGTTGACTTGTTTTGTACACGTCACATTTTTACACACAACAATGTGCAAATACTCTGAAGATAGTAAACCACAAACTGGACAAACATTTATCTGCTGATACTTTGGCATAAAATCGTATCTTGTAATAAATTGACCATTGCGGACAGAATTAATGCTTGGAAATTGTAAAACATTGAAAAAATATGGAAGAGCACAGTTATATACATAAATTATTGTAAGATTGTCGGTACTACAACATTGGGGCAAATCCTGTAAGTGGTATTGGTTGGAAAATAAATAAATAAAGTTATTCTACAAAATACTTAATCAGTCAATTATTGCTAGATTCCAATTGATTTTGGATAGTTTTGAATGGAAATGCGAACCAAAAATCTTACATTTAGTGTTTCTTTCAGTAAAAAATGAAATAAGAGCTGTTTGAACAAAAACTGTACAAAAATAGCGTTGATTAAAGAAACAGTTAAAATACGCCATTGGTTTTAAGCTAATTCAAAATGAATGAATAAATAAATAAAAAAAAAACAGTTATTAAAAATAGTGACGGTCTATACATATAAATAAAATTGAAGTGTCTGTTTTAAGAGTGAAAATAAAAAAAATGTCCAACTACATATCGTTATATACACGTTACATGTGCAGAAAACGATATTTTAAAAAAAAATGTCTGTCTGTCTGTCTGTCTGTTTATTCCGGCTAATCTCTGAAATGGCTGGACCGATTTTGACGGGAATTTTTTTGTCAGGTAGCCGATATAACAAGAAGTAACTTAGGCTACATTTATTTTAGAAAAAATATTTTATTTTAGAAACATAAAGTAATGTTGCAATGCCCGCGCGCAGCTCACGCGCATTAGCATGCGCGTGAGCTGCGCGGTGGTGGCCCACTGGGCCGTCACGTCGGGCGCCTCCCACCACTTCTCCCACCAACGAATCAATATCACATTTACAAAATATTCTATATAAAGAAATTTTCAATAAAGCTAATACAAAAAACTGTAAATAAATGTGTAACGGGAGTTTACCGCCGCTCGCTAAGAGATGGCGCCACCGTAAAATTAGATCGCGGTATGGTTTCGTTACAAAGGTTGATAATAATAATTAAAATAAAAATGCAAAAACCAAAAAAAAAACTAAATGAACTAATTATTTTTTTTTTGTTAAATTCCACGCAGACGAAGTCGCGGGCACAGCTAAAGCCAAATTCGTCTAGGAGTTGTCGTGTATGCGGTATACAGTATACTGTACACTGCGCACTTGTGATGAGTCACGGGACTACTTATAAAAAGTGCCAAGCGTGAGTGCCACCACCCACAAATATTTCATAGATTTTTGTAGCGGGTTTATGTACTATTATTAGGTTTATTGTATTCTGTAATATGTAGTATGTATGTATATAATGTACGATATGAAAATATGTATAACTATCAGTATATATATCAGCCCATATACGGCCCACTGTAGGGCACGAGACTCCTCTACAATCGAGAGTACGATTGAGAGGGGATAGGTCATGTACCACCACCACCACCACGCTGGCCCAGTACGGGTTGGCGAATGTATTATATTCTATATATTTTATACAATTTATAAAATATTCATGATTTTTGATGATTTATGATACTAATGACATTGCAGACAACAAAGAAACGAAAATTAAATAATGAGTGTCGCCACACCATCACAGCTCTCTTTTATTCTTCTGACGCCTCCACAGTTCTTATAGAAAGAAAGAAAGAAAATTATTTATTTGTAACAAGTAGCAGTAACAAAACCAAAATATTATGGTGTCATGTTGTAGCTTTTTAACCGACTTCAAAAAAAGGAGGAGGTTCTCAATTCGACTGTATGTTGCTTTTTTTTATGTTTGTTACCTCGTTTCTCTGTACTGTGTGAACCGATTTCGACCATTCTTTCTTTGATTGAAAGCTGGTGCTTGTCGTTTGGTCCCATAAAAATATGGTGAAAATCTGATGAATATCTTCGGACCTGGAGAGGGGAACTCCTTAATATTAAGTAGGATTCCAATGGTTCTTTTTGCATTAGGTTCATTATAAAAGTTAAGTTACAGTGAGAGACGGAAACAGGGGTGGGGGTGAGGGGGGGAAGGTGATAAAATTAAAATACACGTAAATTCTAATATCTTCGGCAGCTTTTAACCGATTTTAGTGATTTCTTTTTCATTGGAAAGAATGTATTGACAGGTTGATCCCAGGTACACAAAATGAAGATCTGATGATCATGTTCGGACCTGGAGTGTAGAACTCTTCAAAATTTAGTAGGATTCCAATGGTTCTTTTTGCATTGGGTTCAGTATAAAAGCTAAGCTACAGTGGCGGAGGGAAAAGGGGGCAGGGGCAAAGGAAGGGGTGGGGGGAGAGAAAAATAATAAACATGTGAATACTCCAATTTCTTCGGCAGCTTTTAGCCGATTTTAGCGATTTCATTATCATCGGAAAGAACATATTCCTTGTGGGGACCAAATCTTCTTAATTTAAATTCCTATCAACACTAAAAAGATAAAAATAACTAAAATTTTTAATAAAAAAATAAAAACCGACTTCAAAACAAAAAACCACAAAAAACCAAAAAATAACAAAATAACAAGTACCACTGCAAAGCAAAAAAAATATATTTATTTCATGGAACTTGTGCTTGTTGATTAATTTGCTTAATATGTTTGGTACTGGGCGACCCGCCTTCAATATGTTATGCATATATTTTGATTTGTTGGCTAGTCAAGTCATTAAGCAAATTAATCAACAAGCACAAGTTCCATGAAATAAATATATTTTTTGCTTTGCAGTGGTGCTTATTATTTTGTTATTTTTTGGTTTTTAGTGGTTTTTTGTTTTGAAGTCGGTTTTTATTTTTTTATTATCATCAGTTATTTCATGAGCAAGAATAATTTTATTAATTGTCTCCTAAAACTATAAATATTTTATTTATAATATTGTTATTTATCTATGTCATCTCTATGTTTAATTTGCCTTAATTATTTTCATATTTGGCATACAAATTGTGACGCCCTTTCTTATTTTTGTTGTCTCGTTGGCTTTGATTAGTACTCTTATTAAGGGATTTAAGAATACGCATGTATAATGCCTTTACGCTCCGTATTTTGTTCGGGTACGGAACCTTAACGGGCAGTGTTGGCGCCAGTGTGTTCTTGCCACCAGTTGATCAGCATAATGGTGCGTTGTCTGCGCGGCGCCACACCACTAGACAAGTTGAAGTGCTCGTATTCGGAATACTCTAAATGTTCGAGCACTGAGGTAATGTGACGCCGCCAGTGTGCCTCGTGTTTGTGCTGCCAGTACCGACACGATATTTCAATATGGGCAATATCAATCCACTCGGAGATGAATGACATCACCGAGACAACTTGTATTCTTTTACTTTTTAGGGATTCTGTTGCAGACAGTAATATTGTGATATTTCTGAGCGAAATAAAAATTGTACTACGCACAGTAGTATTGTTTTAAGTGATAGGCTATTATTAACAAAGCACACAAAGTTTTTTATTATGAACCAAGAGTTTAATGCAGAGAATATAATTTTGAAACCGCTTGGTATATTTTTTTAACGAGCTTGCGTTTGGAATTTATCCTGGAACATATTTTTTTTCTAGTTTGCATAATTAATTTTGTTAGTAGGCTACCGGTTTTTTGTAATTTTAATTGTTCGATTTCTTCTACATAATATCGTGCAAGCAATATGAATATTATCTTTAGTTACTGCTTGTTAATATTGTGGTATAATAAAATGCTAATCATGATATATCGAATAAAGCCGGTTAGCGTAACTGCCGCCCACCGCGCTGCGGCGAGATTAAAAAAACTTAACAAATTAATGTGAACTGCGCCCACCTACCCTGAACAAAGATAATGTCAAAATAAAGAAAATGAGAAAACTTATACATATACTTATTACCTGCCTTATGTACCCATTTGGTTGGAACAGTGTGGGCGAGTATCGCGTCGGACCAATCTCTCGTCGCCCGCTCTTCTCGTAAGTGAACACTTTGGGGAAACACTTGTGAATGTCGCGACTACACGTTGGCGCTAAGTGCAATGCGGGGGCACATCGTACTCTACACCAACTCAGTTTCTCGGAGATACTTAGTACAGCGTACGAGAGCTGTGACTGTGCTAACGTCACTTATTTAAGATGACCTATCCCCGATTTGCTGAAGTACAAGTTCGTATTTATGTGAGACGTTTCGGTCTCACAAATACCCACACCTGAATCAAATGCCTGTGGATCTCACAAATATATGTTTCGGTGCGGGGAACGAACCCGCCGCCTCTCGTTCCATTGCAAGCGTTTAACAAACTGTACCACTGAGGTTGTACAAAGATGTAACATAGCTAACTAAATAAATGTCTCGTGGAGAGTGTCGTGCAGTGTCTGCGTGTTGCGCGACACTGGCCAGCTGCAGGCGGCTGTCGGCCGACAAATGACGGCGTCACTACCCTGACGCGCGACATCAGCGCAACATGCCACATGTGTAGACACACACTATCATTACGCTTTGAGACTAAACGAGCGCGGAACAAATCTCATTAATTTGTTGTTGCACTGAAATAGTGTCGCATCGTTAGACAGAAAGCAACTTTGACCTTTAATTATAGGTTCTAGCTGTAAGTAAAAGTTTGAGTCATGGAATGATTCTGGAATCATCAACATAACGGGACCAGGCCTTGATATGTTCCTCTTGGGAATCTCGGAATCCCTTATCTGTGATCACGATGATTTTTTTAGAGAGGAAATAAGGCATGTCCGTCTACTAACTTTTTCTATTTAGGGGGTATCCTGGCCGGTGCCATGGTGTGCCTTCCAGCTGAATATCGTCTATTTCACCCGGTCTTCGTCACCTTCGATGGTAAGGTTCAAATATCTTCCTAGGCGACATCAAGCAAGCGTTTTTTTGGTCTACCCCTTGGTCGAGCTCCGGAAATGTTGAGGCTCAAGCAGACGTTGCCGACGTACTCCTATGGCTTCCTTAGTACTAGACCATATAATCTTACGGGTATACCTGGTGTTTATCTGCTACATCGCTGAGATCAATGTTGCTGCGAATGTGCTCGTGACGGATTCTGTCCAAACTAGAAACGGTGTAAATGCCCTGTAGTATCTTCATCTTCGCGAGATATATCTCCTTGACATGTCGCTCGAGGGCAGTCCCAATCTCAGGCCTGCATAGGATAACAGATCGCACGATGCTTTTATAGAGGAGACAGTCGAGCTTAATCGGCAACCGACGATCGCAATGTATACCTCACTCTACTTAGTCCAGACATTGCCTATACGGGCTCTGACGACGAGGTGGATGTCACCGAACTCGTGCAATACTGACCCAAGGTAATGTAGTATTTTGTTGAAATAAAATTTATGGAATCCTTACATCTAGAACCATTCCTTGAACATTTAGGGTATGTATTTAATGAATAGACATTGTGAGATTATAATCACTAATAATTAAAAATTACCGAGATGGATGTACTTATACTATGATATATAAAGCTTAGCGATAGGACAGCGTGGGGCACAATCCACTCTATGACACAAGTTTGGTTATTATTTCAAAAATAGCCGCGCAATAAGAAGTCGCGCTCACCAGCTAATCTCCGCTCGTTATCGGATCTTGCAGCAGATGTACAGCAACCCCCCCCCCCCTTCCCCTCTCCACGCGCGCGTGCACCCCGCCCCCGCACCTCCACCCCGCGCACACTCACACCGAGGCAAGATGAGGGACGAACTGCGACTCCCACGAACTGACTGACACTTATTGGATTCTATTCAATTTTATATAAATAGAGTACATTATTACAAACTATATAAATCTGTTATAAAATACTTATCATTGTGGCAGGTGCTGATTTTGGACGTGACCCCTGATTGAGAAGGTGTAGGGTATACGAAATAAGCTTGAAATTTCGGAGGTTACCAGCTTCAATTGAATTTTTATCTAGCATCAAGCGACAATCTCATAAAGCTTGCAGGACATTGCTGAATGCTGGTGGGTCCTGACAAGAGACTATGAACCTCCATGCGAAAAGCCTTTGTTCAGCAGTGGAGCTTTTGTTGCTGAGCATGACGGTGATCAGCCATTGGCACTGACACTAAATAATTTGAGGTCACACAAGAAATCCGAACGCTATAAATAGTAAATGAATCAATTATAGCTACTACATTTAATTTCATATCTCTAAAAACCAATCGCTGGTTATATTTTGAGTCAACATACCTGGCTACTTTCGTGCGTTTCGTTTACTGCTCGTTTCTCACTTTTTATACCATAAAAGAATGACCGAGGTTTCAGTTCACTTGATAAATATTAACTGATGATGATCATCATCCCAAGCAAACATTATAATTATCCTGATGTTCAAGTCATCGGCCTTTTATAGCGAGGTGCTGAGTTTATAAAGCTTTTATCCAGTCTAAACGAAAGAAATACAATAGAAATTATTTTTTACTGATGGTAGGTCTCTCATATGTGAGAGGCTGCCTGGGTGGGTACCACCGCAATGTCTATTTCTCCCGTCAAACAGCAGTTTAAATGCACTGTTGTGTTTCGGATTGAAGGACATTGTAGCCAGAGTAACTACTGGACATATTGAGACTTAACATCTTATGTCTCAGGATGGCGAGCGCAGTGGAATGCCCAAGCATTGGTCTGTATTTCAAGGTGTTGTTTGGTTTTGCTACTGTTCATGAGCGGTCGTATCGCTTACCATCAGGCGAACGGCTTGCTCGTCTCGCCATTCACAGCAATAAAAAAAAAATACATTAGATCTCATAACATTTTGAAAGTGAGAGTTGTCCATTGGCTATATATCGTCTCGTGTTGGAAACATTTGTCGTGAAAATGTTTTTGGTGGGACATCTTTTTCTAAATGGATAATGCTGCAGCCAAATCTCGGCTTAAGGTTTCGTTTGGATGCGAAAATTTTGCTTTTTGACAAGCTCTTAATTATTCTGGCTTCTCCAGTTGTATATCTTTACATAAGAGGATACATACCTCTCGACTCAATATTTTTTTTTTTTTTTTTTTTTGTCACCCTCTTTGCTGCGGAGGGAAGTGGACAGCTATTTGTTTCCAACTCCTCCTTTTGTTTTTTCTTTCTGATTAATTTCGATGCGGGTTAAAGACAAGCTAGTGTCCCTGAGAGACTCGCCGAGCTCCGGAGCTCGGTGTCATATCTTTGTGTGCCACTGTTGATCCTGGCTGACAGGAGTTACAGTGGCAGGTGTGAGGGCGGGAAAGTCTCTCAAAAAAAAAGCTCTTAATTATTTTTTACCCACCTGTCTGTTTACTTATATGACGTATCTTATTCATATTTGAGTAAGAATTAAATTAGCCACACGAAACTGATATCTTCCCATATCAGTATACTTATATTAAGCAACCCAAATATTTTCTATGGGAAAAAATAGGAAATTGCAAATTGATTGTGTGATGATGTTGCGGCAGAGTGCGTTATAAATAGCCCGCTGTAAATAAATGATAGCAGGTGGCAATAGAAGCTAATCTCTGATCGGTTTATGATGGTCGAACAATATCGCCTGCCGTTGTAATTTATATGGCGACTACTCGAGGGCTCGTGTGTGAACCATCGGCGTAGAGCTGCACACATCATGTTATTTTACGTCAGAGTTATTTGCCTGTGCCCTGGCCTATACTTATTAAATCTAATATGAAGTTTTATAGTACATAATGTGTAGAAGTACATAGTAGTTGAAGGGTATATGTGTGTGTATGTGTGTGTGTGTGTGTTTGTGTGGGTGTCACGAGTGCGCCGCCGTCACCGCCGCCCAACGCCTCTGGGAGGTGTTTAGTATATAAAGTGGTCGCGCGGCGTCCGCGGCAGTGGCACGGCTACGTTCGCCACATCGCACGCGCTCTCCACGCTCTACAACTCTACAACTCTACGCTCTACGCGCTACGAACTCCAACACGCTCCAAGTCGAGCACATCCGCGCAGATCGTTCGTACATCTCTCCTCGTGAACTTCTACACAAAGCAGCAAGGTAAGTTGTAGTTTAAATTTATTTTGAATCGCAGAAAACTTTCAGACATCCGGTCATTTTCGGCAATATTTAAAAAGTACGCTATCACTTTTTAAGCATAGTAGCTTTCAAAGTTAAAGTTGTTACGGAAGCTTTATATCCATTTTAAAAGAAAATAGATGCATTTGTACTAAATTTCTAAATTTAAAATATTACGATCGATAAAGCTTTCACAGGAGAGTGAAAAAACTTAGTTCTTATCGATACACGTTAGAACTTGTATGTACGCAATATTTTTTTATTGGTCGAAATTTAGTACTGTAGGATTATTTTAATATGTTACGCTTGAAGTAGAGATAAAAGTTTGGCGTAAACAAGATTCATAAGATATGAGGGAACTAACTTTTGTTACAAAAGTAATTTTAACTTTCACATCTTATCGTTCCATTTTTTTTTCATTGGTGGGATTTACAGGCTGTCAGTAAACAATTACGAATAATTATGGATTAAATAAAAGTTTAAATTGAAGTTTAAAATAAATTATTAATATTCAATGAAATAACGAAGTTTCTATGAGAAAATAATCTTAAGAAAGTAGAGCTAAGGGTAGCTCCTCTGTTTGCCTTTCATATTACCCCGGTCACTACTTGAAATCTCACACCAACGTAACGTGATGAAAGTTTGGAGCTCGCGGTTACTTTCCTTTTAATATTGATCCTCCATAATTGTAAATCTCGTTTACATTATACTAATTTACTCAGAAATTGAAAAAAAGCCCCGCAAACTAAGCAGAGGACCCTCCATATTGAATATTAATATGCCACCCTCAGCAATCCGCCACAAACACTCTCGAACTTAGCAAAAGAAAAATTAAATTAAAAATCAAGTTAATTTATTATTGATTTTTTTACGTCGGCTTTTTAAGTCTCTTAGGAACAGAGTTGGCTAACTAATAAGACGGTCTACTTTTATTACAAAAAAGTAGCTAATATTACTTAACCCTTTAAATATTCTTTAATATAATATACTAATAGAAGAATTACTTCTACAATATATTATACGTGAGCATTATAATTTTCGGTTTTAGGTAACATGAGAATACTAATTGCCTGACAGCTTTCCTTGTGTCACAATTAGTAGTGTAGGTGAACGGTACGGGCGCGTCGAAGTGATTAACTGTACCCAGCGCCGGGGGCTCCACATATATAGAAACCATCCGCACTGTCGCGTCCCCAGCTACAATAATACAAGCCAAATATAAAATATTGCCGAAAAATCCGCTAGAATAGGGAGAGCATTCAACCCAATTGTACAAATAATACCACTCCATATTTAAGTAATTACAATATTTTATTTTTTATTATGGAATTATGCTTCTACAAACAATCTTTACAATTTCCTTAGATTTAATTTATTAAAAAAACTTACGCATTTTTTATTCAATCGATATAAATTCACGTATGAAATTATAAAACGTCAATATTCGTACTTCAAGTTGATTTATTCAATAATATTATGTATAGAAATATGTAAATATCACTTGACAAATATGTAAAACAAGTGGTAGCTAAGTCGTTAGAGCGCTACACGCGATGTTATCGCGCGGTGATCGTTATCTCTCACACGCGGCGGAAAAACAATGGAATAAAACTAGGGAATTGCTGTCTCAATCTTATAATACAAAAGCTTGTGTTTATTAACTTAAGAATTAAAAAAATACAATTGTTATTAAAATTCTTGCACTATTATGACGCTTAAAAATTATTATAATATAAAATTGTACCTTCATTACTACTTTTCTTTTAATCGCTGCATGGAGTTCTACAAATATACTATTTATTGTGGGGATGTTGGTTTGTACTATTAAATCAAGACTCTAGCTCGTTGAAGTCTTTTGTTCAAGCGTCAAAGCTATCAGTGCAGGGCATTAAACCAACTAAATAAATTCCCTGCCATGATGTTTTAAAAGGGTCAATTATAATTAAAAAAAACATAATAAAACGTGTCTTTCGAGAGTAAATCATAAAAAATTACTTAAAAATTGAGTATTAATAACATAATTATTCTATTATTTTATTAAATTCTTGTAAATTAACAAAATATTGAACACATTTAAAATTCCTATAAAATTATTCTTATATTAAACATTTGCGACTAAATGCTGTACATTTAGTTATATTTATTATTTAAATTTCTCGATGAAACATAATTTCGAAAGTATTTCAAGATAGTATTGTATATTTTTGTGTTGTAACTGGTACAAAGTACAAACGGTCTGGGTCTCGGCTACGCGCCCTGCTACGAACACACACAACTCTTCTCATGTTTTCTTGACAACTACGGCTCCAAGTTACAAAGCGCTACTTGGCTACGCCGTAGAGCCACTACGCTTTACCTCATCTTTATCGGTTGGGCAAAGTTTAAACACAAACTTGCAGCGCTCGCTTTATTAAAAGACTGCCGTGAAGCCGTATCTGTGTTAGAAATAATATTAATTATGCGCAAAACATTATTTTAGGCCATGGATTTGTTTTGCATTGTTCGTATACAAAACGCCCAAGCCTTAAATAATAAATTATATAAAAGCACTTTCATAACCATTTTCGTTTCGTTGTCCACCCTTTACTAGGTAAATATTCTTTAAAAGTTTCACTTTGGTAAAGTTGTTTAGATTAGAGAACTCAAGAACTCCATTTCAAACTATAACACAAGTTATAACTACTTATATCCATTACTTTAGGCTTGTGTTTGAACTAGTTCTGTTTAATATATTCCATTCCACGCGGTTGAAACAAAATATCGCTCCACCGCGAGCCATCCATTGTACTAGTAGAGCGGAGGTAGAGTTCAGTAGTGCGTGGATATGAGGGCTCTACACCACATGTCCGACACTTTAGTCATTATATCGTGTATAAGTATTAGTATAAAGTATGGTCTCCGCGTGACCGAGGGGCAGCAGACAGCAACACACGCGCGACACCTGAATCATGAAGCTTTGTGTAGCGTACGTGTAGCTTCATTATGTTGACGCGCTTTCGATATTAGCGCATAGCTTTAGACACGGTTTGCTATACAGTGTGACGTTGAAATTATTATGATGTTTAATTTAACCCATAATATGCTCCTCATCACTGCAGATAACGTTGTATAAAACTTTAACAGATTCGAGTGTATTTTTTTGTCAAAAATCGGGATATTAGTTATCATAATTTTTAGCTAGTATAAATAAGATTATTCTTACTACTTAGTTTCTCCGTTAGGTTCGAAAAATTATATACTTCAGCGGTAAAAAGACTCTTAACTATATGGAATTAACAAAAGCTGTTAAGACTTAAATCGTGATTTTTACAAAACACCAGGCAGCTTTTTTCAAATTCGTTAGGCTACGAGCATGTGGGTTAAAAATGGAGTAAAATGAAGTAATATTAATATTGGTAACTTTCTTTAAATATTTGAGGCAAATAATTAAACCAGCCATGGTCGATGTTGTGACGTCTGCGATATAGAAAATGACTCATTTTAATCCAAGATCTATGTACTCACACTCTAAAACTCAAATACTATATTCCATAGTTGTTTTTTAGATTGACGCGAAAGTTACACGTAAAATTAAACTATTTTTAAATGAGTCCGCTCCGTGTCCACGAAAGTTGCAGAATAATCGAAGTGTCGGGAAGTAAATAATGTCAAAATAAAACCTAATTCGCGATAAAATCCGTAAAAAAATTATTTTATTTAACTTTATTCCATTATAGATTTACAGTTTCTGTATAAAAGTAATATTAAAACAAAATATCCAATTAACAAGTCTACTTATTACAAACCTACACCCAGTAGATCTACTAAGCACAAGCCAAAGATTGGTGATATTAACTTGACCTTGACGTATGACATCATCTCAGGCGTCTAATGTACTTACTTATGCATCATAATCACTCCACTTGGTAGAGACGTAGAGCGGCTCTACCTCACCACTCAGGTGCGAGACAATTGTCCGCATGCAAATGTCGCGATGTAATTACACGCAGCCATCACGCAGCTGGTAGAGCATTTACATTTAGATTTGGGTTATAATTTGATGTCAAAACGACGCCCACTAACTCGCAAATAATATGTAGTTCATTATCTAATCTAGCATTGTTGGATGAACTTGTACAGGGGTATAAATACTACAATATAATGAATCGGTTTGGCTAGAACAGTCAAATTCTATATTTTAATAAGTAGAGTGCGACTTTTGCATTGTTTGGATAGCTAGATATTTTTCAACTTTGTCGCCAGCCTCCGTTCGTGTAATTTTATGGTGCAAACGTCTTAAGGCTTCTAAATGAGTTTTTTTTTGTTGGTTTTGATGACCATTGAGTTTGATGACTGACAACTATTACATGATAGCAGCGAACACAATAAAATATGTTTTGCCAAGTCTTCATCAATCCATTATTAAGTAACGTTTTAACATTTAGGAAGCGTACTCATACGTTAATGATACCGATTTAATACAACCACAAAATATTTGTTGTTCATTTTCATTTCACACAACAAGGGCACATGGTTGTTATTAAACATCATGAACTTGTACGTGATGGTAATTCTCGTTAAGGGCAATTTGTACGAGCGCCGCGTGAGCCCTCATTACATAATTCAGAGATTGTTAGACGTCAGAGTTCCGAAAATGCTTCATCAGTAAACCAAAGAGGTGTTAATTCATTAATTAGTGATGATTTTTGTAATTTAGTTGAAAAGTCATACAATTTTAAATTCTCTATTACTTTTTTTTTACTTGTTCTATTAATCTCGGATATTTGAAAACGTCTTCGCAACAAATTGGTACACTTATATCACAAGCCTCCATGCTACATGTAGCCGACATGTCAATAATATGGGCAGTGCATCAGTCATCAGTACACATGTACGGTGCGTTCAAGTGTGCAGTGAGACGGTGTCTCCGCCGGCCGCTGCATTATTCAGCGGCCGCTTCGCGTCTCGTCTCGAGTGCACGCGGGGCTCCTCACTACCCCTCCACACGGCAAGGGACACATGTCGAGGCTAACTACCTGGCTTCACCACGCTGCTTGCCATGTGTAAACTTATTATACTATTGATATCCCTTTGAATCTAATGGGAGTTTTAAGTCACGCCCGTACTAAGCGTAAAAGCGAGTTGCGAGTGTTACAAATATTGAGGCTGGCTCACCGGGGCATGTCTCGGCGACCCGCACGCGCCGCGCCGCGAGATAACGTGCACTGTCAGCCGCCACGCGCGCTATCGCACTCCACATCGCTCGGGAACTCGGCCGAAACACAATTATAATTTAATGTTGTTATATTAAACATTAACTTTATTCCCCTTTGTTTTCTTATCAAAAAGGAATTTAAACTTTATTTTCGGTATCTACGACGCCCATGACCTGCCTTAATATCTTTATAATATTTTGTTATTATAGGCAAACGAATTTTGACTTATACGAACTTGAATGTATTGTTTGTTATTTTGAGGAAATATTTCGTTACCCTCGCAGTTATTATTACACTTTTCAAGTGACCACTCAATCTCGCCAGCTGTAATAATTCGCACTCGACGTTAATTCCTACTACATTAAAAAGCTATTGTATAAAGTTATTTAAAGCACGTATAATGATTGTTCGGTGTGAGCATGACGTCACATGACGCCGACTAGCTCAGGGAGCTTACTCTGTGAAACAACTTCGAATGTTCGTATGTTCCACGTCAGAAGTAAGATATAAGTTTTCCACTCCTTAAAATCAGTACTAACCTCTATTATAAAATAATATTTTTCTCTGAACTTAGTCTATGGTCACAGCGTAAGATAGATTCCAACATTTTGTGGAGTATCTAGGCACAATAGTGAACTTTTACGTTCGCATCCGAACATTCGACGTTAGTATCGTTTCATAGATTAACCCTTGCGCGGCGGCCGGCGCAGACACTCGTGATGTGTCGGCGACACGCGACACCGCGCTAATAAATGCTGCACATTAATTACGCATCCCCACTCTATTTATAAGTAATGTTTGGATGTGTATATAGCGCTTGCACTGGCTAGCAATAAAGTGGATAACATAAATAAATGATGCTAGTTTTACGTCCATAGGCTTACTCAGGCGAATAGTTAGTTTATTAAAACAGTTGGCTTCAGTAAAAGAAACAGACAATACATGTCATAAAAAGTATTAAATATCTTTATTCCCTTATTTCGGAATCCCTCGGGGAAAGCCTTTTCCAATTTATGCGTATCTAATATCTGTCAATTTTATGTACCCAATGGACGTATGTCGAAATATTATTGACATTGTCTTTCTAATTAGATTGTTCGTCACAAGGTTCACAATTAATTAAAAAACGTTTTCTTGTAATAGTATTTTATCTCGTGCAAGCCGTTTGCTATCACAGCGGCGAGTGTTTGTGACGCGGCCGGTGTGCTCGCAGGCTCAGTGCTGCTCTCTAGCGGCACAATGCAGGACTACGCGCTGCTGACTAATAGGATTACAACGATAGCCGCCGCCCGCCGATGCTTGACCAACTGACGGCTTAAACTTACTGTTGAGAGTAACAGATACCAGTCGGTGGTTCGCAGATAAATTTCTATTGAATAGAATAGTAGCATTCATAGGTTTGAAAGATTTAATACAAGAACTCATATATTTCACGAAAAAGTTGTTACTGATTTATTTATTTATTTATTACGCTTTTTACATGGTAGGGGCATATTTGATTCTTGCATTGATTCTTAAAATTGATTCCACAATTAAACAACAATATTGTAAACGAGGTCGTATGCACAAAATTCATATTTAAATATGAGTTTAGTTATTTATAATCTCGCGTGATCTTTTAAATAATCCCTGCATAATAAATGGTTAAGGTACTATAAAGTAATTATGAAAAGTATAAAGCAGACCAAGACACCGTTCACAATCTTTGCCATATTTCAGTGACACCAACGATCGGATTAACCTCGCGAGTTGTTAGAACTGCGACATATCTCATTGCTTATCTGACGCGCGCTGCAGCTCTTAATGTGCCGCCGTCAGATGACGAGTGCCTCGCTGGAACTGCACCAGCGTTTCATATTAGCACTCTGTATCTACAGACGAATCACTACATAACCTTTAATATTACTGATGGTATAAGAAACTCGACATTTACTAAAGGCCAAGAATTTTGTAGAACAGTCTTTTTCTCATGTTATATTTCAAGTAGCGCGGCTGTGTTCACTACTTAGCGCTTATTTCTGAAGCCTCGCTGCTTTTACCCATACAGGAGACGAATTCAAACACATCTGTGTAATGAGATCACCGGCACGTGACGCACTTCATATTAACCGAGGCACCTGTACTGCTTTTTTACACGAAAATCTGGTTATTTAGGATCTTCTTATATATTTTTAATAAACTCTGTATTAAATGTCATAGATTATAGAACAGAGTTGTAAATTATAGTTTTAGAAGCGCTAACTATAAACAAAAGGAAACAAAATCATTCAATCAATCATTTTCCGCATCGCATGCATGTTGCATCCATTTATTGGATGTGGCTAAATGAGACGGCCAGACATAATAGAGTCAGCGACAGGAAGCCATGTCAGTTAGTGTGTCTGTTTACTACTGGAGCACTTCGCTCGAACTGTCCTTACGGCTCGTGTAGTGTTTGTGTGGTGAGAGCGCGGGCTCGCGTGAGCTCTGTAACTGCGGCGACCCGCTCCAATGTGAGATGATAATATTTGCACGAGATCTTTCCCTCTTCACTCGGAACGACAGTTGATCCCCGGACCTTATAAAATTTACATAAAAGTGAAATTGAAATTCTTGAGATTGTTTATAATATCAAGAAAGAGAAAAAGGGTGTGTATAGTATTTATATACATGGGAAATAATTATGTGCAATATTTTAAACTTAATTTAACCTTAACCATTTACCACACATTTTCACCAGTTCGCTGTCGGTATCTAATGCCATTAGGTTAATTATACGAAGGGTTTATTCCGTTTGTATAATTTCCCATGACTACTTCATAACATAACAGTATATTTCCCCCATAGTTGGTGGACGTATGATATGAGTAATGAAAGCTCCGGTGTAATGGTTTACGACGTCCATTCAATATAATCTCGTCATTACGTGTATACGAGTTAATATCGATCAGATACTAGTTATATTCGATAAGGGATGCGGGAGCCACTGCTTATTAACAACAAAAAAATCAAATGAACAAATGAATAAAATGAAAATTGTAAACAAAAGACAAGGAGTCCAAGCCGTCAGAACAACTATACATAGTGGGAACATGGAATCTATAAAAACTGTTATTTAACAAACGTTGCAATAATAATAATAAATGTATATTATAGATTCATAATATAGATTTCGTTATACTGGCACGGCAAGTTGATTGCATCGCTCGTTATTATAACTATGGGGCACACCGAATAAAGTATCCATCGCCAAGAAACGTTTTGTAATGTCAACTGAGATGGATTTGACAGAGAAGCCAAGAACATGAGCGTCAGCACTAGATACAAATAGAACATTACTGGAACTAAGGCTGAAGGTAACATCATCTCCCAGGAATCGACTAAATCATATTCCTACCCACAGAGTCATTTTGACATCTGCCGTCAATTGATGATCTGCCTTAGGGATCAAATCTACATTTTTATCATGACTGGGACATAGGTGGCATCTTATGACAGTACCTATTCAATATCACTAAAAGCTAAAGGTTACGGTCACTGATCTTGTCAGTGGAGGCCGTGGACTGTGTTTCTATGTAGACGCATATCTCCTAAGAGATATGCAGATATGAGTTCATGAGCTAAAGATAGCTTCTCCTATCAAATACTATTCCAGTTATACACATACCTTGCAGTTTGATAGCATTTGTGCAGACTTGCAGACATTACAAAGTCACACGACTTGTTGGTCAGTCGATATTTTGTTTACGTACGCTATGCATGCACACACACACACACACACACACAAATACGTATACACACGCGGTGACGCGCGGTGCATCGGGACAAGGTTTCATCTACGATAGCGTCTGGTGCCAGTTCCGGCGCAGTTTCCGCCCCCTATCCGCCACGAGGTGCGATTTCCGCCCGTCGCCCCCTCCACCACCCTGAGATCAAGGTTGTATCCGCTACCGAGGAACAATACTCGAGCGACATGAAGCAGGATACGTGGGGTCTCCGTCGGGATCATAACGCTTAGCAACTCACTACTTGATGTTATAGCAACTCCATCAGTACCTACTTAAATATCTGATGCTAGTTGGATATTATTAAGGATTTGGACAAAGGCAATGGAAAACCTTTGAGATCGTTCAGACAAATTTATCGCTTCGTAGATATATTCCGATATGAGTATTTACTTATGAACAGTTTTAAAATGAAATAAGTATTTACTAACTATTTAATGAATGAATTTCAATATTAGTTGACGAAAGGTGACAGTGCAACGAAATTACGTGAATTTAATGAGGTGTCACACACAACCACGCACGCCCCGAACACTTTCTCATATTTAAAAGTTAATTTATTTCTACATTAAACGCGCATGAAGTTTGTCAAACTTTGAAATATCATTTATTAGTTTAATATAGTTTTTAACAAGTTTTTTTCGCATTGTTTTGACAAGGTCATTGCCCCAGAATATTATGATAGCTATTGAAGTTAGCGGCGGTTTAAAAAATGAAATGGGCGCAACGTGATAAGCTATGAACTTCAACAGTCACTTATTGCTCAGTAACAACCGGTTACAATATTCTTTAAACTGACGCCGATAGTAAACTACATGGAATACGGTGGGGTTGTCGGTCATTTGCACAGGGGTGGCCGCGAGTGATCACTCGCGGCCAAATGATCATTTGTAACGCGACATACTACCACGTGGCGTCCCGTGCCCGCCGCTATCAGCTGTTCCTGTACTATACAATGCGCGGTGTAGCTAACTTCGAGTATTTATAGGCCATTCCAAACAATGGTATCTGTATCAGCCCATATACGTCCCACTGCAGGGCACGGGCCTCCTCTACAATCGAGAATACGATTGAGAGTGGTTAGGCCATTTAGTCCACCACGCTGGCCTAGTGCGGGTTGGCGGACTTACATACCATAGAAATTTTATAGATTGCTATGGTATGCAGGTCTCCTCACGATGTTTTCCTTCATCGTTACATAAACAATGGTATGCTAAAACTTTATGTTTAGGCGCAGTGAGCGTTATCATAACTTCTTGTGAAAAAGTTGTTCAATGTTTTTATGTCTAAGGTTTTATTATATTTTATTTATATATAAATTTATATTAGTAAAAATATATATACATATATACGTTATAATTATAATTTTGTATATCCGTTTAAATATTATTATTTATATTTTATATATGTTCTCTTTTCGTTTATTGTTAACTAGCGGCCCGGCCCAGCTTCGCCCGGGTACAAATAGATTTCTGTACAATAATATGTACGTATTATTATTATACATATAAACATTCCTATATAAAAATAACAATATTTCTCCACTATTTAATGGATGTTATTATACATGTAAACCTTTCCATTGAATCACTCTATCTATTAAAAAAAACGATTCAAAATCCGTTGCGTTGTTTTAAAGATTTAAGCAAACAAGGGGAAATAGGGACAGAGAAAGCGACTTTGTTTTATACTATGTAGTGATTTGATTAATAAGCACCTGCTTCCGTCTCTCTGCACTCCCTTAAGGTTGGCTGGTAGAGAATGCCCTTGGGCATTAAGTCCGCCTGTACTACATCTGTGTACAAAGTGTTTAAAATAAAATAAATAAAAATTAAAATAAATATATATATTTTTTCCTCTCAATTGCATGCACACATCAACATCACAATTGGTTAAAATACCAAACTGCGAACAGTGCATTTTAGGAGTTACGAGTATTAATGAATACTATATAGTTCTATGAACTTTATCGTTTAATGCATTTGTGTTTAATAAACAAGCATGAGATACCAACAATTTTAATATATTTACTGATGAAGCCGTAGTGCTCGTATATTAATAAGAGTTCAACTTATCGTTATCTAATTAGTCAAGCAAAAACTCACATCCATTAGCACTTTTTTCCGTTCAAAAGTTAAATGAGTGTCGTAATTCTGCATGCATGTGTGTGTGTGTGTATGTGCGTGTGTGCCCATGTGTATGTGTGCGTGTGTGCAAGTGTTTGTGTGTGTGCGGTGTAGAGGCGTCGTTTATGGTTGATTGCTAGTACTCGTTGCGAGAGCCACTCGCGCCACTTGACCCGCCACGCCACACGGCCGCGCCACACGACCACGCCACACGGCTACGCCGCGTCGTCTGTGCCTACTTAACGTGTCATCGACATACACGAAATAGTTTCATGTTGCTAGTTAGTTTGGGCCTTTTCTTTTGGCTCAACCAAATATTGTATGTTATAGACGAAAGTGAACATATTTTTAATCGACTTTCATTGTTTTTGGATATACATGTAGGTTTATGTTTAGATGTTTATACATTATATACATTACATACATTTTACATATGTACATACATTATTTATAATTAATGATCACCAAAAATTCTTAACTTTAAAACTTTAACAGTCTATCATGAGTAGTTTGTTAGTGAATATGTTGGCGTGTAACACAGGCGAGTGACGGCAGGGCGCGCAGATTGTCTCATGAATACATTACACTCTGCCTACATGCTAATGTCGCGACACTTCGACACTGGACACTCAACACCACCGCAGCTCATCTCACAGCAACTTGATATTGTTGAACACTACCCTCAGGTCTTAGATTATATACTCGTCTAGATTGAGCAATGTCAACAAACGATGCGCTAAAAGTGTCCTCACTTTCGTTGATATGTGTGAGTACCGGTCGTGTAATTATTGTAATCCAACTGTCAAGGTGTGTGTGTTTAGGGATGCCTACTCCAGATTATTAACTTAACTTTTCCCCATTATTTGATATACAAAATAGGTTAAATAAAATATTTTTTCTTTATTTAAAGTACTATTAATTATATTTATAACGCATTTTAGTGAAAACAATAAAATCTAAACCCATCTCCTAGTGTTTGTTTCCTAATAGAATTAACTCTTTGGATTTATTGCCTGGGCTGTTATCTGATTTCTGTATTTATGTAAAATATAAATCATCATAAGTAAAATGTTCGGAACACACAACTGAAGTCATGTGAGGCTACGAATGGTCTTCTTTTCGTTTCCGCTGTGTAATGTCTCTCCAGCAATTTGCTAGTACGGAATCCGTAGGAAGTCTAAAAATATTATTAGGACCTTGAATAAGTTCTCGCTGTTTCTTCAAAGATGACAATAGCAGTACCCCGTTTGTGAAATTTTGAATGGTAATACACATGCAAGGCAAAGAATTAATAAAATTACTATGAAGTGCATGTCGTCGTGGGTTTCGTTAATATCGTGTAGGTAAGTTTTATTTACTCATTCAATAAATAATGCCATTCTTCTTGTTGTTATTCTGATCGAAATATTATGTAATGATATTTGTGTTTTATAGTTTCTCCCATAGTTTCAACAAATTTTCCTAGTAATAAATTGACAACACTGGCCAATGAAACTCATCTTCAAAATAATGAATTAAAAGTTCATGTTTTCTTCAAATAATAGTGGTTTAACAATAATGTTACCGATAGAAAGTGATATTGGTATTATTATACAGTTTTCCCACACAATTGCGATACAATTCGACTAGCACAAACCGGCATAATTAATTATTTTTCGCGAGCACGTTATCCATATGTAGTTCAAATGACACTGACGTACGTGAGAAGCGAGTCTACCAAATTTGGTAGACTTTATTTGAGCCGCGCGGCGAGGTGTGATGTGTCATCTAGACGAGTATATAATCTAAGCCTCAGGTGAACATACCGCATGCATTATACATCGCTGATATCCCGCTCATGTATTCCATAAAAGTTTGAAACGCGATCCGTCTCAGAAAATATGCTTCAGAATTCATAGTGTGCCGTGAGGGATGCTATACGAGCGTCAACAGATTAAATATCTTTGTATTGGACAAACATGTGCACATTGATACAAAGTATCTCTGTATTCATTAGAGAGGAATTAAATTATTAAGAAAACTTTTTATATATCTGTACAACCTCCGTGGCGCTGTCGGTTAAACGCCGCCCGTAAAACGATAAACCGCGGGTTCGATCCCCGCCCCGAGAGAAATATTTGTGCGGCTTACAAATATTCAGGTCTGGGTTTCGTGAGACCAAAAGTCTCTCGTAGTTCCTGATACCCGCGACACAAGACCCAACCGGTGCCCTGCAGTAGGACGTATACGGGCTGATACAGTACAGTCTCTGTTTACGGCAGTTAGTGTCACATACTGGTGTCTTCAGATTGCTTACTGAATATGATAAAAACTCTTTTTGCCGGTACTGTACCATACTTTATCAGTCCATATTTACCCACTTTTGTAAATAAAATCAAATATTTATCTCTCTCGCCCGCTCTTGGGCCACAGAATGTCAAATGCTAAACGTACACTTACTCAAACGATTATCATAGCAATAAGAGATCTGTCGCGTATAAAACTATCTTACGCTGCCATTTTCCACTTAACGATACAGTTGGCCAGTACGAGCGTTGTCATATGTTATTGAGGGGCAATATCATTATGATGGCGGGCGACGCGGCCGGTGTCCGCGCGCCTGAATATTGAATGCGTGTGAGTCCCCGGGGCGCGCCGCTCTAGCTGCCGCGATATTACTCTCCACGACGTATCAATACTCTAATAGGAAAGACCGACCTTCAACCGCAAACATTTGCGCGGCTCACCGTATTGTGTGACGCATTTTATTGTGTTATCAAAGATGTTTGAAGAGCCCTATCTTTAAATATCACATGGGACGTCTTAGAAAGTTAGTACGCGCAGTTATCATCTACAGTCGTATAAACTCTACAGCTGAAAAAAGAAACCCCCGTTACAAAAAGGCTGAATAAATAGCTCCCTTTATAACTAATAACGTATCTAATATTTCAATCATCAATATCATCTAAGTGTTTTGTTTTAATGAGCAATTGGTCACCCAATTTTCATCAATCAGGAAAATTATTTCCCCGGTAAAAGGTATAGAATAGACAGTGATTCGTACAATTTAGGATTCAGTAATTAGTCTCCCAGTAAAATAGCCACGAAGCATTGTAAAATACATAATAATAACTTGGAAATCCGATGGAAAAGTCTCGCGTATTCTCGCCTGCACGAGCCGCGCACTCAAGTTGTCCACTTACGAAAACAAATGTTCCGTGAGTGCACTCACCCTCACCAACCCTTCGATTGGCTTTTATTTTACCTTTCACATTCCACAGCAATTATATAATGAAAAATACAGCCTTGAATAAATATTGCCATCTGTATGGATAAGCCCTTACACTCGCTACAATTATTTCAAAATCAATTAAGTTAAATAAACAGAATTCCTGGCGATTGAATGATTGGCTTGTTATTATTCAATCGCTGATCGGAAATTATTAATTATCTGACAATCACCATCAAAACGCGCAATGTATTCTTCGAAAATCTGAATTCTGAGATTGAATAAAAACATTCAGTTATATCCGTTTCATCGCAGGCTGACGGTGATCATAGTCCATGTTATTAGCAATTCAAAACGCAATGTATTCGTTAATTAATTTGAACTTACTCATGGTTCAGTGGTATCGCGTTGTTTCCGCGAGTCGTTCTTTCGCTTCGCCTCGTGTTACGAAATTATGAAGCGAAGATTGGTGAGTTTTAATTGCCATCCGAATTCAGTGTGTAAAATGATAATTTAATTAAAGTTAAGTGTACAAGTTGGAGTAGTACCGGCGGGCTGGGTGACTCCCGCTGATGGTGTAGTGTTAGGTGGTAATTACTCTTGGGCGAGTACTCGAAATTACATTATCTAACACGTTCATTATCCTCCTGATAGAGGCGAAAGTTTGTGTGTTTGTTACATCTCTCCGCGCTTAAACGGCTGAACCAATTTCTGCGAGGCACATGCATTGCAATGCTATCATATTCAAACCACGTAATTATAATGAAGAATTCGTCTGATTCGCCCGAAGACAGCTAGATAGCATCCGTAAACTACTGGCTGTTAGAAAAGTAGACGGAGACTACGTGGGCGATCAATAACTGAACTTCCTAATACCACTGTCATGAGGACACCTGACGACAGAGTCTCGAAACCGACAAAGCGTTTCAAGACGGAAACGATCTTCACGATCACGATTACTAACAACTGACGTAAAGACCACGTCTCCAAAGAGTCAACATAAACGCCTCGTGAATACAGAAAAAGTCCATCAAATAGTTAATACTTGAAGCTCAAATAACGACAAAATGTTCCCTCTAACATCGGACGCTTCCGAGTTTAATTTGAGTTCGGCTGAGTTCAGTCGCAGGTGCAAATTGTAGTAATTAGCGGCACAACGACATTACCGGCGGCGAGCGTCCGGCCGGAAGTGACGCGCCGCCGTGCACGCGGATATTACGCGCCGCGCGGAACTTCCACGCACTAATTAAACTCATTAATGCCGTGACGTGTGTCAAAACTAGTCCGCCATTGTTGCTCAAATATATTACATTTGGGGCAGCGGCACACTGCGACGTAGTATGAATAAACGTTTCAGATAAAATAAATAAATACTTGAAGACCTACATTTTGCAACAGACTAATCATCTGAAGGTTTAATTATCGGATTTGCAAATATTCATTAGTCATCATCATTTAAATCTATATTATAATCTTTTATGAGCCTCGAATAAATATTTTCATTCTCATAACTTTAACCTACATTTTATGCAAATATAGAATTTTTGATTCTGATTCGCACGACTCTTTGTGAGCTAAGTGAGAAACAGCCAAGTCATGTATTAATAGATCGAAACCACCGACTCATATGAGACATAAACAGCGGCGTATTAATAGCTGAACTGAGCCAGCGCCCGACGTAGCGCCTGTGTCTGCGGCGGACACATAAACTACTCTTAACTACTTCGAGCAATAAAACCGGCTTTTGTTCGTAATTACACGTCATGTGTTACCATATAAATACAAAACAGAAACTAGTTAATAGTCACCACGACATAATACAAGTTTATAGCACCGCGCGCAGTGGAGACCTCCTTTATGTCGCGACAATTAAATCACGACATAAACAGATTACATCAAACGGAGGCGACATTCATGAGACGTACTCCAGCTCATTACCATATATTTATGTCGTCCTAGAGAGTAGTAAATAAAACGATTGCCATTTTTTTCTCTCGCGGGGTGAATCATAATGATATCTGTCAAGTCTACGAACTAGCTACGAAGAAATTCCTACGAGCACTTGTTTGCTACGGGGTGCTACGGCGCTACGAGTATGTGGAGTGCTACTGACTATGTGTAATGCTACGAATAGCGAACCACATGTGCTACGACACCTACGTAGTAGTTAGTTGCGTGGGATTATACTTCCATTTTAATTTTAGCTTTCGCCATAAGGTCTTAAATTACTATTTTATTTATTAGTGTGGAACGAATATAAAAAATACTACATACGCTTAAGCTTATATAATAAGAATATCCAATAAATACTGTTGCAAATAAAAGGCAAAATGGAATAATTAAAATGGAAACGATTCGATGATATTGTAGCACTACAGTGGATATCTATTATTAAATCATGTTGAGTCTTTGGCTCGATTGAGAATGCAGACGAGGAAATATCGACCTAATAACTGGAGTATAGGGTTTATAATTATATGCACTTGTCTGAATATCGCCGGCGGTGTTTTTACTGTAGTGAACATCCAAAGTTATCGTATTAATTGGGCGGTCAGTGTCGGTGTGGCTTTGATGGCGGCCGGCGGCGGCTGCTGGTGGCTGGTGGATGGTGGTGGGTGGTGGGTGGTCTATGGAGGTGGTCGACAGTGGGATAGGTTGTCTGACGCTAACGCCACCGGGAGTCGACTAAATTTTACAACGAATCCCCAATTTAATTCCTAATTGAAATGTTACTAGGATGTCTGTTACCGCCACAGAGCCTATAGTGACTGGAAATATCCATGTTTCAAAGATTGTAATACAAAGTATCGTATTTTGTATTGTCTTTGTATCGACAAAGTAATTAACGACTCAATTGTACAGACATACTGTCTGCAAGCATCCTCACAATATGTAGAGATTTGTATCAATTAACATTTTAAGTGATAATAAAAAGAATAACTTTTTAAAACAAGTCTACAAATCGCACCATAGATATCAGCTTAATTCCATTAAATTTTGCAACAACATAAAACTCAGAAAAATGTTCAACACTTGTTTTAACATTCAATTGACACGGCAACAGCTATTGTAAGAACTATAACAGATTACAGTTAACTACAGTCGGTACGGGACGTGTGCGGTGACGTCACCTTGCGGTGCACATCTTGTGTGTCCGTGACACTGACACTCAGCGACATAAAAGCAATATGACATTGACTCTCCGCGGCGCGCAGCCGAGCCGGGGCAGCGATCACGCGACCAGGGACAGCACACTGCATACCAGTACTAATGACAGGCACCGCACCATACACTGCTGATAATAACATACCCTACACATCTTCCAAATATTTTATCTGTATTCAGCCCATATACATCTGGCTGAAGGGCACGGGCCTCCTCTACAATCGAAAGTACGATTGAGAGTGGTTAGGCCATGTAGTCCACCACGCCGTCCTAATGCACTGCAGCACCATAGCATAGAGATGCGTATCTAAATACCGGCGAATACCAGGACTGCCCATGAACCGTATTTACTGTCGGTATACCCAATGTGAAAAAAACATGTAATAAATTTAACTTAAATTTTAAACATCAACATTAGGATTTGAAAACCACATTATCTATATATTAATACGTGATGCACTTATAAACTTTGGACCCCTTTTTACGAAAATTGCGTGGACGCAGGAGCATAAAATTTGGCACACTTATAGTTTATGTGTAGGAGAAGTGCAGAACGCTAATATTTTTCGATAATAATGCTTATAAAGTACATTAAATCAAAAAATAAAACATTACACACACTACCATGCGTTTTACACACACATACATACACAAGTATTTGTACACGCATTCATACTCTGGTGTCAAATTGTTTCTTTTCTTTTTCATTTTGTTCTTCTGACATAGACATATAAAAAAAAGGTTTTATTTGCCTCATTTAATATAAAAAAAGATTTTAATAATAATGCATAAAAAGTACATTAAATCAATAAATAAAACATTAAACAAACCAGCATGCATTTGACACACGCATTTGTACACGTATACATACTCTTTGGTCAAATTGTTTCTTTTGTTTATTATAGACAGGGGCGTGCACTCCTTGTAGGCAGAAATGCAGTGCTTTACTTGCCATTCACAGATATTTTATTATAACGTTCGTACGTTTTAGATGACTTTAATTTATAGTAAATAAATGAATAAACAAAATATAATAACTTAAAAACGCCTAATATTTTATAAATAGCACCTATTTGCAATCACGCAAACATTATGGTTGCCACGCGAAAAGCAAGAGGCGCTGCAAAGCAAAATAATGTAGGTCTAATCAACCAAGTCATGCCGCCGCGTCCCGCATTACATTTGTTTGCATGTGTGTAGTAATGTTGGTGTCCGTGCACAGTCGCAAACGCACACACCCATGAATATTGAAAGCCGCGACTCCTGCGGCAGGCCTCGGGAGTTCGGCAGTTGTCGGGAGTAATCGTAAATGTTCGTTGCCTATAATCCGAGTAAAATTAATAGGCTGGAATTTAATAAATCACCTATGCACATTATGCATTTTTGGTTAGTAAGGTTTTATTTGTTTAAATAGAAATGTTTTGTGTTTCGCGGGGGCCATTTTGCTTTTTTTATGAGTTTTTGCATTGTTTACTATTTTATACTAGTATGTTTGTAAAAAAAATAGATTTCTTAACGGATTTTTCATTTTAACATTTGAAAGTGTGTACATTTAACAGTTTATTACTAAGTTTCGATATTCATTGTAGTCATTTGCTTTTACTAGTGTGTTTGTTTATTTTTTTAAATGTTATTTGATTGCGAGGTTTGTGTTAAAAATGTATGTTTATCAAATGAATGAATGAGGTGGCCGAAATCTTGCGTTTATTTACATCGGGATAGGTATAGTAATCTCAACTAACCGGAACCTTGAATATGTGAAAATTGAAAGCTGACTAGGTGAGTTTTTTTTTATTTTACTTATTAGAATTTCTTCCGCCGCGACGATCGATCGCTGTTTTGTCTGCGTTGCCGTAGAAGATGGACATGAATAGTAGTACATCTAAGACTTGTTATGTTGGCATGGTTTCCGACTTAGAGATCCGTCGCGTGGCTGTGGCTATGCTAAAAAACTATAAAAGAAAAAGTTTTTGTGACTGAGTACTCCGCCGCATACCCAGTGTCATAATCCTGTGCACGCCGCTGATTATAGACATAGTTCAATCTCAAACAGAAAAGTTTTATTTATACTGAGCGCTTATACAAATTGTGTATCAGTAAGATACATTTAAATGTACACGGACTATAATTATATGCATAAAGAAAGTTCTGTAGCAGCAATCTGCAATAACAACAATCAGGTACAAAATAATATAATTTGCTATTGCTGGTTCAAAGCAATTATTGTAGTTTACGATTTCAGTAATTGCATATACTTCAGGATAAATAAGTGATTTTGAGATGTACATTTAAATGTGCATGAATTAACAGAATAACAACATCATCATACAGGTAAAAACTTTTTCTCTTCTTGATTTGGTCGAATTTCGACCCCTGGGCGAACACTAGTTCACTATTAAAAGACAATTGACACATATTCCCAAATACGAGTATATACATTTTTCTGATTCTCCTTACAAAACATAAACTTGCGGTGTTTCGATTTTTCTGATATGAAGTATTCCCGTAAAAATTAAAATAAAGGATACGATAACTTTCTAAACCAAAATCATTCTTAGATTTGTCTTATCAAACGTCAATATGAAGGATTATTACTAACTACTATTATTGCAGTCCGTTATACGGACTGAGCGCTAACTAACTCATTAATATTCATAAAAAGGGTAAGAGCAGGATCAGTCATAAACAGCTGTGAATGTGGGAAGAGATTAATGACAATAGGTGAAACTAGGGATATGTAACTCATTATTTCTGTCGACATCTACAGAAAAGGAATATGTTGCGTGTAATTTCGAAACTCTCCAGTATTTTCTACATATTTTTTTCTTTTATATTGAATGTGACGATATGGGGAAAGGTAGTATTTTATTATGTTATTTCATCTCCTTTGACGACTGAAAGCCTCCTTACATGTGTACTGTACTCTCCGCGCCCTTTACTAACCGACTATCTTTGATACGAGATACACACAACAATATAATTTGTGGGCGTTTATCGCACAATCGGCGGCATTATCCCGAGCGCCAATACATTGATGGCGCAAATACGAGCGCAATATTTCCGCTCGCGATATTTGCCAACAAGCGGCACAGATAAACATTTAATTAAGCTCGGCTGCCGGCGCGGCGTCGCGTCAAACGCTCGTAAACACCGCGCGCTCGCCGCTCACTTCACAATGACCTGCACTTACCACATGACGCTCGCTGCTCACTTCACGACACGGCCCTCTCTCTCGGCTTTGAATATGAGGCGGGCATGTGCGCAATGATTCTTACTTATAACTTATTATAAATAGTTTATGGATGTTTTTACTCTATACAAATCGTTGTAATATATTGTTTAGACATATGGTATTGACAAATATTTACTTCACTTTGTTCAATTATCAAAACGGTTTTCCTTTAAATTTATATTACTATATGCGTTACACATAGCTTGTAATATTGAATGCTAATGTATTAATACTCGATAGCCCCGAGTCGGCGCGGCGCTGTCAGACACACGGCGCGACAGTATTGTGCGCTCGCCACGCCACTGTGTGTTATGTCCGGCTCGAATGGTGCTCGAACCCATGCGAGTGGACAACATGCATACTATAATACGAGAGTTGTAATAGGACCATAAAAACCATTAGATTTAAATAATTATTTATTTATTATTATTTATTTATTTATTTAATTCTGCCCAATTTAAGGACAAATGGTACACAAGAAGACGTACTAAAATTAATAACAATAGATGGAGCTAGAAAAATATAAAGGTTGTAAAGAATGGAATGTAGATACAGCTAGACTAATAAGGTTAGTTCAAATATTCTGTTAACCGTTGTTTAGAATGAGCATATTTACAATTAAACTTGCATTCTCATTCAAACAGTATCGAAGATTTCCTTCCCGATAAAACTGCAATAAGTATAGCGAGTGGAAATCAAACAGCGCGGGCTCATACAGCGCATATTGGTGCTTCATGCTGTAGTGAGGCTCGCAGCGAGCAGGCATTCACAATCACATGCAGATTAAAAACCCGCAATACTTCAATACAAGTTTATTAAAACAATACTGCCGGTTGCAATATTGAAAAACACGACGCAGAGCCGAGCTCTCCGAGGACCTCGCCGCGAAAATATAAATTATTTTGCTAAGTTTTGGTGTGTGTGTTACATGTCATAAGTCTGTCTGTTATGTAAACAATACTATAACAAGTCTATTCAATATGAATATGATACAAATATTCTGGAGTAAAAGGAATTTACTTATCAGCCGCAACGTAGACTGGACAAATTTTAATTAAATATTATATTTTTAATCATCATTAACCCTTTTAAGTTCGATATCTAAACTTGAATCCATGCGCTACGTATATAGCATAGGTCAGTAACTGAGCCAGATAACAGCATCGTTTTTACATAAACATAATTAGATACAGAAACATAGATACATAACTTTAATTAAACGATGGATTTTAGACCCACAAAAGTCTTACACCATTTTCCTTCGCCGCGATTAAGCTGAGCTTCAACTTAAATCAAAACCTCGGAGTGCAGCTTGTATCCAACCAGTGATCTTCCTCTAACGAACCTGTTCACGCCACACAACGTACGCCGTGCATGTGAGTGACACGCAGCCATCGAGTAAAGATAAACAATGGCGTCAGGTGCAGCCGCGCCGTGCCGGTAATGCGGCGGACCCGACATGCCGCGCTTACTAACAATACACCCATCAGAGTTACACATTATTAGGCTCTGTGAGGGAACATGTTTAGCTGACGGCTAACTTAGAATAACTTCAAGAGTGACCGTAAACGACTGGTTCTACTTGAGACGTTCAAAGTTCACAGCGTACTAATACACCTCGGGTTTAGATCAGGCAAGTTATATTTTATGACTACTGTTTATTTTTTATTTAATAGATAAAAATAACTCTTTTGAAAGCCTATGAAGTGCAGGTGGTTTAGATCTTGCTGCGGAATAAGTGATCGCGTTTAATATTCGGATAATGTATGCATAATATATACAGGGAAAAAAAGAAATCACAAATATTTAATTCCTGTCTTCATGTTGTGAGACCTTAAAGTCTTCAATTGTTGGAACGAAGTTCCTTATCGCGCGGTGTGAGAGGGGGCTAGACGGAAAAAATTCTCACGAAAAGTTGGCACAACACTTTAAAACATTTGACAATCGTTTTTTATTTCTTTATTTTAAAATGATGTCATACATTTTATTTGATTCTAATAGTAGCAATAAAATATCCAAATACATATTATGTTAAAGGCTATAGTAAAAACTAAGAATACGCTGAAGCCCAAAATCCCACTTAGGGAAACGTTGCGACAATTTCTAATTTTCATCTAATGTCATAAATCAAATTGGTACAAAAGAAACATAAATTCCATAAATATGTGAAAAAAAAAACATAATGATGGTGATACCCAAATGATTCTTTTGGTGGTGACATTTAATTAAAATTACATAATAAAACCGTAATACATTGATTTTCGATGCTCCTTAATAAATTTATTATTATTTACAATTTTAGTTTGTTACCCTGCTGTCAATCATCAACCCTTCGTTTATCTATGTATCTTTGCCAATTATTACTAAAATTTAGCTTACTGATTAAGTTTATATAACATTATATTTGTTAATAAGGAAAGGTATTATTTTTATAACTTTTATTATTTACAATTTTAGTTTGTTACCCTGCTGTCAATCATCAACCCTAGATTTAACTATGTATATTTACCAATTATTACTACAATTGAGCCTACTGATTAAGTTTATATTACATTATATCTGTTAATAAAAAACAAAATAGTATTTTTATAACTTATGAAATAAAATTTTATTACAATTCCTTCACTAATTAATCGAAAGGAACTTCGTTCCATCCGGGTGTCCGCTGACACCTCGCAAGTTTTTTTTGATAGCCACGACACAAAACTTGTACCTGAGAATGCCGTCTGAAATAAGTGTTTTACTGTCAGTTTAATTTATTATTGCGTATAATACATGAAAGTTTTTATTCCCTTTATTTTTTATAATTATATACCAAAGTTATCAGAACCGTGAATATGTAACGCGGAATATAATTAAATATTTGGAGTATAATTGAGTTTGCCGTACTCGAAATGTAATGTGAGCATATATTTTATAATTAGCTTGCATTGTTAATGTATAACAAACGTACTTTCTAAATTCTAAGTAATACATTAGCTCATATAGGTACTTTCAATGTTAAATACTTCTCGAAACCTCTGCATACTTTTTGAGTAAAATTTATACATTACTATCTAGATCAGATCATTTTTCGTCCATGCATTACTGATGGTTGTTCTGATCATCAAGTACATAAATGCAAAGCCGTTAAACACGTGAAAGGACTTATGGATAATCGATTTACACAAAAACTATCATTGTGATTATAAGACTATTTCAAAACGTATCATAAAGAAAATAAATATATAAAGAAATATCATAAACCGTATTGCCATTGGACATCTACATCTTTTTTGTAGAGAATTGGAAGAATTTCCGTGATTTCCAGTATTTCTGCCAAATCTATTACTGGAATCAAGTATAACAGCTCACATAATAGGTAACATTTAAATGAACATGTCATAATGATTTGAAGTGGACGATAATTTATTTCCAACTCCTCCTATTGATTTAACTTTCTTATTGATTTAGTTGTGAGTTAAAGACAAGTTAGATATTGCCGGAGACTCGCCGAGATTAAATTCAATGCTGATCCTGCGACACAGGAGTTATAGCAGTGGGTGTGAGGGCATAACAACAGCCTCCATAAACCGTCTTTTAACGTCTGACCTTTTAATATATTTTTTAACTTCACGGTGACAATACGCAGCGTCACAATGCATTGTCCTCCAATATTTCGTTACGATATTTTAAATACGAGTAAGGCCTCTTTACAATACCTTCTAATTATAGGCAACATTTATTATCAACACAAAAGCAAATGTCCTAGGTTAAATTATTATTATTAGCATACATTTACCTTCAATTTATAGCACGTACGGTATTTGTGGTATGATGTTCTGTTATCCGTCGATGGTGGCATCAACTAATTTTAAATTTATTTAAAATATTATTAATTTTTGTTACTTTTTATGTAAATTTAACGATTCCCTGTGTCTCATGGCATTTTAAACCTCACTTTATTTACACATTATTGTCGTGTAACCAACAAAACCTATTTATTTGTTACTGCTTTATTTGTTTCATTGCCACGAGTACGATGTTTATCAATGTTTGTTGCGCCTGTGCGAGCGAGGCTCACTACATACCCACAAAGTGTTGGAATTATTTATTTATTTATTTTATTGAATATCAGATAACTTCGCGCTACTTACATGCATAGAAAATAATATCTAACTACGCAAATACATTTACATGGGTACATTTATAATACACATATACATACCTGAAATTGAGTACTATTTAATTTTATATTTGTGTTTTGTTTAAGTTTTTAGTGTTTTTTAATTTGGTTATTTTGTCGCTTTTCCCAATTGTTATTATTATTATTATTTTTTTAACGTTTAATACAAGTCAGATTAATGACTGAGCATCCGAACGTCACTTGGTCCTCGCATTGAAAATCAGCGCTGCGGTACTGCTTATGCATTACCGAAGCATTTAGCTGAATGTGAGGTCCATTGTTGGCGCAGTGATAATTATTTTTAGTGTTTGTGTCTCACTTGTGTTATCTATTTTGTTTGTATTTCTGTGTCACTGTCCAACAATAAAGTCTTCTTTCTTTCTTTCTTTCTAATACCAAAGTGAATACTTCATATTTTCTCAAACTAAAATGGATCGCAAGAACAATTTTTCAATTGAGTTTAATCAAGCCATGGTAAAACACAAGTATTATAAATCTCTTAGGACAAAACAAATAAGTCTATCTTTTGGGTTAAAATTTAACGTTTGAAAATTGATAGTTTTAAAAGTTGTTGCTGTTTAAAAATATGTGTTAAAAAGACACTCGAATATATTTTGAACCTCCCATCTTAAAGCAAACTCTAAAAGAAATGCATTTTGCTGTTCACAGTAATATGTCTACAATATCTCAATTCACGACGTGTCTCGGCTCGCTCTACCGACACTTGTTACTCTACCGGCTCTATCAACGCTCTACTAAGAGCATGTGGTTCTCGTGTAGTTGGTTGCCATTTGTCAGGCTGTATTGTCGCGCGGCTGCGGCTGGCAACACGACACTGTCGCGGCGACACGAGGCGACAAAGAGCCGGACACCCACAACAACTAGCTGTCTACAACATTCCTTTCAATACGGCATTTCAAAGTTTAAGTTACAAATACTGTTGGACCGGTTTGAGTTCGGCTCTGGATTCAGTTTGCAGCTATTGAATGGTTGTAAGTGTGTGGGTAGTGTATTGTGACAATGTGTCAGTAGAGATGTTTTTTAATTAAATTTGTAATTAGGCGAATGAAATTGAGTGACCAATTAACACCTATTCTGTATCAGCCCATATACGTCCCACTGCAGGGCACGGGCCTCCTCTACAATCGACAGTACGATTGAGAGTGGTTAGGCCATATAGTCCACCACGCTGGCCTAGTGCGGGTTGGCGGACTTACATACCATAGAATTTTTTTAAAAATCGCTATGGTATGCAGGTTTCCTCACGATGTTTTCCTTCACCGTTTTAGTGCGTGGTGATTGACTATCAATACACACATGACTCCGAAAAGTCAGAGGTGTGCCCTGGGATTCGAACCCGCGACCACCATGAACATGTTGGCAGTCGCGTCTAGTCCGTTTACCAACAGGCCACCACGCACACAACAGGCCACCACGCACACACAGGCCACCACGCACACACAGGCCACCACGCACACAACACCTATTAGCAGATTGTTTTCTTTTCTTTTACGTTCTACGTAGCTTGCCTAACATTGCGTTAAATAAATTAATTAATTTTATGGTCATGACGACTTGTTATGACATTTTTCTATTTTCAAAAACAACTGTATTAAAATATGTTTTCATTCTATACTCACTGAATTGTAAAATAGTGATACTGTCGCTAAAAATTAGAAGTTACCGGCCACTGACTAAACTCGCACAGAATGGGATGCCATAGTAAATCATAACTACGTGCTCGTTATAAAAAATAGAGTCTGTTGTGTGGCGGCGCCATTATCCGTGATTTATTCATGTGAGCCGTCGGCGAGCAGTGTGGACGTGGCCTTAGCGCCGCTTGTAAACGGTAAACAACATTAATCCACGGCGCGATCGTATAAATCTATTATAATTTAATGATACCGTTATGATACCATCTTAGCTATGTTTTATGAAGATTACTTTTATGGTATGTATATCTAAATGTAGACGAATACTTTTAACGAAAAAAATTATAGACATATGTTCAAAAAGTTCTATAACAATTCGTGACACTAATTCAATGTGACCTTTTACTAGTTAGGCTTATAGTTTGATACATTAAATTTGCCTTTAGTTTGAAATTTCTAAACCAAAACCTCAACATACTTTGTGAACCATACATTGCTCTCAATTGAGTTTTGAGTCGGAAATAAAATGGAGGCTGGCGCGAGTTTTCCGTATAAGTAGATTATGCGCGCGGCGTGGGCCGGTCTGTCGCCTCACCTCGCCACATCACGCCGCGCCGCGCCGGTCGGGCCGCGACTGCATTACCAGTGTCAGGCAATTAGTCGAGGCGCTGGCGAGCGCGGTTGCAACCGACAAACAGCATTTGATCTCTAAATGTAATTCGGCATTTTGATATTTTTGGGCTCCAAATTGGATCTAATACTTAATTCATTTTGGTGGCAGAGAATGTTTATATAGTTAACTTTATGTCACAACGAATGGACAAATCACGACAAATATATGGACTAAATTTAATACAGTTCTCTCATCCAACTTATTCCACAATATTTTTATTATCCCACCCGTACGCTTCACTGCTGGCTATTAGCTTTACGTGAATGATTGTTATTTACATCTCCTTTGTACTCAGAATATATATTTTTTTTTATTGAAATAATTTGAGCAGAAGTTATTTATGGATCGCATCGCATCAGCCCATATACGTCCCACTGCAGGGCACGGGCCTCCTCTACAATCGAGAATACGATTGAGAGTGGTTAGGCCATATAGTCCACCACGCTGGCCTAGTGCGGGTTGGCCATTTATGGTTATTTATGGATACTCAAACAAAAAATGCAAAATTGTACTAAACAACAAACTATCTATTACATGTTATCAAAACACAATAAAATAGAAACCAAAGTTCGTTTACACAAGTAGTTCCCTCAATAATCGCAGTAGAGCTCGGTGTCTCTACCGCAAACAGCAGGTAGAGCGGCCGCTGCGCGCTCTCTCCGGCGCGGGCTCTACACTGTATACTCTACCGCGGCATGTGCTCTACGTGACATCTCTACACATGCACTACACGCTCTCTGGGAGAGAACAGATTCTGTAATACTTGAGTAACAATGTAATATAGTAACATTTTAATACATATTATTTAACATATAGTAAGATATACATTGATAAGTGGACTTCTGACCCATTGGAGTGTAGGGTGTTCTGTAAATTACCGGCGTATGAATGCAGTTTAGATCAAAAGATGGAATTAGGATTGAAGGATTTTTGGATTTCATTACACTTACTACTCGGTGCACTAGTTACTTTCGACAGCCTCCGTGGCGCAGTTGGTTAGGCGCTGGCTGATAAATATTTGTGAGAACCACAAGTATTTATTTCGGGTCTGGGTGTTTGTGACACCGAAATGTCTTTCGTAGTTCTTGATACCCACGGACACAAGACTCAATTTTCGGGGTCAGGATAGCTATGGGCCTGTTGGGTGTATTTATTTATTTAGTTTGTATGACAAAAATAACCGTATTTATAACCGGGATATTAAACTACGAACGAATATAAATAGAAGCGCACAATGAACCGGGTGGGTCGTGCTAGTGAGTCGTGTTGTGTCGTTACTATTAGTTCATGCGTGTTGTTATTGATACATAACTACTAGCAGGGGGCAGGGGAGGGGGGGGGGATGTTATCCCTCGTCACACTAGCGTGACCGCGTGTCGCCTCATTACTAGACATGAGTCGATACCTTCCTTATTTTTCATATTGCACCTACTGGTGTACGTTGGGATTAAATTGCGCGTAATCTACGATGTTGTTATTCAAATTCAACGTCATCTAATTTCATAAACTTGTGTGACATATTATGTATCCAACCGATTAGAGTCTGCTGTACACCAAATTTTAAATACGCCATTGTGAACTATTCAAATACGACATGAACTAAAATGAATTAACTGCAATCCATTATAGTTAATGTACTTACCTACAATTTAATTTATTTATTTTATATATTTCCTGTGGTTGTAAGGGTCTGGTTGTCTGTGCAGCATCTTGCCATGCAGATTTAGTCTGTACATTGTACCTATATAGTTTTAACGCGAGATGTTTTACCTAGCGCTTCTCTTAACATGAATTCTAATTGTTAAACTTAGTACTCATACCTTTGTATATGTCATGTTCCAAAACTGTAATTGTAACGTCTTGTAGTTGTATAAAGTTGTTGTTAAACTTGGTCACCTTTTAATAGTGCTCAGATGCCTGGGAGCCTTTTTTTCAGTGTGCACTCCACAGACTAACCCGTGCACTCGTCAGCGGGACGCGAGATATTTATATGTACCCACATCTGGGCTAATATTGCTATAAGTTTGTTTTGTTTAATTTGTAAATATTTCTTATACGTATTATGTATTTGGCGTTTGTGACATCATTTACCGGCCTTGCGGAAGACCAGCGTTGGTTTATACCAGCACATGCTGAGCCTGAGCCGTTTCGTTAACAAGCACTGTTATATGTATATTGTATGTAGAACTTAAAGCTGTATTTCTTGGCTTGTAACGAATAAATGTCTCTTTCTTTCTTTCTTTCTTTCTTTCAATCAATTGAAATAAAAAACATTGCATATTAGTCAACTCACAAATTCAGTCCATAGAGTTACGAAAGAACTGTTGGTATCTAGCCTATTCGCTCGCCACAAAAGTCCTTAAAATAAACAAAACCTTGGGAACAAACTTAAGGACAAAACGAAATAAAGGAGTGAGTGTAGAGATACGTGGCGGTTGAGACAAGCGAGCCGCCTGTTGCTCGCGGAGACGGAAACCCCACGAGGCCGCGCGGCCGACACGGCGCCTCTAAACAAATACAACGCTTACTCACAATGTAAAGTTAAATTCAACCGAGCTCTCGGTCGTAGAGGCCCGTGCTCCAGTGGACTATTATCGGTAGCACTGAATAATGCAGTTGACATATAAATCCTTTCCTATACATACTGATACAATACAATACAAGAACTCTTTATTGTAACCAAAACAAGGAAATACAACAAATAGGAAATAAAAAAAAAACACTAGTGTTACAATGGGCGGTCTTATCGCTTAAAGCGATATCTGCCAGACAACCGTGGGATGGATAGTATCGGGAATAGTGGTAGACGGCGGTCCACAATAAAGAGAACACAAATAAAGTTCCTAACTTATAAAATACGAATACTTATATACTAATAATATAAATAGACTAATACATATTAAATTGTGTCATCTAAACATACAATACAAATGTAAGTAGGTTTACTGGTAGTTTAGATAGTGGTTCCGTACTTGAACTTTAAAAGTTTGTATGGTATTTGCACGTTTGATTTTCAACGGCAATGCATTCCAAAGGCGAACAGCTTTTATAGTAAAAGAATTATGAAAGTACTGGGAAGAATAGGAAGGTGTTTTAAGTAGCAAAGTTTCAGAAGAACGCAGGTGTCGGGAATGGGTATGATGTAAAATTGAAAGCAATTTTTAAGGTATTGAGGAGTGCTAGGATTGAAAAGGATATTATACAAGAGCGAAAGGATATGAGCATTCCGGCGAAATCGGATAGGTAACCAATTCAGCTTCTTACGAAATTCGGACACGTGATCAAACTAACGTAGTCCATAAATGAATCTGATACAAAAATTTTGCAGGCGTTCGAGTCTATTGAGCTGTTCTTCGGTTAAATCTGGATATGAGGCGTCAGCATAATCTAAAATGGGAAATAAAAGAGCTTGTGCAAGCGCAACCTTGGTGGCGGTAGGCAAAAAGTTCCGCAATCTTTTTAAACTGAAAGCAGATGCATAAAGCTTACGACTCAACTCTGCAAGATGCGGCGTCCATGACATATTGCGGTCAAGAATAATCCCAAGATTTTTGACCGTTTTGCTGATCTCAATGCATGTTCCGTCAAACATTACCTGCGGGAGATGAAGCCAATCGATTTTTGAGATCATTCTCGAGCCACCGATAACAATGGTTTGCGTTTTCTCCGGGTTCACCCGCAAACCAAAAGAGTTGCTCCAGTTCGTAATTTTTCGCAAATCACTGTTAGTGGTGTGTATGGCCGCAGATATATGTTCTAAAGGTGCTTGGGTGTAGATTTGTAAATCATCTGCATAAAGGTGGTAAGAAGAAGTAAGATTTTGAGAAATAGAATTAATAAAAATAGAAAATAACAAAGGAGATAAAACGCCCCCCTGAGGAACACCAGCAGTCGTGACACACCAAGATGAAAAATTCTCATCGATGCGAACACGCTGGCGGCGTCCATACAGGTAACTACGAAACCAGTCAATTACCGTTGGAGACATGTTAAGAGAACGTAAAAGCGCGATCAGAACGTCAAAGTCTACGTTATTAAATGCGTTACTAAAGTCAAGCAGTGATAAAACCGTCACTTTACCATCAGCCATACCGCTTCGGATATCGTCAGTAATTTTGACTAGAGCTGATACAGTGCTGTAGCCAGGACGGAAGCCGGACTGGAAAGGATTTAATAAATTATTACTAATGAGAAAAGAAGACAACTGTTGGTGGATAAGGCGCTCAAGGAGTTTGGAAAAAAGGGGAGGATGGAAATAGGTCGAAAACGGAAAAAGTAGAAGGATTTGTTTTCTTAGGAAGTGGGATTATTTGGGCTTGTTTCCATACGGATGGAAATATACCGCAGGCGATGGAAAAGTTAAGGATGTGGTGAATAATGGGTAGGATCTCGTCTAATATAGGAAGAATCATTTTACGGCTAATTCCATCACTGCCGACTGCGTTTGAAGTGATGGCGAAGACGTTCTTCTTAACATCACAATCGGTAAATTGCTTGAAAATAAACGGAGAAATGCTAGGCACAGGAGTCAATGAAAGAAAGCGTAACGTTGCAGCTTTAGCTGGGCCATCAAAATTGGCTGAAGAAGAGAAATGCTGATTAAGCGCATTAATATCGATGTTATTCGGAGTACTGTTATGCCGGGATTTACCAGCTCCCAATGATCTCAGAAACCTCCAAATTTTGGAGGGGTTTTGGTTTTCTAGAGAATTATGAATATGTCGGCGTTGTGCACACCTTATTGCAGTGATTTCTACACTTTATGTACATCAATCTGTTATAGTCACCTGGTTTACGTTTATACTTTGCCTTGGAAGTAACTTTTTTATGAATGATAGCACGGATTTCAGACGTTAACCATGGCGCAGGTGAATGTTTTATTTTGACTGGTCGTAATGGAGCATGCATGTAACACTAACGTACAATTGGATTATTGTAGAATTAAATAGTTCTAATTTATCGTCAATTGTAGTTGCACTGTGAATACTAGACCAGTCAATACCAAGACCATGACTACGCAGATTGTCAGTATCAATGTCCCCAAAATTGCGCTGCAAAAGAACCTTGGTCTTATTCTTGGGAGGACGGACTTTATACGAAACGTAGATTAAATCGTGGTAGGAAAAGGCGTCCGCTGCACACTGTCCATGCTTGGCAACATGGTTCAAAGACGAAACAAGAATAAGGTCAAGAAGGGATGCTGTACAATTTGGAAAATTATGAGTCGCATTTAGTGGTAGGATATTCAGGTTATTCGCAGTAACTACAGTTTTAAAACAGGATGACTCACCACAGAAAAAGGAATGTGTGAACGTAGGTAAATAGCCACACCACCACCACCACAACTAATGCGGTCATTGCGGATGAGTTGAAAACCTGGTAATGAATATGAAGTAGAGGAGAGACAAGGTTTCAGCCAGGATTCTGAAATCAATATGGCATGTATGTTGCTATGCTGAAAAGACGCCATCATATCAGTATAATGAGCTGGAATACTTTGAGCATTGATATGAAGGATATTAAAGTTTTTGGGTACGTCAAACAAGAACGATTCAATATTGTCTTCCAAACAAGGAATGCTATAAAAACTGCCACGGCTGTCGTCTGAAGAACAAATAGATACAAATTCATCAGTACCACTATCATAATCCATATTTAATCCCTAATAAAATATATAATCAATAGGTGAACAAAATGTATAAATATATATACTTATATAATATCTAATTAACACTTCCAAAGACTGTCCTCCCACCGACTGTGTTTTACAGTTACAATACTTCTGATAAAAAAAAACTCTGCATACAATAAAAAACAATACAAAAAAAAACATTAATTATAATTGGACTAGTTCGAACTAAGACAAAAAACAATCACCTTACTTAAAACACAATGATTTGTGTTTTAAGTTTAGGCTTTAGTCTTTGGAAAACGAAATAACGATTACCTTAATGGCTCAGAGTTTTCTTGCTGATTATGAGATCTATTTGTGAAATTAAAAGAATTTGAGTTTGAATTGACTGCCTCGGTAGCGTAGTTATAGTACGGTACGGTTACAAAGCTAAGGTCTCGGGTTCGAACTCCGGGTTGGGCAAAGTGAGTTTTCTATTAGTATCAGACCGGGGCCGGAATTTGTGACTGATATGGCGATAGGCTCACCCCCTATCACATCGAGGAAAGGAACATACTAGGTTAAAAATGGTTGTCACGGTCCTCTGAAAAAAAAATATGTGGGTTTATATGTATATTTAAGTAAAAGACTTTGATAAAAACTAGGTTTATCTTTATCCACATTCGTTCAGTGCTTAAATACTGTGGGACCATATAAACACAAGGTGGAATATAATTTTAGTGCTCCGTTTTATATCCACTAGAATTTAGAATGCAAATTTCGTCGACCGCAATAAAAGGGTAAATAAAAAGTAGTTTATTACTGTAAGCTAACTGTATGTAACTCGTAACCGTTGTTTGTACCTCCGCTCTCTGCATACACTCGCTTATTTTTATTCTCTTCTCGATTTATTTTGTCGGCATCTAATGACACACAATCCAGTTAAAAAGTTACAGAGTAACCTGCCGTATGGGCGGATAGTCTAACCTCAGACCTGCAGCAATATTCACAAACTTTCGTAGTTTCCTAAACGCGCATCAATCACTTCACGTACTTTTACAACTTTCCAAATACTCAACATGCAGAACACAGATTTGCTCGAACAGTTTGTAGATGTACACGTAACAAATGCCAATCGTTCAGATGCCTTCTAAAACTGTACGTGTTAATGTGTGGTTTGTTTCGTCGGAGCTCACAATCGGTCGGTCTCGCCGCCGCGCCAGATTGTTGCCAAATTGTTTCGTGTGTAGAAATAGCCGAGGAAGCGATTCTCGCCTCTTAATTCCGCGACGACAAGGAAAACACTGTAAGCGACACCAACACGTAATTATTTTTGGGATTTTCACGAAATTAATTTGTAACTATGTCGGAGTATGTATAAGGAAGCATGTTGAGTGAAAGCTTGCGGTGATGTCATGAATCCGGAATTATGTCGACCAATAAACAGCCATCTCACTTGATATTTTAATAATTATTATTACGGTTGAAAGCGCGAAGACGTACCTTATAGTTTTTCATTAGAATTATGAAAATACTAATACTTGTAGTCTAATAAAACTCTTCTGTCCTTTATACTTCGCTAACCTCGTGAATAAATACTTAACCTCTTTATATATCGGGCAAAAGAAACATAAAAGCAGAAGAGGCAGATACAAAGAAATAATTCGCATTTTCTCTACAACCTACATTAGAGTTATTTATACACTAAAGTGTTTGAAGCTATAACATAAACACAGCAATCCATTTGTTCGAACATGAATAACACAAATCCCTCCGGGCGAATCCTAAAAAAACTACTCGCGCCCGAAAGAATGCACGTTATTGTATTAAATTGTAGAAGCGGCGCGGCCACACTATCGGTTCCTTTGTGCGGGCGCGCTGTAAAAACAACGAGGAACAGCGCCGAGCCGAGTGTGTGGAGGCGGCGCGGGTGGCGCGGGGGCTCGAGAGCGCACAACAAGTTGTTTAGTCAGCCCGACTTTGCACAAAGCTTTGATGTCCAGCCATCATACCACTATTGCTATATTTATGTGAATTTATTCCGGGGCTTGATTTCTGTAAATCTGTTTGTATAACATGGCTCTAGAAAACTAATTCAAAACAAATAACTACACTCAAATCACAATCATAGTAATGATAATATTGATAATAATAAGTCGAAATATTATGATAATAAGTCCCGTGATATTTGTATCAAAAATCAAAATGTAACTACATTTTTTTTTATCTAACACCCTGCAGATTCTTCAACATTTGAACAACGTGTGAATTTTCGGTTGTATAAACTACACACGAGGTTTGATAGAAAAAGACGATTTTACTATTTTTTACATTAAATTTCATACCGTCCTCATCACTTGATTAGTAGCCACACTTAATATTTCAAACCGTTCCCTCTGCCCCAGCTTGCGCGTTAAACTATAAATACGAAGTATAAAATGCGCAAGTTATGAGCGCTCACGTTGGTATTAAAAGTTTGTATTAAAATGGGATTTTAATCACGAGATAATAACTCGCCATTTTAGGCTGGGCAGCATTAAAACTATGTAATTGAGATATTTTTATAAATATCCTTTATTCATCCGGATAGCAGCCAACTTAATTGAAAGGTGAAACTTCTCCCATTGGTTAACGGCTTTACGCACAGAGTAAAACCTATATGTGAACCATCTTTTTTGTTGTTATGTGAACTACGTTGCATGACGTCATGACGTTGCCGCTTACCGCAGTGCCGCGCGTATCCTTCGACAGACCAGGCCCAGAGAAACACAGACGTGTGTCATACTTCAGATTTAGTCAGAGTATATACATATTTCGGTTTCGTCCAAGGCGGTATAATTAACTATGACTCGATAGTGTATGTTTGTAAATTGAACAGGCACTTACATACTTGCATCCATTACATTACATACATTTGATGTCGATGAAAAGCGCAAATAGTGTGCGATATGAATGTTTTAATTTTGCTAAAACTTATTGCTCCTCGGCCGCGTGTGGTTCTGTCGATGTACATTATACACAATTATACCGCTTGTAATATGTTTTAATTTGCCGCCGTCTACGCGATAACCAATCCCCTAATGGTGTATTAATGACATTTTTACTGCACCAGTGTTTTGTTGAGTGCACCCTTATTTGCATCGTATGACGCAGTTTTTATTTGTCACCATACTTTAAAATTAATATTATATAATATGACTAAAACTGAATTCAAGTATAAGGATAAATATCATTTTAATTGATTGATCGATATATGGTCTCTTTTTTTAACTATGGCCAATTTTAAATACGAAAAAACATTTGAAGAAATCATGAAGTCATTCATAATATTTACTCTGCACCCTATATGTTATCAATCAGGCGATTTCAATCGTATGGTCCCTACAAACACGGATTTTAAAATATGCTGTCAACCAACACTACAATTAAAGAAAATGCAACACCAACCCTGACCGTAGAGGGTGGCACTAAACCACGTGAATATTGAAGTAAATGTGAATACACAGATCTACATTGCGAATTGTGATATAACAATCCATTGTTAACTTGTGTAGGTAATGTTAGTGAGAGTCGTGCATGAGACACGGCTTCCTCGGCCCAGTGAGCTGCGCGCTGCGAAATAACTGCTCAACACACCTCCACATGTGCGTCACGTTACGAAAACTTCACACCTAAATTTACTAAAACACTTACAAGTATATCTGCCTGTTTTTTTTTTTGCGTGACTAATGACACTCTATGATGCTCTAAATATTGAAATAATATGTATGTACTAAACCAAATATTTGTGAACCATACAAGAGACCAATATTTGTGAGCCGGGAATAGTTATTGGTTTTGAGACCACTGTCAAATCTTTTCAGAAAATAACTAAGTGTGTAATGCACATGTTTCCATTGTAAAATAAGGTAGTTAAATTGTTACAGAAACTGAGTATGTGACTAATACCTCAGGCAGTCCCGTGACCTAATGTTGCCAGGTTTAGTTTTTGAAAATTCGGGACAGGACATTAAAATAAGCGGGATTTTGAGTTCTTCAGCGGGACGCCTATTATAGAAGAGATAGTTATTTATTTTATTTGCTTTCACAAATTATTTCTCTCTCTCTTTCTAGCAGCATATACTTATCACATGGAAAAACGTCGCGTCTTTGAAAGCTCTCAAAGACAATAGCCGTATTTGGTTATTAGTATAATATTGGAAGCGCAGCTCAACCAGACCAAGTACCATATCTCTCGAGGCTTCAATTCATAAGGCGCTATGGTTTCTTAGCATGCATGCACATAAACTCACGCCTTTTTTTCAGAAGGGATAGGCAGAGGTTTCTTAGCTAACTCCAAATATTTCAAAAATTTACTCACAACGATTTTGCATTTTCCTCTAGCGTTCTATACATCATCATGGTATACATCGAGTTATTCCTTAAATTCTCGGACTATAACTATTCGATTTACCAGAGCGATCTTTATCTCCAAAATGAAAATTTATATTTTTCGACACGTCTTTGCACATGAATTTTGACAAATTATGCTCGCTATAATGTTTGAAGAGAATTATGTGAAGTTAAAATGCATTTTTCTTTTGAATTACATCTATATGTACATGTAGTAAAAAAAATCGCCATTAATGCTCTCTAAGCCGCATGAAACTTGAAATTGTTACTGAGGAATTTTCATTGGAGCTAGCTAATATTCACTAAGACAAGTTCACTAACAGTATTTCCTTGCACATATATAACTATCTAAAATAAGAAAGGAATTCGTGAACAAACCGCAAGAACTTATTCAAAGCTCTATATTTTTTTGGAATCAGCCTATCGAAACAACTTTAGAATCGAAATAGATACTAAGTAGGTAAACAATTGTAGGAAAACGCGAAATACAGTACGGATTATAAATAAAAGTGCGTAATATTTAGTTTTTTATTCGTTCTGAGAGGGGTGGTCAAAAAGCGGGACATTTGGCGTCCCGCCGAAGGTTCAATCGGGACGCGTCACCGAACCCCTGAAAAGCGGGACGTCCCGCGTAAAGGGACACCTGGCAACACTACCGTGACCACAAAAGCTGTAAAGTAATCGAAACGTCGAAAAGTTACTAACTTTAAAAATAAACCTAATTCGCGATAAAATCCGTAAATAATAATTTCATTATAATGTGTAACATTCGCGTAAATCTAAGAAATCATTAAACGTGTATCAATAATTGTTCTGCCTGTAACGTGGGAGCGACGCGACATGACTCCAACTATTTAGCAAAATAAATCAGTATATAAAATTAGGACCGGCTGGCTACTCACACAAGCCCTTCGTGAAGCAAGTTTTTGTGGAGCACGCTACCCTAAATACTTGTGAATATCTTCCGGGTATATCCTCATACAAATATTTTGTTTTGCCTTAAAATATGCGTTAATTAATTTTAATATGCCACGGAGAGCCTTTTTGTATCGAAACAACGACCATTGGCTTAGTAATCAAATCCATTCAAAACTGCTTACACCAACTAAAACCAACGAGGAAACATTTGATAAAAAAGAAAGAAAAATCGGTAGCAAATGTAATTCACTTTTACAGCATTTCGCGAATGCGCGGACCGACTCGCCGGAAGTTCCACAAATAGCACAATTTACTCGTCACTTTTATTTCTCTCAGATGATCTTTAACGCTACACGAAGTTCAAGGATTTTTATTAATTTTATACGCGGGGCCCAGAAGTTGGAAAATTCGCCACAAAATGAGGAGATCCCGAAAAACATGCTTCAAGGCTCATAAAGCAATACGTTTATTGAGGACACAGTTAATGTGCGGCGGCCCTACAGAGGGGGACGGGGGGTGGGGGCGACATAATCCTATTTATAAGGGATGTTTCGACAAAATAAATACATTGGGTATTGGTTCGGCGATGACGCGGGATGTTAAAAATTCAGAGTTTCGCAAACATGGACAAGTTATCGGCGAAGTTGCAAAGTGCTGACTCAGAAGATCGGGATAATGTAACACACAACAACGCACACAAAGCAATGCGGCTCACTTGGTTCGATTAGTATTCAACTTTGTTTTCTTTCAAAACGTAGAACTATACAATCTTTCAATATCCTTTATAGCCAGCAGCCAACACATTTAGTTTAGTCTATTTATTCAGAATGCATAATTAACATTTACCATAAAGAAACGCAAGGCTGTAAATTAATAATATTAAATTGAGAGTATTAATAATTATTTGGGATCAAATAATAAAAAAAACACATTAAAAATATTATCTAACAGCAAAACAGCACTTCTAGTTTATAAAATTCTTATTTTCATAGATAAGTAAATATTTTAAATCGTTGGAAAATGGACGAGTCGCTGTTTAGTGTTAAGTGATAAAAAAATACTCAAAGAAATCTAATATTGTCAATTTTTGCATAATATTATGTTATTCAAAATTCCAATTAATGAAATAACATGGACCTCGGCGACCCATAGTATCTGCCTGATCTATGGGACAAATGCTTGACGAGAATGAATGAAACTTCTTATATAAGGCACTTTGAAGACAAACTTATTATTGGTCCCGGAACTTTGTACCTTTTGCCGACACTTATTTATTTATTTTAAATCTTTATTGTACACATAAAAAAAAACACAACATACAGAAACAAAAAAATATAAAAAGTACAAATGGCGGTCTTATCGCTTAAAGCAATGTCTTACAGACAACCATGGGATGGATTTAAAAGAAGGAAAAAGAGAGGGCAGTGTAAAATAAATAATTAAAAGTGAGGAAACTAGATAATACTTATTACTTATTACTTTACTTATTACACACTTATTACTTCCTAATTCATACATCAAACCATTTCAATATATTAAAGAAATTTTACTGGTGGTAGGTCTCTCATATGTGAGCGGCCATCTGGGTAGGTACCACCGCAATGTCTATTTCTCCCGTGAAACATCACTGTTTAATGCACTGTTGTGTTTCGGATTGAAGGACATTGTAGCCAGAGCAACTACTGGACATATTGAGACTTAACATCTTATGTCTCAGGATGGCGAGCGCAGTGGAATGTTGCTACTGTTTATGAGCGGTCGTATCGCTTACCATTAGGCGAACGGCTTGCTCGTCTCGCCATTCATTGCAAAAAAAAAATACTTCCGTATCGTAACAAAATATATAATCTGATTGAATTTCAGGAAGCTTTTATAAGCTGTTATCGGTAGGTAACCTTTCAGATAGGAGCGACGTGCCTCGGAGCTCGCTCGGAATTTACGTGTCATCTTTAACCCCAAAATAAAAGATAATATTTCTGTTTCGCGTATTTCATGTGAAATAAAAATATTTCTTAAATCCCATTTCCTTTTATTCTACTAAGCGAATGTGATCTCTATTCCCCTATGATTAGGTAATGATTTGCTCGAATTCGCAAAAGCCTTTCCTTCATGAGAGCGTTTCCCTTTGAGTCCATTATGATATCCCGTTACGATGACGGTGTTGAGGGGTGCGGGGGTGAAGGGGAGTGCGGAGGGGGGAGACCAGAAGCTCGTTACAAATTTTACAACTACACGGAGTTGACATTATTGAAATATACTCGTCTTGTACGCGATTAATTCTTCCCGCATTTGATTCATGACTCGTGATTTTTTTACTGTACACTGACGTGGCAATAACTGTACCTGTGGGCTGATGGAGTACTATTTCTACATGGAGCGCCGATGGATAAGGGACAGCGTTTTCCCAGTTGACACGAAATTTACGTTTTGTATATTATGCAAAATAAAATGCTCAAGCATGGCAATCTTGAAGCATAATTAATCGCGAATATCGCCCTTTGAAACATCCCCCAGCAGAAAACTTATTAAACTCATATAAAAATGTAATGCCTCGTGACACCACAAAGTTTGTTATTTCAATTTTTTTGAAGTGGCTTTATTCGATGCTACAAAGTTCCCCGCGACGGTGTCGGGACAGCGGCGGGCGGCGGCGGGAGGAACTGTCGCGTCCGCGGCGCCACTCGCAGATAAACTTGCACTCGCGGGACAAAAATTAACAAGAGTAGTTAAACGGTTGTAGTTGTGGCGCGACACTTGTTTTTATGACTTCACGTCTTCGGGGAAATCATCGCGCTGACTAATTAAGGAGTTTAACTAGTGGCCGAGGTTAGTATCCCGACACGCCTACACTGCGCTCTCGACACCACGCGCCTAAATATTAAAATTGCGGGGAATGTTTCAACCGAATTACTGTAAGTTTAATTAGAACTGCCAACTATCTCGAACACTGAAGAAGCAAATACTTCGATACTAAATAGTTTATTGTCTGAAATTAATTCAAGATTCCAACTTATGGAGGAGTTTGAAGTGTTGATGACTCTTCTAGGTACTTCAGAACATTTCGATATTTAATAATTGATCAGTCAGGCCATTCCAGCTTAACTTGGTCTTAGAAGTTGGATAATTATTTAATATAAAATAAACATTCGGCTCAATGGTGAAGTATGCGCCACTTTTGTGAGTTTAACATGTCTTTAATATACGTTACTGGATTTTAAATTGTACCGACACATAGACTGGCCCTTAATACGTGTTGAAGCGAACATGAATTATCGGAAAGTCAGTGGTGTGGTTCCCGGTGTGCCCTGGTGCATACTGTTATTAATCGAAAGCTTATACAGCAAGATAAAGTGATGCCATATAACCGTACTCCAGTTCGATCGTGGAATCAAAAATATGAATCACAATGGTCAAAATCCAATGCCTCTCTACTTTCTGAGTTTCGTCCTATTTCCATACTTCCTTTCCTTTCCAAAGTCCTAGAACGTTTGATCCATACCCAACTCAATGATTTCCTTTCCAGGCATAACCTTCTAAATCCTCTCCAATCTGGGTTTCGTCCTGGACATAGTACGACTACCACTTTGACCCACATCACGGATGGCATCAGATCAGGCATGGAAGGAGGCAAGCTGACTGTGCTAGCTCTGCTGGACTTCAGCAATGCCTTTAATACTGTCGACTATGACGTATTACTTACTATGCTCCGTTCTCTTAACATATCTCCAATGGCAGTTGATTGGTTTCGTAGTTACCTGTATGGACGCCGGCAACGCATCCGTGTGGAGGAAAACTTTTCCTCCTGGTGCCCCGTATCTGCTGGCGTACCACAGGGCGGCGTGCTATCTCCTCTTCTCTTCGCTATCTTTATTAACTCCATAACCAATCTCATTCGTTCTTCCTACCACCTCTACGCTGATGATCTCCAGATTTATACTCAAGCTCCGTTAGACAAGATGACTGATGCAATTGCCAAAATCAATACAGACATTCAACACATCTGTAATTGGAGTATAGCTCATGGTTTAAAGATTAACCCCGTTAAAACCCAAGTCATTGTTGTCGGCAGCCCCAGGATGATCTCGAGGCTTGACTTGTCCCAATTACCTAGTGTCTATTGTGAAGCTTACAAAATTCCTTTCAGTGACTCCGTCCGCAATCTGGGCACATATATACACATAGACAAATCTTTCACCTGGGGTCCACAGCTCTCGGATATTAGCCGGAAGCTGTTTGCTTCCGCTAGGTCCTTGCGAAGGCTACGCAACTTTCTACCCGTTACCACGAAGATTACGCTTGCGCAAACCCTCCTTCTCCCCATCCTTGATTATGCCGATATCAGCTATCTAGATCTCACCGAAGACCAACTAAATAAACTTGAGCGTCTTCAAAATTTCTGCATAAGATTCATATTCGGTCTTTGCAAATATGACCATGTTTCTGAGTTTCGTGCTAAGCTCAAGTGGTTACCTATTCGGCTTCGTCGGAATACTCACATTCTCTCTCTTCTTTATAATATTTTGTTTAATCCTCTCACCCCATCTTATCTTAAAGAACGATTCATTTTTCTTCATGACTCCCATTTGAGATCCTTGAGGTCGTCAGAGAATCTTAAGCTGAGAATGCCTGTGCATACCACGACAGCAATGGATAATTCTTTTACTGTCCAAGCAGTTCGATTGTGGAACGCGCTTCCTGTTGTGGTGAGGCAGGCGCAAACGCTGTCGTCATTTAAAAAACTGATTAAAGAGCACTACCTTTCCCTTTAAAGCAGACTTCACTATTACTTCCTTTCATTAAATCATTTGGAAATTGTAGTATATTATAATTTATGTATGATTTTGTATTATTTATTTTTATGTATGTATGTATATATACGGATATGTATATGTATATTAGTAGTTATGTTTAATTAGTATTATTTAGCTTCAAGTAATTCTTTATTTGCCAACCCGCATTAGGCCAGCGTGGTGGACTATATGGCCTAACCACTCTCAATCGTACTTTCGATTGTAGAGGAGGCCCGTGCCCTGCAGTGGGACGTATATGGGCTGACACAGAATTCTTTATTTGTTACACTGCCCTCTCTCCCTCTCCTTCATTTAAATCCATCCCATGGTTGTCTGTAAGATATTGCTGCTGAGCGATAAGACCGCCATTTGTACTCTTTGTTATTTCTGTTTAGCTATGTTGTTGTTAAGTTTGTGTACAATTAAGATTTAAATAAATAAATACATAAATGGTGATTATCAAACCTCAAAAATATGACTTTGAAACAAAAATTAAACAAAACATAGGAACAATACAAAAAGGAATAAAAATATAAGAAGAAGTCGTGAAAACGAACGAAAACTATAAATAGAAAACAATCAAAGCGAACTAACTCGATGTGAAAAAGTTTAAATATAGCCTCCGATGGACACCCACGAGTTTGTTGTCTGAACATCAAATTTTCCTTTTTTTTCAACATTAAAATCTATTAAGCTTCCCTTTCGATACCCTGAGGGAGGCCGAAAAGAGGCCAAAATGTTAGTGTCCCTGGCCCGGTACAAACGTGAATATTGTCGCCGAGCTGGGTCCCTAGCAAATACCAACGCCAGCATAACTGACCTGATTAAGAACCACACACATTGTGGGCGGCACCGGACATCCATTTAGGTCGCCTCTTACGTCTGTACATTATCTATCAGAAAGATATGAAATATCAGCATAATTGTGTGTAAAGATGATATCTCTCGACGGTAAATACTTTATTTGTATTTCATTTAATTAACTTTGTCGCCTTTATAATATAATGAAGCGTGTGTGTTGGAGTTGGCGAGTAGTGTTGTTGGCTCGGAGCCGCCGCGGCCGTCTGAACGTAACGACGTGTGGACGTTTGAGATAATGCTATTTGCATATTCATAGAAAACAACTGTTTATAAATAACTGACGAGCACGAGCCCGAGGTACCGCTCCCCCACAGACATTGTTTTTTATGTCCCAAACATTTTGCTGTCCTTTACTTTTAATATTGTATTAATTAAAGTACACGTGACTACGACATAGATACTTAAAACATATTCTTAATAGAACCAACGCTGTATTAGAGTATGAAAATTATACGGAATCGGCATTTTACTTACTAGAATAATCCGTCAAACAGCAGAGTAAATGCATTGTCGAGTTTTGTTTTGAAGGACATTGTAGCCAGAGTAAATGCTGGACATAATTATACTTGTCTCATTAAAGTCAGTGGAATACCGAGCATTGGTGGTGTTGTTTGGTTTTTCTAATGTCCATGAGCGGTCGTCTCGCTCCCCATTAGACGAATCTGTGAGACGAATGGCACGCTCTTATCGCCATTTATAGCATTAAAAATAGATTCCTTAAATTACTTGTTCCGTTTCTATTTCGTAAAACTATAAGTTCATTGATTGAAAATCTACATTTTATAAGTTTTTCGGTTTGAAAAATCTCATATAAATTGGCTAAGGCTTTTTCATTTGGCATGACGATAGGCTTGCTTGCTACCAAACCACGAGGTGGTTATAAACCGGACGAAACATTTATAGTACAAGCAGTACTTTGACCTACAGGCAGACATAAACTTGCGAGCTTATTTAAAACGTTGTGTCGAGATCAAGGAACACAGTGCTTCTGAATGAAAATACTCGCCCCACATCCAACACAAAAAAGACATTTCAATCTAAATTACCAGCGACACGAGTGAATTTAATAAAGTTAATCCGTAGCAGGTTCCGAAGAAAAAGCATTAGTTAGGATTTAATCCAGCGGCGGCGGGAGGTACATGTGCACGTAATTACAGGCGCGTGGCTTATCGCGATCTCGGCATCAGCTACGCCGCCCCCGCGCCGAGTCGCCACGCGTCCCGACTCGCCCGGCACTGTCCCATTTACACCACGGTCCATGTCCCTATCACATATACTTGTAGTATTGACTTTTAATACGATGGTTGTGTACATTTTTCTGGGTAACTTGATTCTTAGTTTTGTTATAGCTACGTTTTATAAAATACTGGCTGTGTAAAAGTTGACAACATTATGATGAAAAACTCTACATTACAGTGTCGATTAGATGCATGATTGTTAATGAGTAATGACGCGACTTTAAAACTCACATTGTTGCAGTTATTGTTACATATGCAAATAAGGTAAACTCCTAAATACTGTACTCAGGTACTACAGGTACTATAGGTAGTCCCGGTAAGATCGTGTCGAGACATTGAAGTGTGTGACAGCCTCCGTACACGCGATTACATTCTCATGATATTCGTTAAGAGATACGATATTCGTTCATAATCCAGCGTGTGTTCGCCTGATGGGAAACGTGTGCACCTCTGGAGACTGTCCCACCCTCACACCTACCACTGTAACTCCTGTGAGCCAGGATCAACAGTGGCACGCAATGTAATGACATCGAGCATTGAAGCTCGGCGAGTCTCCGGGAATGTCTAACTTGTCTTTAACCCGCAACGAAATTAATCAGAAAGTGAAATTAATAGGAGGAGTTGGAAATAAATTATTGTCCACTTCCCTCCGTGCAAAGCGGGCGACAAAACAATGAACTAAACAGGTAAATAACCTCGTAAAAAGACTTTTACAGCCGGAGAAGCCAGCTGTAAAGCACCACGGATCACATCATCACTACATTTAAATGGGACCTATTATGTGAGCTTTTAGACTTGATTCTAATAATAAGTATGGCAAAAACGCCGGAAAGCACGGAAGTTCTTCCTAGTCTCTACAAGGTCCATGTAGTATACGACTCCAGATGATATCTGCATACTATCCAGCATAGTTTTACGCTCATTCTGCCAAAGACTACACTCCCAAAGTATATGATGCGCGGACTGCTCATACTCGCAATTAGGTGTTGAACATGGGCATGCAGGTGATTCAACAAGCTTAAAAGAGTAAAGTTTAGACCTAAAGTTACCATGGCCCGTGAGAAACTGTGATACGCAATAATCGACATCCAACCAAGTCTTTGTCAAACGGTCACGAACGCAAGGAAAATATTGATATAGATGTCGTCCCTTCAAAGATACCTCCCATCTATTTAGCCATTCATCTAATAGTTCGCTATATACCACTGAAAGCGGTTTAAATAATCTATCAATTTTTAAAAGTTCACGTGCGGTTAAAAAACTTTTATCCATATTCTCCCTAGTAGAGTAATACATGGCGGCGCGACGTTGCACCTCCAGGTCGACTGGAAGTACACCCGCCAGGACAGGCAAAGCTTCGGTACAAAAACGTGTGCACCTGCCGTGCGCCCCTCTCATGAATAAACCGTGCCAGACGGATATTGACACATCATTCAACGACGTGCCTTATGATTTTGAACACTTTGCCTAAAAAATCCTACTACTAAGTTATAGGAGTCATACTAACTTATTCTCAAGGAGACTATACCGTTTACGTAATGATGAGTTTGTAATAGCAAACGCTGTGGTGCCTTATTAAAACTTTATCTAATACTTGAAGTGTGTACATCTTTAGGTATACATATTAGTTTGTCCAACTAGTAAACAACATTTTCACATTTTATAATATTTTATAACTTACACACTTTGACAGCCTCCGTGGCGCTGACGGTTAGACACCGCCTCTGAAACGAGAGGCCGCGAGTTCGATCCCCGCACTGAGAGAAATGTTTGTGTGGCCCACAAATATTTCTTTCGGGTCTGGGTGTTTGTGAGACCGAAAAGTCTCTCGTAGTCTACCCACGACACAAGACTCGATCTTAGTGTGGGGTCAGGACTATGTATGTGACTGTTGGGTGTTATTTATTTATTATTACTTAATCACCTACTTTAATCAAATATACTAAATATTACTCAGTTTTAAGATTATCAATAGATTGAAAAAATAAATACACAGTACCGCCGCAATGATACGTTCTTAAACGCACTAGTCGCATGATCTACCAACGTGAACTATTTTACTTAGTAAATGTTCCATTCATTTCTTTTTTTTTTTATTGCAATGAATGACGAGACGAGCAAGCCGTTCGCCTGATGGGCAAGCGATACGACCGCTCATAAACAGTAGCAAAATTCCACTGCGCTCGCCATCCTGAGACATAAGATGTTAAGTCTCAATATGTCCAGTAGTTACTCTAGCTACAATGTCCTTCAATCCGAAACACAACAGTGCACTTACGCAGTGTTGTTTCACGGGAGAAATAGACATTGCGGTGGTACCTACCAGATGGCCTCTCACATATGAGAGACCTACCACCAGTGGTTTCATTAAAACATGATGTATTAAACAGCGGCTGTATTGGACGGTTTAATCTCTCGGTGATTTTATTGTCGGCCGGGAGATAAGCATCGCGTCGCCGCAGAGAGCGCTCCGATGTGAGATTGGGCAGACTCCCGGCGCCCCTCTGCGCAACACGATCATGAGAAATTCCTCCCCGTAATTAGGAAATCTGAACAATAATATCTACCTCGGAAACGATTTTCATGTGAGGAAAAGTGAGTACAAAATGTTACCGCCGAGACATGACAATAGTTAATATAATTTTGACGACCGATTTGTAATATTATATACACAGACTGAACCACAGAGGAGACAGACTTGCATGAGCCACTATTAATGACTTTCCAATATTTACTTATTTATTTATATATGCTTTATTGTACACCATTTTTTTTTTAATTTCTGAAGACATGTCTGTTTAGTAAGACGCAGCTCATCTTATCTTCCTTCATCTTAGCACATATTTCGCGCATTCATAAAATAGAGAATATCTAAATTCTATGTTCAAAGTAAAGTGTGTATCTTTCTCATATCAAAGAGTAATAAGTTTGACCTGGCTTTCACGGCGCTAAAGAAACTGTTTTAAAATGTACTCGTCAGTGTATGGCAGGAAACAAGCGCGCCACACATCAACCCGCGACAAAGCTATGCACTTACAAATCGTTTAGAATGTAAGCGTTGTCGGGAACAACCCCCTCCGTGTCTCCCTCCCTCGTCTCACCCCGCCGCGACCCTACTTCCCCTTGTTACGCATGTCTTATGTCGCTATTTCCTGGTTTTAAAGAGAAAATTTAAATCTTTCTATAAAGAATGATTCATGCACAGCCATGATGAAACAGCTTTCACAAACTTAAACGGCGAGAGTGCAACATCTCGTCTGAATTTATATTAAACAACTTGTTACCAATCACCAACATCGCAGCCATTACTTTGACACTTTATAATCGGGGCAAAGCATACTATCACGCTTACATTTCTGAAAACTGCTGGATACATATTATCAATAATTTCACTCCATAGTAAGAAACAGTAAACTTTTCAGGATAAGGCATAAACAAATGTTTTAATTACATGAAGTTTCTTCATAGAATTTAAGAAGTGACTCAAGGTGGACTGGCTAATCTTTAAGTTGATTCCTTCTGTGGCTGAAGTGAATTAAGGTTAAATCAAAATCTAATAGTCTGCTAGTGGTTCGATACACGGATGTTCCCATTTAATTGATATCGAGACGGGTGTTCCGCAAATATATTTCAGTCTGAGCGCTTCGCTACCAAAAGCATTCAAGATACATGAATGCCATTACGTCTTAAATATATTTATCAAAACTTTAAAAACTGAGTAATCTTTCTTCGACGTTTCAAACACTTTAAATATTATCTTTATACTTTGTTTGTCAGGATCCACCCTGGCCGGAAGATATAAACTTTACTGTTTGGTAAAATAAAATTGTGATAGATCCACGCAGTCTTGATAACAACATGAATGTCAGTACCTACCTACCGCGCCTGTCAACCTCGTCCGGCGCGGTCTTAAAACCAACGCGGAATTACAGCTTTATTGTCCAGAAGATTCTAATAAGTGATACCTCCCGAAGCCGCATAAAATACTTAGTAAAGTAAAACAGTTGCCTGTTGGTAATAAATCACCTGCTGCCCAGAAATATTTACACACTTAACCAGTCTTGGTTCTACGACTCACAAACCATAACAATAGAGATTGATAAAATAACATTCGTATATGATCATGTCAAGTGTTATCCAAAATTCGATAAATAATAAATAATTATAAATAACACCCAACAGTCACATACATAGTCCTGACCCCACACTAATATCGAGTCTTGTATCGTGGGTATCAGGAACTACAAAAGAATTTTCAGTCTCACAACCACCCAGACTCGAAACAAATATTTGTGGGAAACACAAACATTGCTCTCGGTGCGGGTTTCGCACTCGCGGCCTTTCATTTCACAGCGGGCGTCTAACTGATGGGGGAAAATCATTAACCCTATTCAATCGAGGAGAGCAACTCGCCTTGCACATACAATTATCGTACGGATATAAAGAAGTTCCATCGTGTAAACATTTGCTCCAAACATCAGAATGTGTACTTCAATATTGTAGAGATTGTCGTATGCGATAATGACATACGAATCTCGAAACAGACGAGAAACTCTCTCCGTGTAAATGTGCTTTTGGTACTATCCCGCCCTCACACCCACCTCTGTAACTCTTGTAAGCCAGCATTAACAGTGGCACGCATTGTACTGACACCGAGCATTAAAGCTCGGCGAGTCTCCGAGAATGTCTAACTTGTCTCTAACCCGCAGCGAAATCAAACACAAAGTTAAATTAATAAGAGCAGTTGGAAATAAATTATTATCCACTTCCTTCCGTACAAAGCGGGTGACAAAACAATGAACTAAAGAGGTAAATAACCTCGCAAAAAGACTTTTACTGCCGGAGAAGCCAGCTGTGAAGAACCACGGATCAAATCATTATTACATTTAAATGGGGCCTATTATATGAGCTGTTATACTTGATTCCAGTAATAGGTATGGCAAAAACGCCGGAAAGCACGGAAGTTCTTCCTAGTACTCTCTCTACTCTCTTCTCTATTCTACAAGGTCCATGTAGATAGGCCGTGATCGCCTAGTGGTTAGGATCCTATGTTGTGTAAATGGGCTATAACAAATCTCGAAGACAGACAAGTTAAAAAGTGAGCAAAGCAATGGGTCGTCAAACACGTTATTAAAAATGCTTTGTAAACGCTCCGTTCCTCTCGAGGTCAGTTTGAGTGCGACGCTTGATGTCTTCTTTACTGCAAATAGTCTTTGTTACGAGTTGACGGTCGGTCGCTCGGCTCCACTCTTAAATAATCATATCTAAGCGTTCCTTTGCCACAGAGTTCAATATTGCACGGTTACTTCATAAGAACTTACTCGATCGTTACAATGTTAATGAAAGAAGTGTGGTGTCGAATCTGTACTAAAAATAATATGTACGTAAACTCACGTTTCTCTTCCCAGAAGGGGTAGGCAGAGGTGCTATCAAGACACGTACAAGTCGCCTTACATGTTCCCACCCATGATGTGATAATGGCCGGGCTTATCGCCACATCAGGCACAAATTCCTGAATCCGAACTGATAAATGAATAGGTAAATCCACTATCACTTAACTCGACCAGCGATTCAAACCTAATGTATCATGTTTTTTATCGTACTGTAGTACAGCTACGCCACCGAGGCAGTCTTTATATCTTAATATATATTATTATTTAGACAGCCTCTGTAGCGCTGACGGTTAGACACCGCCTGTGAAACGAGAGGTCGCGGGTTCGATCCCCGCACCGAGAAAAATGTTTGTGTGACCCACAAATATTTCTTTCGGGTCTGGGTGTTTGTGAGACCGAAAAGTCTCTCGTAGTTCCTGATACCCACGACACAAGACTCGATCTTAGTGTGGGGTCAGGACTATGTATGTGACTGTTGGGTATTATTTATTATTTTATTATATATAATTCACGTGTCACGTTGTTTGTACGCGATGGGCTCCTAAACCACTCAACAGATTATAATGAAATTTTGTAGATATGTGTTATTTGTTCCAACTTAAAGGGTGAGATAGTTTTTATCTCGATTAAATTGACGAAAGTATAAAATAAAGGAAAAAACATTTTGCCATACAAAATATTCATGGGTTTGTAACTGTCAAATATTTAATGTTCATACCGTCGATACGGTAAACTCTTCCCTCAAATTAATTACGTATTTAAATAAAGGTTTCGAATCGACAACATATATCCACAATATTGGATTAATGGCGTATTTTAGATTTTAAATATGTAAATTAATGACAGTAATGAAAAGTGGTTGACATTTAAATTGGTTGTCAAATATTTATGCATGCGTTCAGAAATTTATTTTGTGTAACCAAAAGAGTATAATTATGAAGCTACACAAATATAGGACAATTAAATAAATAATATTCACATGTATTATAAGAAGTTTTACTTTTTTTCAAGATAGAATGTCACTTGAAAATGAAAAATCTTTAATAAAATAACATAAATATAAAAACTGAACTGAACTGAATAAAATAACAATTTTATATAATTATGGAGAATATTGCAGGGATTCTCAAATTAGGCGTTGCCTGTGTCTTAAGAAACCAGTTAAATATAATTGTTGCTACATTAATTGTGTGTGTGAGTGTGAGTGTATTTCTATGAAAATTTATATTTCATCTCTTTATTACTAACAAAAAGTAATGGCGTAATATTTTTAGAAAACAGCATAGTGGGGGTGAAATAAGGGATGGAATATTGCATGGATAATCAAAATCGCTAAAGTGTTTAATGTCAAACAATTATAAGGCACATTATTTGGATATGGAGAAACGAGATATAATAGAGTGGGAGGTAGGGGAGAGGACTGGGATAGCTGACAGATTTGATAGGACGAAATGTAAATTCACGATATAAGACGGGATGGTTAATGAAGAGAAAGGACGGGACGTATCGGGAAGTGACTGAACAGATGAGATGGGGCGGAATTGAGCAGGACAGTAGGACAGCTAATTCATGTTTAGGTATTTCAAGAGCTTATACGAAAAATAACATGTATTTGGTGTGGAGTAAAATAAAAAAATATTTGCATCCAGGCAATGGTGGGTCAGGCTTTTTTGCTATGCTAAATAATTCAATATAAAATTAATCATATAATAACTAAGCCATAGCGAAGCGTGGCCGGGTCAGCATATTATATCTATTACTTGATTTCAATGAATGTCGTGGGAGTAGTAACAGTTGCTCTCCGTAGCAAAATAATGATTTAAATCTGGAGAGATGGGATAGAATACAATATAAGGTGGATAAAATGGGACATAAGAATAGGTACAGGATGGGATTGGAATTGGATAAGTAGTTTAGACAAAGGCTGTCATATTGATTTTAAATAAAATATGGACTGGAATCTGTATTTGCACCCAGGCGAAGCCGGGCCGGGCCGCTAGTTCTAAATATAATGTATAGTTATTACCACTCTCAATCGTACTCTCCATTGTAGCGAGGGCCCGTGCCGTACCGTGCCTGCAGTGGGATGTATATTGATGATACAGATACAGATAATTGAGTATGGGATTGGCATTTGATTCAAGTTGTTCGTTGGCTCTATCTGAAAAAGTCTGAAAGTCTGATACATCGCCAATATTTTTTATAAAGTGCGAGAAAGACTTAGCAAAAATTATTTGATATCTAACGCAACAATTGTAAAAGAAGACTCATTTCATTTAAAAAATAATGTGTACTACAGTTTGAGAGCCAACACCTATCTACTATTTTTTTATCATCATACCGCTATTGCGGCACTACTCAGCCAATTCACGCACGTAAGTACGCAGTGCTTCGCACAAATCGCCTGCGCGTTTCCATACTCCTACGCAGCCGTAGATCATATTTTTGCTTGCGCTCCGTCACATGTCAGCTTGCATTTGTCTGTACATACGCGTGAACTCACAAAACAAGTTTTTGCTTGTCATATTGTCTCTACCCTTCATTTAGTTTTTGTAATGAATCATAATAAATGCTTTACTCTATTTTACTCGTCTAAAATAGTTTTTAATATTGAATATTTATTATTTTACCTGCGCTTTATGGAACTGTTTTATTACTTATTGCCATTTGTGTGCTTTATTTATTTAATTTAATTCTATGGTCTATCTTGTGTGCAATAGCTATTCTATTTTTACTTTACAGTTATTTTCTTTGCTATACAATGATTTGCTTTAGTTTTTATATTCTCCTTATTAATGGCTGTTAACAAAATTAATATTTACTACCAGAATACTCGGGGACTGCGCACCAAAACGCAAGTATTTAAACGAAACTTATTATTGTCATCATATGATATAATTTCACTGACGGAGACTTGGCTATTGGAAGGAATACTTGACGGTGAGTTGTTGGATGATAGGTATTTTGTGTGGAGGCGTGATAGGAATTACGTTAAACTAAGGAGAAATATGGAGGTGGAGTTCTTCTGGCTGTTCACCGTAAATATGCGGCAAAAGAACGTCCCGAATGGCGTTCTACTGCGGAGGATATCTGGGTCACTATAACTCTTAAAAATGGATCGTGTTCTTCAACGTTTAATAAATTACATATATGTACATTGTACCTTTGTAGTGAAAATCTTGGGCCAACGTTCAATACCCAATTACAGCATTTCTCTGACAAATTGTCATTCATTACAAACTCTCACCCTAATGACATATTTATTATTATGGGTGATTTTAATATGAGTAATGTTACATGGCAAGGTGAGCCCCCTCAACCGATGGGTATTACCGGGGAATCTCAAACACTGTTTTTCGATACTTTAGCTGAGTGTAACCTCAACCAGTATAATTTTAATAAAATTAAATATTTGAGAATATTGGATTATGTGCTGTGTAATAATGACCTCACGGTATCTTCCTGCTACAGCCCTCTGGTGCCAGAAGACATGCACCATAAATCTTTAGACATAACTTTCGAAATCAGTCACCAAAATTCATTGAAATACAACCCTAGAATAAAATATTTGTACCAGAAGGCTGATTATAATGCTATGAACACCTCACTATCTGAAATAAACTGGGAAACATGTCTGAACAATTGTCCATTAAATGACGCACTAAATATATTTTACCATCACTTATATGATTTGAGAGATAAATATGTTCCGAATAAATTAATTGCTTCCTCAAAATACCCACCTTGGTATACTGCTCCTTTGAAAAAAGTACTCAACGAAAAATTTAAATTTAAAAAAAAAAAAAACGTACGGTAATACTGCTGATCATGATTCCTTTTGTTTACTCCGGGAAAGAGCCAAGAAACTAGAACATGAATGCTATACCATGTACATAAAACGTTGTGAAGAATCTTTAGTTCAGAATCCTAGATTGTTTTGGTCATTCATAAAATCCAATAAAGGTGGCTCTAATTCCCTTCCCTCCACCATGTATTGCGACGGGCAAACGGCCGACACCGGTGATGAGATCTGTAATTTATTCTCAAAATATTTCCATTCCAACTTTCTTGAACCGTCTTCCTGCACCGCCCTCCCTCATGCCCCAGATTATCTTGTTCCAAACGATGTTACAGATTGTATCAATGATATAGATATTTCTCCTGAATTAGTTTTAAAACTCTTGATGTCACTTGATTTAACAAAGGGAGCGGGACCTGATAAACTTACACCTACATTTATTGTAAACTGCGCAGATTCCTTAGTAGTGCCTCTTACCATCTTGTATAAGCGATCTATCCGGGAAGGAATTGTGCCACTTATTTGGAAATCCGCATTTATCAGTCCTATACATAAAAATGGTAACAAAGAAGATATCAAAAATTACAGACCAATTTCTAAACTATATATATTCGCAAAAGTTTTTGAAAAAATTGTGTATTCCCATATTTATGATAAATTATCACGTAACTTTATCACCCAACAACACGGATTTGTTAATAAACGCTCTACTGCAACTAACTTATTAACCTTCACCAATTACCTAACAGAGAACATGGACGGTGGGGGGCAAGTAGATGCTATTTTCACTGATTATAGTAAGGCCTTCGATCGGATTGATCATCATATTCTACTACAAAAGCTTATTTTTGCCGGAGTCCATGGTAACCTTTTGAGATGGTTCACATCCTACATTGAAAACAGGTCACAGGCCGTTGTAGTGGGTGGATTTTCATCTGGATGGAAAATTATACCTTCTGGTGTTCCCCAGGGTTCGTTGCTTGGACCGTTGCTGTTTAATATTTTATTAATGACATTAGTTCCTGCTTTAAATATTCTCAATTCCTACTTTACGCTGACGATATGAAAGTGTACAGAAATATTAAAAATATAAATGACTGTCGTCTACTACAATTAGATTTAGATGCTTTTGAGCTATACTGTAAGACAAATAAATTAGAACTAAATGTCAACAAATGCTACTCAATAACATTTACACGGAAACTAAAATGTATTAATTATGGGTATGTAATAAAAGGAAAACCACTCAATCAGGTTGAATCGATTCGTGATCTTGGTGTTACACATGACTCTAAGTTAACATATGAGAAGCATATAGACCACATCACCAAACAGGCCAACAAATCATTAGGCTTTGTAATCAGATCGTCCTCCCAATTTACAAGCATAAAAGCGATAAAAATTCTATATTGCTCATTGGTGCGCAGTGTCCTGGAATATTGTACACAGGTATGGAATCCTAAATACGATTATAATATTAATAGAATAGAGTCTATTCAACGTAGATTTCTTAAATTTCTAAAATTTAAATGTCTCGGTTTCGATAAAGATTACGAGGACAGATGTCGAAGGCATCATTTTCTCCCGCTTGTTGAGAGAAGAAAAATTGCGGACATTGTCTTACTAGTTAAAATTGCACAAAACTTATTAGATTCTCCGCATCTTCTCCGAAAAATTAACTTAAAAGTCCCAAATAAGACCGTTAGACGACCCACATGCCTATCTATTCCACAAAGCGCATCTAATCTAATTATAGGCAGAACGCATTTTTCATCAGAGCTGCTAAAGAGTTAAATGCCGTGGTAGAATTCTCGGACCTCGATCTTTTTAATTCCAAGCCGCTTAAATTTAAGAAAATATTAACAGGGTTTTGGTTCTCTGGCTGTTAGTAATGTTGTTTGTTAATCTATCGTATTATTTCTGTGTGTGTGCTGTATATTATGTTTTTTATAAATAATTTTCCTATTGCTATTTGTTAATATTGTGGATGCTTTTTGATATACTTTCTATTTTCTATCTGCGGGAACATGTAATTAGTGTATAGTTGTTCTCAATGTTTTGTTATAGAATCACTGTATGTTTCCTGAAAATAAATAAAATAAAATAAAAAAATAAAATCTATCGTTTCAGCCGGTGCCACGTTCTGCGTTCTTTCCTAATCATTGTCATTTACCCGGTCTTTAGCATCCTCGACTGAAAGATTGTCCAATCCCACTCGACGTATATCTTTCTAAACTGAACTCAACCACGCGACGTGATGCTCAGGCACGCTAGGCAATTTTTAAATCAGATATGCCCTCGCCTGTTTTTTACTGTGAACATCAAACGTAGTTTACGGCTGAATGTACACGCGGGGAACGTTCAAAAGAATATGCGGGCAAAGTTCTACTAGCAGAAAAGCAGTTCAATCAATGGGACGAGGATTTTTACCATCTGAGTAGTTCACAAGTAATTAATAACAAGCAATTGCACGGAGCTCTTTCATATCGCGGCAGTGAGAGTTTATTGGCGACATTTCTCGACGCAGTCGGCGTCACAGAGAGGAACTCCATTACTTGGGGGTCACTTATTATATACATTAATAGAAATACATACAAAACAAACAATATAGACCTCTGTATTTGTATGTGTATCAGCAAAAATACGTCTTACTGCAGGGTACGGGCCTTCTCTATAATTGAAAGAACAATTTAGAGAGGTTCGGCAATTTAGTCCACCAAGCTGGTCTAGTGCGGGTTGGCAGATACTTTAAAAAATATTATATATCATAGTATTTTTGCTCACGTGGATTAACTATATCATTATACAGGACTCGAAAAGTTTACAGGGGTATCCTAGAATTTAAACCAATAACAAACCACTCTGTGATTTGAACCTGCGACCACCGGGAACCTATTGGCAGCCTTGTCTGTTCAAATACAGCAGGCCACCATGCATTTACACTTCCACATAGACATTAGATCCAGTTTTCACTGACATTATCCATCAGGTAACCAACCTCGTCAGTCGACACAATTATGTCAGACTTCTAGAAGCTAAATAAACCTTGTGTATGTGTAAACATTCACGCTTTTTGCTATTGTGTACGGTGATCACTGATCACTATCCGAATATTTACTTATATTATTCAACGGACTTGATGGCCTGCAGTTCGTTTCCCACGCTCCCACAAATCCCTAGCACCGTATCTGGCTAATTCCAAATTTATCCCATCACTTAGCTAGTTATGAAGTACGGGTGGACAATAGGCCCACTGTCTGTAGACGCAATCGGTTCGGAGACTTGCAAACTCAATCAGACGCGGGGCGGCCGGCTGTTGTTAGTTGTTTGCAGTTTGCACGCACCGTCGCTGTACCGGCGAATAATTCCATCAATAAATTCAATGTACACAATATCGCTCAAGCAGCTGGTGGTTGAGTTTGAGGAGCGCATTTTATGATGAAAGCACGAAGATTCTAGATAGTTTTGATGTTTAAAACATAACTCTGTGCGTTAAAAACCAAGTTACACTCACCTTGCTAGGATACCCTTAACAATGGCAGGTGTTAAGGTGCATAAGGAACCCAATAAACAGTTATATATAGGTATTGTTCGTCAAACAACCCGGATTGGGAAAGTGCGATACAAGTTTGTTTCTTATGAGAATTAGTTACAAACATCGAGTCGATGTTTGAGTAATTTCTTATCATTATTGCGATTTAAATCTATTTTATATCGAGTTTGTTACTTTTTAATGAAGAAATACGAACGTTTCAAAATTACAAAGTCTCATTTTTAAACGGTTTTATTTAGATCACCCCGTTTGTTTGTTTGGGTCAAATTTAGTAATTGAAATTTAACCCTCTTCCCGTTAACCGATTGATCTGAAATTTGATATACGCCTTTGATTCTGGTGACAATACAATTATCCATATTCAATATTATTGTGAATCCAAGATGGCCGCCGCTACAAGATGGCGGACAACTTAGTTTTGTTCAATCCCATCAATATGGGTATCAAATGAAAGAGCTTGTCAAGTAGAATTCAGTGCACTATACAAAATCAAAATCAAAGATGGCCACTGCTACAAAATGGCGGATAATGTATTTTTCAATCCCATCAATATGGGTATCAAAATAAAGGGCTTGGTAAGTATAACACAATATACTATACAAAATTACAATATGAATCTCCCACCCAAGTCAAGAACTCAACGAATTGAATATAAATATAAATATAATGAGAAATAAAAACTAAAAACTTAAAAATAAAAAAGTATATTTTTTTTAAATTTAAACAGTTTTATATTGCAGACAAACGTACTAAAACCTAAAAAATAATTTCATGGATACAGTCATGGGTACCAATATGTATACATTGTTATATTTTCACAATAAAGTAACTCGTAACCTACTCACTTTCTGGAAATATCTATGGTCACATAAATTCCTAAAAATGCAATATACATTTATGTTGTAACACCTATGACAAAAGAAGTCATTTTTTAAATATACAAATTTTAAACATAAGCATTGATTAAACTAAAATATATATAAAATAATCGTGGGGCACGTCCAATATTTACAATCGAAAGACATGGCATGTGACTTCCCCCACCTAGTGGAGTAAAACCGTTTAACTTAAAATAATTTTTTTACTTTTTCATTTTATTATTTTTTCTATTTTACACTTAATAAACATGTATTCAGATCCAATAACATTATCGCCTAAAATCAATTCAAAAACATCCACACAACATTTCTATAAAGAAATAAAGAGAATATTTATTTCAGATAGAACAACCATACAATATAATAACATTTAAACAATAATACACAACGTAAACAAAACAAGTAAACTCTCAAAACTAATAAATATAAATATTGGAATCACAACCAACTCGTAGTAAAACAGCGAACCTCGACATAATATTAATTGAATCGCTGTGTAACTTTAGATGTACAATAAAGAGAATAAATGAATAGTATTTATACGCCACTTCTGTAAATTTTATCAGTGTACATGTAATGTGTTAAAAATGTATTAGTTTCTCAATAAAGCCTATTAGGAATACGGTTTCCATCAGGCCATAATATAAGGTGATAGAAAACGTAAGGGAAATCTTTGGACGCAGAACGGTTGTACGAGTATAAGAACTTCATGTACAGCAACGGAAAATGATACTTTTCTTTCATATTTATTTTATGTATGCTCGATATTTGGTAAACGATCGGCTTGAAAGCGGATATACAAAAGGTGAACCCGAAAACATATTTGCGTGTGTCGCTTTAACGGGTTTTATGCCTCGTTTAAAGACGGTACTCACTGCCTGGCTGATACAAATACAACCAGTTAGTAACTAAATAATTAATAATAATCAATACATTTGTCGAACTAAACATGGCATTCATTGAAAAGTCTAACTCAAAGTGTGAATTTCAAAACTGTAGGCGGGCTTAATGGAACAAAACAAAATAAAGGTAATATCAGAGTAATATCTCAGTTTTAATCAGTGGCGGCCACTGGGATTATAAGATTCGGCCAGGGAGGTACCGTTGTTAGTTTCTTTGTTATTTGGAGAAAAATTAAAAGCGTAACTTTTGACTAATTTGCAATATCTGATTTTTGAATTCTGATTCGATGTTTGTTCCCAGTGCTGACAGCCACGGCTTGATTTTCATTAGATGGAGCGTAAAACCACTGGTATTGGGAAAGTCTATGAGCAATGCAGACCACCTTATTTGCCTCTCACAGGAATCAGTGATGACAAGGATATAATAATACCACCTACAAGAACACCAATATAATTCAATAATAAGCCACACATTTACTCCTATCCAGACCGGTTTGTACTCTCCATGATTGCAGTCAATGCTTGTATAAGAATACACATTTAAATTATCTGTGTTCCCAGCTGAGTCAATAGAAATCCAGTGCCTACAGCTAAGCTGTTAACAAACATCTAACAGACTGTAAAGTGTGTGAAATATAATCGGGATTGCAACGGGGTCGCGGCGCGGCGACGCGACGGGGCGAGCAAAAAAAAGCAGCTTGAAGCCGCTGGAGGCGCGCGCTATCTGTTGCGGCGCTTTATTATTCAACGGACAACGTGTGGCGCTGTGGCGCGCCGCGGGCCCACACGCGCTTTCACAAATACGCTTACATATTTTGAATCTTACCATATGGGGACACAGTCTATTTTAGATTGCGGTGCTGGTGAAAGCTCCAGATAGTTTAAAGGGAACAGGGCTCATTTAAATTCAATCGGCGACGTTGTAAACAAACAGCGGCACGCGTGGCATCTCCTCACATATTGAAATGGCGAACATTTTTGTATCGCACGTCGCCGGCCCGCCGGGGGTGCTGCGGGGTGAAGCGCGGGGCGCCGGGGTGGGGGAGGCGGGGGTGCATCTAAAAATAACACTCGTGATAAAGCTTTTCAGCAAGTGCGGTTTATATTTCTAATACTATTTCCGGACAGTTTCTTTGTCACAGTTCAGAGGAAAACCTTGGAAATATTTTGAACAATTTAACTGATATGGCTGTATTGAACAGTTGTGATACTTTGGACTATTTTAGCTTTGAAGTTGTAGAGAATAACATATCTAAGCATACAAAAACAATAAAAGCTAACATCGTTTATCCGGATTAGTCAACTGGTGGTTTTGGTAATAATTTTGTTCGACCAGCACACATCCATTATTTAAGCGTTGATGTTTAAGGGCGGTAGTACCTACTACAATAAATAACTGATGGCACTATTATTACAATATTGGAAATCCCAGACATAATTCGTTAGTATCTTCTTCTTTAATATGAATTTCATTTGGAAAGCCACTTTCATGTATAAAGACATTCAAGTATCTCTGGTGTATCTTGTCTACAACAACCCAATTTATTTAAAAAACGAACTAGTAAGATAAAAGTAATATACCCTAGTAATGAACAAATAATGTTGTAGTATGCCGGATCAGTTGTCTGCGTGGTGTCGGCGGCACTCTCCTGCGATACAAAGCGAGCGCGAGCTGCGGCGCGGGACTAACGAGCTCCGGCGAACTTTACTCATTTATATCGCAGCACGGCACGATACTACGCCACGACGCGACCCGGCTATACGCACCTCACTGCACAAATTGCGAAGCGGTTACAGCAGAACGTATCCCGCAGAGACACTGTTTGAACTGGGTTGTATAAACAAATACGACAAGTGTCTGCCTTCGCAAATGCCTCATTTAACCTTAATTTAATATTAATAAAGCTTGAACTAATTAATGTATATTTAAGGCGATCTGGCACATTGAAACTAGAGTTTTTTTCTACAAATATGCTATTTAAAGTCTTATTTATTAATAATCTTTATTGTACACCATTGACTATAAAAAAAGAAAACCTTAAAGAGAAAAAAGTACAAGTAGCAGTCTATCACTCAAAGTGATCTCTACCAGACAACCAAAGGATGGATAGGAGAACGCGACGAATATACTTATATCTTACTTATATATTGTACATATATCTCTTAATACTTAGCCTATGCCTGTATCGCTAAGTAGGTTAATATAATGATGAATATATATATGATAATATATATATGATAAATAATTATTCACTGCTTTGGCGAAAAAGAGTATACTGATTCTTCGTTCTGGGCGACTTCACTTCACTCAGCCATAGTAATTATAATATAATAATATTCATATCAAAAATATTTATTGTGAATTTACAACATATTATTATTAAACTGCTCTTATTTAAACCAACTTGTAAATTTTTTAATAATTCACTACATTGTAAACTGGTTTTGAAAAGAGCAACACTAGAGTTTCTTGCCCGTTCTTCTCTAGTGAAAACCGCTTTCCGAACCGGGTGGTAGATAAAAAAATGACTGAATCTAAATGATGTTGAACATTTTAATGGATTCAATAAATTATTTCATTTCATTTCATTTTCAATAACGAGCATATTACGAGTATAAATACTGAACTATTGAAGAACATAAAGAACACATAAAATATAACATATGAATAGACAAACAATAATCCTTTGGAATAATGTTTTATTGTGCTTGAGGAGTGATCTCAAGAGCCACATTACGTCGAGCCAATTGAATTAGGTTCCAATCATATCGGCTGGAGCGCGGTGCCGGCGCCGACGCGTCTAACGAGTGCTCCATTACCGGTCATTATGAAACAATACGCTGAATTGTTGTTCAGCGGTATATTGTTATATTTAGAAGTAATTCCGTGCTCGTCCGACCGTGAGATGTGTCGATGAGATTGACGATATCTTTACATCTTATTTCGGGGATTTTTCCCTCGTCGAATTATGTATTTATTACGTCTTCTGTTCCATGACAGCTGAATTGAAAGTAATGAGAAACGAAAGTGGAGGAATCCCTTTTGTAGAAAGTTGTACCCATAAGCGTGGTCTTCCCGGGATCGAGTCAGTGGACTCGACAAAACAAAAACATTGTGAAAATGTTCATGAAATCCAGCATCTACACTAATTAGCTTAACTTATAATCTAAACGAACAAATACATTTGTTTCCAACATCTATTTGTTTCGCTTGCATCCTGTTGGTCCCAGATGATATGACTTGCAGTGGGAGTTACATTCCCATTTCTCCCACTTGAGCAGTAACGTCAATTTACTTTTACGATGACAAAGTGACATATATTTTTTATTGCATTGAATGGCGAGACGAGCAAGCCGTTCGCCTGATGGTAAGCGATACGACCGCTCATGAACAGTAGCAAAACCAAACAATACCTTGAAATACAAAGCAATGCTTGGCATTCCATTGCGCTCGCCATCCTGAGACATAAGATGTTAAGTCTCTATATGTCCAGTAGTTACTCTGGCTACAATGTCCTTCAATCCGAAACACATACATAGTACCATCATTACCAAAAACCGACACAATGTAATTGGCTTCCCCTCGCATTTCCTTCGGCCTCTGAGATTACAGGAAGCACTATAATTAACACGATTTCCTCCTCCCAACCATTACATACTCCAGTGCTTTAGGACCCATTTACCTATAATGTGTCCGCAAGAGTATACGCTTGTTTTGTAATTCATGTTTGGCCATTTAAAAAGCTACAAGTTCCATAGCCTGCCAAAATTGTGTCGAATGGTAAAGGGCTCTCGTTACTCAAAACTCTATTTAAAGGGCGCTTTGTACCATCCGGTGTACCTGCTGAAATACCCTCTGAATCGCACTCTCGATTGTAGAGGAGGCCTGTCCCCAGCAGTGGGAGGTATATGGGCTAATACAGTACAGCAAAGTACAGTGCATTACCTACTGTTGTCATTTTATCTATTTAGTCTAAAAAACGAAATAATAATTTATGATACAACTGCTTATTGTGCTCTAATATTAACATATGTTTTTCTGTGGGCTATAAACAAAAGAGTATGTAAATAAGTCATTTCCTATGTTCGTAACGTCTTATTGTACCAATAACGGCGCAGGAGGGTTGTAAATCTTGAGGCGTTTGATTAGTTCCTTTTTACTGTTTTTTCAGTTCGTAAAGATGAATGCTTGAGTTCGGATATTTCCCAAAAGACTCAGCGTTAGACAAGCCGACTGTACTGTCATAAGTAAAATGTTACTGCAACATCCTTTTATAACCTATTTGTGTTTCCGATTCAAAGTACTTTTTATTTTAGTTGCGTATTTACTGACACTGGACAAGTAACAAAACTAGAAATGTTTATGGAGTAACTCCTTCAAAGTTAAAGTTACTGCCTCGTTTGGAAGGATTTTATGTTTATCACATATTTATATGAACTAGTGGTCGCCTAGCGGTCGAAATTCGACCAAATCAAGAAGAGAAAAAGTTTTTACCTGTATGATGATGTTGTTATTCTGATAAATCGTGCACATTTAAATGTACGTATCTCTCAAAATCACTTATTTCCCCTGAAGTATATGCAATTACTAAAATCGTAAACTACAATAATTTCTTTGAACCAGCAATAGTAAATTATATATTTTTTTGTACCTGAATGTTGTTATTGCAGATTGCTGCTACAAAACTTTCTTTATGCATATAATGAATGATAGCGCTCAGTATGTTACGTAGTATTCGTCAAATAAATCTTTTCTGTTTGATATTCAACAAAACCACAGTAAACAATTTTTTCTGATTGACATTCAACTACATATAAATAATAATAATAATAAATAACACCCAACAGTCACATACATAGTCCTGACCCCACATTAAGATCGAGTCTTGTGTCGTGGGTATCAGGAACTACGAGAGACTTTTCGGTCTCACAAACACCCAGACCCGAGAGAAATATTTGTGGGCCGCACAAACATTTCTCTTGGTGCGGGGATCGAACCCGCAGCCTCTCGTTTCACAGGAGGCATCTTACCGCCTGCGCCACGGAGGCTGTCAGAACAAAATGAAAAAGAAAAGAAACAATTTGACACCAGAGTATGTATACTTGTGTATGGATGTGTGTGTGAAATGCATGGCAGTGTGTGTAATGTTTTATTTTTGATTTAATGTACTTTATAAGCATTATTATGAAAAATATTAGCATTCTCCACTTCTCCTACACATAAACTATAAGTGTGCCAAATTTTATGCTCCTGCGACCGCGCAATTTTCGTAAAAAGGGATCCAAAGTTTTTGCATCACGTATTAATATATAGATTTAATAAGGAATATGGCAAAATATTAATGAAAAATAATATAGGAGAGTAACGATTACAAAACCGACTATAAAGCAGAACGATCTAAGTTCGATCCCCGCAGTATAACAAATATTATCAAATATACTGGACTGGCAGGTCACTCATATGTGCGAGGCCGCCTGGGTGGGTACCATCAAACAGTAGTCTAGTTCTCCCGCCAAACAGCAGTTTAAATGCACTGTTGTGTTTTGGATTGGAGAACATAGTAGCCAGAGTAACTACTGGACATATTGAGACTTTACATCTTATGTCTCAGGATGGCGAGCGCAGTGAAATGCCAAGTATTGCATTGTAATTCAAGGTGTTGTTTGGTTTTGCTACTGTTCAATCGTATGCCTTTTCTCGTTTAATTTGCTAAATTGCGACAAAAATGCGGTTAATTTAATAAGCGCTGGTAATTACCGAGCCTGCGGGCCCGCGCGACTCGCGACACAAAGGACGAGGCGCCTTATCAACTCATTAATTATTATCAATGAGTTATAAGCCCGGAGCCTTCGTACCCGCATCTATTATTCAATAAAAACATTATTAAAATTACCGAGTGGACGCGGGTTTTGCTTAATAAGAGCAATTATCAGATTCAAAAAATTCATCTTTGTAACAGTACATTTTTTATAACGCTTCTGTTAAAAATAAACACATTGAATTTAATTTATTTGTTACCGGGCTTTGTAATTATTTATTCGTTTCTCTTCTTGAAGAACTCAGGATTCTAGAAAAACTGAAGGTACAACTTAGATAGGAGCTACCGAAACTCAAGCTTCATTCAGTGATGTTAGTAAGTAGTGACCAACAAGCTCCGTAAGAATCGCTCGTGGTTATGATACGCATAGCAAAGAATGGAACAAGTATGTGGAATGGACCAACTACCTTAAAAGGTATTACCGCCGCCGCTTCACTTTATTAGATGAGTAGGCACTTGGCTCTCACATGCTAAGTACTTGATCGATTATTTCAAGTAAATGTAAAAACTTCGGAAGGTCCCTTCGACCCTCGAGTAAGCTCCAAGGCTGTGTTTTCTTAGGATATGAATAATCTACTTTGTAAGTCTCGTTTGAGTTGTATCGTGCATGTACTGTGTGTGGACACAAGTTATTAAACATATCGCATTGTATCGGAACAATGGTCGCGGCAGGCTCCGCATGTTTGCACTCAAATATTAGGCCCTACATAACAGTTGTGTTGTGTAAACCAACTCCGATATTTCAATAATATTTAACACTATGAATAGAATACATTGCTATGTGCTAATATCCATAGAATTTAAACAAACACAAGAGGCTCATACGCTTACTTCTTGTACTCAGGGGCGTGTTAAAAAATACGTTATTGTTTGATATTGTACCAATAAGATCTTAATATATGTCAATGTCGTTTTTTTTTCATCACAATGTTATGAAATTGTGGTGGTGGATTAATATAGTCATATAGGCTCCAAGATCAACTCTTGACTAAATATATTTGATATAAGTAAGCTTGGGATTATATCCTCTAAAGGACAGCAGAGTTAGAAGTACCTTATGGTATCACCTACATTGCGCCGAACTTATTTCCATCGTATTATAAAGGCAAGTCTTTCGGCACATCGCATAGCATAAAGACACTTAAAATATTATTTTTCCGAACTAAGACATTTAGCCCAGGTCCTCTCATTCTCATTCCATACATGCACTACTCAATAGCGGTCAAGACTAAAAATGCATGACTATTTGCCATTACACAAGATTTTCCCCTCATTTAGATGCGTTATTGTGGAAGCCTGTTTAGTAAAGTAGGCGACGGCAATAAAGCTAAGACACAAGTTAGTAGGCAGACAGATTGAGTTCCTTCCGGCGCGTGACCGCTCGCGTCACAGTCGAGAGGCGCGTCCGGGACCAAGTGCCCGGGGTCGCTCGAGGGACGGGACGCTTGTCCCACTGTCCCGGGTATACACGCCGTACTGTTTACGAGTCATCCGGTTAAAACGCATTATAACAGTCTACGCAAACAAAACATCATCTGTTTATGAATTCAAGTGGATGTAAATGAATTAATGCATAGAGTTAGTAATGGGAGTTAATATTTTGACTCACAATATTCTGCCTATTTATGTCAATTTAATATTATCACCTGCTGTGCTTCTGTGCTCCGGTTTCTATCACGCTACACACATACTAAAAAGTGAATGACATAAGACAATTTCAGTCTATAATGAGGTTCTACATATGTCTCCACCAACACAGAAAACCCTTACACTGAGATGGTTAAATAGGGTATTCGATATTTTCCATACTGAGATATTGCCAACAAGAATTGCCACATGATATAAGTGTTGTTAGTACCTGTTGGTAATATTGATTGTTGTTGCAGCATGTTGTACGTGATGATGCCGCTGTGGCTAGTGGTGGCGCTGAGCAGCGCGCGCGCCGAGCCCGAGAGCTCCCTCCCCGCCGCCGCCGTCCCCGCGCACCCCGCACAACCCCTCCACCTCACCGCCGGCGCCCTCCACGCCGACCACCCCGCGCCGCTCGAGAAGCGCTCGCCGCACTACGACTTCGGGCTCGGCAAGCGCGCCTACAGCTACGTCTCCGAGTACAAACGACTGCCCGTCTACAACTTCGGACTCGGCAAAAGGTCAGTATTCTGAACACCCTTTTTGCTGTAATAAGGCCAGAGGAACATACGACTAGCAGAAGTAATGAGGGAAGAACCTTTATAAGCGAATGACATCAAATTATGACTTTGTGCAGCATATAGAGAAATCACTTATAAAATTACGAACTAAATGTCTACACCTAATAAATGCTTCTGCAACCAACATTCAATTCATGCATGAAAGATACTTAGTACAAAGGAGTAGTAGTACGAAGTACAGTTCAATACATAACTATACATTTGCCAATGACCGCAATAGCAGTAGGTGTTACTAGAGCGCTGTGGTCGACGGCGCAATGTTTCACGAGGCGGGCAGGTGTCCGCTCGCTCGGCCGCGGCGCTCGTCACCGCATTAATCATGCAATACTATGCGTGATTTGTAACTGCCTACAAAGTACGTGGGGTTAAGATGCCGGCTGTGGAACGAGAGACTGCGGGTCCAATACCCGAGACAAATGTTTGGGGTCCATAACTAGTAGTTTCTTTTGTGCTTGCAGTGAGAGCAAAAAGTCTTTTCTTTTATTGTAATGAATGGTGAGATAAGCAAGCCGCCTGATGGTAAGCGATACTACCGCTCATGAACAGTAGCAAACCTCAACAGCTTGAATTACAAAGCAATACTTAGAATTTCACTGCGTTCGCCATCATGGGACATGACATGTTAAGTCTCAATACGTCCAGAAGTTACTCTGGCTACAATGTCCTTCAATCCGAAACACAACAGTTCATTTACAATGCTATTTGACGGGAAGACAATCGCAGTTTTTAATATCGTGGTTTGTGTTGCGAACCAATATGGAGTGCGCATTACGAGCTTCATTGCAGGGAGTAGTATAGAATATTATTGTCATTATGGCAGCACCTAACATCTATTTTCGAATCCATACCCTTGAAACCACGACTAACGACTTGTTTAGTACTTCATAATGTATAATATTACACGTCAAGTTGTAACTTTGACTAACGAGGGATAATATTCAATCACAATAACTTTGCCTATGTACAAACAGTTTCATTGAGACCAAGGCTGTAAACAACTTGCGCGGTAACTTTGAGTCAGAAATACGAGTACAATGCCAGTATAATTATATCCTTTCTAATAAGGCATTTTACTAATAGTAAGGAAAATCTAAAAATTACAAATCTGTTTAGAACAACCTGTTTGTTTTTACCTTAGGAACAACTTAAGAAACTTTTCAAAAAAGAGCGGACTACCCTATTGTAATATTTCAAGCATAAAGAATATTGTACTGTAGCCTTTTATCTGAGCATCGAAATAGTAATCCTTTGCAACTGAAACTTGTGTAGTCCATGCAAACCAACACAAAGAACAGCTGTAACATGGAGATATTAAAACATCGCGACGCACGCTGATAGTGGCCCGCATTGCATATTCACACGACAAATGGAATCGCCTTTGTACAATAATTGCTTATTCCCTTTTAAACAAGTTAAATACATTCTTTGAGATTAAAACGATACCCGAGCTGTCATGGTTCGTTGCGGGTAAGCAGATTAGCAATACAAATGTAAAGGTTTTTGGTGGTTATAAGTGTAGGTATTAGAATAAGCACTCACTTCCAGGAACTAACAATAGTATATTTTATAAATTAACACTTAATACTTTCACAGATAGAGTAAAATTATAACTATGCGATTCGGAGCGAGGTGTGCTCGTGACGAGAGATGGCAGACTGTCTTCTTTCATCCAAATAAACCGACCCTTTTATAGGACTACCCGAATCGGTGGGGATAAATCTTCCAGAAAATATATTTAAGCCATAAAATAGGGTCTATCCTTTCAACTAAAAATTAAGGTCGGCCCAAACATCTGGGCTATTGTCCAAACAGAAAGGTTTACCCAAACATGTGTACTATTGTCTAAAAAACATAAATTTGTTGCAAAGGATTGCCGCCACTAAAGAACTTAACTATAATAATACAGTTTTAGTAGTTTTGAAGTGAGTGCTTATTCTAATACCTACACTTATAACCACCAAAGTGGTGACCCCGACGTGATCGGGTCATTACAATTAGGAAACAATAATTTAGAACAGCATCTTTTTAACTAATATTATACAATAAGGTACACAAAAATTCTTACTTAAATAAAACGACTCGCAGATGTTTTATGGTTAAACATCTGCAGTCATATTTTAAAATGAAATGCGTGTTTAAACAATGTTCAAATTACAACTAATAAGCGTGTTATTTTAAAAGCTAAATATAAGTTGGCGTATTGCAACCGCCACAGGTTATTTTGAACATTTTAACACAAAAACATGAGAAAAATTCCCACTTATGTGATACATGTCCATCCATCAGACAGGCAGCTATTTAATAAATTATAAACGAAATGTAACTTTATGTACAGTATTTTTTTGCACTGTAACTGTGGCTATGTAATTTATTTATTTATTAAATCGGTACACCATCGGTGCGCCACCGATAGAATTACATATTGTTTTATATATAGGTATTGTGCAAGGTGACGAGCCTTTATATTTGTATACAGCATTACAATTTATCTTATTAAAACAAAACAAAAGCACAACTTAATCTAAAACCAATTAACACAGCATGCCAGTGTGATGGATGCCTAAGACCTTCGTGAGACACTCTAGAGCAGCTCCATGTGAGCAGCGAGCATTATAACGTCGTATTTATGAGTGATGATCCCTTGTGCAGGTCCCGCCCGTACTCGTTCGGTCTGGGCAAGCGCTCCGCGGAGGAAGACCAACCGCAGCCCGAGGAGGTGTCTCTGGACGAGCCCGCCGCGCTCGACGACCTCTTCGACCAGTACAACGACGAACCCGGTACGGAAACAACTCATTAACTTCGTCAGGTCTTTGTACATACGCTGACCGACAAACTTTGTACATCACCACTATTGTTACTAATACTAATAACTTCATAAAACCTTTTGCAGCACTGACAGATCGATTTGACTAAGCTTGACTGCCCATAATCCTTACTATAATTTCGTTAACAGTCCGTTCTTAGTTTTTTACCCCCACATCCATAAGGCTTGACGCAGTTTTCAAATGTCGTTAATATGAGCTGACTCAAAAACGTTATTCATTGATGCCAAAAATCACAAATCAACTATTTAACGGTTCATTAACTTTAAAATGGCCGAGACTCTTGTTTAAACAAATAAGCAGAAAAATGACGGATGTCTTTAAGCTGGACGCTAGTTATTACCGCCAAAAGAATGAAATCTCTTTTTTCTTTATAGTGAGAATATTAATGAAACTATGTAGTAAAGCCATATATAATAGCAAAACTTAATGAACGTTTTGTTTTTACACACACATTATCACAATATTTCCACAGCTATTTATAAATTACCATGCGCTAATTAATTATTATGCTTCACGAACTCCTTACAAGATGAGTACATTAGTGAAACGAAAACAAACACGCTCCTCATTTCACGCATTCAATTTGAATTAAGAAATGTCGAGGGGTTGACTTGTATGAAAATTATAATTAAGTATCCTCTCTCCTGCCTGCTCACACCGCCCACGCCCCGCGAGCTTCAGGCCAAAATATTGAACACTAGAGAAGCTCCCAAAAGTACTCACAAATAATAGCACGTCTCACGAGTCACGACCATCCCACAAGACCGGAGAGAAAGTTTTAAGAATAAAGTTACATGTAAAAGTGTGTTTTTGCATACGTTTTCATTTAACATATTACGAGTTAGTGAAGTTGGGAAAAATCCCTCAGCACTCAATATTCTGTGCTATCACTCCCGACACGCTCTTCTCATAATCTTAATCTATACCTCTTAGAAAGCTGTACAAGTATTTTGATTTGACTATCATCTTCATTCTCTATCTGTGCTTTCATATTTTATACGCATTGGGAATTAGGATCTCGTGATCTAAGTATTTACGTATTATATACAAATATTATAAATATAACGTAAGCAAGCTTCGGTTACGAACTATAACCGAGGATCATGCTAATTTATTTGGTGCACCGGATAATTGATTGTAATATAAAACTTCCATACAACTTTTCATGTAGGTTCGTAATTGACTGCTTCCATAGGCATGTCAATAACCAGTGCATGAATCGATCACTTACAAGATTTTAATTTGATTACTACAACTTAATGAATTATTGAGACTTCCACGAGCTTGATGTCTATCTCTCTTTAAATTTCTAACTCCGAGTTAAATCTTCATTTAATTATTCTGGACAGTCACAATTCAGATAAATATGCGATATGTACGCGGATCGTCTTTGATCTCGATAGTAGAGCACACTGACAAATCGGAGTAGCTTGTCCTGCGTCGTGTGTCGTGTGTCGTGATACATAAGCTATCGTTGCTTCTCGGAAGCTGTTTCGGAAGCGTCCGCTCCTGACAGCCATTTGATTCATTTAATTTGTCTCGTACATATAAATATAACAAGGCGAATATAAAACATTTCATATTTCTTTCCACATTAGTGTGTGTGACGAGAATGATGAATCTGCAATCTTTGTGGTGACATTTGGGAATTTATTTCCCGCTGTGTCACATTCATGTACATATGCTTGCTAGAGTACTTGTTAGATATGTTTTTATTTGAAACTCTTCTGTATATTAATACATTTAAATAATAAAAAAAAATTGCAACAGCCAATTCATTCCAAGCATAATTCTCAATTTAAACTTAAAATCATATAGTACTCCTATATGATTACACAGGAATCTTACTATCATAGGGTTGTGCTTTTGGTCTATAGTTGCCTATAGATTCGTTCTGCCAAAAATCTGGATATCTATAGTGTAATTGGGTGGGTGACAAAATGTTCGTGATCTAGATTTTTAGTGTTTTAAAATTGTATGTATTTTTATGTTTAACTTAATACAGTTGGATCGTAATGCAAATTTATCAACTCAAATATAACTCGCACTAGAATCTTTTAATGACGTACTCTTGCACACTTGTGCTAACGACATGGAGCGATTCGTTGACGCTCGACAGTCGAGTGTCGGCCGCGCGCGTCCCGTGTACGCAGCGATGTATCAGTCATGTTGTTTGGCGCAGGTTACGAGGTGAAGCGCGCGCGGCCCTACAGCTTCGGACTCGGCAAGCGCTACTCGGACGACGACGCGTCGGAGGAGAAGCGCGCGCGGATGTACGACTTTGGGCTGGGCAAGCGGCTGCCCATGTATAACTTCGGGCTCGGCAAGCGCGCCAAGAGCTACAGCTTCGGGCTCGGCAAGCGCCTCAGCAGCAAGTTCAACTTCGGCCTGGGCAAGCGCGAGCGCGACATGAACCGGTTCCGCTTCGGGCTGGGCAAGCGATCCGACGCACCCCCCGCGCCCGCCGTCGCCGACCTCACCCCCGCCGACACCGACAACTACTTCGACGTCTAAATTGTTTTCTACTTGTACTGAGAACTGTTGCGTGGAAATCGCATGACCGAGCTTTAACGACGCTGTCATTGTAAATCTTAATTAAGTTTTATGTTTACGTAAAGTCATTAGCTGATAACTGATATACAACAAGCAATACCGAAACAGTAATTAAAGTGTAATTTACCCCATTAAAGAATTGCCTCGTGACAAATTCCAGCCAATTTTCACAAGGCAATCAAACTAGTAATACTTAAAGTGATTGCATTAAAGTTTAAACAACGTTCCTAAAGTTAACGTTAATTAGACTGTTTGTTCTCGAATGTCTAACGTGTTGTTTCTGGATTAGGTGGCGTGATTGGTTTCCACGCGAGTTCTCTCACGAAATTAATTAATAACTTAAGGTATCCGACTGCGTACTATTTCTGTGGTGTTGTTGGAGAGGTCCGGGCTGCGAGCTGTGACGTCACGTGGCGGGAGTGAGTGTATTCCTTCAATAGTAGACGTGTTTCATTTTGTAAATGATTGTTAAACTTGTAGTTACAGTTGCATTATATCATTGTAATTAAAAGTATTATTACCTAAGTGCGGTGCTGCGCTGCCGGCGCGCCGACCACGCTTATAACGTGAATTCATTTATATAATTTGTATTATCTAACAATATTTAATGCTTAATGTTAAATTTTATCCAAACAGTATTCATGTTTTATAACCAAAACGGAACTTGAAAGTTAAGAATATCTTTGAAGTTCGTAATAAGGTTACGCTTGTTATCATTTCTCGATGTTCTTTAACAATGTAATTGTGTAAGAAAATCAAGTATATTTGTTGACAAAATGTATTGTATAACATAGTTAATTTCCCGTTATATACAAATGTTGAGTAAAGAGTGTGAAGTGCCATAGAGCAGGGCTAAGTGTCAATGGTGTCGGCGGAGTCGGTCGCAGTGTCGCGGTGTCTAGTCGCTAAGATAAACTAAGTTTCGTTAAGACTTAACTAGTTCGTTGTTTTAAATGTAATCATTATTATACAAGTCAAAGTAAATTATATAAATAATAGTGAAATTGCATCATTTGTTGTTGTCATTCATTCCCCACACACCTCCGTCTGCAATACACTGCTGCCAACATTTAAAAATACTATACATAAAGTTAAACGTGGCATGTATTTAAAAACGCCATGCAAGTAATAAATACAAACCACAAAAAGATGACACAAATGAATTAAATATTTTCGCAAAATCTCTCAAAACATATGGATATGTAGATACTACTGACTCTCTGGGGTCGTATAAGCTTTTGTCTGTCAAAATTGTCTGTTAAAAAGTGCCTCTAAGTAAGTCAGTTACTTTGAATTACACTGGTCAACAAAAAAAATAAAATTGTTTGTTTCCTTTAATTTTTTTTTTGTTTCTAGCTCAAACTAACGCGTATTTTTTAAATATGGTAACAGTTTTTCTCTCACAGCTTTTGTTTTTGAGTTACAGCTAACTACCCTCCATTACTATTTTTACTTATAGTTGCGTTTTTTATTGGACATTGAAATATATTTTGTTGTTGTTTTCGATATGGCTTCGTCAAGAAGGTGTTGTGTACTTAATCCTGATTCTTTTTGCTACATTTGTGGTGAATATGTATTTGCAAAATATCGAAAACCTATATCGGACTTTGTAAAAACTGCGTATCATCAATACTTTAAAATAAAATTGTGTAATCAGGACAAGCCATGGGTTCCTCATATTGTATGCCAGAAATGTGTGGTATGTCTACGGTTATGGTCCAGTGGAAAAAGAGATGCAGTAATGTTCGTAACACCCATGATTTGGCGGGAACCTCGAAATCATCATGACGATTGCTACTTCTGCGTAGTGAAAATAAACGGAGTTAACCCTGGAAACCGAAATAAGTGGTCATATCCTAACTTACCTTCTGCTCAATGACATCAATTAAAACCACGAGAGGTATAGCCCAGCACATCTAAATCTTCTGATGATCCAAATCTCTGTGAACCCGAACGAAATACATCAAGTGAAGACTTTGATTCAGGATTAAGTACAGAAAAATTAAAAGCTGGTATTTTTGATGGGCCACAGATTAGGCAACTCGTGAAAGATCCTAATTTTGTCAAATCAATGACTGAAGTCGAATCCAAAGCTTGGAAGTCATTCGTTTTGGTTATGAGTAATTTCCTAGGCAAAAAGAAATCTGACGACCACGTCGAGCTTGTTGAGTCCATGCTATCGAACTTGCAAGAGTTAGGGTGCAACATGAGCATAAAAATCCACTTCCTGCACTCACATTTAGACCGATTTCCACAAAATCTAGGTGATTTTAGTGAGGAGCAGGGTGAAAGATTCCATCAGGATCTTCGAACAATGGAAGAGCGGTATCAGGGGCGGTAGGACCCACATATGATGGCAGACTACTGCTGGAGTTTGGAACGTGATCTACCTAAAGTCGTTCATTCAAGAAAATCGTATAAAAGATCATTTGATAGTGTTCAATAGAAATTTTGTTAACATCATTTATTAATTTTCTTTACTTTTTTATCAAAATAATAAAACTCTATATTTCAAAAACTGAAGCTGTTAGCAATCTTCCAGTATTTTTTTCATACTCAGGGCCATAGAAATATCCAATAACAGAAAAAAAAATAAAGGAAACAAGACTTGTGTTGACCAGTGTTATTAATACCAGTCCAACACAAAATTAATAGGTTTTATTATACGATAATATATTCATTATAAGCAGAAGATAACTATTAAAAATGCACAGTTTATGAACACCTTCATATAAAAGTTAATCCGTACTAACAACAAAGCAACACCTTTTAGTACTATTTTTAACCGACTTCAAAAAGAGGAGGAGGTTCTCAATTCGACTGTATGTTGCTTTTTTATATTTGTTACCTCGTTTCTATGTGCTGTGTGAACCGATTTCGACCATTCTTTCTTTGATTGAAAGCTGGTGCTTGTCATTTGGTCGCATAAAAATATGGTGAAGATCTGATGAATATCTTCGGACCTGGAGAGGGGAACTCCTTAAAATTAAGAAGAATTGCAATGGTGCTTTTTGCATTACGTTCACTAGAAAAGTTAAGTTACAGTGAGAGAGGGAAAAAGGGGTGGGGGTGAGGGGGGGTGGTTGAGAAAATTAAAATACACGTAAATTCTAATATCTTCGGCAGCTTTTAACCGATTTTAGTGATTTATTTTTCATTGTAAAAAACGTATTGACAGGTTGATCCCAGGAGCACAACATTAAGATCTGATTATCATGTTCGGACCTGGAGAGTAGAACTCCTCAAAATTTAATAGGATTTCAACGGTTCTTTTTGCATTGGGTTCAGTAAAAAAGCTAGGCTACAGTGGTCAAGGGAAAAAGGGGTAGGCGCGAAGGGAGGGGGGGGGAGCAAAAATAATAAACATGTGAATATTCCAATATCTTGGCAGCTTTTAGCCGATTTTAGCGATTGCATTGTCATCGGAAAGAACATATTCCTTGTGGGGACCAAATCTTCTTCATTTAAATGCCTATCAACACTAAAAAGATAAAAATAACTAAAACTTTTAATAAAAGAATAAAAACCGACTTCAAAACAAAAATCCACTAAAAACCAAAAAATAATAACTACCACTCTAACGCAAAAAAATAATATTTATTTCATGGAACTCGTGCATGTTGATTAATTTGCTTAATGACTTGACTAGCCAACAAATCAAAATATATGCGTAACATATTGAAGGCGGGCCGCCCAGTACCAAACATATAGATATTTAAATTAATATAAGGCATAGGTCCTACATGTTTGGTACTTGGCGACCCGCCTTCAATATGCTACGCATATATTTTGATTTGTTGGCTAGTCAAGTCATTAAGCAAATTAATCAACATGCACGAGTTCCATGAAATAAATATTATTTTTTTGCTTTGGAGTGGTAGTTATTATTTTTTGGTTTTTAGTGGATTTTTGTTTTGAAGTCGGTTTTTATTTTTTTTTATTATTAATTAAATAACTCTGCAGTAAATTTTACCGGCGTGAAGGAAACAATATTGACCAACAGTACGCAGCACTAACTAGAGATCAGCCATATTGACCAACAGTACGCAGCACTAACTAGAGATCAGCCATATTGACCAACAGTACGCAGCACTAACTAGAGATCAGCCATATTGACCAACAGTACGCAGCACTAACTAGAGATCAGCCATATTGACCAACAGTACGCAGCACTAACTAGAGATCAGCCATATTGACCAACAGTACGCAGCACTAACTAGAGATCAGCCATATTGACCAACAGTACGCAGCACTAACTAGAGATCAGCCATATTGACCAACAGTACGCAGCACTAACTAGAGATCAGCCATATTGACCAACAGTACGCAGCACTAACTAGAGATCAGCCATATTGACCAACAGTACGCAGCACTAACTAGAGATCAGCCATATTGACCAACAGTACGCAGCACTAACTAGAGATCAGCCATATTGACCAACAGTACGCAGCACTAACTAGAGATCAGCCATATTGACCAACAGTACGCAGCAATAACTAGAGATCAGCCATATTGACCAACAGTACGCAGCACTAACTAGAGATCAGCCATTTTGATATTGAATGAGAACATTACATGTTTCGCGTCGCGCGCGGACTGCGGCGCCTGATGTATTGTATGAAGAAACAGTACCGGCCTTATACATACTCGTACACAGTTTATAAACCTTTTTAGTGTATTGTATACAGGCTGATGCACAAAAAACATTTCTTTACAGGTTGATACATACTGGGTATCTCAAGACTGCTACCGAAAACGAAGCTGGGTGGTAGTTTCAGTGGCTACAAACACAATGCAATTAAAATTTTTGCATAGGAACAAGACAATTATTTTTTATGATTTTTTAAATATCGTCATTTTTGGGTGGTAAATCCATAGTTTTTGCTAAAATATTAGTTGAAACTCTTTTATACCTTAGAGTTATTTATAAATAAAAGGGTATACACTATTATTTTAGGAAAAAATGTATTTACCACCCAAATACGGCCATAGGAAAAAAATATCAAAAATAAAATTGTCCCTTTTTTTTGCAACTTTTTCTGTTGCATTGTGTCTGAAGTCGCTTAAACTACCACCCGGCTTCGTTTTCGGTAGCAGTCTTGATATACCCTGTATAATGGCAGTTTGAAACCATATATACGGTTACCACTATTCTAGTAGATGGAATATCCTACTTACAACTTTTTCTCAGGGATTTCGTCTTGAATTTGATTTAATATTAAATTTTTTGACTCGTCGAAGTATTACATTATTGCTTTGTTGGTCGCGGACGTGATCATTAATTACTTCATCTGCGCTCAAAATTTAGTTTTATAAAAGTATTAAATAGTATTTCCACTTGCAGTAAAAACTAGCAACTAGTTATTGTCGAAGTAATATTGTTATAATTAAAGGAAAACTTTTCAAAGCATAGTCGCGGACAGACGGGCTCAGAGGTATTACTTTCTAAATAAACACTTCTTACAGCGGTTTTCAATGTTAATTCGATCACACTCAGAATAATATTTGAGATGAAAAAAAGTTCACGTAGCGATGGTGAATAATTATAATTATCAAAAATGACAATGTCTTAAAGAAAATAAATTTATCTTTAGGGATTATATTCTATTGATGTCCTGAGGGAAATAATTAAGTGAAAATAGCTTAATTATTCAAGAAATAATTCATTATTTTTCAGCACGACTTCAACAATTAGTTTACTTTTTACCGACACCTTAAATATTAAGTTTAAATAAAATTAAATTACGAGTAAATCAATATGGGCTCCTACATGCCACACTACTGAGTACACATTCGTTCTTCGGCCATGAGTAAAAAAGAGTGTGGAGGATCTGGCAATCTCACCGAATGAAACACGACACCAAAGCCGTCACTACGCGTCGGTTTTCTGTGAAAAATTGGTACTACCCTGGCAGAACAGACCGGTTTCCAGTAGTCTACTATCTAAGCCAACTTCATTGATATTTGTATAAAATGTAGTGAATTAAATTATTCTGCTATGAAGATGAAACATGTTGCGTCCACGTCGCGTCGTGACAAACGAATACTTTAAGTACGCCGTAAGGAAGTTTTTTACAGATGTCAGCGGTATCTATTTTATTTATTTATTTATTTTATTTATTTATTTGTTAGCCTTACCAACTAAAATACATACAAATATTACAAAATTCAGTTCACATTTTGGTTGTATGCTTTTAAATTACAGGTAAGTACAACACTGTTAAGTAACTCTACAATTCAATTAATAACATAAGTTAAAAATTACTTTAAATAGGAAAAAAAAATACAAATAAAAATATGACTAAGTTACAGTTAATATTACCATTACAATTAATAATATAAATTTACTAAATAGTATAATAAATCAATCTGTAACGATTATTCAATATTACAAAGTAGGTACATCACAACTTAGGTTTCTTTTAAATGAGTGATATTTGACGGAAAATATGTTCATAGTATAGCTCGTTGCATTTTCCAAGCGCATAAGAGAGAGGGGAATTACTTCCATAAATATTTCGACTACTTTTATTAGCAAAAGGTTTATAATTACAAACTCTAGCAGACAATCTGAGCACATTAATGCCTATTTGTTTAAGCAAGCAAGGACTATCTATATGATGATTAAAAATTTTATACAGAAAACACAAACTTAAAAAATCCCTGCGCCATCTTAAAGGTTTCATTTTGAAATAGAGTAGTCGGTCACAGTAATCCCTAATTGTACGTCTAACCTTAGTTATTACTGTAAGTCGTCTAACATTTTTTTTTTGAATATTTTCGATGCGTTGAATATTATTTTGAAAGTTTGGATACCATACCATTGAACAATATTCTATATTACTGCGAACCAGAGCGTAGTATAATGTCTTTAGAGCTGGGATAGAAGTGAACTCTTTCGTGTTGCGGTTTATAAACGCCAACATTCTATTGCATTTATCTATTGTATTATCTATATGTACAAAGAAACGCATTTCAGAGTCCATTGCAACTCCCAAATCTCTAATCAAATTAATTTTTTTCAAAATTGTGCCTTTCATTGAATATTATGTGCATAGTTTATTTTTTTTGCGCGAAAACTTTATGTGATAGCATTTATTTAGATTAAATTGCATGCTTTTATTATATTATCGTTATTATTTATCGTCTTGATACCGGATGTTTAGTTATACCATTAGCAGTTTTGTTTTAGAAGTAATACCTAAATTTCCTAAGTAATGTTAGATGCTGATGATGATTTCGAGACAGGGGCCGGTATGTTCCGCACTCCGCCGCCGTATAGTTACGCAGCTGCCATGCCATGTAAAACATGAATGAGTTGTAGTTAGTTGGGAGTTGCGACTTGTGATGACGTCATCAAAACGGTTCCCCCGTTTTTTTTACTTTAGTACTGAAGCAACTACAATGTTTTAATAAATTTCCGCGTCAGTGGCGGCCGGTGATTGGAAGCCGCGTGCCGCTAACAAGCCAACTTCACAACTCGCCTGGCAAGTTGGTGTTGCTGCGAGCTCGAGGTGTCGACTGCGTAATAAGCCGCGTTGTTATTGTCTGGCCGGGGACTCAAACTAGTCGAGTTGGTAAGCTCGTTTATGTCTACCGCACTTTGTGGAATACCGTACCCGTGCACGAGTTTTGTCGTATAAATGTTTTATTAGATACTTATCCTGAAAGCGTTGGTATTGGGCAGTCGGTCTTAAATTCAAATCGGTCATGCAGAGCCTACCCTATGCGAGTGTGGGGCAAGGGCAGACGGAGACTTCGGCTAGGATTTAAAATCTAGGCGAGCTAGGAGAAGACTTGAAATATATTTTTAGACAAGGAAAGTTAAATAATGAGCTTGCAATATATTCAATATTGGGTAGTACATGGATGTGAAATTAGTTGGCGAAGTTTTTATTATTTTGCTTGTCCTTAAAAAAGAAATGTAACGCAATTAGATATGATAAATAAATAAATAAATAATAATAAATATTCTATCACATACAATCAAATCTTTCCTCTTTATAATATTTATATAGAATTATCATCATTCGTAACTATCTTTAGCAGATGAATTTCGATTCCGATAGATCTATACATAAACTGAATTAGTATCAATCCATGGCTCTACGTGGAAGTTATACGGGAAAAACTAGTATGCGCCGTATTAATGTATGAGAACCCAAAACAACGATTGTTAGAATTGTATCTGTGCCTGTGTGCGCGTTAATCACAGAAACTGGTGGACCAATTTGTCTTAAATTTGGTAAGAAGGTAACTGAAATCATGGGTAAAAAGATAGGCCCTAATCATTGACTTACATTCTACCGATAGACGAGGCGCCTCATAGAAACAATTTGTCCGGTATTTGTCAAAAGCTCAATAGCGACATCTAGTATGTTTACTTGAATATTACAAATTATGATCTAAGATTATTAGACAGACAAGAGAGTTCATGTCAATAATCATCGATACCAATGTTACACTAGATAAGACGTTCTTTGTAACAAACGTGTCCCACCCAAGTGCGGTGCATGCACCGCACACGAATCAGTCTGCCGCGTGACGGCCGCGCAATAGTACGCCTCTTTGTTTATAATTATAAGTAATTTATTTTACTTTTCTCCGTCAAACCGACAGCAAAATTTTCTGAAGTTACAATATAATTAAAGAGTACAACGTAAGTGATATAATATTGCAGAATAATGCCGATAATACAGATATTTTATTTATTAATGGATTAAATATATTTTAGAGCTCGTTAAAATACAAGGTGATCTCCTTAATCGTATATCTCATTTTCGCGCATTTAAATTGCCCGTCGAGTGAGAGAGACGAACTATATAAGATATAGATTATTCAAGGGACATTCTTATCAGTGGACCAAATAGGCATAAACTATTCGAATACATTACAAATACAAATATGTAGGAAGAATGTAGTATTAGTAGTATTTAGTTTAATCATAAATGTTGTTAATTAATAACTCAAAATATGTGTGTTGTATGTATGTTTTGAAACAGTGGATAGTATTTAAACCCTATTTCGTAATATGAATTACTTAATGAACTATTCGAACATTGTTATTGAAGACTAATATCATTTAAAATTGTTTTATATTCTTCCGCGTCGGTTACGAAAAAAGGAGATCTCTATAATATTTGTCCAGAATTATTGGAATGCATATAAGTGGCTACCATGAGAACATACCTATATTTGTTCAATTCATTTTCGACACGAAGATTTCAGATATTCCAAATGCGGTACTCATTTTTGAAAACTTCTGGTGTACCATTCCTTTTATCTATTAGTCTCGAAAAAAGCTTATCAGCTTGTTAAAAATTCATACATTTATTATAATAAATGTCAGACTGATTGTACACTGATTGACTGCTTGACAGACTTGTACACTTGTAAGAGTATTTTAATTTCATTTACATCATTTCCATGAATTATTCACGTAAATAAAAAAAAACATTACAAATATATTATTGCTATGATGGTATTGATACTTAGGCAGTATCTTAGGTCTTATCTTAATCTTAGGTACCACCGCAATGTCTATTTCTCCCGTGAAACAACACTGCTTAAATGCACTGTTGTGTTTCGGATTGAAGGACATTGTAGCCAGAGCAACTACTAGACATATTGAGACTTAACATCTTATGTCTCAGGATGGCGAGCGCAGTGGAATGTTGCTACTATTCATGAGCGGTCGTATCGCTTACCATCAGGCGAACGGCGTGCTCGTCTCGCCATTCAATGCAATAAAAAAAAAAAAACTCTTACAAGTGTACAAGTCTAACAATCAGTCAATGAGTGTACAATCAGTCTGACATTTGTCATAATAACATTTATGAATTTTTATCAAGCTGATAAACTTTTTCGAGACTACTAGACAGAAGGAATGGTACAACAGAAGTTTTCAAAAATGACTACCGCATTTGGAATATATAAAATCATGAATTGAACAAATATTTCTTCGTTCCAATAATTCTGGACAAATATTATAGAGATCTCCTTTTTTTGTAACCAACGCGTAAGAATATAAAACAATTTTAAATGTTATTAGTCTTCAATAACAATCAATGGGTTCGAATAGTCCATTAAGAAATTCATATTTCTAAATGGGATCTAAATACTATCCACTGTTTCAAAACATACTTATTTATTTTTATTTATTTATTTATAAAATACTGAAATCGATTTGCAACTACATTCTGCCTGCATATTTGTATTTGTAATGTATTCGAATAGTTTATGCCTATTTGGTCGACTGATATGAATGTCCCTTGAATCATCTATATCTTATATAGTTCGTCTCTTTCACTCGACGGGCAATTTTTATGCGCGGAAATTAGATATACGATTAAGGAGCTCACCCTGTATTTTAACGAGCTCTAAAATATATTTAATCCAATAATAAATAAAAGATATATATTATCGGCATTATTCTACAATATTATATCACTTACTTTGTATTCTTTAATTATATTGTAACTGCAGAAAATTTTGGTGTCGGTTTGACTTCGAAACAACAAAATAAATTACATAAAAGTATATACAAAGAAGCGTGCTGCTGCGTAGCTGTCACGCGGCAGACTGATTCGTGTGCGGTGCATGCTAGCGATGTATCAACCCGGTTTGCCAAACCGAATCAATTCGGGTTGAGGGCAACTCGCATCAAACCGAGCTACAGTCTATCCAACCCGGTTTCAGTTTGAAACCGCAATCGCGTCAACTCGTGTCCAGTTCGAGCGAGTACGAATGCGATGCAATGCGAATAAGCTGATGCGGGCTGAACGCTCCGCCCGAATGAATAACGAACGGAACCGAGTTATCCCGAATGAAGTTGCTGACGCCGACCGGTGACGCGACGCGACGAGTTGCATGTCAAATGGTGGCGCCAAATTTTCATTCCGTTTTATATTAGGCATTTGTTTGTTATCGTAATTATATTTTAATTAACATCGTGTTTTCAGTAAGTATTAAATTTTATTATTTTATTATATTAAGTATATAAATACTTGAACTACTAAAAGTAACAAGTGAGTGTTTTAATCATAAAAAGGTAAGAAAATTCTTATACGTTGGTTGAATGTTTATAATTTCAGAATAAACTACTTGATTACAGTTTTACGGAAAGTCATCTGATTTTGTTCTAGATACATTTCTGTTACTATATAATAGGTACTTAAGAGATATTGGTTTCTTTCTTATATCTTATAAATACTCATATGATTAATAATAAATAAACGCCTAATACATTGTTTTTCAGTCATCGATATTTTTTCCCATCCCTATTATTTATTACGATTTTAATTCGGGTAGGAGTACCCGAATTAAAATCGTAAACCGTATCGTAATACGGTTTATAACTTATAACGGGGTTCATGAACGAATGAATGATGTCATACAGTACTGGATGATTCGGTTTGGTTGAATCGGTTTGTAATTCGGTTTGAGCAAAATTATGATTCGGTTTAACTGATTTGAAAAAATTACGGTTTGACCTGTGGCGGTTGCAATACGCCAACTAAGATATAGCTTTTAAAATAACACGCTTATTAGTTGTAATTTGAACATTATTTAAACACGCATTTCATTGTAAAATATGACTGCAGATGTTTAACCATAAAACATCTGCGAGTCGTTTTATTTAAGTAAGAATTTTTGTGTACCTTATTGTATAATATTAGTTAAAAAGATGCTGTTCTAAATTATTGTTTCCTAATTGTAATGACCCGTTCATGCCGGGGCAATAAAACTGTATTATTATAGTTAAGTTCTTTAGTGGCGGTAATCCTTTGCAACAAATTTATGTTTTTTAGACAATAGTACACATGTTTGGGTAAACCTTTCTGTTTGGACATTAGCCCAGATGTTTGGGCCGACCTTAATTTTTAGTTGAAAGGATAGACCCTATTTTATGGCTTAAATATATTTTCTGGAAGATTTATCCCCACCGATCCTCATTCGGGTAGTCCTATAAAAGGGTCGGTTTATTTGGATGAAAAAAGACAGTCTGCCATCTCTCGTCACGAGCACATCTCGCTCCGAGTCGCATAATTATAATTTTACTCTGTCTGTGAATGTATTAAGTGTTAATTTACAAAATATACAATAGTTAGTTCCTGGAAGTGAGTGCTTATTCTAATACCTACACTTATAACCACCAAAGACCCATCTCTAGTGCATGCACCGCACCTGGGTGGGACACGTTTGTTACAAAGAACGTCTTATCTACTGTAACGTTGATATCGATGGCCCTAATACTTTAAAATACACCCGTAACAATGATATCTTCCTGTATAATGAGTAAAGAATTCAAATATATTTGTTACTTTTCTAAATTCAAAGCGGGGTGGGGTAAGAAAGGACAGATTTACGCGCCTGCATTTATGGGTTGGGATTAAGATTGGATATAACGAGACGCGGCGGAAAAAACAGTTCAGAGGATGGCAGTCACATTGAGTTTAAATATAAATAAAACAGTACACGAAATAATATGTTGCTGAAGTGGACTGGAGTCAGAAAGGAAGCCGAACCGGCTTAGTGTTAAATAAAATCATGTCTCCGTTTTACCATAACAATATGCCACCAAATATCCACAGCAGTTACATATCCTAGAAAGATTTTTGACCTGCTGAAGCGGCCTCCATCCTGGGATCTTCTGCGACCTTCGGTAGGTCATTTTACTAGCCACAGACTACCCTCATTAAATTACTTATGCGTGCTTAATGAATACTAAAAATAAATATTAACACAGTGTCTGGTTGATAGTAATTATATATATAACTAGCTTTCGGGCCCGGCTTCGCCCGGGTGCACATAGTTTTTGAGTCCAGTCCACAGCAACAACATAATATTTCGTGTCCACTAATAATATTTCCCGCGCGCCGTCGACTATATTTCCCGTCCTGTTATATCCCATTCTATATCGTCTAATTCAATCTAATGACGAAAATCATTCAATTATGCCCTTTCCTATCTAGTGTCAACTAGTCAAATTTGAAAGAGTAGAAAATATGTATATTTGGTTTCCTGACCCATCCCACATTACAACACTGTTCGGAATAAAAAGTAGCCTATGTGTTAATTCAGGGTGTCAGCTGTCACTATGCCAAAATTTATGAAAATCTGTAGAGCCGTTTTTGCGTGAAAGTGTAACAAACATCCATGCATCCATAATCACAAACTTTCACCTTTGTAATATTAGTAAGGATTGGCGATGTGCTGTGGCGGTGTGGGAACAATTAAGCCTATTTGTCGGTTGTCTGTTCGCCACAGATAACTCCTTATTACTGACACCTGATATTGTAGATATACATATTTAGCTGGATTTACTGCTCTGACTATTTTTACTGCCTCTACGTTTGTTTGAGTAATAAAGAAATCCTGACTTTTATCTACTTGTATATATTTAAGTGCGCGGTGGCCTGTTGGTAAACGGCCCAGTCGCGACTGCCAACATGTTCACGGTGGTCCCGGTTTCGAATCCCAGGGCACACCTTTGACTTTTCGGAGTCATGTGTGTATTGATAGTCAATCACCACGCACTTAAACGGTGATGGAAAAAATCGTAAGGAAACCTACATACCATAGCAATTTAAGTATAAGGATTTCTATGGTATGCAAGTCTACCAAACAGAATTAGGACAGCGTGGTGAACTATATGGCCTAACCACTCTCAATAGTACTCTTGATTGTAGAGTAGACGAGTGCCCTGCAGTGGGACGTATATGGGCTGATACAAGTACAAGTACATATTTCAGATCTCACACCAACAACTTATAAGTAGGTATTTCAGTTTATGACGTATGCCATGTTATATAATACTTATATTGTATTTACTTATATTGTATGCCCATATAATAAATTAAAGACTTAGCCCTCAGATTAAACTAAGTACATATGTACACATAGTTTGTCTACTCCCCATAGTTTGCAGACTAAGACATTAGTTTGAAAACATTTTAATCACTTGTGGATTATAGGGCCTTTATTGTACAGCAGTACGGAAGGTATAAACTAATCAAGTATCTGTCTGCGAGTGTTTAAAATAAATAATAATAATAATAAATACACCCAACAGTCACATACATAGTCCTGACCCCACACTAAGATCGAGTCTTGTGTCGCGGGTATCAGGAACTACGAGAGACTTTTCGGTCTCACAAACACCCAGACCCGGAAGAAATATTTGTGTGCCGCACAAACATTTCTCTCGGTGCGGGGATCGAACCCGCGGCCTCTCGTTTCACAGGCGGCGTCTAACCAACTGCGCTACGGAGGCTGAAATGATTTTACTTATATAAAGTCTACTCTAAGATGTCTACATCTTTGAACAAAACGTTATTATTAACACTTTGTCATTAAACACTTTGACATCTACCGAGCGACACTAGAGAATCCACGCGAAACAAACTTACGCCCAAATACTGGAGCGCAACTTAAATATAAATGGCTTTTAACTACGTTAATCCCGATTAAATGTACTGGCTAATGCCCGAATACTGGAACACCATTCAAATAATAAGTTGATCTTAACAGCGCACGGCCCACTTAGCCAGTACATTTAATCGGGATTAACGTAGTTAAGCGCAAGTTATATTTAAGTTGCGTTCCAGTATTTGGGCGTAAGTGGGCCATGCGCTGTTAAGAGCAACTTATTATTTGAATGGCGTTCCAGTATTCGGGCGTTAAACTATTAAATTAACCGAAGTGAAGGGGTAATAAGTACTTGATGGAATATAAATTATTATTGAAAGATAAAATATTAAATTTCGACGCCGGTGTGAGAAAAAGTGAATTAATAATTTTATGAATATAATTTGTTTCAGTAACAACAACAGTTGAATGAAGTATGAGTGAATCAATTACCTTGGGTATATAAGTAATCGGAAAATAAATTAAATTTCCTACCAATAACAAAACAATTCATTGGACAATATGTCATTGTTATGGAGGCTGTCACATCATTTAGTTTTTGTCATTATGTGAGATCGCGACAGAGCCATGTCATTGCGATGGCGCTCACGAAACAACCGAATGATATGTCTGCACTGTCCGAAATAAGAGGATTCATTATAAGCAGGACACGCAACATACCCCCCGGCCCCTCCCCTCCCCTCTCTTCCCCCACACCCCGTGTAAGCCCTTATTAGCCCGCGACCAGCCTCAACACGTTGATTGCATCCCGTATAATTTCAATGAGTTATTTTATTTTATGAGGAACTTCAGAAATAATGCTAATGGTTGTAATATACTCACAATCAACTGAGTTCCAATAAGTTTTGTTTGGGCTTATTAAAGATACCTTATTCTGTATTATGTGTAAAGTATTTTTTAAGTGATGAGATTATATTGTGTTCTTTTGAAAGTCATAGACCAGTTTAAAAATATAATAGTACTAATGACTATCGTAAGCTGTTAATAGGCGGGCGTCCGACACTTCGCTTGCCTGTTCATGACCTCCACTTCAGAACCTTTCGACCATCAGTTTTATACGTTATGTGACAAGAGGTGCTACTAGGACACCTAAGTTGCGCCTTGTGTGTTCCATCCCATGATATGATAGGAAGCGATCCTGTTGTCATGTCGGGCACAAATTCTGGGATAATAGTGAATGGAAAAATCAATTATCACTTTGCTGCACAGGGATTTTGAACCATAGACGTCTGCGTTGTGGTTGTACCGCAGTACATCTGCGCCACCGAGGCAGTCAACATAAACACAACATTCGGAATAAATACTGAACGATTTGTTCAAATAATTTTTGAAAATAACCAAAGGCAACAGCTACACGGTAAAGAATCCACAAAGTATATCAAAGCAGCAATACAAACATCCCCGCTATAAGAGAAAGAGTGCGTACAAACGAAGCTAATTAATTTCCATAAAGCGCACTCGGCTGTGACGTCAGCCAGCGACGCAGACTCTCCTCGGCAGCACTCCATTACACAGTACACACAACATAATGGAGCGCGTCGCCACTCGTCACACATCGCGGGGCACACGCACATCATCAGTCATCAGTCAGGGGCGCGTGTGATGTCTGCACGTACTTTGAACGCGTTTTATACATGCGTAATATCCCACATGTGACTCTGAAGGGATAGGTAGCAACTAGCGATGCCACTGAAATCTACGATACGGTCAAATTATTTCCATCCTTAGATGACAATGAAACTGAGGAACAGATATCATACAAGATTTTACAAGCTTTGCACTGAACTGACGAGATAGTAACGGATAAGAGTAGTTGCAGACAAAGTGACTGATCACATTGGGATAGGGACTCGAACGCTGTATATGGAATAAGAAAAAATCGCACAAAACGATTAAAGAATCTGGGAATTACACAGCTCACAGACGCAGCCGGCACACCAACAAGACGGTGTATTTTATAAACATGAATTGTTCACGTGTTCATCGATGATCCCTTCACACTTCACAGGTTAAAACACATTTTGTCCGGATCATCAGACTGCTAAATCTTCCGCCTTAAGGTGCCTTCGCTCGTATTAGATAAAAATTACAATACGCAACTCCGGATAAGCAATTATGTTCATTAAAATGTGGGATATTTCTATAGGCCAGAAAGAAATATACCAGGATATCCTTAAACTTACTTAATTATAGCAACTTCGTTATAGTTTACCACGTCAGTAATCTGGTACTGACTGATACCTGGGTGCTCCAAATTTTTGACACGATGGTGTTTAAAGTGTAATAGATGTCAGATTTCCAGTATCGTGTAGCGACGTCCTGCCGAGTTATCTTTTAATTACCTCTCACACGGCACCAGTCCGTTCACCTCTACGCCTCACTCGCGCATATTTCCCGCGGCTTTTAATTAACCAGCCGCAGTTCGTTTCATTAGTATCGCGCCACACAATAACCTCTGTAAACGCGCCCACATCTGCCGACACTACTTCTTGTTACCGCCTTTATTAAAAACTGGTTATGCCGTACATTAGCTGTTTAACTCAAATAAGTGCACGCTTGTGTCATCCAAGGGTAGACAGACGTGCTATTGGTACCAGCTACAGTTCGTCGAGTAAATTTGTAGTCAGCGTAAGCCCATGCCACATTCAAATTACATATCCAGGTGTATATCCATAATCATCCATCCATCCATCAGCCAAAAGAAGTCCACTGCTGAACATATCGTTTATCCATCCCATGGTTGTCTGGCAGAGATTGCTTCAAGCAATAAGACCGCCACTTGTGCATTTTTTTTTTTCATGTTGTTTTGTAATTTTTATGTATATATGGTGTACAATAAAGTGTTAAATAAATAAATAAATAAATAAACATAGGCCTCCCCCAATGATTTCCACAGAGACCTGTTGGAGGCAGCCTGCATCCAGCGACGTCCCGCGACCTTTACCAGGTCGTCGGACCATCTTGTGGGTGGACGTCCTACGCTGCGCTTTCCGATACGCGGCCTCCATTCGAGCACTTTCCGACCCCATCGGTCATCAGATCTCCGCGCTATGTGCCCTGCCCATTGCCACTTCAACTTGCTAATCCGGTGGGCTATGTCAGTTATTTTAGTTCTCCTACGGATCTCCTCATTTCTGATTCGATCTCGTAGGGAAACCCCGAGCATAGCCCTCTCCATAGCTCGTTGAGTGACTTTGAGCTTCCTAATAAGGCCCATAGTGAGAGGCCACGTTTCGGTGCCGTAAGTCATCACTGGCAACACACAACTATCGAAGACTTTCGATTTAAGGCACTGAGGTATTTTGGACGAGAAGACGTCGCGTAGTTTCCCGAACGCTGCCCAACCGAGTTGGATTCGACGATTGACCTCTCTCTCGAAGTTGGACCTGCCTAACCGGACCACTTGTCCTAAATAGACATATTCGTCAACAACTTCAAGAGTCGAGCCCCCAACACCGATGGGGGTGGGCACAACATGGACATTCGACATGATCTTCGTTTTGTCCATGTTCATTTTAAGACCCACCTGTTGGGAGACCCGATTGAGGTCTTCGAGCATAGTGCTAAGGTCTTCCAGCGATTCTGCCAAGACTACAATCATCCATCCATCCATCCATCAGCCAAAGGAAGTCCACTGCTGAACATAGGCCTCCCCCAATGATTTCCACAGAGACCTGTTGGAGGCAGCCTGTGTCCAGCGACGTCCCGCGACCTTTAGCAGGTCGTCGGACCATCTTGTTGGTGGACGTCCTACGCTGCGCTTTCCGCTACGCGGCCTCCATTCGAGTACTTTCCGACCCCATCGGTCATCAGATCTCCGCGCTATGTGCCCGGCCCATTGCCACTTCAACTTGCTAATCCGGTGGGCTATGTCGGTTATTTTAGTTCTCCTACGGATCTCCTCATTTCTGATTCGATCTCGTAGGGAAACCCCGAGCATAGCCCTCTCCATAGCTCGTTGAGTGACTTTGAGCTTCCTAATAAGGCCCATAGTGAGAGGCCACGTCTCGGTGCCGTAAGTCATCACTGGCAACACACAACTATCGAAGACTTTCGATTTAAGGCACTGAGGTATTTTGGACGAGAAGACGTCGCGTAGTTTCCCGAACGCTGCCCAACCGAGTTGGATTCGACGATTGACCTCTCTCTCGAAGTTGGACCTGCCTAACCGGACCACTTGTCCTAAATAGACATATTCGTCAACAACTTCAAGAGTCGAGCCCCCAACACCGATGGGGGTGGGCACAACATGGACATTCGACATGATCTTCGTTTTGTCCATGTTCATTTTAAGACCCACCTGTTGGGAGACCCGATTGAGGTCTTCGAGCATAGTGCTAAGGTCTTCCAGCGATTCTGCCAAGACTACAATCATCCATCCATCCATCCATCAGCCAAAGGAAGTCCACTGCTGAACATAGGCCTCCCCCAATGATTTCCACAGAGACCTGTTGGAGGCAGCCTGTGTCCAGCGACGTCCCGCGACCTTTACCAGGTCGTCGGACCATCTTGTTGGTGGACGTCCTACGCTGCGCTTTCCGCTACGCGGCCTCCATTCGAGTACTTTCCGACCCCATCGGTCATCAGATCTCCGCGCTATGTGCCCGGCCCATTGCCACTTCAACTTGCTAATCCGGTGGGCTATGTCGGTTATTTTAGTTCTCCTACGGATCTCCTCATTTCTGATTCGATCTCGTAGGGAAACCCCGAGCATAGCCCTCTCCATAGCTCGTTGAGTGACTTTGAGCTTCCTAATAAGGCCCATAGTGAGAGGCCACGTCTCGGTGCCGTAAGTCATCACTGGCAACACACAACTATCGAAGACTTTCGATTTAAGGCACTGAGGTATTTTGGACGAGAAGACGTCGCGTAGTTTCCCGAACGCTGCCCAACCGAGTTGGATTCGACGATTGACCTCTCTCTCGAAGTTGGACCTGCCTAACCGGACCACTTGTCCTAAATAGACATATTCGTCAACAACTTCAAGAGTCGAGCCCCCAACACCGATGGGGGTGGGCACAACATGGACATTCGACATGATCTTCGTTTTGTCCATGTTCATTTTAAGACCACCTGTTGGGAGACTCGATTGAGGTCTTCGAGCATAGTGCTAAGGTCTTCCAGCGATTCAGCCAAGACTACAATATCGTCGGCAAACCGAAGGTGAGTGATATACTCGCCGTTGATGTTGATGCCGAATCCTTTCCACTGCAAGAGCTTGAAGGCATTTTCCAGCACGGCAGTGAACAGTTTCGGAGATATGACATCTCCCTGTCTCACGCCTCTCTGTAGTGGAATAGCCTTCGTACTCTGATCTTGTACTCGGACCGACATGGTGGCGTTGTTGTATATACACTTCAACACTTCGATGTACCGATAGTCGATATGGCACCGCTGGAGAGACTGTAGCACAGCCCAAGTCTCGATCGAATCAAAGGCTTTCTCATAGTCCACAAACGCTAAACAAAGCGGCAAGTTATATTCCTCGGTTTTTTGTATAACTTGCCGAAGCGTATGGATGTGGTCTATGGTACTAAAGCCTTTTCGGAAACCGGCTTGTTCGGGAGGCTGGAAGTCATCAAACCTGCAATATCGTCGGCAAACCGAAGGTGAGTGATATACTCGCCGTTGATGTTGATGCCGAATCCTTTCCACTGCAAGAGCTTGAAGGCATTTTCCAGCGCGGCAGTGAACAGTTTCGGAGATATGACATCTCCCTGTCTCACGCCTCTCTGTAGTGGAATAGCCTTCGTACTCTGATCTTGTACTCGGACCGACATGGTGGCGTTGTTGTATATACACTTCAACACTTCGATGTACCGATAGTCGATATGGCACCGCTGGAGAGACTGTAGCACAGCCCAAGTCTCGATCGAATCAAAGGCTTTCTCATAGTCCACAAACGCTAAACAAAGCGGCAAGTTATATTCCTCGGTTTTTTGTATAACTTGCCGAAGCGTATGGATGTGGTCTATGGTACTAAAGCCTTTTCGGAAACCGGCTTGTTCGGGAGGCTGGAAGTCATCAAACCTGCGTTCGAGACGATTTGTGATGACCCTCGAAAACAACTTATAGACATGGCTCAGGAGCGAGATGGGCCTGTAGTTCTTCAGCAAAGTGTTATCACCTTTTTTGAAGAACAGTACCACCACGCTCCTGCTCCATGCCTCTGGCGTTGAGCCCTCGAGGAGAACGGAATTGAAGAGCCTCTGAAGGACTTTCAGTACCGGCGTTCCGCCCGCTTTCAGAAGCTCTGAAGTTATTCCGTCCTCGCCCGGCGCCTTGTTGTTTTTAAGTTGCTTGAGGGTCATTTCAATCTCACACAGGCTGATGTCCGGGATATCATTGCTAAAGTGTCGGATCAACTCGGCTCTCGGGTCTTCGGCCGAGCTAACAGCAGGTTGGGCAACCGAGGTGTAAAGCTGTCCGTAGAACCTCTCGATCTCTCTTAATACCTCTGCCCTCGTCGATACCACGCGGCCGTCGTCCGTCTTCAGCCTAGACAACTGGCTTTGCCCAATAGACAAGTCTCTTGCAAACACTTTGGAGCCTCCGTTCCGCTCAATTGTCTCCTTAATGCTCACAGTATTGTAAGCACGGACATCGTGTCGCAAGGACTTCCAGATCTGTCTATTGAGCCGCCGATATGCTTCGGCGTCAACGGAAGACTGCAGCGCTAAAGATCGACGTTCGGCCATGAGGTCAAGAGTGTGGATCGAGAGTTTTGTGGTCTATCTCTACGGCGAGGTCTAAAATACTTAGATCCCACCGTATGGACAGCTTCTACCAAACCGCTGTTTAGCTCGTCCACTGCAAGGTTTTCTCCTAGACAATCAAAGCGATTTGTCAGCTCGAGTTGAAAGCTCTCGGGGTTTTGGATATGGGCGCGAGTAGGTCGGAGCGAAGATTTCATCAAGCGACGCCTTTCCGATTGGACATTGATATTCAGTGTGCCCCTAACCATTCGGTGATCACTGCCGGTTTTCACCCTGTTGATCACAGAGACATCTCTGAATATCCGTCTATTCGTCGTCAAGATGAAATCTATCTCGTTTCTCGTAGAACCGTCAGGACTCAGCCAGGTCCATTTCCTGTGAGACGGCTTCTGGAAAAAAAGAGTTAATCGCAAAGAGTCCCTCTTTCTCCAGAAAGTCGGCCAGCCTCTGACCCCTGAGGTTCCATTGCCCATGTCCAAATTGCCTCACTTTCAACTCTGCATCGCTTTCCTTGCCCAACTTTGCGTTGAAGTCCCCCATAACAACATTGAAGTAGGTTTTGGAAGTATGTATGGCCCGACTTATGTCCTCATACATTTCCTCCACTTCTTCATCTGGGTGTGTCGAGGTCGGCGCGTATACCTGTATGACCTTCAACGAATATCTGTAGATATTCTGAGTATAAGGTATACTACCCTGCTCGACACACTTTCGATGGATACGATGTTGTTGATGAGAGACTTGTGGACGAGAAATCCGACACCTCCTAGGGATTGTTGGTCGTCCCCCCGGTAGAAGAGCAGGTTACCAGACTTCAGGGTTATCGTATCCTCCCCGATTCTTCGGACTTCCGATAACCCCAGAATGTCCCAGTGTAACCTGCTCAATTCTTCTTCCAGTTCGACAATCTTCTCGTCTGTCCTCAACGTGCGTATGTTGTGTGTTACCAGGGCCAGTCGTCGTCGGGGGTGGTAGCCGGGGCCAACCCGGGGATTCTTAGCACCCCCTGCCCCACCGTAACCTTGACCGCTACCATAGCCAGGAATAGTGGGGCTGCCGGGGACTGGGGGCCTGGTCTCAATTTGTGTCGCCATTAAGGGGGTATTTGCCAATACTCGCCACGCTTGGCAGGCGGGTTGGCGAGCGCAGTTGGGGACTGGCGTTAATGACGCTGCTGCCCGCCATTAACCGGGGAAAGGAAATAGGATTTGTGGGTAGAGGATGTTATAGGAAAGGAGAGTATGGCCTGAGGGAGTGGATACTGCAGTCACGGACGGGAAGTTAAGGTGACTGCAGTAGCTCGGGGCCCGAGGTGGCGTACTCGTAGCACCTATATTAGGGCAGGCCATGACCACTCGATAGGAGCATCCCTGACCGTAGTATATCCATAATATGTGTTTATTATAAGATTTTTCAAATTCAAGACTTTCACGCAGTAGATTGAATTCCAAGCCTCAAGGTTCACGGGCTCCGCGCACTAAACCCTCGAGGCAACTTGTTAAATCTGCGTACACGTCAATCTGTGGCAGTTGGCATCGCGGTATAAAGCCGTATGTATTATTCAAGCGCGGCCGAGAGAGGCAAGTCCTGGCGAGTGGCGACGAGGTGCGACGCGGCGCCCGACACACAGCCACACTAATCCAGGATTATCCCACATATTTGCAACTACGCGTTTGAATAAAAAGGAGCGCACAATAATATATCTTATATATAAAAATGAATCGCAAAATGTGTTGGTAACCGCATAATTCAACAACGCCTGGACCAAGTTGGCTGATTTTGGTCTTGAAATATTCGTGGAAGTCCTGGGAAGGTTTTAGGGGTGAGAAAAATAGGAAAATTTCTGATGAAGATACTAAAAACCTTTTTTTTGGGTATCGTTTAAGCGTGATGCGTCCAGCCAATATAGGATGATCTTTGTTTATTTGACGGGAGACGTAAAAGACGGTCCAGCTTCAACTACCATCCAACGTACAATGATCTATCTTTCCATTGTCTTTCATTGACGGCTGACGAAATAGAACAAAATTCAAAAAATGTGTACATCGTGTATATCGTGTATATAATATTATCTAGATACGGCGTCTTGCGCATAATTTTGTGAAATGTAAATTGAAATCATGTCCATATCTACCAAAATCGCCCATTGTTTTTTGAGATTATTGCAACAGTTTTAAACAAGGTATACTCTATCGAAGCGTTTTGCCGGAGTATACCAAAATATATCTAATTATAATTTTTCGTTTTCATAAACGACATTGTTTTTTGAATTTATACTTTTAGATGCGCTGGGGGACATATTTAAATTTCGCTTTAGTATTGTTTTCAGACTCAAGAATAAAAAAAATATTGGTATGTTGATGCCGTATCTAGACATTATAATGAAACGATATGCAGTTTTATATTTTTAAATATTTGTTCTATTACTTACGTCACCTGGTAAGGCAGTATGAAGGTTTTATTAATTTGTATATGATAACGTAATAGACGCGACTGCCAACATGGTAACGATGGTCACGGGTTCAAATCCCAGGGCACACCTTTGACTTTTCGGATTGTTTTCTACGTGAAATAAAATTCGCCAACCCGCACTAAGCCAGCGGGGTAGACTATATCTTCTTATATAATATATATGAATCGCAAAATGTGTTGGTAAGCGCGTAACTCAACAACGTCTGGACCAATTTGGCCAATTCTTTTTTTATATGTTGTTGTTGTTGTCCTCCACGACGTGTCCATCGACAGCGACACCTGGCTATACTCTATGTGACGGGCGAACCCGAATTTGGTGGTAAAAGTGCGGTTACATAATAAGCAGCATAGTTGGCCCACTGCATTATATGTATAGTTATAAGTCCGCTTGGGTTGGGTCTTTCTTAATTGGAGTTTGGTATCGAGACTTTCAAGACGCAGTGCTTCAAAATTGCATACACCATCAGCGACAGATCTACGCCAGCCTGGACGTTCCCGCGAGATTTGTTTTTATATGTACATGTATATGGAGAGACGGGATATAATAGAGTGGAAGGTACGGGAGAGGGCTGGGATAGCTGACAGATTTGATAGGACGAAATGTAAATGCACGTTATAAGACGGAATGGATAATAAAGAGAAAGGATGGGACCGATCGGGAAGAGACTGAACAGACGGACGAGACGGGATTTTTTTTTCGTTCGCCTGATGGTAAGCGATACGACCGCTCATAAACAGTAGCAACATTCCACTGCGCTCGCCATCCTGAGACAAAAGATGTTAAGTCTCAATATGTCCAGTAGTTGCTCTGGCTACAATGTCCTTCAATCCGAAATACAACAATGCATTTAAGCAGTGTTGTTTCACGGGAGACATAGACATTGCGGTGGTACCTACCCAGATGGCCTCTCACATATGAGATTGAGCCGGACAGTAGGATAGCGACGTCAAGTTTAGGTATACAGGACTTTATACGAAAAATAACATGTATTTGGTGTGGAGTGGAATCAAAAAATATATGCACCCAGGCGAAGTTGGTTCAGGCTATTTTACTATGCTTAAAAAATGAATATAATAAATATTATATAATCATATATTAACTAAGCCACGGCGGAGCGTGGCGGGTCAGCTAGTAATATATATATTCCTCCGTATAAATTCCTTTTTAAAAAGAAAACGTTCGTACGAGAGATTTTTGCTGTACAGTATACATATGTAAATATTTTGAGAATAGAATAAAATATATCTAACCGTAAAGAAATGGTTATGTATAATGTATCATTTCTTGTCTTTTTAACCGACTTCAAAAAAAAGGAGGAGGTTCTCAATTCGACTGTATGTTGCTTTTTTATATTTGTTACCTCGTTTCTCTGTGTGAACCGATTTCGACCATTCTTTCCTTGATTGAAAGCTGGTGCTTGTCATTTGGTCGCATAAAAATATGGTGAAAATCTGAAGAATATCTTCGGATCTGGAGAGGGGAACTCCTTAAAATTAAGTAGGATTCCAATGGTTCTTTTTGCATTAGGTTCATTATAAAAGTTAAGTTACAGTGAGAGAGGGAAAAAGGGGTGAGGGGGGGGGGGTAGGTGATAAAATTAAAATACACGTAAATTCTAATATCTTCGGCAGCTTTTAACCGATTTTAGTGATTTCTTTTTCATTGGAAAGAATGTATTGACAGGTTGAACCCAGGAACACAACATGAAGAAGAAGAAAAATAATAAACCTGTGAATACTCCAATATCTTCGGCAGCTTTTAGCCGATTTTAGCGATTTCATTATCATCGGAAAGGAAATAATCCTTGTGGTGACCCAATCTTCTTCATTTAAATTCCTATCAACACTAAAAAGATAAGAATAACAAAAAAAATTAATAAAAAAATAAAACCGACTTCAAAACAAAAAAAACACTAAAAACCAAAAAATAACAAAATAATAAGTACCACTGCAAAGCAAAAAAATAATATTTATTTCATGGAACTTGTGCTTGTTGAGTAATTTGCTTAATGACTTGACTAGCTAGCAAATCAAAATATATGCATAACATATTGAAGGCGGGCCGCCAAGTACCATACATGTAGGACTTATGTCTTATATTAATTTAAATATTTATATGTTTGGTACTGGGCGACCCGCCTTCAAATCGAACAGAAAATAATACCACCACCATAAATGAATAAAATACCACCGAGGTAAAACAAATCAGCGAGCATTGTTCCGCGAATACAATCAAAGTTTATGAGGGTACTGAAAAATTGTTTACAATTGTTTTGAAATAGCTCAGTGCTAAATTTGTGAGCAAATTATATTCCTCGAATTGCCGCATATTTTTAACCCCTAGGTTCTTATAAAAATAGTACTGGATCCTGATGTGGTGATGGTAATCATTCAGATTCAGATCAGAACGTATTTCTTTCGTGTGTACCTTTATAACATTTTGACACGGTTTTTAATGACAGCCACCGTGGCGCAGTTGGTTAGAACTTAGAAGCAAGCTGTGAAATGAGAGGCCGCGGATTCGGTCCCTGCACCACACACTGTGTTAACCTTAAGCATTTGTGGCGAGTCTGTGTGTTTGTGAGTCTGAAAAGTCTCTAGTCCTGACACCTACGACACAAGGCGCTATCTTAGTCTGGGGTCAGGATATTATATAGTTTCGGCTCTAAGCAAGAAGAAGAAGCATTTTAAGCAAGATTATTGCTGCTCACCGTATATGTTATCAAAACCCAGGCTAAAAAAGTAAAAACATATTTTATAAACGTTACTGGACTAAATATCTAACTTCCATCTTATCAAATAGCTACCTTGCCGACATCCAACTCTAATACACAACATACTAAATAGCGAAACACCAGAATCCGTATATTATCCGTATCCGTACATACGATATCCGTACATACAAAAAGGAACGTTTTCTAAGACATAGCCTGACTCCAGTGACTCGTGACTCGGGGCCGCCGGGCTACCTCAATTATTTGAATCTCGCAGTAAGGCAACACGAACATCACGTGCAGGACGCACACCGCTAGCTCCGACAAATAATACTGATAAACGTTTCCTGTGTACTCATTACCGCCACACATCGCAGACACATTCACTGATTTCTAACTTATTTCGGAATATGAAGGTTTATCTACTGGCCCACATGATGTTATCACGCTATAAAAATGTATGTAACCTTTAGCCCTATCTATTATCTAAAATTATAGTGTAAACTAACAGGGGCGTCGCCAGTTGATGGCCGGGGTATAGTAGGCAAGTCAAGACAAAGATTTTGGTTGCTTTACATTTGGCAATTTTTTTTAATCTCTAGGGGGGGGGGCAGCTGCCCCTCCCTGCCCCTCTTTGGCGACGCCCTTGAAAACTAATATCTAATATAACCCTCAACAAAATAAGACGTTAGGCTATATTTGGCTACGGATGTAAGAGAAACTTTGTGATTTTGACTTAAATTTCAATTAAATTCAGAAGCACTTGACGGCCTTTCAGCGACGTCTAAACTATGGTGCTGCTTTCATAATATTGTAGACGTATTCCAATCTTGTTCATATCGATCGTATACTACGGTAGGGCTGATTATTATGAGTCTAGTTGCTCAATTTGTTACTAGTATTTTCATCAAAACAATACAATCATATTTGATAGATAAGAAAACTAAAATAAACAATTACCTTGCCTACAAATATATTGTCATCATGTTATTCAGCTCTGTTTTTATTAAACAGCGCGTCTAATGTCAAAGGTAGGCACAATAATAAGTATTGTGAATGAGAATAGAATGATCCTCGGTTCATAATTAATTGGAGGTGAAGTAGAAGACATACAATGAGCGGCCTGCGGACAATTACGGCGACAAACAAATCACAAGCAAATTAAAACTCCCTTCGCCAACAACATTATGGGACGCACAATATTTGTAGACAAAAAACTTTAATTAGTTTACGGATTGGAAATGTTCTCAATGTTGTAGGGGTTCTTTAGAATGCGCAGGCGTGGTGGTAACGAACCTAACCAAAGTACCGGTTCAAATATAGCTTTTCATGAAAATATTAATGTTATGGAAATAACTTAGATATCTGTTGTATTATTGGATGGTACATATTTTGTTTGCCTTCTGCATAAACCAGTTTAATTTGAAAGTCTCCGTGGCGCGGTCGGTTAGACGCCGGCTGCGAAACAAGACGCCGCGGCTTCGATCCTCGCACGAGATAAATGTTTGTGCGGCCCACAAATATTTCTTTCGGGTCTGGGTGTTTGTGAGACCGAAAACTCTCCCGTTGTTCCTGATACCCACCACATAAGTCTCGATCTTAGTGTGGGGTCAGGACTATCAGTATGTGACTGTTGGGTGCTATTTATTTATTTATTAGTTTATGCGCCCAATTGTTTAGACAGCAAGAAGTACAAGTATGGACATCTTATAACATGTCTCATATTCGTTGCCCGGGAGTAGTGGCATTACAATAGATTAGCTCCCCCCCCTATTACATCTTCAGACGGACGAGCTCGCCGAGCTTTAAATGCCTCTAGTGCCACATCTGCCTTTTTGTACAATAGGTCCGGGAAACGAGCAAATAGGTCCGCTCATGAACATACACAACGCTCGGATTACAAATATATTAGCAGCCCTTGATGGAAAAGGGATTGGACAAGGAAAGGGGCATTTGGCAACACCTACCCTTCAAGTATACCTGCGCTGCAAGCGTTGTATCCTGAATCCTATAAATTATTAAACAGAAAAACATACGTCCAATTAATAACCATTTATCATCATATTACATTTGAAAAGAAAATTATCATCCGACTTGGTATGGTACTTCAAACATTGACACAGTAATATCCACCGACCATTAAACTAATTGGAAACGTGGAACAAATCTAATGTGAATGGAGTATGGGCTGAGCGTCGCGCGCTACTCATTCATATTCGACTCGATAAACATTACCCGACCGACCGGGCGCCGCGCCGCGCCGGGACACGCCGAACATAAAGTTACACTGTTTAATGAAATAGATACACTATTTAGTATGGCAAAACGATACAGACAAGTAAATTTTATAGTGTACAAAAGTAAGTTTAAAATAGAAATAAAATAATATAGATGAAAATACCCTTCATTGGTCTAGACCTCGCGTCGCCTTGTTTCCATCCATCCATCAGCCAAAGGAAGTCCACTGCTGAACATAGGCCTCCCCCAATGATTTCCACAGAGACCTGTTGGAGGCAGCCTGCATCCAGCGACGTCCCGCGACCTTTACCAGGTCGTCGGACCATCTTGTGGGTGGACGTCCGTCCATTCGAGCACTTTCCGACCCCATCGGTCATCAGATCTCCGCGCTATGTGCCCTGCCCATTGCCACTTCAACTTGCTAATCCGGTGGGCTATGACGGTTATTTTAGTTCTCCTACGGATCTCCTCATTTCTGATTCGATCTCGTAGGGAAACCCCGAGCATAGCCCTCTCCATAGCTCGTTGAGTGACTTTGAGCTTCCTAATAAGGCCCATAGTGAGAGGCCACGTCTCGGTGCCGTAAGTCATCACTGGCAACACACAACTATCGAAGACTTTCGATTTAAGGCACTGAGGTATTTTGGACGAGAAGACGTCGCGTAGTTTACCGAACGCTGCCCAACCGAGTTGGATTCGACGATTGACCTCTCTCTCGAAGTTGGACCTGCCTAACCGGACCACTTGTCCTAAATAGACATATTCGTCAACAACTTCAAGAGTCGAGCCCCCAACACCGATGGGGGTGGGCACAACATGGACATTCGACATGATCTTCGTTTTGTCCATGTTCATTTTAAGACCCACCTGTTGGGAGACTCGATTGAGGTCTTCGAGCATAGTGCTAAGGTCTTCCAGCGATTCTGCCAAGACTACAATATCGTCGGTAAACCGAAGGTGAGTGATATACTCGCCGTTGATGTTGATGCCGAATCCTTTCCATTGCAAGAGCTTGAAGGCATTTTCCAGCGCGGCAGTGAACAGTTTCGGAGATATGACATCTCCCTGTCTCACGCCTCTCTGTAGTGGAATAGCCTTCGTACTCTGATCTTGTACTCGGACCGACATGGTGGCGTTCCGAGTCGGCGGTTCCGGCGTACACTTCAACACTTCGATGTACCGATAGTCGATATGGCACCGCTGGAGAGACTGTAGCACAGCCCAAGTCTCGATCGAATCAAAGGCTTTCTCATAGTCCACAAACGCTAAACAAAGTGGCAAGTTATATTCCTCGGTTTTTTGTATAACTTGCCGAAGCGTATGGATGTGGTCTATGGTACTAAAGCCTTTTCGGAGACCGGCTTGTTCGGGAGGCTAGAAGTCATCAAACCTGCGTTCGAGACGATTTGTGATGACCCTCGAAAACAACTTATAGACATGGCTCAGGAGCGAGATGGGCCTGTAATTCTTCAGCAAAGTGTTATCACCTTTTTTGAAGAACAGTACCACTACGCTCCTGCTCCATGCCTCTGGCGTTGAGCCCTCGAGGAGAACGGAATTGAAGAGCCTCTGAAGGACTTTCAGTACCGGCGTTCCGCCCGCTTTCAGAAGCTCCGAAGTTATTCCGTCCTCGCCCGGCGCCTTGTTGTTTTTAAGTTGCTTCAGGGCCATCTCAATCTCACACAGGCTGATGTCCGGGATATCATCGCTAAAGTGTCGGATCAACTCGGCTCTCGGGTCTTCGGCCGAGCTAACAGCAGGTTTGGCAACCGAGGTGTAAAGCTGTCCGTAGAACCTCTCGATCTCCCTTAATACCTCTGCCCTCGTCGATACCACGCGGCCGTCTTCCGTCTTCAGCCTAGACAACTGGCTTTGCCCAATAGACAAGTCTCTTGCAAACACTTTGGAGCCTCCGTTTCGCTCAATTGTCTCCTTAATGCTCACAGTATTGTGAGCACGGACATCGTGTCGCAAGGACTTCCAGATTTGTCTATTGAGCCGCCGATATGCTTCGGCGTCAACGGAAGACTGCAGCGCTAAAGATCGACGTTCGGCCATGAGGTCAAGAGTGTGGATCGAGAGTTTTTGTGGTCTATCTCAACGGCGAGGTCTAAAATACTTAGATCCCACCGTATGGACAGCTTCTACCAAACCGCTGTTTAGCTCGTCCACTGCAAGGTTTTCTCCTAGACAATCAAAGCGATTTGTCAGCTCGAGTTGAAAGCTCTCGGGGTTTTGGATATGGGCGCGAGTAGGTCGGAGCGTAGATTTCATCAAGCGACGCCTTTCCGATTGGACATTGATATTCAGTGTGCCCCTAACCATTCGGTGATCACTGCCGGTTTTCACCCTGTTGATCACAGAGACATCTCTGAATATCCGTCTATTCGTCGTCAAGATGAAATCTATCTCGTTTCTCGTAGAACCGTCAGGACTCAGCCAGGTCCATTTCCTGTGAGGCGGCTTCTGGAAGAAAGAGTTCATCGCAAAGAGTCCCTCTTTCTCCAGAAAGTCGGCCAGCCTCTGACCCCTGGGGTTCCGTTGCCCATGTCCAAATTGCCCCACTTTCAACTCTGCATCGCTTCTCTTGCCCAACTTTGCGTTGAAGTCCCCCATAACAACATTGAAGTAGGTTTTGGAAGTATGTATGGCCCGACTTATGTCCTCATACATCTCCTCTACTTCTTCATCTGGGTGTGTCGAGGTCGGCGCGTATACCTGTATGACCTTCAACGAATATCTTTTGGATATTCTGAGTATAAGGTATACTACCCTGTTCGACACACTTTCGATGGATACGATGTTGTTGATGAGAGACCTGTGGACGAGAAATCCGACACCTCCTCGGGACTGTTGGTCGTCCCCCCGGTAGAAGAGCAGGTTACCAGACTTCAGGGTTATCGTATCCTCCCCGATTCTTCGGACTTCCGATAACCCCAGAATATCCCAGTGTAACCCGCTCAATTCTTCTTCCAGTTCGACAATCTTCTCGTCTGTCCTCAATGTGCGAATGTTATGTGTTACCAGGGCCAGTCGTCGTCGGGGGTGGTAGCCGGGGCCAACCCGGGGATTCTTAGCACCCCCTGCCCCACCGTAACCATGACTGCTACCATAGCCAGGAATAGTGGGGCTGCCGGGGACTGGGGGGCCTGGTCTCAATATGTGTCGCCATTAAGGGGGGGTATTTGCCAATACTCGCCACGCTTGGCAGGCGGGTTGGCGAGCGCAGTAGGGGACTGGCGTTAATGACGCTGCTGCCCGCCATTAACCGGGGAAAGGAAATAGGATTTGTGGTTAGAGGATGTTATAGGAAAGGAGAGTATGGCCTGAGGGAGTGGATACTGCAGTCACGGACGGGAAGTTAAGGTGACTGCAGTAGCTCGGGGCCGAGGTCGCGTACTCGTAGCACCTATACTAGGGCAGGCCATGACCAGATAGATAGGAGCACCCCTGAGCATGTATTCTACTGGTGGTAGGTCTGTCATAATATGTGAGAGGCTAACTGGATAGGTACCACCGCAATGTCTATTTCTTCCGCCAAAAAGCAGTTTAAAAGAACTGTTGTTTCGGATTGAAGGACATTGAAGCCAGAATAACTACTGGACATACTGAGACTTAACATCTTATGTCTCAGGATGGCGAGCGCAGTGGAATGCCAAGAATTGCTTTGTAATTCAAGGAGTTGTTTGGTTATGCTACTGTTTATGAACGGTCTTATTGCTTACCATCAGGTGAACGGCAGGCTAGTCTTGCCATTCAGTGCATTAAAATTATAATAAAACTATAAATAATTATTTATAAACAAATGTTTGAACTAAAAAGTGAAGAATTCACAGCGTCTTTCGCTGGCATTTGTCACTGTATAGAGATAATGTATAGGCGAGGCCGGAGGTAGCCCCGATCTAAATACGAGTAACATCACACAGCTCACTCTACAAACATAATTAGGATTTTATAATTGTGGAAGAGGTCGTGGCACACGTGGTAATCTCGCTAATGGAGCTCCGGTAAAAAGGCGCGTAATTGCCGCTCGGAGGCGAAACGGGCCTCATGATGTAATTAACGGCGAGTTAAATAGCCAACTAATTCCGTAGACGAGTTATGATCAGCTGTAAACAAGCGACCTACTTCAACATATTAGTGGGACAATGTAAACAAATTGTATACTGTTCTAAAGTCTTAATGTGATTATTGGAACAACGGTACCGTAAACGTAAACTTACCGTACCATACTTTACGAGAATTTTCATGGCTTCTGAAGTTCACCAAATCGCAATCAAACTCTTGATTGTTGAGGAGTCTTGTGTCTACCAATGCACTGATACATTAACCAGCGGATATTTTTCGTATATTAAATCTTACCCTATCGTCTTCCCTTTATCTCAAAACCAGGCGTGCAAGTTCAGTTCTTCCTAAAAATTTAACCGAACTAAGAAGTTTGCTAGCTGATATTTTTGCCCCAAAAACAACTACGCAAGTCGTGTTTAATAGGGGATTTTGGCTGTCTAGTGCATTAGGCAAGAATACGAATAGCACTTAAAATAATTTAACGTTCCTAATCTCGTATTTCTATTTCCTAATCAGGACACTTCTCTGCTGTAGCTACTGTAGTCTGTAACGTAACAGATAAGAAAGCTCGGTGACCTGAGTGTAGTGTACATGTGTATGTAAATTGTACTGTAGGTGGATAAGGGTAATGGCGGCCGGCGCCGAACGATTCGCCGTGTTATTAAAAACAACACGGGAACTTTGTATTCACGCCGCTGTTATTTTATACCCCACTATATGCCACGCGGTTAATTAACGCGGTAAACACGCGGAAGCCTTCTATTTTGTTAAACTACTAAAAGGCACATGATTGCTCATCCAATTATTCCAATTTTCTCAGAGTAACATGTGTTTAGGTATACAAAATGATACGTTAATGAAATAGCGCCTTGAATACCTAAATGGTGATGTGAATACAAAGATGCCTTTAGAACACTCTATAATATATGTTTATTAATTCGTAATTATATAAAACACTTACAGTGGTTTTAAACGCTTTGCGAATCGATATGCTCACATGCTCACTCGCAGTACAAAAGCGACTAAACAACGCACCATGCACAAAGAGCAACTTTTGTTAAAGAGACCAATCATATTCTATAACATTAATTGTAATCGCGGCAACAGAAAACTGTTGCTGCAACAGGCAACTTTTATCAAATAGTACTAATATGTTGACAGTTTCTTTCAACTAGATTTGGTCTGAGTGTTCAGTGCCATAAACAGCGGAAAGGTAAAATACTTCAAGCCAACTCACCGCAGTCCCGTTTCCAAAACTGTATGGTCGGCGCCGACGTCCTCCGCTGTACTGGCTGACTGTGGCCGTAGACCTTCCAAACATCACTTTGCACTCGATAGTCCCGACACACGAACGAACTAGGGAAATATCTAGCTCAGCGACGGAACACGCGCCATACCGTGCTAAGCGCACACCAGACTCCATACACATAACGTACACAGCGCGAGGCAAGCGACGCACAACTACCCTCCCGTGAATTATATTTCCAATAAAAATAAAATCTCACTTCGTGAACGATATGATTGTGAAACTACCTATTCGAATAAATTATTTGTATAATTTAAACTTAAATTCGCTGGTAGGCACGGAGTTTCTAAAAATCTTGAATACTTAAATTGTCTTTAAAATAATGAAATCAATTGTTTACTATTATCCAAGTACCACTACCTGATAATTAATTGATGGTCCCTGCAAAGGCGACCTACCTCGATATCGTTGATTAGCCCTGGCGGCGCCCCGTGTTAACATACAAATTAAGGGTAAACAGTAAACACAATATGCGGAAGAATTAGCGTTAGGTACTTCCAGTTCGATAGCCGACGCTACCGTTCAGAAGTGGTATAAGATTTAAATATTATGTGAGAAAAATAATTTTATGAAGTCCATGTGTGTGGTTGGGTAAGTTAATATTTAAATCTTGCAATCATTGTCACCGTCTTCAGCCATGGAAAGTACATTGTTGAACATAGTAGGACCATGTTCAATAATGAACACGGTGACCTGTTGGAAGCAGTTTACATCAAACAAGTAACTAGATTTTCCTTGGAAATGGAGTTCTAAAGAACGATGCGGTAGGAAGGACGTGGCGTTCATTACAAAATTTAAATTCTTTGCATCCCCTATGGGAGAGAACAATTTTTGAACAAGGGTGGAACGCTTATTATTTCCGGTCTGGCAGTTGCTAATTCCGCCCATGCCTTGCGCCGCTTGTGCCGTCGCTCGAGTTAGTGGCGCGTCCACACACGTGGACGTGGTTAATTCGCGGAGTTACATGTTGCGTGTGTTTATGGTCCTTGTTTACCTTGCAAGGTTTCGAGAGTTAGGAGTAAACTTATAGTTTCAGCTATTAATGTTACGGCAAATGTGGATGAAGCCTCTAAGTCTAACTTGCTAACAACAATAATAAGTTCATATCGGGGTAGGATTCTAAAAATATACGCTAAAAGGCTTTGACTTCTTGTTTTTGTTCTCTCTTCCAATAAATACTCCAAAGTTAAGTTTCCACGTATACTGATAGGTTTTTTTATGGTAGAAATACCATCGTCTAGTTGACATTGCTGCAGCTAATCGTATCGGAACAGTCATTACTGTGATCGATGGAGCCAATAACTGACATTCCAAGGCAGAAATACCGCCTGCAATAAGCTAAAGCAATTTGTAATGGGAAATAGAGGAAGCGCGGCGTCCGGCGGCCGCGGCGGTACAATCGCAGAGCGTGGCTTGCGGGCTGATGAGGCGCCGCGAGGTAATACCCTGCACATAATGCCATTACCTCGCATATTAGTACAAATACCGTTCACTTTGTTGCATTTTATGTGAATGGTTTTAGTCATTTATAAATGCATTTAGTTAATCATAATTTAATTGTAATTTTACTTGAATTTAAAAAGTATCATGAAAAGGTATTGATTATGGATTTGGTAACATAAAGTGGATTTATTTATGTATCACACTTGTGCGTGGTATCTCGATTGAGTGTCGAGACCAAAAAGTATCTTTAAATGTACCTGAACAGGAGCTAAAGAGTTTTCTTCTCACAATAAAAACACGAAATATGAGCAATACTTTATTATTTATTAATATATAATATTTAGGCAGTATAAGTAAGTAGTGGTGTGTTGGTGTGGCTAGTAGTCGAGCGCGCAGAAGAGCGCGACGCCGCGCTTGATCCAGTGCGGCTGCGGCTTGTGCGTGGGCAGCTCGATGGTCATCACGTAGTTGGTGGAGTGTCCGGTGGTGGACAGCGTGCCCGCACGCACCAGCGTCTTGTACGCGGGACACATGTACACGCCAGCCGACACCTTGTGCGCCTGCTCCGGCTTCATGTAGATTATCGCCATTTCTATCGACACATCACAGCTGATCACTCAACTATACCCTGGGGATCCACTACTCATGACTTTCAATTCACGTGTATATTCCTATTTCACTATTATGAGGAAAAATCATAATGAAAGCTGTATTCGAAAAGTTATTTGGAAGTATTTCAACAATACGTGAAGCCTGCTGACTAAAAGTCAAGCAAAACTAAGAACTAAATAATAATCATCATCATCATATCAGCCACAGGAAGTCCACTGCTGAACATAGGCCTCCCCCAAGGATCTCCACAATGACCTGTTGGAAGCGGCCTGCATCCAGCGACTTCCTGCGACCTTAGTCCGATCGTCCGTCCACCTTGTAGGCGGGCGTCCGACATTTCGCTTGCCTGTACGTGGCCTCCACTCGAGAACCTTTCGGCCCCAACGGCCATCGGTTCTACGAGCTATGTGCCCGGCCCACTGCCACTTCAACTTGCCAATCCTATGGGCTATGTCGGTAACCTTGGTTCTCCTACGGATCTCCTCATTTCATTTTGAACTAAATAATGCTCAACATGAATTTGACTGTAGCTCAATTACATTTTATTCTTTAAAATATCCATAGACAAAGTTAACGAAAAATGCTGCAAAAATTACCAAAGAATCTGATCAATAAAGAAATTCAAGAAGAAATCGAAGACGACGGTAGATATAGTGTGGTGTGGACGCGGCTAGGTGTTTACCGGTGTAGAGCTCCTTGGGGCGGCTCTCCTCGAGCGCCATGTCGCCCATGTTCCAGCGCGCGCCCTCCAGGTACAGGCCGCGCACGCAGCAGCCGTCCTCCGGCTTCTTGGCCGGCGCGCCCGCCAGCGGCTACAACACAAAACTGTCTCAGTCCTCACACTCTGCCGTACAAACCTTATCCGCCCAGCAAAACCGCTTTATCCACCTCCTGTCCTTCTTACCTTCCATTCCGAGACCGGCGACATCACTTTAATAAAATTGGCGTGGTTGTCCATTAGCGGCAGTGAGCGGTGATTACTTGCAATGGGATATAATATATTTACTTGGTGAACAAACAGTCGCGGCCTTTGCGATAAGAAAAGAGGATGAGCTAATTCTAACACACATATTTAAGGACAGGAATACAATTCACCTCGAAGGCGTAGGAGACGGTGTCGATGGCGATGACGTGTTTCCTTGCGTAGTTCTGCAGCGCGCCCGTGAGGAACGCCTGCGGGAAGTAGAAGCCGGAGATCCAGAACACCTTGGGGATTCCCGACTCCGCCCAGCCCTGCATGAACTGCACGCGCAGGCACAGGTCCTTCACCCACGCCGCTGCACACACACACACATACATACATATATACATCATTATCATCTTAATAGATGTACAGCTAAGTCTCATATCCTCCAGCTGGGTGAAGTGAAGATTTGCGAGAGACATTTGGCAGATGCTGAATGGGACAAGCCAAAGACAGAGTGAAAATCGCAAATTGGACGAGGTCTATTTCCAGCAGTGAGCAACTATAGACCGATGATGAACGAAAGATAGAGGATAGGTCGTTTTGTCCACCTTCGGGACGCTGGTTGCGAGCTGGGTGCGTAACGAACGGCGGCGAGCTCCATCTAATTTTGAGTCCAGCACGTTGGCTTATGTATTTTGAATCACTCAATTATAAAATTAAAAAAAACTACATAATTACACAAAAGATAGCTTAAAAACATAGTAGGATAATAGTATTACAGGCAATTGTCACCACATTTTCATTAAAAATTACAATTAGCGTTGCTTCGTTGTGGCCTACAATTTCAACACAATTTCTATTTTCATTTTGTAGATACAGTATGACTGAGTTTTGTATGTACGAGTATATGCATGTAAGGGATATGTATGTGTGTGTCAACGTTGAGTAATTAGAGGCGGCTGCGCCCGCCGATTAAGTTTACCTAGTAGTCGCGAATAAATACAGTTAGAGTGAACACGCAGTCATTTCCTTTATGTTTAACCTTTCCCACATAAATATATTTCCATATTCCTAAACATTTAATTATATTCCTGTTGTAAAGCTTTCCGATTAAATAACAAAAATAAATCTAAAAACAATATAACAATAATAAAAATAAAAAATATATGTTAAAAATCATAAATCACATTATGTTTTACATTTATGCTTCTACATTTTGGATATTTGCCTTAAAAGTGCTTTTGTCCGCCCCGTGACCACGAAAGCTGTAAAGTAATCGAAACGTCGAGAACTCAAAAAATGTAAAATTAAACCAAATCCGCGATAAAATCCGTAAATAATAGTTTTATTTCAAAATGTTACGTAATAAGTAAAGAAAACAGCAGAAAGTCATTACCCCTGATGGGACTCGAACCCACAATCCCCGGCTTAGGAGGCCGATGCCTTATCCATTAGGCCACAGGGGCTGCTGGCAAGCTTGTAGAATTTTAACACCAATAACTACTCCTATATGAATAGCATATCGAAACTATCGTCCATAATATACAGGGTATATCAAGACTGCTACCGAAAACGAAGCCGGGTGGTAGTTAAAGCGACTTCAGACACAATGCAACAGAAAAAGTTGCAAAAAAAAGCGACCATTTTTTTTTGTTATTTTTTTCCTATGACCATATTTGGGTGGTAAATACATTTTTTTCCGAAAATAACAGTGTATATCCTTTTATTTATGAATAATCTAAGATATAAAAGTGTTTAAATTATTATTTTAGCAAAAACTATGGATTTACCACCCAAAAATGACGATATTTAAAAAATCATAAAAAATCATTGTCGCGTTTCTTTGCGAAATTTTTAGTTGCATTGTGTTTGTAGTCACTTAAACTACCACCCGGCTTCGTTTTCGGTAGCAGTCTTGAGATACCCGGTATAATACATATGCTCAAAATATCTTGTTAAGATTGTTTCGTATAGGGCGCTAGAGAAACTGGTCCAGAGGTAATCGTGTAACAATATGCAGATGAATCACTAAAGCCAGTAAGACGCGGCTTTGTAGTTTCTCGCGGGATTACCAACTTCCCCGCAACATCTTACAACTATATAACTATATCTTACATGTTTTTTTTTTTTGAATCTTTATTTGGAAGGGGTTTAGTCACAGAGTGATTATGTTACCCCCATAAGTGCAAGACAACATAATTCCAACATTATACACATTATTACAACATTATACAATCAAAACACATAAATTACAAGTAAAATAAGTACAATTTTACCAGCACCTTGGCTTCCTCAGAAAGAGGGGTTGCCAAAATGCTGTTACACATTCCTATATTACAACTATCTAAAATTCTTGAGTAACGTCTTAACGCCTCATTACGGACACATTCAGACAACACGTGATAGACATCTTCTATAGTATCACATTCCGGACAATTTGGTGTATTGGAAATTCCTATCAAGTACTTAAATTTATTTGTCGGAATATGCCCAGAGCGAAGCCTCATTAGAGATACTACATCTTTTCTTTTCATCTGCTGTCCTTCAAACCACGGGTAGCGAGGAGGCAAACTTTGGATAGTTTTTTACCATATCCCTTTGGTACGTGAACGTTCGTCGAAGTATTCATGCCACATATGTTTGCAATTATTTTTAACTTCACCTAATATTTCACTGTGTATTTGTAAACAACTATAAGGAATACCGTCACTAATCGCTTGTTTCGCCGAACGGTCTGCCACCTCGTTACCGATAATACCAACGTGAGACGGTATCCATTGAAAGATTACCTTCTTACTTAATGTGCGAAGCTGACAAATGGAATTCAGGATAGTATATGCTATCGGGATCATCCTTTGACCCATCTGTGAACAACTTACAAAATAGATTATATTTTTTATCAAGGTAATCCATACAAGTTTTACGCAATCTTACAACATTCATAGTTTTTTTGCAAATGTTTAGGCCATCAATCTTAGTTTCTATGATATCAGATAAATCAAAATAGCTTATCCAGTGGCTTAAAGAATATGTCGGTAGAATCGCTTGAGACTGAATTGGGTGACAATATCTTCTGTGTATATCTACTAATAATGGTAACTTTTTAGTCCTCCAGTAAGGAGTTTGACATAACCGATTTAGATCATTTACAACATTAACTGTATTATTATTATTAAATCTAGATTTGAGATAAAACTTAGAGGCCAGGTACCTTCTACGAATAGCTAGTGGTTGAAGGCACAACTCACTCTCCATAACGTGGATAGGAGTGCTTTTAATAAACCCACCTACGATTCTTATGGCCTGGTTTTGCACCTTATCTATTTATACAAATGACTTTTTATACTATTATCATACAAATGACAACAGTAATCGAATCTACTTCGGATAATAGAAATATAAAGGCGTCTGAGATGTATTGGATGGATGCCCCATTTCGAGCTGGCAAGGATTTTAAAAACATTGAGAAATTTGAGTGTTTTTTTCCGTAATTCATTTATATGTCGCCCCCATTTAACCTTCTATCTAACCATACTCCGAGGTACTTAACGCTTTCTACTTGTTGGATAACATGATCATCGCTATTAATTATTATTTTATGTCTATTATTGTCCCTAGGATTACCTGTGGTAAATACACAAATTTTAGTTTTGTTATAAGCGATATCCAAACCCATACCTCCTATCATGTTTTGAAAGGAACATAAAGCCTCTCGAATCATATTTCTGGCCCCAATGATATTTCTGTTACTTGTATAAATTACGAAATCATCCGCGTATTGGGAAATAAAAACGTTTCTGATGTTCCTACATATATCTATCGTAGCAATATTAAATAACAGAGGGGAGAGTGGATCTCCTTGTGGAATGCCCATCCCCGTAGTTCGTGTCATAATCCGTCCATCACCTAACTCTATTGATAATTGACGACAATTCAGAAATGCCCATAAGTATTTACAGATCAACGATCCCGCCCCATGATGTTCTAGAGTGCTAAGTAGACTTGTTATACTGACTTTGTTGTATGCGCTGTCGATATCAATAAAACATGCCATAGTCGGTAATCCTTTTGTATAACTGCTTTGGATTCGCGACACTAGTCTTACTAAATTATCCACGCAAGAATGTGACCTCCTGAAGCCTACCATCTCGTCCGAAAACTTTTTCAAAATACCATTCTAGTCGGCGGTTATGATAGTATGTAAAATTTTACAAAGGCACGATAGCAACGCAATAGGTCTATAGCTTGATGGTGCTCCGTTGTTAGCGCCAGATTTTGGTATAGGAACTACTTTAATATATCTCCATTGACTTGGTACAAAACTTGATACTAAAAATCTATTGTATAGTTGTACTAAAATATTTTTTGCGCTGTCAGGTAAGTTCTAATCATCGAGTAAGATATATTATCAATCCCTGGAGCGGAATCAGATTGTCTTATAGCATTTATAAGTTCGTGTGTCGACACTGGTAATGATAGATGCGAATTAGCCGTAGTAAACACGGGAGCTGTTGGAGCAACATAATCAGGAGCCAGACTACAAAGTAATGTCTCTGCTTGTTCACGCGAAAGATACTCAATCGTCGATTTATATCAATTAAGCCACTTCATCTTGGACCACATTTCCCTAGAAGATGTGACGTTATCAATGCTGTCACAGAAACTTTGCCATGATTCGCGTTGTGCAATGCGAATAATTTTCTGAGCAATGCTTATTTTATTACGTAATGTCTCTAAATTATTTGGAGTAGGATTCCTTCTGAATTCGGCAAGAGCTTTGCGTCGATGGGCTACCGCCTTCGATATTTCTTGACTCCAGTAAGGTTTTGGAGTAAATTTATGTTGATTTAAGGGATTTTCACACATTTTAATGAAGGGAATAGATTTATCAGCCGCTTTATTTATAAGTCGTATAAAATCATCATACGCAGACTGTTGATCTTCTAAAAGTACAAAGCTCTTTACCTCTTCTTCAATAAATGTTCTATATTTCGACCAATCAGCTTTCTTAATATTACGTTTTATTTTATAGTTGTTTAATTTTTGGACATTAGTTTTAATCTGAATTATAAGATGGTCGCTTCCTAGATTCCCATTCAAAAAACTCCATTGAAATTGTAAGGCAATATCAATAGAGGCTAAAGTCAAATCGGGAGAAGATCTTTGAACAACTCCGTTTACTAACTTAATCCTGGTATGCGACCCATCATTCAATAGAACAAAGTTATTTCCGATTAATGAGTCAAAAATTTGATCGCCCCTTGCATCTGTCTTCGTGGACCAATTCGAGTGGTGTCCATTTAAATCTCCAGAAATCAGTGTTTTTTTATTAGCTATGGTAAATATTTCGTCCCAGTCACTTAGAACGGTCTGAACTGTAGGTGGACAATATAATGAAATAATATTTTCTAAGTGTTTGCAATTCACGATCTTAACCTGAACTATTTCTATTCTTGTGTTTGACAACTGAACATAGCATTGTTGCGATTTTATAGATCTGCGAATCAGTATAGCCACACCTCCATACCCATCATCGCGATCAGATCTATACGTTATGTATCCGTTTATTCGAAAGAAACTATTTGGTGCAAACCAGGTTTCACTAATTATAGCAATATGTATCCGTTCTTGGTTTAACAGGGCTTCAAACTCTATTTTCTTGGGTATCATACTTTGAGCATTCCATTGTAGAACACTTATTGGGATTGTGGAGTGGTTGTAATCCATAATTGTTTGATGAAGTTACAGAAAGGCCAGTCACTCATATACTGCAATACAAATGATACTAATCCCTCTAATATAATACTGAAACAACTTTTGAGCTTATCTTCCCATGAACTGTTTTTCGATTCACAAATCTTCGTTTTCAGCTTTTTTAGTAATATTTGCCATGAAATACTTTGCCCGATTTGGGATCTATAATCTTGATTCGATGTTTCCTCACTTTTGCTATCATCTTCGTTTAAATCAGATATACTGGGTGGAATCGCTTATCGTCCGGAAAATGTAATAGTGTATTGTGTATGTGAAATTAACGTTATATACGAGATTTATCATTAAAAACTACAAACTACCCCATAAACAACATCAGTACAAGATATCTCCAAAACGCATATTATCTAAATCACCCTACACTTAAAAGTGCAACGACGACATGTCAATACTCAGGCGCGCGAGTGTATGAGTCATGCCACACAACAGCTGACTGTCGCGCAGAGACCTTGACCTTACTTTGCGCCTATTTATCGGTATTATTACTCTAAATATTACCATATGACATTTTGATTTATTTAGAATTTTAGTGTGTTAGGATCATTTAAGTAAATGTAGTTGTTGGTAAGTTGTTAAGATTTACATTATTATTTTCATAACGTACCTACTATCTTAGAAAAATCTGCATATGTTTTTATTTAAACGTTTTAATAATGTCGAGAATAGACGACTTCGCTGTCGAAGGTCACGGATTCTTGCATGATTAGGAAGTTTGAACTTACCATGATCGAGTAGCCTCGGATAAGTCGTTAAAATAGTTCTTGTGCTGGGAACTCGTGGATTCATCATTCATGATACCATTCCTAATATATATAAAATTAATAACCAAAATAATTTCGTACAACGTCACTCGGTACCGAATTTCGCACGACTGAGGAAGTGGCAAGATCCCTGGAAGGTGTCGGCGGCGCGGGAGCGGGCGGCGCGGCGCGGCGGCACGCTTTGTACTTGCGCTTGCGGCGGCGCGGCGGTGAGGGCGGCGCGATCAAAGGATTTTATTACTTAGATTTAGAAGTTTCTACTCGAATTCATATTGTATAAAGTAGGGTAACAATAATGTGTATTTATGAAGATTTTTTTCATTATGGCATCTTTCTCTAAACAACGTTGTTTTATGAATAACTTATTCTAAATTAGTAACTAGTAGTGGTAAATTAATTTTACACTACATAAACAAAAACATAAAAAAATTAAAATAAGTATGCCAAAGTGTTCTAAATCATGTACTTGCCATGCACAATTTTTTTCGTGACGATAAGCGATTCCACTTAGTATATGCGTAAGTCTCATCTTTTTTGTTCCTGTATAATTCTTCTTCTTTCTTTCCTTTTCGCTGTTATTGACTTTTTCTTTTGGTTTTCCTGATTTTCTTTAGTCACATGAGCAAATGTTGGCATTTTGCTAATTCCAGCTTCAGGTTCTATCAAAATACTATCGTCCCTAGCAGGAATTGGACTTTTGCAACAGTCTAGCGGCAAATTCTGGGACATTTTCGATGGTGTCGAGGATGGTGGTCAGATCTGTGATGGTGGTACATACAATGTTAGGGCTCTCTTATAGGAACAATTAAATTCTGCCATCAAATCTCGTATCTTCTTTTCCTTTATATATAATGGACAAATTTTAGCCATTGCCATATGATTACCATGACAGTTGTTGCACTTGAAGACCATGGTTTCGCAGTTGGCATGACTGCGAGAACATTTTGGGCAAATTATTTTTGTTGATGAACACATTCTTAGAGTATGGCCATATCGCCAACAACGGGAACATTGGGTGACTGGAGAGGTGTAAGTACTTACAATTACTCTGGTATCATAAATGTATACATGCTTTGGCAATGATGACCCTCTGAAACATATTCTCACAGACTCTCTCATCTCCCAGTGGCCATCAATGGTGTTTCTCCGCTTTAACCTTTTTACTTTTGAAATTTCAGTATCACTCAATAGTCCTTCCATAATTTCTTCCTCACTTAATTCTAAATCTACATCTTTTATAACACCATAAGATTGATTTATTTCCAACGTTTTTTGACATTTGTAACCATTCTCGGTAAATATCTTAGACTGTAATAATTTTCAGCACCATCTTCCTTGGAAAATTGAATTAATACTTTGTATGCGTTAATATATTTAACTCGAATTACACCCTGTATATTTTCAGATTTTAACAATTTTGCCAGCCCAAATTTTTTTGGTAATTTATCTGTACATGTTATGCACACCTCAATGTTATCCTCCGGTATTCTCGTCATCTCACTTTCTGTTCTTGCTCGCCCAAATCTTTTTGCTTTACGTGCTACTGTAGTCCAAATTTCTTCCGAAGTTTTCTCTCGACTTCTTTTATTAGGTCTCTCTCGATCCATGTCCGTTTTGTCTTTATTTTCAGTCATCTCACCCTCACTGTATTCAGTGATCATATCATCGGTCTCCATACTAATCTCGGAATGCACTAAATGATCGTTCTCGTCACTATTCATTCCTAAGTAGGTAGGCGACGACAACATAACATTTTAAATAAACGCACGATCGAGCGAAGCGATAAGGAAAAACCTTTTCGATATTAAACAATAATATCGACGCGTCTCACGATAACAAGCGCCCGCGCGCGACTGATCTTACATGTTACAACAATTTTATTAGTATAAAAAGTATCCCACGCAAACTGACTTTTTTTTAACAACTATATCGATTAATATTGCAAGTATTTCGGAGAAATAGTCTAGAGTTCGATGAGAGCAACATAAAAATAGTGAATTTCAGCTGTAACAAAAATACAATTCAGTGACTTAATATAAGAAAACAAATTGAAGAGAAAAATAATTTCAAGCATATGTTACTGTTGTTTTTTGTATATATTAGTTATAAATCAATAAATTTTACTACCTAATTAAGCACCGCTGATGGTAAAGTGCGTGGTGGCCTGTTGGTAAACGGACTAGACGCGACTGCCAACATGCTCTCGGTGGTCGCGGGTTCGAATCCCAGGGCACACCTCTGACTTTTCGGAGTCATGTGTGTATTGATAGTCAATCACCACGCACTAAAACGGTGAAGGAAAACATCGTGAGGAAATCTGCATACCAAAGCGATTTATTAAAATTTCTATGGTATGTGAGTCCGCCAACCCGCACTAGGCCAGCGTGGAGGACTATATGGCCTAACCACTCTTAATCGTACTCTCGATTGTAGAGTAGGCCCGTGCCCTGCAGTGGGACGTATATGGGCTGATACAGATGGTAAACAGTAATTCGGTAATGTAATTGTTACAAAGCGAGCAATTGTGCACTTAGTACTTGAAAAGTACTTCAAACAAGCATTAACATTGTATTATTAGTTAATACTAACGATTTAAAAACATGGCGACCATAAAATTTTCGCTAATGGCATACTACAGCGCATAACAGTCGATACCTATATTTAGATAAAACTATTTCTTCAAGTACCCCCTGAAATGATAGAGAATGCAAAACATGTATACTGACCGAGCGGCTTGAGCGAGGGGTACGCCTTGGAGCTCCACATGAGCGGCACGGCGTTGCGCGCCATGCTGTTGGCCATGTTCTCCAGCGCCTCCGACATCACCACCAGACCCTTCAGCGCCTTCAGCAGGTCCCTGACATCACATCCGTACTCAAGGCGTGCTGTACAACTAACTAGCTCCCCGCTCGCCCTGCCTTCACAGGACAGCTGTTCTCAACTCGAGTGAATCAATTGGAAGGTAGGTATTGATATTTTTTTACTTTCATTATTGCACTAGCTTTTGCCTTCAATTTCTTCTGCGTGAAACTAAGTTTACAATATTATTTATAAACTTAAAACCATGGATACTCCCCTAATTAAGGTGTTATACTCCCCTTAAAATGAAAAAAAACCTAAAACCACGAATGATGTCATTAATTATCTTCTTAAAAACCTGGCATTACCATTCAAAATTTCATCCTTTCCCCAAATATAAAATTTCAAAACCACTAAAGACAATTTTACTTATTTATGCAGGGCACCCTATTTATGATTAAAATGAAAATTGATAATGCCTGTGAGTTGGCATATAATAACTTACCTATTCAATTTAATATTGAAGTTCGTATAATAAAATCTGTTCGTATAACACAAGCTGTCGTATCGCTTACCATCTGGTTAATGACATGTTCGTCTCGCTTTTCACAACAATAACTTAAAATAGACCATATAATTATTAAATATTTGTTACGTACCTTTTTCGAACTTCCCGTAAACGAATAATCTTAATTTAAATACGCGACAGGTAAAGTTGAATTAAATGACAAAAACTTAGGAAAGTTCGAAACAACTGACATATTGTTAAATCATTTGCGTTAGACATTTCAAACGTTTTTAAAATGTTAGAAAATAAATTGATTATACAATTAGTTCGGGGAAAGCGATATTCATTCCGAACACAAAAATGCTGTGGTAAATATTTATGCATGTTGGACACGTAAGTGGTATAAGAGCAGGCAGATACATTTGTAACTTTACATACACCAACAAAAGCAATGTGATTCCGCCCAAGGGAGTAAAAAATGTAGGTACAGGAGGATGCCCAATTTACTATCAAACTTAATATCGGTGCAAATATTGTTGTGATGAAACCTACATTTTTGTGTACGGAAATACCGGGTATATCAAGAGTGCTACCGAAAACGAAGCCGGGTGGTAGTTCTAGTGACTAAAAACACAATGTATATTGTACACTATGTATGTAAGACATTGCTTTAAGCGATAAGACCGCCATTTGTACTTTTTTATTTTTTAGGGTCTGAATATTGTATTCGTTTTTATGCGTACAATAAAGATTTAAATTAATAAATAAATAAATTTAACTAAAATTTTGCAAAGAAACGCGACAATTTTTTTATTATTTTTTAAATGTCGTCGAGTTTAGGTGGTAAAATCCAAATTTTTTGCTAAAATAATAATTTAAAGCCTTGCATACCATAGCGTCTTTAAAAATACAAGGGTGTACACTATTATTTTAGAAAAAAACTATGTATTTACAACCCTAATACGACGATAGAAAAAAAAATAACAAAAAAAATTCGTCACAATTTTTTGCACAAAATTTAGTTGCATTATGTTTGCAGTCACTAAAACTACCACCCGCTTCGTTTTTTATGGCAGTCTTGATATATCCGGTATATATTTTCTATAAATATAAGCATCATTTCGACCCAGTTCCAAATTTTTTGGAGAAGAAAATGAACCTGAAATTCAATAAAAGCAGTAACTGCAGGACATATTGAAGCTCTACTAGCTACATCTTATGTCTCAGGGTGGCGAGCGCAGTGTAATGATAACCATTGCTTTATAATTCAAGGTGATGTTTGGGTTGGCTACTATTCATGAGCAGTTGTAATCCTTACCATCAGGCGAACGGCATGGCCGTCTCGCCATTCATTGCAATAAAAAAAATATCTTCTACTCTGAAGAAAATGTAAAATTTAATGAAAATTACTTTATTTTGTAATGTGTATGTGTAAGTACCAAGCATAACTCTTTCTTTCTTTTTCTTTCTATAATGAATTTGAAGCATAATCGGTATGGGGATCAACGACATTTTCACCGATAATATGAAATATATCATAGGGCATATCTTGAAGCGTGTCGCACGAGGTGTACTAGTGACTAGTAAGTGACGGTTTGGTGCCTACCGCAGCGAGTTGTTGATGATGCTGAGCAGTCGGTTGTAGCGGATGGCCTCCTGGATGAGCACTGTGTTCAGCGACTCCTTGTACGACACCGGGTATCTGCGTTTACAACGATACTTTATTGTATAGCACAACTGTAACCAGTTGTTTAGGAACATCGAATTATGCATTTGTAATGTGTTGTGCATACGTGTCAAAAGTGGCTCCACTATATTCTAAACAGTTGCTCGATACGTAGTAGATATATTTTAATTATAATATAACGTTATACGTCAATGTTACTTTGTAATTTTGTTACAATGAAAACTCATTGTCTTATATCTCATGTTCTTAGGATGGAATAGGTATAGTTATCGTCGTCATAACCTACATTATACTGTTTTTCGCATTAGTTTGTATTATATCTACAGTTAATATGATACTAGCATTCGTCAAGTCAGACAACTTGGTAAAGGTCGTGGGACGTAGCTGGATGTAGGCTGCCCCAACAGGTCACCGTAGAAATCTTTGGGGGAGGCCTATGTTCAGGAGTGGACTTCCTTTGGCTAATGAATTGATGGATGCATTCGTCAGGCGCCACAAGTTCAGTGAGTATTTAATAAACTGAGTAGCGAGTAGTGTGTAGTGCGTGTGTCGGTTACGTGGCGGCGATGTGTCGCAGGTCGAGCGCGGGCGGCAGGAGCGCGAGCACTCGGCGCGCGGCGCGCTCCGTGGAGTGCTCGGCGCTGGCGCCGCCGCCGCCGCTGGCCTCGCGCGGCTGCAAGTCGCGCAGCGTGCCTGTGGACGTGCACGCACACATACACGCACATATACGCACGCAACGCACAAACACACGCACGCACGCGAGCACGCACGTATATATGTATGTACGTACGGCATGCATACAGCGAATAATGATTAATTACACATTTAAAAGCTTCTTAATCCGATAAACTCCTACAAAACCATTGGTTAATTAAATAATTCTCCCACTGTTTCGTTGCGTATTAAAGCTATGATAAAGGAACCAAGTACGAGTGAAGAAGCAACACTCACATGATTCATTTTACATTACGATATTATTACCTAGTCAGGTCATAATTCTGTCACATGTTTAATATAAAATAATTGAAACAAGTTTATTCGTTATGTAACCATTTATATACCAAAATGAACTTAACAAAACAAATATTCTTATGACACTAAAGTTTATTCAAATGACCTCCGTGATTTTGAATACAGGCCTTCAATCTGCGCGGCCAGTTGTCTATCGCAGCACGAACGAGGTCTATGTCATATCGGCGGCTGCCTTAATCAAGGATGTCTTGAGTGACTCCAAATTGGGATGAAGCTTTGAACACGCCTTTTCCTCCAAGTGTTGCCATATCTTGTAATCTAACGGATTCAAATCTGGACTGGAGGAGGGCCAGTCTTCGTGCCGGATCGACTTCGATTTCACGCGTCGCCAGCCAGTCTTGTGTGCTCTTCGCCCTATAACCTGGCGTCGAATCTTGTTGGAATACCCAGTGCCTGTTATTGAACATGGTATGAGAAACAGGTTCCACAAGGTTCGTCAGGACTGTATTTTGATACACAACTGCATTCGTTTTTACAACCTTTCTCACAAAAATGTACCTCTGTTAAGCCCCAATAAGAAACTCCAACCATACCATGAGCGAGGATGGAAAATGACCTCGTTGGACACGTGGAATACGGTTGCTCGTTTCTTCACTACTGTGTGCGTACACCTTATCATTTTGTTTGTTGTAGGTCTCTTCTACGGTAAAATTTTTTCATCTGAAAAAAGAATTTCCCGATATTTTTTTCCCGCGTACCGCTTCAACAAAGCGCGGCATCTCTTCAGTCTCAGGTCCATTAGACGAACATTCGAAGCCCTAAGTCTTCATTTAACACCCTTTTCACCGTGGTTCTGCTTAACCCCATCTGAAGGGCCAACAGTTTCTGCTTACGTTTGGGATTATCTTTGAATTCGCGCCTATCACAGCTTTTATCACTGCTGGAGTCCTAACAGACCGAGGACGACCACTTCTTGACCTGTCATCTACACTAGAGTCTTCATTGTATCGTTTGATGGTACGATAAACGAATCTTTGGTTATATTCAAATGTTTTCAGTATGTCAAAAATTTGAATTGGCGCGTAACCAGCAACGATGAAACGCAATAACTGCAACACGGTCTTCTTAAGACCAAGCCTTTAAGCGTCCACTCCATAATTAAAAATGAGTAAAATTCTAAAAAGTAGACATTTGTTATTTTCATGAACAATTCGAAATTCGAATTCAATAACTTTTTTGTGGCCAGCATCCTAAAAGAAAAGGTTTTACTGGGTGACAATACTTATGACCTGACTGTGTATATGTACTTCCTTTTTAAGAAATTTTAGTAAAAGTGTATCGTAAAAAAGTGAACTCACTCAAGCATGTGTTGGTCTCGGACATGGCGTAGCTGATGTTGGCGTTAGTGTGCAGACCGAACAGCGAGGGATCGTCGTTGAGCGGCAGCGTGCGGATGTACCGCGTGTAGTCCTCCACGCCCGCCGACGAGGGTTGCTATACAAACACCAAGCAAATCGTAAGCTATTAGTGACCGCGACCGATGGAAGAAAGCACTCCTCATCGCAAGGTAGTCATGTTGTAGTAGGCACCTGCTTGTAAGCGCCGGTCTCGTCGAACACGTATCGGTCGCTGAGCACGGCGCTGGCGTAGTAGTCGGCCAGCAGGCACAGCAGGCAGCGCCGGTCCCAGTCGTTCCGTCACGCGCCCGCGTAGTTGATGTGACCCCGCCGTGTACGTCAGCATCTACATAGAGATGGACTCTACTTCAACCTGACTGCTCATGCCTTTATTCGTTGCTAATATCTACACGGCTTAGCACAATTAAGAGATTCCAATCTACGACTAGGATTTATCGAAATATCTATCTATATAAATCACACTTTTAAAAGGTAATATTGTGAAGACAAGACCCTATTATTACTACTAAACATTAAATATTTGCAATAACCTAACCAAAACAACATTAAAAAAATATAAATCAACAACAATCAATCAACTCAAGTTAACTGAGCAGAATGCGTAAAAGTACGGTTTAATGACCCCATATATCCATGAACTATAAAAAAATTGCGAACTTAATTTCCGTTTACCCCTTTTCTAGTGTAATGCAAGTAATGTGTGGTGATAGTTACCCGGAGCGGCACCTCCGTGTACTCGTTGAGGAACATGTGCAGCTGCGAGATGCAGATGCGCAGGTCGCCGTCCGTGAACTCGTACGGGATGTTGAACCCCAGCGGACCGAACTTGCGACGCTACCAGCACCACGCCGTGGAACAGGCACAGCGAGGAACAACAGCCACTGCGCACGTGCATCGATACTGTACATATTGTAGATTAAACCCGTAGCTCACGCTGTACACGCACGCACACGCATCACACGCACGCGCATACGCACACAACGCACACACACGCTGTATACGGAGTATAGGGTTATCTTACTATTCTGATTAATTCCTAATCAATCTGATTGAAAACATATGTATTCCTCATGATAAAGTTACTGCAGTAGTACCGGATGGTAAAAGCGCTGTCTTCGAAATACACCATATGTGCGCGCAAGTGTACACAGGGTAAGTCTGACGATGCCCACGAGGGCGTCCATGTTACGGCAAGTTTACCATTGTATACGAAAGTCTCGGTTACAAATACCCTACCACCGGCAAATTACTCGAAAAGACCTGACAGCATATGCCACGTGAATGGTATGCAAATAGACCATTCGTTCTCTAAGTAATGTGCTCTAACCTATTACACAAAATACAAACCATTATTACTCCAACTGAACGAATTCGCAGGGACTGGTAATTATTGATTACCTTGAAATTCGGAACTTTGCTGTCGCCGGAGTTGATATAGTCGACGAAATCTGGTACTTGGTTCATGTACCGCCCTTCAGCAGATTAGCCTTGATTCCCGCGAGGAGGTTCTACAGTCATCTTGTAGCCTATGTCAAAGAAGCATGGATTTAACTCATTCTTATTGACTGAATGAGTGAGCGTGCGATTGAATGAATGAGAGAGTTGGTGTGTTAAGTGGATGAGTTATGAGAATTAGTAGAGAGTGGAAAATAAAGAAGCTTGTGGGGATGTCGTGAGAATATAACTTGAAATAGTTGCGGTCTTATGGCTCAATGGTCGGTTTAAACTCGTATTGGCCTTTTTCTTTTCTATTCTTTATTAGCTAAAATAATCAAATAAATGAATGGCCGAATGGGTGAGCGAATGAGTGAGTAAAAGAGTAAGGGAGTTAATAATCGATTGAGTGAATGAGTGATTGTACCGTTCTGCAGCAGCGCGGACGGGGAAGTGCGGCGAGGGCGTGGAAGTGAGCCACAGGCGGAAGTCCCTTGTGCACCTGCTCGGGCGCGATGTGTTCCACGTCTCCATTCCAGCACTCGGCATCCACGACGAGACAGGTGGCAGTTCTGACACAATAACTCAACACTCACTACAAATCCTGTATTATACTACTACTCCAAGCAACTTTATATTTTTTTTAAATCATATTCCTTGTAAAACACGTTCAAATATATTTTTGCAAAATGTGTGATTTCCATCAGTACGCGTTTTTATGATTTTTTGTTATGAACAAAATGTGAGCTCCTAGAAATTTCGATTTCTTAAATAATAGTGTTATAAGATATCGCTTAAAACACGTAATATAGAATTTCTATGCGATTGTTTGGGTGTGACGGTATGGTACCTGGAAGAACACCCAGTTGCCCGAAGTCGCATCCGACCTTCATCATGGCCTCGGCGAGCGGGCCCTGCCCTGCCCCAGCGAGATGCTCTCGAAACGCTTGTTCATCTTCATCTTCGCCGCGAACTTCATTAAGTCTGAGCGGAGTTACACATAAAAAAATACTATATAGTGTCCAAGCTTTCATTTGCATTACATAAGAAAGTAACCTTCGTTTCCTTTAAAATCGGCTGCCCATCGTCGATTTTTCATAAAATAATGATATTTAACGGTACCTAAGTAAAATAATAATACATGTAATAATATAACATAATAATAAACATGTTATCGAATGAATGACAGTTGATGATTACCACCAACTATGCACGTTCAAATATTTTAGATCCTAGTTATTGGAAAGGGAAAAGACTCGAGGAGATAAGGGTCACCAGCCTTCAGCCACATTAATAAACAATATGCAGTGCGTCGCAGTACCTGCGGCGGGGTCGGTGCCGGCGGACAGCACGAAGATGATGGGCGCGAGCGGGTCGGACCTCGGCGTACAGCGCCGCCAGGTCGGCCGGCTGCGGCTCACTACGAAGCGCGCGCCCAGCCCGCACACCACGTAGTCCTGACACAGACCATGACGCTGGTGCACCGGAGAGAGGGCATGCGCCCAACAACATTACTAAACTAAAAATGGCCGTGCATCTGCTCCACAATTTAACAATGTAGTTTCGATACAATGCCAATGACGACACCGATGTATCAGATGCGATCCCCTCTTGAATATTTTTGCATATAATTCATACATCGAAAGTTGATAGCACACAGGTAACCACGCGATATACTGTATCTGTATCAGCCCATACACGTCCCACTGCAAGGCACGGGCTCATCTACAATCGAAAGTACGCTTAGATTATATACTCGTCTAGATGACAACATCATACCTCACCGCACGGCTCAAATACGTCTCACGTACGTCAGTGTCATTTGAACTACATATAGATAACGTGCTCCCGAAAACATAATTAATCATGCCGGTTTGTGCTGTCGAATTGTATCGCAATTATGTGGAAAAACTGTATAATAATACCAATATCACTTTCTATCGTTAACGTTATTGTTAAAACCACATATTATTGAAAGAAAAACATGAACTTTTAATTCGTTATTTTGAGTTTCATTGGCCTGTGTTGTCAATTTATTACTAGGAAGATTGTTGAATCTATGGGAGATAAAACACAAATATCATTACATCATATTTCGATCAGAAGAACAACAAGAAGAATGGCATTATTTGTTTAATGAGTAAATAATAACTTACCTACAAAATATGAATGAAAACCCATGACGTCATGCACTTTATAGTAATTTTGTAAGTTCTTTCTAATATTTTTAGACTTCCTATGGATTCCGTACTAGCAAATTGCTGGAGACATTACACAGCAGAAACGAAAAGAAGACCATTCGTAGCTCACAAGACTTCAGTCATGTGTCCGAACATTTTACTTATGATGAATTATATTTGCATAAATACAGAAATCAGATAACAGCCCAGGCAATAAATCCAAGAGTTAATTCTATTCGGAAACAAACACTAGGAGATGGGTTTAGATCTTTATTGTTTTTACTAAAATGCGTTATAAATATAATTAATAGTATGATTACTTTAAATAAAGAAAAAAATATTTTATTTAACCTATTATGTTTATCAAATAATGGGGAAAAGTTAAGTTAATAATCTGGAGTAGGCATCCCTAAACACACACACCTTGACAGTTGGATTACAATAATTACACGACCGGTACTCACACATATCAAAGAAAGTGAGGACAGTTTTAGCGCATCGTTTGTTGGTATTGCTCAATCTAGACGAGTATATAATCTAAGGAGAGTACGATTGATAGCGGTTAGGTCATATAGTCTACCACGCTGGACTAATGCGGGTTGGCGGACTTGAATACCATATTAATTCATGCAAATCGCTTTGGTATGCAGGTTTCCTCACGATGTTTTCCTTCCACCGTTTTAGTGCATGGTGACCATCAATACACACATGACTCCGAAAAGTCAAATACGATACACGACTCTGCGAAATATATTTTATGGTGTGCTCTGTTATCACTGTGCTAAGGCGTGTAACATACTCACCTGCAAACCAGGTACTAATTTGTCAGGCCCGTAAGCATTTCAACACAAGCAACTTCTGGAAGACATCCAGTTGCGTGTCCAACGGCTTCGGGTACGGCAGCCTGAAACATTCACTTCTTATCAATGAACACTTTGAGATGAACTAACGAGTAGAAGGCGATTGCTATGCAACTTATGTTAGAAGGAGCCCGAACTGACGAAACTAAGTTGCAGATTCTAGCACACAGTTTGGGTTTTGCCATAGTATAAGGGTTTATTCGATTCTAATGGCAAGAGACCTTTCAAATGCTGAAAGATTTATAAATTCGACTGAATGCATAATTTTACCGCGTTACCCCAATGCTTAATTAACAATGAAAGTAAAAAAATAAGGTTTTACTGGTGGTAGGTCTCTCATATGTGAGAGACTGCCTGGGTGGGTACCACCGCAATGTCTATTTCTCCCGTCAAACAGCAGTTTAAATGCACTGTTGTGTTTCGGATTGAAGGGCATTGTAGCCAGAGTAACTACTGGACATATTGAGACTAAACATCTTATGTCTCAGGATGGCGAGCGCAGTGGAATGCCAAGCATTGCTTGTAATTCAAGGTGTTGTTTGGTTTTGCTACTGTTCATGAGCGGTCGCATCGCTTACCATCAGGCGAACGGCATGCTCGTCTCGTCATTCACAGCAATAAAAAAAGGTCTAATTATAAGAAGGCAATACTTATGCGGGGTTCAGCGCCTCATAGTAGGTCTTGAAGAACTTGATGTGTTGCAGGAAGTCGTCGGTGACGAAGCTGCGCATGGTGGGCAGCGCCGCCAGCTGCTGCATGTCCAGCCACATGCGCTCCGACACCCACTTGGGCTCGGGGTTCTCCAGCTCCTGCCGAACCACTCACCGATATCACCAGGCTTACTCGTGGAGATAGGAAGCTGTGCAACACACTAGGCTTTCTACTGTGGGTACCATAGATATAATGAAGGAAATGTAAACAAATAATAAAAATATAAGTACATTTCTTCATGTGTGTTATGTCTGTAACTATGGTAGCGGTTGTTTGTCCTATTATTTAAATTATATCTTATTTTTTCTCTTGCATCTGGTGTTTTTTTTCCATAACCTATCAACACAAGTTAGTATCATAAATGTGATATGACGAGAGATGTTCGTTGCTAGAGTTTTATTCGTATGTATGTGATTTTGCTGTTGATTAATGATTCGTTTCTCGTATGTATTCCGTCGCTTCCACGCGACTGTGTTATTCGAGTATGACGTGGTTGGCAGTACATAATGTCACACGCGAGACGTCACCTGCTCGACCTTGCCGCCGTTGAGCAGGAAGTGGAACTCCGTGGCGCGGATGGTGGCGCGGTCGAGCAGCACGCGCGCGCACACCAGGAACGCGAACAGCAGCTTGTGGCGCTCGAACAGGCTGCGGCACACGTTCACGTACACCAGGAACGTCATGTGGTTGATTATTATCTCCACGCGCTCCACGATGTCGTCTGAACACACACACATGCCTCTATCATGCATCTGCTGTACCGTTCGACAGGTATTCTCACCTACAGCTCAAAATTTATCCAAAAAAATTACGAGTAACCAACAATTATTAACTTCCAGCCTTATTCATAAACAGTTTCAAACCTATTTAGTTATCGAATGTTTTGTCCCTTTCGAATGACTTTTGAATTCAGTTTGAGCGAAGAAAATAAATTTTTCGGTATCTAAAATAGGATTTAAAACTATCTATGAATAAGGCCGTTTGTGTCAAATTAATGTATTTAAAAATATCATATTAATCATCCGAGATTGAAAGTAGAACTCCAGATTCAGTAGGATGGGTTTTATAATAACCTGGAACGGAAAAAAAGGTTCGCGAACTACGAATGGCTACTTACCCCTGTCGACTACCTCGAGAATACATGGCAGAGTTTAGTAATCAGTTTGTGATGATATAGCAAGTGAGGTCCTGACCGTTGGGCTCCGTCTCGGCCATGCTGCGTATGAAGAGCTTGACGAACCACTCGAGCGAGTACTGGTACATGGGGTCCACGTTGGACATGCCGGACAGACAGAAGAACAGGATCTGTCCGCGGTTGGCGACGGGCACGTACCCGCCGCGCGCCTCCTCGATCTCCAGCGTCGTGCGCTCCATGTCCGCCACTTTTATCTGAACACAGTTGTGTCATCACCATCGTCTTCAACTATACGAAATTTATTGAATATAGACCATATGCATTTTAACAGTGATTTGTTCCTATTCGAGCAGTGATCGTTTGACAGCGTTTGTTAGGTCGTATGTTCAATTTTGGATGTACCTACTTTAAACGCAGTAATACCATGCTAATGAAAATATTCATAATCCAATGCTACTTCTATAGATAAAAGAAATTGATGAAACAATAAAATAAGACATAGAAGGACATAAATATTTTTTTAGATTCCTCCGCAAAAAAAGCACATATTGTAGGAGATAGTTTGAAACATTGTGACTAACGAGTATCTCGGCGCTCTTGATCTTGATGGCCTCGAGCGTGAGTATGAGCGGCAGGTCGTCGACGGGCGAGCCCTCGGAGTTGGAGAGGCCGTAGAGGATGGCGGCCTGCATGTCTGCGAGCTGCGCCGCCATGTGCGCGCGCGACACGATGAGCGCGCCGCGCAGTTCCTCCAGGTCGGGCCGCTCCTGCGCCACCACCAGCGACAGCAGCTGCTCCGCCAGCCCGCTGCACGCACGCACACACACACACACACACATTGTGCCAGTCCTGACACACTCAACATCATGTCACGGATGTCTGAACCTTGAACGACTGTCGATGTCTCAACAATCAGATACATATCAAATATTTGTGTCCATACGGGAATAGAACCGGCTATTGACTTAAAAGTTAAAATATTAGCATAATAAATTGGTAATTGCATTGCAACGCTATACAAAAAAACATTCTCCACCTCACAGGTCGACGACGAAACGCGTTGCACATAGAGACTGCCAAGTTTTACAAACTTGTATTTGTATTGATTGCCGCTGTTTCAAATGATATTTTCTACCAACAGTAAAAATAAAATGGGAGCACAAAATGACCTGGGCACGAGCGCGAAGTTGACGATCTGCACCTTGACGGAGGTCTCGGGCGTGTACTTGGGGTTGGGCAGCTTGGTGGTGATGTAGAGTCGGAAGCCTGCCATGTACGGGATCAGCGAGTCGCCCAGCTTCAACACCAGCTGGCCCGCTTGACGGAAATACTGACGCTGCATGCCAAATACGAATTTTCAAAGTATAATATGTACATCCTAAAATGAGGTAGATATAAATGTTTGTCATTGTCAGGTGGTAAAAGATTTATCATATATTTTTTTACGCCAAATGAAACTGTTAATGTCATATAAAATATTGACTATTAAAGATATGGTATTACAGTTTTGTTCATATCACTAATATTTGTAACACACTAGGTAAGGTTTCATTGAGTGAGGGTCAAAATGATTTAAAAATGGCATTAACGTGGAAGACTGTTTGTGTGGCAGTCTATACAGTAGTATGGTATGCCATGTGTGGTAGTGTACAGAGTGCGTGTATGTGCGTGCGCGTGCGTGCGCGTGCGTGCGCGTGCGTGCGCGTGCGTGCGTACCTTGAGCACGGGGTCGAGCGCGGGGTCGAGGTCCTGGCCGACGTTCTCGAGCAGGATGGGCTTGCCGAAGCGCAGCGCAGACTCGAAGCTGCGCAGCAGGTCGCGGTCGTTGGGCTTGCACACCACCAGACCCTCCAGCTTGCCCTACACCGTACAACACACTTTAACATAGCTGAACTTCACAGCCAGATTACTAATCAATAACATAGGTGCAGTGTGTACACGGAATTATTTACCAAAAGCTCACAAATTACTATTCACAATTATTTCATATTGAAAACTAGATAAGTCGTCAATGTGTATGTGTAACATATCTGTATGGGGGTACTTGTAAATAGGTTGACAGTTATACAGTTATTTGATTAAAGCAGTTTGAAATGTGCTAGCTGTGTGATTCAACGTCTTCACACTAACCGAAACCTTCTAATACATAACAATTGGCGCCGAGCGAATCCACTTTAAAAATGTATTCGAGTCTTGGTGCCTTGACTAGTTTTGACCACGTTACATGCGAGTGGAACATCTATAAGGCGCGATTAACGCAGTGGTTCATAGCAAACAACATCGACGATGCCACCGACAAAGGCTGATCTGCTTGAGTATCCTGGGTCACAACTCCGCTCTCCTCCACCACATCCTTTTTATAGGATTCATTTAGACTTTTTGGGACCATTTAATAATCAAATGTATTTAATTATAGTGGATGCTTTCTCTAAGTGGGTCGAATGCTATATATTGAATTCGTGTTACGGCACAAAAGCGGTAATTAATAGAATGTATGATTTGATGTCTAGGGTAGGTATACCTCATACGTTGGTGACCGATAATGGAACATCTTTTACATCCCGTGAATTTGAAGCGTTTTGTTCACTAAACGGAATTAAGTCTTAAAAGTTTATTATTACAAAGTAATGGTTCTCCGGTACAAGAGAAAATTGCAAAGTTTCTTTTCGACTATAGGAACTCCAAGAGTAGTACGACTGGCAAATCACCCGCGGAGCTGCTATACGGCCGAACTTTGAGGTCGCGGCTTGATTTCCTTAAACCGCCAATCGTCTCTTCGTCGTCATTGGATGTTTCTCATGCGGTGCGAAAAAATCAGGCTTCACAGATTAAATACAGTGCTGGAAAACAAAGGACCGACTTTAAAATCAACGACCGAGTTTGGGTAAAGAGATTTTTCGGAAACAATAAATATTGCTGGATAGAAGGTGTAATAAAAGGAAAATATGGAAAAGTCATGTTTTCAGTTTGGATCCCAGAACTGCATTGCGAGATTACGCGACACATCAATCAGATTCGATGTTTTAAAGAAGATGTACATAAAACTCATCAATCCCATGAGTGGGAACTCGAAACGGTGCCCAAAGCAATACATCCAAGAATACGGAAGAGGAGAGCGGAGTTGTGACCCAGGATACTCAAATCAAAATCAAAATCAAAATCTTTATTTGTCAAACATGAGTATACATACAGAGCATGCAAGGTGTTCAAATATAAAAAGCAGATCTATCATGTTTGGCCTTAATGGCGTACAAATATTTAAAACTTATAACTATATTACTTAAAATGAAAAATATATCTTATTTAAAACTTAATAAACAAATAATATATCATAATGCTATCATCAATTTTACCTTCTTATTATGCTTAGCCCATTAAAAAAAATCAAAATTATACTTATTTCAATATTAATTACATTTGTTTGCTAAAATTTATCATTTAAAAAATCTTCGATACTGTAATATGCTCGTTTTTCTAAAAGGAGTTTGAGGTTTCTTTTTAAAGTATGAGTATCCTGCTCCCTCCAACTTTTAGGTAACTTATTAAAAATTATAGGTGCCATGCAGAAGATACTTTTATGCATTAGCGCCGTTTTTGATCTACACAAGCTTAGCATAGAATTATCGCGTCTGTTGCGTCTGACGACATCTGATAGACGTGGAAATAGTTGCGGATTCTTTTTGGTAAACATAATAACTTCTAAAATATAAATACAGGGCACGGTTAATATTTTATGTTTTATAAAAAAGGGTTTGCACGTATCTGTTGATTTTAAATTAAACATACTCAAGCAGATCAGCCATTACCACTTCGAAAAAATAGTAGTAGTAGTCAGGAAGGCGATCATACAGCGAGCACCGAATCTGCGATGTCCTCATCTGATCCAGGATTCATGGCAAACAGTCCAGGGCCATCGACCCCGCAGACTTCCGAGATCGAAGTCACGAGAAACGTATCGCCTCAGATAAATTAAAGATCTAAGCGTCGCATTGTGCCAGTTAATTATAAACAGTTCTTTTAGAGATAGTGTGTAAGTCTACAAGGGGGAGGAAGTGTAACATATCTGTATGGGGGTACTTGTAAATAGGTTGACAGTAATACAGTTATTTGATTAAAGCAGTTTGAAACGTGCTAGCTGTGTGATTCAACGTCTCCACACTAACCGAACCCTCTAATACATAACAGTATGTATGCGTATTTGCCTTTACAGTTTTGTCTACGCTATTAAGGTGTTTTTTTTTTCTGTAGTCTTAAAGGAACTAGAGTGTGGCTCTCGACTTGTTTCTGATATGACTGACTGAACCATCGTGACGTGACTTGGATCTCGCATTAAAAATCAGCGCTGCAGTACCTATTACTTACACAATACCGAAGCATTTAGGTGAATGCGAGGTCCATTGTTGACGCAGTGATAATTATTTTAAGTTTTTGTGTTTTACCTTCTTTGTTCGTATATCTGTCACTGTCCCACAATAAATTATTTCTTTTCTTTATGTATGTGTTTGGGATGTGTGGCGTGTATTGTGTACCATGGTGCGTATCCACTTGTTGGCCTGCGTCTGCGGGTCGATGATGAGCGGCCAGCGGCGCGAGTTCCACATGAGCACGGCGGACTCCACGGAGAGCGGGTCGCGCGGCAGCCCGTACATCTGCCACGTGCTGCACACCACGCGCATACTACACTTCACTACTACACTACCAGTACATATATATATTTTTTTATTGCAGTGAATGGCGATATGAGCATGCCGTTCGCCAGATGGTAAGCGATGCGACCGCTCATGAACAGTAGCAAAACCAAACAACACCGTGAATCACAAAGCAAGGCATTCCACTGCGCTCGCCATCCTGAGACGTAAGAAGTCTCAATATGTCCAGTAGTTACTCTGGCTTTAATGCCAATATGATTCTCCCTATCCTATAAATCAGTTATACCTAATATATTGTAGAAATTAAGTACTGTGTATTACTATACTTCTCATAAGCTATTTAATTTACCTACGTGACCAATAAATTTTCCGTTAATTTCATTTCACACTTTACACTACACTTTACTGGTGATAAATCTCTCTTATGAAAAAGGGAGCCTGGGTAGGTACTACCCTAATGTTGATTTCTCCTGCCAAACAGCAATGAAATGCACTGTTGTGTTCCGGTTTAAAGGACATTGTAGCCAGAGTTACTACTGGACATAATGAGACTTAACATCTCATGTCCCAAGATGGCGAGCGCAGTGGAACGCCAAGCATTGCTTTGTAATTTATTTTATTTATTTATTATTTAATAAAAATATATACTCATAGGAACTATTGTAGTGTCCTGCCAAAATGTACAAACAGTTTGACTGCAGGATCGGAGTTTAAACATGTAAATACATATTTATACTCGTAAATCAGGGCAAATTGGCTAAATAATAATGCACTAATTGTCATGGTGTTGTTTGGTTTTGCTATTGGCTATCGAGTGGTCGTATCGCTTACAATCAGGCTAATGCAGGCATGTGTCACCGTTCATTGCAAAAAAGAGTACACACTGGAAAACACGGTACTCAAACAACCGAATGTACGATTGAAAGCACTTAGGCTATGATCTCTTACGATGGCTCAGTACCGCTGTGACGTAATTGGATTTACATATAAATTGTTGTAAAATGTCGGAGATTTTCACTATCTTATAGACATATACAGGGTATATCAAGACTGCTACCGAAAACGAAGCCGGGTGGTAGTTTAAGCGGCTTCAGACACAATGCAACAGAAAAAGTTGAAAAAAAAAGCGACAATTTTTTTTTGTTATTTTTTTCCTATTGCCATATTTGGGTGGTAAATACATTTTTTCCTAAAATAATAGTGTATACCCTTTTATTTATAAATACTCTAAGGTATAAAAGAGTTTAAATTATTATTTTAGCAAAAACTATGGATTTACCACCCAAAAATGACGATATTTAAAAAATCATAAAAATAATTGTCGCGTTTCTTTGCGAAATTTTTAATTGTATTATGTTTGTAGTCACTAAAACTACCACCCGGCTTCGTTTTCGGTAGCAGTCTTGAGATACCCGGTATAAGTATACTAGTCCATCTTGGTACTCTCGGTTGTAGAGACGACTCGTCAACAGTGAATAGTTATGGGCTGTGTAGGCAACATTTATTTTAGTTTAAAAACCCATGTAAACATACACATAAATATATAGAAATAAATAAATAACCAATAAACAGACAAACCAAAATTAATATTACTATAAAATTTTATATAGATAACGCCGTGCCATTTTTTATAACGCTAGCGGCCGGCGCTCTTTTGTTTAGGCCGGTACCTGCTGCGTGACGTCATTTTGGGTTCGTTTTTTATGTATTGGGCTGTATGCGGTCGTCCGGCCAGCTGATCTACAGCTGACCGCCAGTCGCATTTTATTCGCTGGACGACGAACTACTCATTACTAAATTGTTTTTTTGCGATAGTGATTAAGTGTTGCCTTTCTTGTATTTAAATATCTTTGTGAACTGGACTATTAAAAATAGTTACTGCTAGTAGCGTGTCTAATTTGTGCATCCGACGTACCTAAAGGCTGGTACAGTACATATCTACTATATACTACCACTAAATAATTTCTGCAATATACTTGGATCTCAAGTGTAGACATCTCTACTACATGATCATGCACAACACGTTTCAAAGCGTAACTATTAAATAACGATTAAAAATACTTGGTTAAAGAATATGGTCATAAACTAAGGCTGTACTCCGGTACAGCCTTAGTTATTTGTTGAGTTATGATTTCCGAATCATTACTCAACAAATATCTCATTTCAATGTAACTAATAATAATAATAATGTAATAAACTATTTCGAATCGTCAATTCATAGTACCTAATACTGCTTTAGATCGTATTATAGCTGAGAAGGTAAACAAAGCAAAATATTCCTCGGTAACAAAAAATGTTTTGTTTCCTAAACTTGCATATAAATTCTTATGTAATATTTTTACAACATTCCCAAATTATTACGGGTCACAAAAAAATTGCAAAAATGTGGGTTTTATTACAAAGTCTTATTTTTATCATTTTCTATCTCTGGCATAAAACTAATCCTTCTAAAAGTTGTGATAATTCTTTTTTTTATATTTGTGAAATCCGGTATATGTATTATATTCATTAAAAATATTATCGTAATCTCATCCGTAATCTTTCGATAGACTCTCACACCGGGGTCAGGACGAGCTAATTTCGGCTCAATATCTGTACTCTGTAAAGGGCTCAGTTCCCTGATATAAATCACCCCAATTTTAATATGAAATACAGCGGCATCATTGTTCTGTACTCATCGTTGGATTATTTCGAACTCGAGAGGACCCTCCACTCGCGCGGTATAATATTTATGGCTTTGTAGCAATAAAAATGCAGTAATAATATTCACTTATCAGGGCGCCATAAATCGTACATCGATGTATATCAGATAAGCGGCGGTGACTAATGTAATGATGACAATAACATGCAGTAGCCGCAGATAGTGACTTCTAATTTCTAATTTTATCTACATATAAATATAAATTACAATTTTGCAAATAAACACAACCAACTGTCACTTACAATAAATTTCTGGTACACAGTAATTTAATTTCTATATTGTGGGTGCCAGAAGTATTTCAGTGTTTAACATAGACAAATATAGAACTGCGTATTGATTAAATATTTTTCTTGGACTGAGATCGAATTCTCAAAATGTTATTTAAAAGCCGTTGTATAATTTCAATTAGAAGTAATAAAATAGACACAGGAATTAAGCAATTTTGTTAGCGTGTGCGTGCGTGCGTGCGTGCGTGCGTGTGTGTGCGTGCGTGCGTGTGTGTACGTGCGTGCGTGCGTGCGTGTGTGTACGTGCGTGCGTGCGTGCGTGTGTGTACGTGCATGCGTGCGTGCGTGTGTGCGTGCGTGTGTGCGTACCGGATCTGCACGGCGTCGCCCAGCACGGAGAGCGGCGTGGCGCCCGCCGTGTGCGGCACCGCCACCGCCTGCCACCAACGAGACTTCACTACACTACTCACCACCACCACATCATGCTGCAACCCAGCAGGCGACTCACTACTCATAATGCAGCCATGGGACTGCCGTCTTATGCCATTCGCTTAGAGTATTTATACAGGGTATATCAAGACTGCTACCGAAAACGAAGCCGGGTGGTAGTTTAAGCGACTTCAGACACAATGCAATAGAAAAAATTGCAAAAAAGAGCGACAATTTTTTTTTTGTTATTTTTTTCCTATGACCATATTTGAGTTGTAAATGTATTTTTTTCCTAAAATAATAGTGTATACCCTTTTATTTATAAACAATCTAAGGTATAAAAGTGTTTAAATAATTATTTTAGCAAAAACTATGGATTCACCACACAAAAATGACGATATTTAAAAAATCATAAAAAATAATTGTCGCGTTTCTTTGCGAAAATTTTAGTTGCAATGTGTTTGTAGTCAAACTACCACCCGGCTTCGTTTTCGGTAGCAGTCTTGAGATACCCGGTATATAGAGGGAGCGCTGTCATACATTTGCGACTTCAAAAACGTAGATATTTTCTTGTTCGTTATGTTGGTAGTACTGCTATATTAATGTTACCGATAAATGAATTTTCCACGAAAAATATATAAATAAATAAATAAACGGAAATTCATATATTCACGTTACATTGTTTTTAGCTACCATAATACAAAATATTAATAATAAATGAAAAAATAAGACTCACTCTTGGCTTATTATAATTTATTTCGCTCCAAATTCAAATATTTTATATTTTTTACATAAAAATTATTCCGAAACTTTTTCGGAATTTCAACAATTTAATTACTTGCAACATTGAATAAAAAGGCGTTCGAAAATTCAAAATATGAATGTTTTTCTGTAAAATGATTTAAATTATTTCTATTTAATTAAGAAGAAATTGGATTTATTGTCGATGATAAACGAATACACAGTTAATAATTAACCCCTAAAATAAATTTGGATGGTATTCGATAGCGCTAAACTACATTTTTTGATTTTTCTTTTTCATGTAAGTCATGCGTATTCCAAGCTGTCACAATTCACACTGGATGTAGAGAAGAGAAAGGTGGCCCCGGCACCACCATTTTTATCTACGTTTTTGAAGTACCAGCGCTCCCTCTATATATATATACTCTAAGGCCATTCGATACTCTGTCTGTACGGCATTTGCGCTTACCATCTGGTGTAGTGTGGTCACTATTCCGCGCAAGTATAAAAATATGTATTACACTTCTACCATATCCAACCATTGCTAACCCATTTAATGTTTTTATCATTATTGTAGATCGGTATAATATCACTCCATTGCCAAACGATCCTATAGCTAACCATAGCTCATTATCAAGTTTGCCAGAATAAAACAAATAACATTATTTTTGTAAATCCGAAGTTCGGTCGTTAGAATTATTTTTACTTGGACATAATTTCAAAAATAATCAATTAATCGTTGTTACAGTCACCGATACTATAAATATGCATAAAAAATGGTGTTGCAACTACTGGAGTGAGATAATAAACTACGCTGAGTGTTCACCTGCATGTGCTCCATCCAGCTGGCGAGCAGCTCGCGCCGGTACTCGTCCGTGAAGGGCGTCACGTACCCCACCGCGCCTGCGTCAATATGCGCTAGTTGCAACATCTAAATCAAATCTAATCTAAATATTCTTTAATCAAATAACATTTCACAACATCTTTTGAAGCATTAATTTCTGCTACCATCGTGAAGTAATCTCAGATCTATACATTTTCAATGGTATAAAAAATATCGCCAGCCCACTATAATAAAGCGGGGCAGACTATGGATTAAGCTTTCCTAACCGAACAAAATTAGTGTTCGAACGTTAAACGTCCACATATAAGGTTTAAAAAATTCACTTCTAAAATTCAATATTAATCTCTATTAAACATATCATTTACTCCGAACTTATAAATAAATAAATAATAATAAATACACCCAACAGTCACATACATAGTCCTGACCCCACACTAAGATCGAGCCTTGTGTCGTGGGTATCAGGAACTACGAGAGACTTTTCGGTCTCACAAACACCCAGACCCGGAAGAAATATTTGTGGGCTGCACAAACATTTCTCTCGATGCGGGGATCGAACCCGCGGCCTCTCGTTTCACAGGCGGCGTCTAACCAACTGCGCTACGGAGGCTGTCGAGATTAACTTAATCTAAGATTACAACGTACAAAAAGAATTCGAAAATTATATAAAGTATTTAGGCATATTCGTTCAGTTTTACGTACGACATACCAACATTCATAGTCGTCTCGGAGTGTAACCATCCAGAGTATTCAAAACTAAGGTTGTTAATGGTAATGGTGCATAAATATCTGGTCTGAATGAGACAGTATGTGAGGTGTGTAAGAGAGTAAAGGACACAGACATGCGCTGAGCAGGATGTCTCCGATGAGGTTGACGATGGCCACGTCCAGGTCCTTGATGGTCTTGATCCAGCGCACGCGCTCGCTCGACAACCCGTTCAGTAGCCTGCAACACATACACAAACATACATACATACGTACAAATTGTGTAACTTAGAATCTTACAGTGAATCCACACTAGTACTTAAATAAACCGGTTTAGACAGAGTGTTACAAATTACTGCGCCTAATAACTAAAGACAGGATCATTTACATATTATGCCATTGCATGTTTACTCCATTTTCGGTAATCATTGCATGATTTGCCTAAAATCTTCTGAACTAAAAATCATGAACTATCACAATTTTTTGAAGACACGAAACTATACGTTGCCCGTCAAATATTTGCAAACCACAAGTCTTGTAAAACGCACTCACCCGCTTATGACTATTATAGATTAAAACTTTATTCATTTATTGGTGGTAGGTCTCTCATAATATGTGAGAGACCGCCTACCAGGTACCACTTTAATGTCTATTTCTCCCGCCAAGCAGCAATGTAAATGCACTGTTGTATTTCTGTTTGAAGGGTATTGTAGCCATAATAACTACTGGACATATTAATACTTAACATCTGTCTCAGGGTGGCGAGCGCAGTGGAATGTCAAGCATTGCTTTGTAAATCAAGGTGTTTGGTTTTGCTAGTGTTCATGAGCGGTCGTATCGCTTACCATCAGGCGAAAGGCATGCTCGCCTCGCCTTTCATTGCAATAAAAAAAACACCTAATTAATGGCATATAAAGTAATTCAACTTTGAGTGAATACGTAATTTACTGATATTGTGCTGATTTAGTAATAAAAAATATGTCCTAAAACTTAACATTTATGTTGCATATTTCATCAGTTGTCGTGCATATTTTGACCTTTAAATGCATTTAATCCGGTCTCTACTAATAACAACCACACATTTACATACCTTGTATTAGCGTAACGCATTTTTATGCACAATATTGTATAATTTATTATTATCATTTAATAGCCTTGGATATCTAAAACCTAACACAAAATTACATAGTTTAAACTAGTTTTATTTAGATAATGAAAACAGTTAATGTATGTTAGCAACCAGTTGATAATTTCGGTACGCCAGGCCGTAGCAGAGTGGCGCAGTGGAAGCGTGCTGGGCCCATAACCCAGAGGTCCGTGGATCGAAACCACGCTCTGCTATCTACACTTTTTTTATATTAAATTGTCTATTTTCTTGGAAATTTCGTCACTTAACGCTGGATTCAATATAAAAAAATCAATTTCTTTTGTTTTTATTTCCATCTAACTAGCTCTGGAACATAATGGCACTTAGAAGTACTAAAATATTCTTTACAAGATCATAAATCACAAGCAATTTTTTTATTAAAAATAAGCATAAAATGCGTTGCATCTACTGCATACATTCAAAGCGACGAAACTTGCAAAATAAAATAAAGCTGCTAACGCCATCTAGCGGCTCATAGCTGTTTTAAAAGCGCTACCTATATTGGTAGTCTTTACCAAGTACAACAGTCCTTTTATATTCTCACATATGCCACCAGAGTTCAATGTAGTCACACTAGAGCATCTACACAATCATGTCAGCTTGTTCATACAATTATGAACACAATATACTCATCATGATAGAAATTAAAGGCAAAATAAATATACGATAAAAAATTGCAGATCTATATGTCATTTGACAGCCTCCGTGGCGCAGTTGGTTAGACGCCGCCTGTGAAACGAGAGGCCGCGGGTTCGATCCCCGCACCGAGAGAAATGTTTGTGTGGCCCACAAATATTTCTTTCGGGTCTGGGTGTTTGTGAGACCGAAAAGTCTCTCGTAGTTCCTGATACCCACGACACAAGACTCGATCTTAGTGTGGGGTCAGGACTATGTATGTGACTGTTGGGTGTTATTTATTTATTTATTTATTTATTGCAAATGTTATAATTTTCATTCATGATAATCTATGTTTTTTTTTAAATTGGAATTGCACCTTTATGTACTGTGGTCGCTATACAGGTGCATGTATAAATCTAGTTAGTAAAAAAATACCATGTCTTTATCGAAATCCTTGTGGGAGGCGTATGTTCAGTGGACTTTCTGTGGTTGAAGAGATAGAGCGAGTATAGTATAGTGTGGCGAGTGTGCACCTGTTGGCGCGGTCCATGCGCGCGAGGCACTGGTTGATGTCCTCCTCCATCTTGCGCTTCTCGTCCTCCTTCTCCTGCAGATACGCGTTGAGCTTGGCGATGCCCTCCAGTAGCGCCTGCATCTTCGCCTTCGCGTTCGCCAACATCGCTGTCACACACACACATATACTAAATCATATACCTACTAGATAGACTGCCTCGGTGGCGTAGTTGTACTAAGGTATGGTTACAAAGCTGAGGTCTCGGGTTCGAATCCCGGGTTGGGCAAAGTGATATTGGATTTTTCTATTCATTATCAGCCCAGAGTCAGGAATTTGTGCCCGATACGACGATAGGCTCGCCACCTATCACATCATGGGACGGAACATACAAGGCGAAATGTGGGTGTCCTGGCACCTCTGCCTACCCCTTCTGGGAAAAAGGCGTGCGTTTATGTATGTATGTATGTATATATGCATATACCTACTATTACCCCAGTCACATTAGGTTAAAAAGAGGTCAATCTCGGAATGAAAGCAAATAAGCTGAAATTGGTATAAATCTTTGTTTTGTCGTTCTAAATATTGTCTCAAAAGTCACCATTGCTATCGTGTCCGCATCTTAAGATATTCAAGGTCAAAGATCGTCCAATCGGTTTTTGCGAATATCTCGGTTCCTATTGCTCAAATGAGATTTGTATTTATTATTAAAGTTGTAAAGTTTAATATTCTCTACAACTTTGGTTAACACTTTTTTCCATACAACCAACCATTTTTGAGATAGAGCGCGAAGAGTGCGCAGCGTATAGTCATACTCGTATACGTATATGCGCTTATGCAAGGTCAAGCGTCAAAAAAGGTTCAATACATAATTATTTCACCCTTGAGTAGTTCAAGTAGCGACTTGAAGTTTATTCGGGACGTTCATAAAATGAGAGAAGAAGCAATATAAATAAAAAAATCCAGTACAATTGGTTATCTAGGGTAGTTAGGTTAAGTTCAGGTAAAACATATTGGTAAAGGAAATACGATATTATGTGTGATGTATTTATGGGTGTGTGTCAGTTTGGTCGCGTACCCTCGACGGCGTTGAGGTCCCTGGTGGCCTGCTCGAGCGCCGCCTTCTTGGGCGCCACGGCCTTGTTCACGTGGTAGAACTTGTACATGGCGTGCACCCACATGCACAGCGACATGCACGCCTTCGACACCTGACGCAAATATATATGTGTGTATTATATGACACTCAAATATCAATTTCTTTTACAACCGGAAATAGTGAAAAACTAGGCATATTTTAAAAGTTTAAATTCATATTTATTGATAGTCAAAACTATAACAAATGAAATAATTCGTTAGTTTAGTAGATCTAGCACCGCTCTCCAGAACAGTATACGGTGCGAGGTACATTACCTTAGCGATTTTGGCGGGCTCATAGTCCGGGTTCTGCACGTATTTCTTGAGGTTCTTGATCATGTTCTCGGTGATGGAGTTCTTGTCGTACTTCATGAGCGACTCGAGGAAGGCGGTAGGGTCGGCCAGCATCTGCGAGCCCGGCTTCCAGTAGTTCAGCACCTTCTCGCCGAACGACGCGCCCGCCTCCTGCGCACACGTGCTAGCGATGCGGTGCCGTATCGTCACAATATATATGTATATACGGCTTTATTCATAGACAGTTTTAAACAAACCCTCTTGTAATTATCAAATGTTTTGTCTCCTTCCAACGACTTTTGATTTTAGTATGAGTGAAGATGACAAAACATTCAATAACATAAATATGTGTAAAGAAAAACCTCTTTTCTTATTGTATTTCATTTTCATATTTTTTATTTAAAAATCAGATGTCAATATGACACATTCAATTGTAGAATAACGTAACGGTAAATTCCCTTTGTTGAATAGTGTTAATTATTTTATGATAAATAGGCTTAAAACGTTGTTTCTTTAATTTTTACAGGTTTGTGTTTTAATTAGATTAGAATATGTCGTAGTATAAGGTAAATGTAAAACAAAAGTACTAATAAAAATTATCTTTAATTTTTACAGCAACACATTTCAAGTCTTTCATTTTCTATAATTGAAGAGATACAATAAAGATTATTACAAAACAACATTTTCTGCAAATATACCTATCAAATAATTATGGAGAAATTGAGATTTGATTTTTCTATGAAAGCGTCAGCTGACGGTAAATCCAATATTGTATGTATAACCTCCATAGCTACACCGAATGGACAAGTTTATGAAATACCAACCGAATATCAACCGGTTGATCTACATCAAGTTATAAAACATACTTCCAACTATACTAAGATAAGAAAGACATTGAGTAAAAGACACCAAACAAGAAAAATATGGATAACTTTGACAGGTGAGATATCAAAAACTTATCTTGATGAACAACAAAACCTGCAATTTAATGACTTTTATTTGGAAGAAATTTTTGAAAAACCTGATACTAAATGTGCACCTGACAACAGGAATGAAATGTTCGAAAAATTGTTACAAAATTTACTGGAAGAAAAACAAGGTAAAACAGAAACTCAGGATTTAGGTAAAGTTGCAAAAGATTTCATGATTGAAAAATTTACTGGTAGAAACACCAATACATACCAGTGGATTACAGCTTTCAACACAGAATGTGAACGTTTCCAAATCAATGACGATCAACAGAAAATCAAAATATTGAAATACTTTCTAGAATACTCCAGTTTAGATTGGTATAGCTGTATGTTGATGAAACTTACGATAGAGTCAGAATGGAAAAGGTGGGAAAAAAGTTTTTATGACACATTCACCAACAAAGGATGGTCCACAATTAGGTATGCCATTTCTTATAAATATCAAAGAGGTTCTCTTCTGGAGTACGCCCTAAAAAAAGAAAAGCTATTATTGGAAGTGAGAAAATCTATTGATACTGGTACACTTATAGATCTTATAGCATCCGGCTTGCCGAATTATGTAGCAGACAAAATTGCTAGAGAAAGCTTAAAACAACCGGAAGAATTGTATACTGAAATCGGGAAGTTAGAATATCTTGTAGAAAAAAATAAATACGACCAGAAAATATTGAAAGAATATTCAGGAAGTAAATTTAAAAAAAATGAAGAAATTAAACCATGCCAAATATGCATCAGAGAAGGCAAAGTAAAACGTTACCACCCCATAGACAATTGTTGGTTTAAACAAAAAATTTAAGAGAAGTTGTAAAAACAATAAAAAATTCAGAACTGGAACTAGAATTGAATGAAAAAAATCCAAAAAACTAGAAGTGCCACCATTAATAAAAGTCAAGTGACTGTTAAATGATAAATTGAATGTTTCAGGAATTTACGATTCTGGATCAAATGTTTCTCTAATTAACGCCAAATTACTGAAGATAAAACAAGAAACAACTAATGATGTGCAAATGGTAAGCTTAAAGACTATTAATGGTGAGAAGAAAATTAAAGGCATGGTAACATTATAAATAAAAATTTATGGATATTTTTATAGTAGATAATCATAGTTTCAAATACGATTTCCTCGTTGGTTTGGATTGTATAAAAAAAATCAGATTGATAAAAAATGAAGAATTAAAGATTTTACAATGTAACGATTCACATATGAAGAAAATAATCACAAATGGGGAAGATTTTATTTCATCCACGGACGCTATAAAAAAACAAGAAACTCAAAATATTAAGAAATTTGAAATAAATTTCAATGAACATATAAATTTTCATACATTTGAAGTATTGCTAAATCATTTAGATTCATATCAACAATCAGAAATTGATAATTTGATAGAAAAATACAAATCAGTGTTCGCAAAAGACAAATATGATATTGGAACTGTTCGAGATTATGAGGCCCACATTGACTTGATGGAAGATAAATATTGTTGCAAACGTCCATACAGATGCACAGTTGAAGATAGAAAAGAAATTGAAAGTCAAATATCGAAACTTTTGAAGAAGAATTTGATTGAATAATCTTACAGTCCTTTCGCTGCCCCTGTGACTCTAGCATATAAAAAGGAAGATGAAACAAAAACAAGGCTATGTATTGACTTTAGAGAATTGAATAAAATTGTCATCCCACAATCACAACCTTTCCCATTGATTGAGGACCTAATGGTGAAAACTGTAAATTGTAAGTATTTTTCTACTTTGGATATAAACTCTGCATTCTGGTCAATACCAATGAAAATTCAAGATAGATACAAAACTGCATTCGTAACACAGGAGGGCCATTTCCAGTGGACATGCTTACCATTTGGACTTAAGACTGCTCCAGCAAACTTTCAAAGGATATTAAGTAACATCATAAGAAAATACAAACTCTCAGATTTTGCAGTGAATTTTATAGACGATATTTTAATTGTTTCGAAAAATTTTGATGAACATATATTGCACATATCAAGACTCCTAGAGGCTATTCAAATGGAAGGCTTTAGACTAAAATTTTCGAAATGCATTTTTGCAAATAATTATGCCAAATATCTAGGTCATATAATTGAAAATAATACTATCAGGCCTCTAAAAGATTATTTAACGGCTGTCAAGAATTTTCCAATTCCAGAAACAAGGAAAAATATACGTCAATTCTTAGGAAAAATTAATTTTCATCACAAATTCATACAAAACAGTCCAATTATTCTAGACCCGTTACACAATTTATTAAGAAAAGATGTAAAATTCATATGGACTGCAAATGTCAAGAATCCTTTGATAAAATAAAAGCATTGTTATGTTCAGAACCAATTCTGAAAATCTTTGATCCCAATTTACCTATAAATATTTACACAGACGCCAGTATTAAAGGAGTAGGAGCAGTATTGAAACAAGAAGATGAAAATGGAGACATGAAGCCAGTTGCATATTTTTCAAAAAAATAAGTGAATCTCAAAAAAAATAAGAAAGCAATATATTTGGAATGTCTAACAATAAAAGAGGTTATTAAATATTGGCAGCACTGGCTTATGGGTAAAGAATTTATAGTATATTCAGACCACAAACCATTACAAAATATGAATATCAAGGCTAGAACTGATGAAGAATTGGGTGATTTGAGTTATTATTGTCTCGGTATAATTTTAAAGTAAAATATAATCCTGGAAAATCGAATATAGAAGCAGACTGTTTGAGCAGAAATCCAGTTCTAAAACCTTATGAAAATACTGATGATTTTTTAAAAGTAGTAAATTTAATAAACTTAAAAGATATAATAAACGATCAACACAAAAATGAGGACATACGACATGGGAAAAAGAAATTTATATTGGAAAATGAGATTTACTATAAACAGAATAAAAGAAACAAAAAATCATATTATCAGAAGAACTTAGCAAAGTATTAATAAAATATGTACACGACACTTATTGCCATATCGGAAGATCGCAAATGATTAGTAAAGGTAAAGGTAACACCATACTATATAGACTACAAGCCCGTGGCAAAAAGTGATGGGTCAAATGAACCACAAGGAGACCTATTTAGTAAGATACAGGGGCTTAAAATAATAATATTTAGCACTATGCCGTCACTTGTAAGCTGTCCGTCTGGATGCAGATGAGACTTCAAAAGTACAGTGAGAGGGTGTATATTTTGGTCATATATTTTTGTACGGCATTTCTACCATCGATAGATCCATGAAAAATAATAAGAAACACGTAGTGCCGTACAAAAATAGTGCGCTATAAATTCAGCAGAACGTTAGATATTCCGGAAATTTTCTTGGTAAATTTGGTCATTTGATTTTATACGGCATCGTTTCATACAATTTCAATACCTCTTCTAATCCATTATTCCGCAACGCCGTACAAAAACTATGCGACAAGGGAAAAAAATCGGCGGTTGCAAACCACTCCCCTTCAGTGGTCCGGGAGGTGATTTGAAAAAGTACGGCATCGGTTTCATAACATTATGTAGCACTCAAAAGAACTAGTTAAAAACATGCCGTCAAAAAATATAATTCATTTGAATGTATAAAATCAATAATACCTAAATTTATCATAAATCTAACCTTGAAAGCTGTAAGGTCATTTGATCCTGTACGGCAACTACTTTTTAACATTATATTGCTAAATAGAATTGTAATATAACATTGCCATTCAATAAAAAATGTTCTAAAAGAAATTGAGAGGAAAACAAAATACGACTTTTTTCATATTACTTGTACAGTTTAAACTATCGTAGGTTAATGAAATACAGCAACTTTCTGAATATTATTGTTGTTTTAAATAGAACCTAGGTAAATGAATCGAGAAAAAATGATGCCGTACATTTTAATGTAGATCATAACTTTTTGCTGACTAAAATGACACTACCATTTCAGGGGTAACTTTATGGTCATCTGATACCGTACAATATAACATAACATATTTTCGTAGAGAACAAGTGTTAATATGTATTAATCATTATGCCGTCTATTTAAAGCGAAACTGAGGGTATATTATATCCAAAAATTTAATACTATTGATCTCAGTATTCATATTCTTGAATAATTTTCGATGTAATGTACTTTATACATGGACATATATTTTTTTAATTATCTTATTTTCTGATGTTTATTGATATATATACAAAAATGAAAAACAAATAGGAACCATCAACTGCCCTAACTTTGATATTTATGAACTTTAACGGGAAATAAAGTCTAAAATACGATCGATTTTTTTGATATTTACACATCTGTATCAGCCCATATACGTTCCACTGCAGGGCACGGGCCTACTCTACAATCGAGAATACGATTGAGAGTGGTTAGGCCATATAGTCCACCACGCTGGCCTAGTGCGGGTTGGCGGACTTACATACCATAGAAATTCTTATGAATCCCTATGGTATGCAGGTTTCCTCACGATGTTTTCCTTCACCGTTTTAGTGCGTGGTGATTGACTATCAATACACACATGACACCGAAAAGTCAGAGGTGTGCCCTGGGATTCGAACCCGCGACCACCGTGAACATGTTGGCAGTCGCGTCTAGTCCGTTTACCAACAGGCCACCACGCACTTATTATATATTTACACATATTATCGTAAAAGTCGCGGGTTCGAATCCCATAGCACACCTCTGATTTTTCGGAGTCATGTGTGTATTGATAGTCAATCACCACGCACTAAAACGGTGAAGGAAAACATCACGAAGAAACCTGCATACTATAGCGATTTATAAGAATTTCTATGTTATGTAAGTCATCCAACACACGCTAAGCCAGCGTGGTTGACTATATGGCCTAATCCTTCTCTCGATTGTGGAGGAGGCCCGTGCCCTGCAGGGGGACGGAATATGGGCTGATACCGATCATAAAAAATCCCAAAAAATTTTGTTTTTTTTTTTTGTACATATAGTTATCGAAAAATTTTAAAAGTTAGACAAATTCATGATCTCATGTCTGTGACATTCTAAAATGCACTTTTTTATCAAGATAATACGACACAATTTGCGTGATATATTTTGTGAGAATTTGAGGAGGTGAAATTTGCTAGGCAATGTCTGGACACCATATTGCACAATTTCAATAAATAATAATAAATGATTAGGGTGGTCTCCTTAGTGACATAAAACAATGAAACAAAATATGTAACATCTTATTTCTTTTCCAAAGTATGTATAATAAAATAGTAAAAAAGCAACTAATGTAGGTAGTGAACAATAAAATATTCTTAAAATTATAGCAATAGTACGAGTACCAACACGTACTAGGTCAGCATAGTGGACTATACGGCCTATACTGTTTCCATTCGTTTATTTTATTTTTGACAGTTCACGCCTATAAAGTACGACATTACAGTAGAACAATATTTTGAAATAAAAGTAGATACTTTCTTGACGGGTAACGCCCACTTAGAGTTGTGCCATTCGTAACGAATGACCACAGATAACAAAAACGATTTTGAATAGAATCAATCAATCGGAATCATTTGAAATAAAATTACATTAAAATGCTAATGAAAACAGTTAAACGTAATATAGTACCCAATATTAGGATCGAATGTATTTGCTGCAAATTAATTAATATGAATAAAGGTATACGTATTGAAGTGACTTTTAATAAGAGTTTAATTTAAAATAATTACAATGATTACAACGAAAATAAATGTTTAGTACCTACTTGTAATAAACAGTTAAACCATGTTGGAATTCATAGTACTTTAAGGATTAAATAATTAAAACAACTAAAAGGTAATTTGTTAATATTTTTATTTATAAACAATCGTCTGTTTCGTCGGAATCGGCGTCGTCGTCACTCGTATCCCCAGTAACACTAATTATAATGAGTGCATGGGTAAGTTGTCAAATGCGACATCGCGATCCCAATCAGACATTATTTCTTTCTTCGTCTTATCTACGACACTCGCCCAGTTATGAGGCGTCACATTTTCACACGCATTTTTAAGCAACTCCAGCATTTTGTTTGCGGTGAAAGGAGGAGTTGTATTTATTCTCGCAGCATATCCTTTCACTTGCGCCCATATTAGCTCTATGGCATTATACTGGCAATGATATGGAGGAATTCTAAGGACGGTGTGCCCATGTTCTGCAGCCATTTCATCTATAACGTATCGTTTAGGCTGCTTCCTCATTTTTAATATTTTAAGTAACTCTACTTTTAATAGGGACTCGTCCACCTCCTCGCCATTGTTACGGAGCCAGTTTATTATTTCATTTTTTTTACTGGCTTGCGTTGGCATTTTGTTAATTTGCCGAGAGTGATAGGACGCATTATCTATAAATATTGTTGATGGCTGTTCGAGTGACAATAACATTTCCCGAAACCATTTTTCATATACTTCGGAATTCATTTCTTCGTGGTAATCCCCTGTTTTCTTTGATTTAAAAGCTAACATAGCATCTTGCACAAATCCTTTTGCGGTTCCTGCATGACAAATTATAATTCTTTCACCTTTTCCCATTGGCACTGCGGTCGAGGAGCTAGCAGTGTTGTCAGTCCAAGTTTTTGATACCGTGTGATTCGCATTGAGCCAAGTTTCATCGGTGAAAACAACATTCGACCAGTCTTCTATTTTTTTAGCTTGTCTTAAAAATTCGCATCGATACAAAGCAACATCATTGCGTTCCATCAATATTTTTCTTTTGTCACATTTTTTGTATTGGAATCCAATCCTATTCAATACCTTCGCCAAAGAAGACTTTTGACCACGGAACAAGCCACTAGTTTTCAGAGATTGTACTAGGTTATGTAAAGTAGGAATCTCTTTTCTTTGGTAATAATCGTATATATGACGACGAATAGCATCACCATCAAAACTGTCAATTGCTGTCACTTTAAAGGGCTGACGTTTTTTTCTTAGGTGTAGATGGCTTGTTTGTTCCATGCCACTACTGCCGTAGCCTTCTTTAATTATTTTTGAAACTGTTGGAGCAGTAATACCTAATGCTGCTGAAACACGGTCTCTGATTTGAGTCACTGGTATAAGAGGTCCACCATTACGGCTTTCCCTTTCAAAGTACTCATGAAGTCGCAACACAAACTCCCTTGTTTGTCCTTTAAGCACCTTTCCTTTAGGCATTTTGAAAGTGATGAAGGCAGGTACGATGTTCTCAATTCAACCAAATGTAGGAATTCACGGGTAAAACAATACGGAGGAATATAAATACTCAACTCGACGTATGAAAAATGTGAATTAAAATTCAGCGAACGGAAAACACTAGCACGGGCGCGGGCGTCTCGTTGTGAGTGACCACAAAATGGCGGCGCGCGTCACCTGTCTGCCCAGTGTTGCCGTTTCACAATTTGTTTTTAACAACATTACTATTGCCGACGGAAGTGATAAGAATATTAACTTAACATGAGTAAATGGTTTATTTTAATATAATTATTAAATCAAGTAACTTAAATATCCCTGAAGTTTTATAAAACAATGCATGGAGCAAAAAATAAAATATGTATTAAATCGATTAAAACTTGTTCAAAAATAAAATCGTTTGTTATAAAAAATTGATTCGATAACGCATCAGGCCATCACTATTTGATTCAGTACTCGATGTGTCAAAAATAAAATAAACGAATGGAAACAGTATAATCACTCTCAATCGCACTCTAGATTCTACAATCGAGATTACAATTACAGGGCACGGGCCTATTCTACAGTAGGCTCGTGCCCTGCAGTGGGAGGTACTGGTATATGGGCTGATACGGAGTACGAGTTTAATAACTTTTCATTAAATTTTTCATGGCGACCACTTAACAATATATTCCATATCACAACTTTTTATCAATATGAACATTGACATTTGTATGGAATTGACTTTTTATGGACTATTGCAATAAAAACAAATAAAGAATCTAAATGCCGTCCAAAAATTTTCATACTAAATATCAACTTAAAGTATATAGTTACGTGGATTTTTCGAGAGTGTTTTTCGCCCTACAGAAGTTTGGACCAAAAAAAATTTACGGCATGTGAAAAATTTTTATCTATGCCTAAAATACTTTCAAAATAAATTAATTTCATGTTGCGTCAAATCACCCCCCTGACCACTGAAGGGAAGTGGGTTACAACCGCCGATTTTTCTTCCTTGTCGCATGGTTTTTGTACGGCGTTGCGGAATAATGGATTAGAAGAGGTATTGAAATTGTATGGAAACGATGCCGTATAAAATCAAATGACCAAATTTACCAAGAAAATTGCCGGAATATCTAACGTTCTGCTGAATTTGTGGCGCACTATTTTTGTACGGCACTACGTGTTTTCTTATTATTTTTCATGGATCTATCGATGGTAGAAATGCCGTACAAAAATATATGACCAAAATATACACCATCTCCCTGTACTTTTGAAGTCTCATCTGCATCCAGACGGACAGCTTACAAGTGACGGCATAGTGCTAAATATTATTATTTTAAGCCCCTGTATCTTACTAAATAGGTCTCCTTGTGGTTCATTTGACCCATCACTTTTTGCCACGGGCTTGTAGTCTAATACAGCGAAAAATATGTATAATTGGAAATATTAAACAAATTTGTGATGAATGTGAAATTTGTATAAAAAACAAGTCAAGGAGGAAGTCTAAATATGGCTTAATGCAATGATATATTATACAAATACGACGTAGATATCGCACTAGCACTTCAAAAATGAGGCGTTCAAATTCGGGCAATTGGTGTAATTTCATCTAGTCGCATAGCAACGGTGACAGAGGGAAGACCTCAGTGCTGTCAACATAATTTATTTCGAAAATATTATCTAAAGTGTCGAATTGTGTGTTTTAAGAGTGTTAAAACAATGGTGCAAAAATATGAAACTAAATGGGACCTACACACCATACGTAAGTATATAAAAACCACACAAAATTTAATTTTTATTTTAAATTAGCAAACACCGCCTTCAATTGTGTAAGAAGGATCGCCTAATACAAAGATTGTTAAGTGCGATAGGGACAAAAAGCGTACGTCATAGATTAACAAGTCAGAAGCGAAACCGATCATACAGAAATTTGACGATGACAGTTTGAATGTATTTGGATAATTGTATATTTGTTTCTAATTCAATCATATTTAAAACGATTAAGTTATTTGTTATGAAATATTTTCATAATAAATAACTTAATCCAACCACGAACATTACAAAATACATTAGCTTCCCCATATATTTTGAATGACTATATTATATTATTTACATATATCATTGAATATTTCCAGATTTCCACGTGATGAGCTTTTGAGACGTAAATGGATATGCACTAAGCACAACTCGGACAAAAAGAGGGTATCGTAACTGGTTACTTTAAAACTGATTAATATTGGTTTAGCACATTTAATTATGAATAAAAATATACACCTACGAAAAAATATATATCCACCTAAAAAACCTGCACCATCGGTTGTTTACCAGTGGCAGGGCGCTCATACGTTACCGCCATGTGTAGGTACCATCGCAATGTCTATTTCCCCCGCCACACGGCAGTTTAAATGCCATGTTATGTTCCGGTTCAAAGGACATTCTCGCCCGAGTAATCGCTGTACTTATACTTAAGATCTTATGTCTCGGGATGGCGAGCATAGTGAAAGCCAAGCATTGCTTCGTAATTAAAGGTGTCTTGGTTTCGCTTATGTCCACGAGCGGTCATATCACTTGTCATCAATACAACAAATAATAATATTATTAAGAAATCGATTTTTCAGTGCCTGCTTACCGTAAACTAATATAAAAAACGGTAATCAATTTATTTTTTATTTTTTCAAGTTTGTAAGCAAATAAAAATATATTTGTTACAGGATGGCGTACCACATGTAGACTCATGTAGCAACCTCAAAGTTAATATATTATATACTTATAAAACCAAATAGGTAGTTTTATTTATCGTCACCCTTCTGTCTTTACCGCTTTGATTCTATGTTTGGATAGCGCAATGCCATCTCTTTTCGTCTCGTACATTCTGTATAATCTGTTTCATTCACTAAAATTGTCTTAAAGTATTAACAAATGAGTATGTATATGCATAGCAGTACAGTTTTTGAACGTTACGACATATGGATATGCGTCATCTTTATTAAAACATCATTGGCTTAATGTCACATTTGGGTCCAGCGACACGCCAATTTGAAATAGTGTCAATGGATACAATTGGAGGATTTGGGGGATCTCGCTCGACAAAAAAATATATCCATCTTCTGGTTGATCATTTTACAAGATATGCTTATATTTCTACATCAAAAAATTAAAACGCCTTGACTTTATTAAACTTATTAAAAAGGTGAAACAAAGTTACAACATAGATATGATCTTAACTGACCAATATCCTAAAGAATTTAAAGAATTTTTGAAAAATAAAAATATACAAATGGTTTTCACTGCTGTTGATACACCATTTTCAAATGGACTTAATGAACGGCTTAATCAGACTTTAACAAATAAGATACGATGTAAAATAAATGAAAACGATAAAAAAATGGCTTGGACTTCTATTGCAGAAAAATGTGTAGAAAAATATAATGAAACTGAACACACAGTCACAAAGTTTGCTCCAAAATACCTTTTAGAAGGCACAAATATAAATATTTTACCAAAGGAATTAAATTCAACCTGTACAAAAGAAGATTTGGGAAGAGATAGAAAACTAGCTCTTGAAAACACAATAAGATCACACAATCATAATAAAAAGAAATTTGGATTACACAGAATAGACTATGATTCAAAAGTTGGAGACAGAGTCTATGTGGAAAACGGGAACCGATTGAATAGAAGAAAAACTGATGAATTGAGGATTGGACCATACAAAATTATGAAGAGAATTTCTAATTCAATTTATGAAGTGAATACTGGACACAAGAAAGCGGAATCTAACATATATCACATAACAAAACTAACACCTGTTATAACTGATAAAAGAACAATTACGAAGGTTACACTTTGTAATTGATTCTTTCCCCAGGGGGGGGGGGGGGGGGGGGGAGATGTAAAGAAAAACCTCTTTTCTTATTGTATTTCATTTTCATATTTTTTATTTAAAATCAGATGTCAATATGACACATTCAATTGTAGAATAACGTAACCAGTGGCGTAACTACACCATCGGGGGCCCGTGGCAAAAATCATCAAGTGGGGCCCTTCGTAGATATCCATCCATCCATCAGCCAAAGGAAGTCCACTGCTGAACATAGGCCTCCCCCAATGATTTCCACAGAGACCTGTTGGAGGCAGCCTGTGTCCAGCGACGTCCCGCGACCTTTACCAGGTCGTCGGACCATCTTGTTGGTGGACGTCCTACGCTGCGCTTTCCGCTACGCGGCCTCCATTCGAGTACTTTCCGACCCCATCGGTCATCAGATCTCCGCGCTATGTGCCCGGCCCATTGCCACTTCAACTTGCTAATCCGGTGGGCTATGTCGGTTATTTTAGTTCTCCTACGGATCTCCTCATTTCTAATTCGATCTCGTAGGGAAACCCCGAGCATAGCCCTCTCCATAGCTCGTTGAGTGACTTTGAGCTTCCTAATAAGGCCCATAGTGAGAGGCCACGTCTCGGTGCCGTAAGTCATCACTGGCAACACACAACTATCGAAGACTTTCGATTTAAGGCACTGAGGTATTTTGGACGAGAAGACGTCGCGTAGTTTCCCGAACGCTGCCCAACCGAGTTGGATTCGACGATTGACCTCTCTCTCGAAGTTGGACCTGCCTAACCGGACCACTTGTCCTAAATAGACATATTCGTCAACAACTTCAAGAGTCGAGCCCCCAACACCGATGGGGGTGGGCACAACATGGACATTCGACATGATCTTCGTTTTGTCCATGTTCATTTTAAGACCCACCTGTTGGGAGACTCGATTGAGGTCTTCGAGCATAGTGCTAAGGTCTTCCAGCGATTCAGCCAAGACTACAATATCGTCGGCAAACCGAAGGTGAGTGATATACTCGCCGTTGATGTTGATGCCGAATCCTTTCCACTGCAAGAGCTTGAAGGCATTTTCCAGCGCGGCAGTGAACAGTTTCGGAGATATGACATCTCCCTGTCTCACGCCTCTCTGTAGTGGAATAGCCTTCGTACTCTGATCTTGTACTCGGACCGACATGGTGGCGTTGTTGTATATACACTTCAACACTTCGATGTACCGATAGTCGATATGGCACCGCTGGAGAGACTGTAGCACAGCCCAAGTCTCGATCGAATCAAAGGCTTTCTCATAGTCCACAAACGCTAAACAAAGCGGCAAGTTATATTCCTCGGTTTTTTGTATAACTTGCCGAAGCGTATGGATGTGGTCTATGGTACTAAAGCCTTTTCGGAAACCGGCTTGTTCGGGAGGCTGGAAGTCATCAAACCTGCGTTCGAGACGATTTGTGATGACCCTCGAAAACAACTTATAGACATGGCTCAGGAGCGAGATGGGCCTGTAATTCTTCAGCAAAGTGTTATCACCTTTTTTGAAGAACAGTACCACCACGCTCCTGCTCCATGCCTCTGGCGTTGAGCCCTCGAGGAGAACGGAATTGAAGAGCCTCTGAAGGACTTTCAGTATCGGCGTTCCGCCCGCTTTCAGAAGCTCTGAAGTTATTCCGTCCTCGCCCGGCGCCTTGTTGTTTTTAAGTTGCTTCAGGGCCATCTCAATCTCACACAGGCTGATGTCCGGGATATCATCGCTAAAGTGTCGGATCAACTCGGCTCTCGGGTCTTCGGCCGAGCTAACAGCAGGTTTGGCAACCGGGGTGTAAAGCTGTCCGTAGAACCTCTCGATCTCCCTTAATACCTCTGCCCTCGTCGATACCACGCGGCCGTCTTCCGTCTTCAGCCTAGACAACTGGCTTTGCCCAATAGACAAGTCTCTTGCAAACACTTTGGAGCCTCCGTTCCGCTCAATTGTCTCCTTAATGCTCGCACTATTGTGAGCACGGACATCGTGTCGCAAGGACTTCCAGATCTGTCTATTGAGCCGCCGATATGCTTCGGCGTCAACGGAAGACTGCAGCGCTAAAGATCGACGTTCGGCCATGAGGTCAAGAGTGTGGATCGAGAGTTTTTGTGGTCTATCTCTACGGCGAGGTCTAAAATACTTAGATCCCACCGTATGGACAGCTTCTACCAAACCGCTGTTTAGCTCGTCCACTGCAAGGTTTTCTCCTAGACAATCAAAGCGATTTGTCAGCTCGAGTTGAAAGCTCTCGGGGTTTGGATATGGGCGCGAGTAGGTCGGAGCGTAGATTTCATCAAGCGACGCCTTTCCGATTGGACATTGATATTCAGGGTGCCCCTAACCATTCGGTGATCACTGCCGGTTTTCACCCTGTTGATCACAGAGACATCTCTGAATATCCGTCTATTCGTCGTCAAGATGAAATCTATCTCGTTTCTCGTAGAACCGTCAGGACTCAGCCAGGTCCATTTCCTGTGAGGCGGCTTCTGGAAGAAAGAGTTCATCGCAAAGAGTCCCTCTTTCTCCAGGAAGTCGGCCAGCCTCTGACCCCTGGGGTTCCGTTGCCCATGTCCAAATTGCCCCACTTTCAACTCTGCATCGCTTCTCTTGCCCAACTTTGCGTTGAAGTCCCCCATAACAACATTGAAGTAGGTTTTGGAAGTATGTATGGCCCGACTTATGTCCTCATACATCTCCTCTACTTCTTCATCTGGGTGTGTCGAGGTCGGCGCGTATACCTGTATGACCTTCAACGAATATCTTTTGGATATTCTGAGTATAAGGTATACTACCCTGCTCGACACACTTTCGATGGATACGATGTTGTTGATGAGAGACCTGTGGACGAGAAATCCGACACCTCCTCGGGACTGTTGGTCGTCCCCCCGGTAGAAGAGCAGGTTACCAGACTTCAGGGTTATCGTATCCTCCCCGATTCTTCGGACTTCCGATAACCCCAGAATATCCCAGTGTAACCTGCTCAATTCTTCTTCCAGTTCGACAATCTTCTCGTCTGTCCTCAATGTGCGAATGTTGTGTGTTACCAGGGCCAGTCGTCGTCGGGGGTGGTAGCCGGGGTCAACCCGGGGATTCTTAGCACCCCCTGCCCCACCGTAACCATGACTGCTACCATAGCCAGGAATAGTGGGGCTGCCGGGGACTGGGGGCCTGGTCTCTATAAGTGTCGCCATTAAGGGGGTATTTGCCAATACTCGCCACGCTTGGCAGGCGGGTTGGCGAGCGCAGTAAGGGACTGGCGTTAATGACGCTGCTGCCCGCCATTAACCGGGGAAAGGAAATAGGATTTGTGGGTAAAGGATGTTATAGGAAAGGAGAGTATGGCCTGAGGGAGTGGATACTGCAGTCACGGACGGGAAGTTAAGGTGACTGCAGTAGCTCGGGGGCCGAGGTCGCGTACTCGTAGCACCTATACTAGGGCAGGCCATGACCACTAGATAGGAGCATCCCTGACCAAAAAAATAGATATAAAAAATAATAATATTCGTAGATATAAAAAAATAATAATATTGTAGTTTCGTTTTTATGAATATTGTTTGAATCTCAGTGCACTCCTCTGACTTTTCGGACATGTATAGTCAATCTCTACGCACTATGACGGTGAATGGAAACATCGTGAGGAAACCTCCATACCATAGCGATTTGCATGAAATTTTAGGGTATATAAGCCCGCCAACCCGCACTAGGCCAGCGTGGTGGAGTATATTATGGTCTAATCACTCTCAATCGTATTTTCGATTGTAGGGGAGGCCCTTGCCCTGCAATGGGACCTATATGGGCTGATACAGTACATTACAAAATCTTTTAATGATATGGCCTCATATTTCTCATCCGATTATGAACATAACTCATTTTCTAAAATCTAAAAAAGGTTTCTGCAATAACGATAAACGAGTACTTTTGGATTCCATTTTCATTTCTTTCTATCACACATTAGCGATAAACTTCAAATAATAGGTCTATTTTAGAAAAAATAATAGTTAAAAAAACTAAAATACACGCTTTAATAAGATATACAACTAAAAAAGTAAAAATAATTGATACTGAATTTAAGATAAGAAAATGGAGTAAAATACATATATTTTATTGTTACAAAGCGTGGGGTGTTTACAACAATTACTTATCCTCCTGCACCCCACGCTTTGTAACAATAAAATAGTGGTCAGTAGCAATGGTCATCAATTATAAGAATAATGAATCCTGGCGAATCTAATCAGGATAATTATATATTTTAATCGAATTATTGTATTGTCATCGGTCTTTGACAGGTGTGCAAAATTTGAATGAAATCTGGCCGTTTAAAGTGGGTCAAAATCGCGCCCAAAGAAGTCGGTTACAAACAAACATACAAGTGAAGCTAATATAAAGCGTGTAAAAAATCTCAAGTTGTATTAAATATAATGGAGTTTTAGGCCCAAAACAGTAATTAGCTCATTTTGCATTTTCAGGCTTAAGTATTTAATCTAGCCCCTGGACTTAGTTACCCATTCCTCTAAATCAGGATCACATTTTGCCAGTAACTGCTTAATTATGGCTATGAGGGCAATCTCTATGTCCACGAAAACTAAATTAGTAACTCCGTGGAGTATAGTAAGCTCTTGGCGTAAAAAACATATATTTTTTTTGTATATGTATTGTTGCTCGTCTTCTAATGTCCAATATAACCGTCATTGTTATATGGATATAGGCCTCCTCCAAATTACGCCATTTCACCCTGTTGTCAGCTCATCACATCCAGCATGTGGTAGCTAGTTTTTGCAAATCTTCACTCGTCACTTAGCTGGTAGGTGTCCTACGCCACGTTAGTAATACGCGGCCTCCACTCAAGAACACGTTTATTCCAACGATTATTGGTTCTTCAACAGATGTGGCCAGCGCACTGCTACTTCAGCTTGCTAATCCTATGCGCTATGTCTATAACTTTGGTTCTCCGTCCGATAAGATCATCACGGATCTTATCTTCCAACGGGACTCCGAGCATAGCACGCTCTATAGCTCGTTAAGCGAATATAAACTAGTGGATCAGTAGTACTGTAGGTGGCCAAGTCTCAACACCGTATGTGCAAAGGTGATGTGAAGACTTTTAGTATCTTTCTCGGAGATGTTTCTACCTAGTTAAAGGGTCTGCCCCACAGATCACTTCCAATAGATACCGCATTACGATAGTTTTGTTTTGAACCGAAAACGCCAACGAAGGGAACTGCGCGGGGGGTGGGCGGGTTGCAGCGCGGTCACATGGACTGCATTCGAGAGATGCGGCACAAGTCGATAAATAAAAAAAAAACGTGTCGATAGTTGCATTTGCCAGTAAGTTCATCAAGTAATTACCCAACTCGTAATTCCAATTTGAGACCTCAACGTGGTAGTCCGAAATAATAAACCACAACACTTAAGCTAAATTAGTCTTCCAGAAAGATAATGTCAGTAGATACTTAATTCGAGAAATAGGACCCGAAATACCATCAGACGAATACGCTTAAACGAGCCAAGAGTAACATTTATAGCCTTCAGATGAATCTGAAGGCTATAAATGTTACTCTTGGCTGCTGGACAAAATCAATATAATAATATTATATTATTTGAAAACCATATTATTCTCTCCACACAAAACTACGAAATTATAAATTTTGAAATAAATAAAATGTACCAGAATTGGTAAATATTCTGTCGGGATAGAAGTATCCATTAAACGACGACAATTTTTCATTGGGAAAAAAACATTCTTGGGTAAAATATCGTGAACAAATTACGCTATTTTTTGTAGGCCACCAATCGTCACCTCGACATGTTGCATCTACCCATTTTTTTTTCCTTTCGGGACATGTGGAGAATCTAAAATAAAAATGGTATTATTCAAACATTATGTCATATACTAACCCACAGTTTTTACTCGACGAAATGAGAAGAACAGGGGCCCTACTATATTCATCCGAAACGAAGTTCGAAACTTCGGACGAACGAAGTTTTTTATAAGATACGAATGTATCTACTCTGTAAAAGTTCGAATTTATATAACGTACATCGTAACCATAAGTCTATTGTTACGAAAATAAGTCAATAACGACCATAAGTATATGTAGGTACATTCGTATCGTATAAAAACTTCGCTCGTCCGAAGTTTCGAACTTCGTTTCGGATGAATATAGTAGGGCCCCAGAAGAGTACAATTATTGAAAAAGTACCTAGTTAAAAACTTGACCTTTTTCAAATTACATTAAATGACTTCGTCATGGTGATTTGCAATTTTTATTCACATCATTAAACATTTCGTAACGTTGTCATTTAATCAAATTATTTTACATTAATGTTTTAAAATATCGATATTGATTGGAATTATATTATAAACATGCGTCAAGCACTAGAAGAACGTGTGATTTCAACAGAAAAAGATGGCTTATTATGGTTATTGCTATGCGAAAAAGAGACGGTTGATTTTCGATTCAAACTCGACTGTTTGACATCATTACATCAACCAGTATAAATTGAGCTCGCTTGTGAACAAATTAATTGAAAGAATATTAGTTACCGATGAAACGTTATTCCGTTTTTTTGCATACTTGAAGTTTTTGAGTTTTTTCCATGCCATTTTATTGAGCAAGTCCTTTTTAACTGTACTAAGATACGTCTCAAAACTTAATTTTCGCCAACGCTCAACGATATGTGCGGGTCCACTACTTGGATGACACTGAAGACACGATATTTGGCATCGGTTTATATATATCTGATAACTTAAATGTGTGGCGCACAACCGCTGCCTTGCATTAGGTATCTATTGGGAGTGATCTGTGGTCTGCCCCAACCGGATAAATCAGAAACAACATCAAGCTGGTGGCCACATACAGCGACAGGTCTGCGGTTGTGGATCATTACTATGGTTTTGTCGGAGTTAATTTTAAGACCTCCTCGCTGTGAGGCTCTAGACCGTCCACATCTATTGCAGTACTGACTTATTTTGGATAACTTTTTATTTATCGCTTCAGACTCCTTCTCTCTCATTTGTTTTTCTCCTACATTTTAAATAATTTCTAGAATAAGACATGTGCAAATTTATTTGGAAAATATTAACTTTATATTCATTAAATTATAATTTTTAAAGTTTTCGGTTCGCGGTTTAAGGCCGAGGCCCAATCGAGCCTGGGCCCTGTCGGGCTTGAGACCCTATCGGACCAGGGTCCTGCCGGCCCGGGGGCCCCTTAGGCCGGGGGCCCGTGGCATTTTGCGCACTTTGCCACCCTATTGTTACGCCACTGAACGTAACGGTAAATTCCCTTTGTTGAATAATGTTAATTATTTTATGATAAATAGGCTTAAAATATTGTTTCTTTAATTTTTACAGGTTTGTGTTTTAATTAGATTATAATATGTCGTAGTATAAGGTAAATGTAAAACAAAAGTACTAATAAAAATTATCTTTAATTTTTACAGCAACACATTTCAAGTCTTTCATTTTCTATAATTGAAGAGATACAATAAAGATTATTATATATGTTTTTAAACTGTCAAGCCCTATAGACAATAGACTTTTACTTTTAAACACCTTCCCAAAATTAATTAAGTAGAAGACAAGTTTCAACACTGAATTTTAACCATTCAGCTTAGTCTATCTCACTTTGCTGGCAGTGTTTGTTTGAGTTTTATAATCATATGCACTGCATGGTTCAGATGTATAAAAAAATGTATGCTATCTAACTATTTAGCCGGAATAAACAAAGCTACATAAACAATTTACTACACCCAAAATTATATGAAATCGATCGAAGGTAGATAACTTACACTGATAGGTTAAATAGTCCGGTGATGTTGATGTCTCTCAATGTGGAGTAAGCGAGATGTAAAGACGTGGTGTACCTTGACGGGCTTGATGTCGAAGACGACGCAGAGCGACTCGACGACGAGCAGCACGCCGCCAGGCGGCTTCTTGAGCGCCTTCACCTCCACGATGTCGTTGCGGTTCAGCTCCTGCAGCGCCTGCTCCGCCGCACGCAGCGCCGGCAGCGCCTCGTCTGCACGCACACGCGTCTGTACTCACACCTGCGCATACACGCACTCGCACACACACATGCACGCACGCACACCCGCACGCACACACGCACGCACTCGCACGCACACCACGCACGCGCGTCTGTACTCACACCTGCGCATACACGCACTCGCACACACACACGCACGCACACACGCACGCACTCGCACGCACACCACGCACGCGCGTCTGTACTCACACCTGCGCATACACGCACTCGCACACACACACGCACGCACGCACACCCGCACGCACACACGCACGCACTCGCACGCACACCACGCACGCGCGTCTGTACTCACACCTGCACGCACACGCACACCACGCATGCACTCGCACGCACACCACGCACCTAGGTCCCGCTGCGCGTCCTCCGCCATGGCCGTCGTCTCCAACGCCATCTTCTCAGCCACCGCCTGCTCTTTCTCCACTTTTATTCTGGCTTCTTCCGCAATGGCCTGCAAATTTAATTTAATTAACGATTGTTGACACTAAACAGACTACAAACTGATTATGTTTTAAGCAGCAAGACTAGTTGATACAACAACAGATGTGTGGTATGACCGTGTCGATGGCGATCTGTTCGATGACGTTGCGCGTCTCCTCGGCGGCGCGCTCCATCATGGGCTTGAGCTCGGCCAGCTCGATCTGCAGCTGCTTCACCTCCACCTCCGTTTGGTTCAACTTGTTCAGCCCTGCCACAACACATAAAAACACATATCGCTGCAGAGTATAATCACATATCTACAATGTTCATAAATCACGCTTCAATCCTATATGAATAGAAATAAAGAGACATATTTACAATCAACTATTTACAATCAGATATATTGAGGATCTCAAATATATAAACTTAGAGTATTATATATAGAGGAAGCGCTGTCATACATTCGCGTTTTGAAAAACGTAGATATTTTCTTGTTCGTAATGTTGGTAGCGCTCCTATATTAGTAAAAATTTAATGAATTATTTAGCAATAAATTGCTATTAATTTGTGTCGCCATTAAGGGGGGGGTATTTGCCAATACTCGCCACGCTTGGCAGGCGGGTTGGCGAGCGCAGTAGGGGACTGGCGTTAATGACGCTGCTGCCCGCCATTAACCGGGGAAAAGAAATAGGATTTGTGGGTAGAGGATGTTATAGGAAAGGAGAGTATGGCCTGAGGGAGTGGATACTGCAGTCACGGACGGGAAGTTAAGGTGACTGCAGTAGCTCGGGGGCCGAGGTCGCGTACTCGTAGCACCTATATTAGGGCAGGCCATGACCACTAGAAAGGAGCATCCCTGACCAAATCCATCCATCCAAATCAATCCATCCTGACGCGTATCGGAAAGCGCAGCGTAGGACGTCCACCCACAAGATGGTCCGACGACCTGGTAAAGGTCGCGGGACGTCGCTGGATGCAGGCTGCCTCCAACAGGTCTCTGTGGAAATCATTGGGGGAGGCCTATGTTCGGCAGTGAACTTCCTTTGGCTGATGGATGATGGATGCTATTAATTCCTTTGATAGCCGAAATTATATTTAACTATTATCCTTTTAAAACGAGTTTGAGTGAAATTAAATAGACCTAAACTATTTTTTTTTTCATGTAATTTATGTATGTTGCACAACCTGTTCAAATATTAGCCAATAGGAGGGCAGAAAAAGGTGGCCCGGCACCACCATTTTTATCTACGTTTTTGAAGTACCAGCGCTCCCTATATACTGGGTATCTCAAGACTGCTACCGAAAACGAAGCCGGGTGGTCGTTTTAGTGACTACAAACATAATGCAACTAAAAATTTCGCAAAGAAACGCGACAATCATTTTTTATGATTTTTTAAATATCGTCATTTTTGGGTGGTAAATCCATAGTTTTTGCTAAAATAATAATTTAAACTCTTTTATACCTTAGAGTATTCATAAATAAAAGTGTATACACTATTATTTTAAGAAAAAAATGTATTTACCACCCAAATATAGCCATAGGAAAAAAATAAAAAAAAAATAATTGTCGCTTTTTTGCAACTTTTTCTGTTGCATTGTGTCTGAAGCCGCTTAAACTACCACCCGGCTTCGTTTTCGGTAGCAGTCTTGATATACCCTGTATATAAATACTACATACATACATACATAAACTCACGCCTTGTTCCCAGAAGGGGTAGGCAGAGTTGCGAGGGCACCCACTTTTCACCTTGTATGTTCCGTCCCACAATGTGATAGGTGGCGAGCCTATCGCCGGCGAGTATATCGGGCACAAATTCCTGACTCTGGGCTGATACTGAATAGAAAATCCAATATCACTTTGCCCAACCCGGGATTCGAACCCGAGACCTCAGCTTTGACACAATCAAAATGGTTTATTATGCTTTGTGCCAATCTGTGCTTGGGTATTGCATTCCCGCCTGGGGTGGAGCCCCAAAATCCTCACTGATGCAACTTGAAATCGCACAAAGAGCTATTCTGAAAGTGATGACTAACAAACCCTATAGATATCCAACCGCTAAACTTTATTCAGATTGTCAAGTTCTTTCAGTGCGAAAGCTTTTTGTGCAGCAGACCGTCCTCCGTAAACATGTCACAAGACCACATAAAGAACCAGACGGTAGGAGAAAATGTAGCATTTTTCCTACAGCACAAACACGTACTAAGTTTACTGACAGACATTTCGTTGTTTTAGGTGGCAGACTGTATAATAAAATAAATTCCACAGTTAAAATTTTCAATATGACGAATTTCTCCTGTAAACATGCAATTGGGTCATACACAAAACGAGGCGAAAAATTGTATAAAAAAAACATGGTCGGGATTTTTACAAAATCAGTCTCATTTAATATGATGTTATCAGAATATTAAAATTAAAACATAAAACAAGATCGTTTCCTCGATTAGGCTAAAAAATGAAATTATAATATATTTTTTTCGAGCACAGAAGGGTCTTGAGTTTACACAAAAGAACAAACATATCAAAAATAGTTACAAAGCAAGTGTCTCCATCGCTGAATTTATTTTTTGTTTTTTCGATGGTGCAATTGAGTTATCTGAATCACTAAAGTTAAAGAATAATGAACGGACATCACATAATTCGCTATCATATGGAACATGGTTTTATTCCGATACTGAGTAATAATTTAATATTATTATAAGCTAAATACATTACTATCGAGCCCACAGCACTCCACGTCTACATTTACAGGCAAGCAAAATACTGCTTTACTTGTTAAATCATTATTACTTAATTTTTTCTGTAGACATTGTCTTTCGTGTGGACTTATAAATCCACAGAAAAGATGTCCACAGAAAGGACATTCTTTAAAAAAAATTAGCAATGCTAATTTAGTTTTGAGGATAGCCAAGTAGGTAAATTTATTCCACAACTACTCCCCTTAAGCTATTTCGGCAGCATGTGAATTAATAAAACTAATAATTATTTACTCAAGTACACAAGGAACAGAAAAGAAGCACCGATCTTTGACAATAACACTATTAAAGATCTCAATATCTTAATGAACAACCTACGCTGGGCTCAGTCATTAAATCCAACGTGACCGATGCCACCCGTCAGTGTGGCCAGTTTAATTTTTTTTTTGTAAAATAGTATTTTATTCAGGCCAATTTATTCGGTTGAATTTAAGGTCCACAGAAAAGTCGCAGTACCGTGTAACCAACAGTTTATTGAAATTTTTGTGGAGTCACTTTAACATAATATATTAATTTACTCAGTAAAATTTTAATAGTCAGTATATATACTAATGATATTTAATATAACTTAAATAGATAACGCATATCAAGTATGAGAAATATCTATCAAAATATGCCAAGTGTGTTTACGAATAGTCCACAGAAGGGGACATTTGAGTAAATTTTTGTTGTTATATTAATCATTACTGAAGATAATTCATTATTTGGTATATGTCTTAATAGTAATACTTGTAAGTCATTTACCAAAATTAAGTCAGAGAATCAATCCAGAAATTTGAAGATAATATTCATTCTGAACATGCGTATGTGTATGACCCAATTAAGAAATGGCTTTTATCTCTGTCCTATATGCAAACTGAGGCGTTACTATGTAGTTCTAACGTAGGATAACTAAATAGTTTCTTGCTCTAAATAGGCATCTAACACTTACACACACATTCACACTTTGTTCTCTCGTATACCTACATCACACAGAGCACAAAAATCATCACACCTATACACACACCTACACACTCTACACACGAATGAAATAATAATTAAAAATTATAATAATTAAAACCCGTAATACTGGACAATGTATATAATATGTGAATAGCGGATGCTCATTCACCTAACTGATTTTAATATGATAGTATAAAAGTCCAACTCAAATTGATTTACATACCTAAGAATGTTGTCTTGGAGGTTTCACTGATGCCTATAACACAGGTTCTCCTAGCATAGGTATCAGCAGATCACTTTTTGTTGAGACAAATGTAATTGATTTAGGCTGAATTATTATCCTTATCCTTGCTCCCTTAAAATGTATCTTCTTTATGTTCTATATGTTTGTCTAGTTTTGGTGTAAATAAACATTTTTATTTTATTTTTATTTAGCTTTATAACCGTACCGTAGTATAACTACGCCACCGAGGCAGTCTAAGCCTCGGTGGCGAGGCATATATAAATACTCTAAGTATATAAACTATTTCTCATTTATGATTGATTGATGTAGAGTATAGTTAGTATCAACAATCATAAGTATTACAATACCAGTGCGATGCATCGAGTGAAGTGTACGAGTATGACGTTAACCAATGAGACCTAATTGATATAGTGAAATGGCAAAGGTGTGGTGCAGGGCACCGACCGGTCTTGAGCGCGTTGGACTCGTTGACGATGTCGCGCTGCTTCTTCTTGAACATGTCGGCGTAGGCGGCCAGCATCTCCATGTAGGACATGGGCGTGACGTAGTTGAGGCGGTTGAGTTGCGCCAGGAAGCGCTCGCTCGCCTCCACCACGCTCTGGTGCACGAAGCAGCACACCGACTGCGCAACACACGCTCTGTACCACTCCACTACCATATAACACACGTCATCTAGTTTGTCCTTTGAGGTGGTGTCAAGCTACACCACAATTCTATTACATACATTCTTACTCCTGCCTGTTACGCAGATTTTGAATACTATACTCTTAATTAACCCTTAGTTTTAATGTGATTGGTCTCTCATATATGAAAGGCCGCCTGGATACGTGCAACCGCAATATCTATTTCTCCCGCCAAACAGTTTAAATTCACTGTAGTTTTTCGGTTTGAAGCAAATTATAGACAGAGTAACTACTGGATATATTGAGACTAAACTCCTTATGTCTCAGGATGGCGAGCGCAGTGGAACGCCAAGCATTGCTTTGTAATTCAAAGCGTTGTTTGGTTTTTACTACTGTTCATGAGCGGTCGCATCACTTACCATCAGGCGAAGGGCATGCTCGTCTCGCCATTCGAAGTAAAAAAAAAACTCATACACACGGTCAAGTTGTGCCCGCAGTTTGATAGTGTCATTAATCGAAGTCATAAATAATGATAGTAGCATTATACTCACTACCATGGCGTCGTAAATCTCTTCGGTGGTGTCGAGATGCGGCATGTTGTGGAAGAAGTAGCTGGCGACGGACTCGAGCGCCGTCCTGGGCCACTCGCTGAACCAGTCGATGGTGCAGCAGTTCACCAGCGACGGGAACTGCCGCAGCCGCGCGCGGAATATCTGAACCACACACTCATTCCTACTTCATGTATCATACAAACATATTGGATTTATGGTTAAAGGAAAATATTTTGATTCGAAAAAAATACTGCTGTTCTAAATGGTAGAAAACTAATTCACTAAAATATTTTTTGGGATGCATATAACCAGCAGTGTGCTATTAGTATAATTTTTTTACTAAACGAAATAAACTGCGACAAGCTACTGAAGAGTCGACATTGCGGACTATGTATGATGATGATTGCAGTGACCTCGCCAATAGGACTCATGACGATGACGATGTGCAGATTGCTCTTGACGCGGCGCTGGTAGCAGGCGAACAAGTTGGTCTTGGTGGCGGGCAGGTTCATCTCCATGACGGCGTGGCGCACCGACATGTAGATGCGGTCCAGGTCCTCCGCCTCGTAGATGTTGGGCACGTCACCCGAGCTCAGGATGTTGTTCAGGTCTTCCAGGAACGACTCCATTTTTATCTACAATATTTTTTATATGAGTGTGGCTATTTTGGAATGACTAACTTCCTGCGGTCTGAAGATAATTATTTTAATAAAGGTAACAGCAGTGTTTTTATTATATAACCCACGCGAGACTACTAGAAGACAGCAATTAAAAAATATATCTGCAGAAAAACTATTAAGTTAGAAACTATACAATTTTATCCAATTGGTTAAAAATACAATTATATTATATTCCCACGAAAAAGGTAAAATATTAATTGAATATTCTGGCGAGCGTGCGCACGGGAACGTATGCGTGTGCGTGTCGATACCTGCGCATCGGAGAACAGGAAGACGACGCCTCTGTTCTCGGCGCCCGCCTTCAGCATGGTCTGCTTAAGGTCGTCGCGCCACTCCGTCTGCCCGTACGACTTGGTGATTTCGATCTGGATGCATATCAGCTCCGCCATGAACGCCGCCAGCCGAGACAGCGACTGCCGACCTGCACACACACACTGCGCAGTCCCACTTAGCTGTTATAAAAAAATCAAAAGTCATAGGGGCAAACTACTTTTGCAACCAGTAATATTCTAGTGGTAATGGATGCAAAATTGTTTTTTATTGTAATTATATAAAATCAAGGTAAAGTATCGAGATGAATGGCTCGTATCGAAAGCAAGTTTGTAGGTGAGTACAGTGCGGCTCGGAGTATAGGAGTATAGTGGCAGGTGTGGGTGTACCGGAGCCGCCCATGCCGAGCAGCAGCGCGTTGGCCATGGGCTGGCGCATGATGCGCGCCACGCGGCACAGGTGCGCCACCGCGTCGGGGAACAGCACCAGCTGCAGCGGCGCCGTCGACGACAAGTTGTACTCCGACAGGTAGTGCTCCAGCATCTCCTGCAGCTGCACACGCACACACACGCCGATTCAACAGCCCTTAATTACCACCGAACATATCCAATTATGCCACACAGGTTTATGGTTTCACCGAGCAGCGGGCGGCACGGGATACTCATTTGGAGTTCGAATGTATCGGTTCGTATAGAATATATCCCATCAAAAACATCCTGTAAAAAAATTCCAAGTCTCGCAGCTCAGGTTTTCTACCGCAAAAAGTTGTGAGATGCATGTAATACCAAGTCGATTAATTTATTTAGTCCTTAAGGGACCTTCTATATAAAGTTATTACGTTAGTTATTACCATATCAATATTGAAAATTCTTTACGTTGTAAATAAATGGATCGACTTGGCCATCGCATGAAAACATAATGTATCCTACAATTTATACATAATGCTGCTGGCCAAGTCGATCTATTTATTTAAAACGTAAAGAATTTTTAATATTGATATGGTAATAACTAACGTAATAACTTTATATAGAAGGTCCCTTAAGGACTAAATAAATTAATCGACTTGGTATTACATGCATCTCACAACTTTTTGCGGTAGAAAACCTGAGCTGCGAGACTTGGAATTTTTTTACAGGATGTTTTTGATGGGATCTCACGTCTTTTTGTAGAGTCCTACTTTTTTCCTTTTCGGTACTTCTTACTTCTAGAATATCACTAACGATTTTTCTTAAAGCCTCTTTCTTATGGATTTTTCTTATTTTTGTAGGTATTAATTTATCACAAATATAGCGGATTTGATTATTAATGTTCTTTCTTTCATTGTAATTGATTGATATTTTCGAGTTATTTAATCTATTTATTTGCAAGTTTTTCTTCGTCATGTTGTACAGTTTCATGGGCTGAATACACCATTTCCCTCTCTATATCCCCTCCTGTTATGCCTCATGTATATAGATATCTATCTACAACTATTATTCCATTATATACGGGTACAATGATTCATTAACTGCAAATGTAACTTTGTAATCCAATACATTTATATGGGATTACAAAGTTATTCACGCAGTTGGTCTATCTAGAAAACTAGACACAAATTATGAAATGTTTGAATTTTCCCTTACTTTAGACACTAAACACTAATTATATTCTAAATTTGAAGGTTCTATGTCTGCTAGAAGTGCCTTAGACTTTTGATGATCGGTCAGTCAGTCAGTGAGTGACAAAATTAAGAAAGTTTGACTAGTTATAATTCTTAAACTACTGGTTCAAATTAAATGAAATTTTAAATATACCGTGTTTACACAGTGCCTGCTTAGTAACTGAAAATTCAGGCTTCATGCTTTAGCCACAACGAAGTTATAGGGGGTTGAAAATGGTCTGAATTGCTTCGAGAAAAGGATGTTACGGCCTATAGCTCGACTTGGAGGGGGCTCGGCCGCGCCCCCAGATCATGCAAAGCCATCCGGCACGCGCTCGGCGTGCCAGCGGCGGCTCGCAAAACGATCTGTCTGCCTCGCGCTACTGTCTTGTCCCGCCCGCGTATGGCGAAACCATTGTAATGGGCATAATTGATAACATTTATATCATTTTCAAAAAGCGCTCTACGAAAAGTCCTCTAACCAAAGCAGAAATATGGAGCATATTTAGTAAGCTGCTGTACAGTAATGTCATAAGTTGTAAATTTCCAAAATTCCATAGCATTCGAAATTTCTAACATATGACGTTATAACAGATGGAGCCAATAGAGAAAAAGCAATACCACATCAAGATGAAGATGTTAAGAAATTGGCGCTGATATTATCTCGCGCAAGCCCTGTAGCGTGTAGTTACCTCATCAACATTGATAATCTCGACGTACTTCTTGTCCTCAGCGCCGAGGTCCATGAAGTCGCCGAACAGCATGAGTCGCCCGCCCACCACCTCCGCCGACTTCTTGCCGAACTCCGTGCGGATTTTCTTATTCAATAAACTATATAAAAGGAAACAAAATAAATATCAACTAAGAAGTGTTGGTCTACGATTATGCCTTTAAAAATATAAGCGGGTCTTTATTCCTTCCTGTGACATAACAAAAGAATACAACTCTAACTTCATCAAATGAAATTTACTTAACCTAGGGAAGAATGCACAATATACTACAAGGAAAGCTAAACATTGCGCTTACATCCATTTTTGCTCCCACACAGGTCCCTCGGTAGTGTATATCAGCACAGCACTGGTGGTAGGTCTCTCATATGAGAGGCGGCCTGGGTGGGTACCACCGCAATGTCTATTTCTCCCGTCAAATAGCAGTTTAAATGCACTGTTGTGTTTCGGATTGAAGGACATTGTAGCCAGAGTTAACTACTAGACATATTGAGACTTAACATCTTATGTCTCAGGATGGCGAGCGCAGTGGAATGCCAAGCATTGCTTCGTAATTCAAGGTGTTTGGTTTTGCTACTGTTCATGAGCGGTCGCATCGCTTACCATCAGGTGAACGGCATGCTCGTCTCGCCATTCACTTCAATAAAAAAAGATATCAAGCGGTATTGATGAAGACTAGAAAAGGTTACCTGACGAACCACTGTCGGTCCTCGTTGTTGACGAGGCGGTCCTGGTACACGCGCTGGTGCTCGTGGTACCACAGCCGGATCACGTCGTCCTCGTCCTAACAACATTACTTTATATGTTTCTTTATTAATTTACAATGCTTAGCTAGTTATTTTATATCATAACTTTCTGATAGAATATCTACCAAAATACTAGCTGTGAGATGACTCACCCGGGAGTATTGGCATACGGGACACCCTAGTTTTTTAGTTATTAAGGTCCATGAAACGGGGAAATTTATTAACAAAGTAGTATACATTTACATGAATAAAGGTAGATTTTCATTTATCTCTTATAAAAGTCATGACACGAGTAATAGGAGTAGCAAGGCCAAGTAGTTGAAATGGCTGAAAATTCACACCTATATTTTTGAAATATCTTTGGCTCAATTAGCAAACAAAAGATAGGATATGTGGTGTAGACCTTGACCATCTTGGGGTCCATCATGAGCATGCCCTGGAACACCTTGCTGAGGTCTCGCAGGTTGAATGTGTAGTGCGACTTGGCTGGCGTGGGCAGCAGCTCCTCCACCAGCGCGTTGAAGATCTCGATGGAGGCCTTGAGGAACGGCGCCTCGCGCACCGACACCTTCTCCAGGTTGCGTGTCCACGAGCACAGGATCACGTGGAAGATCGCGTACTATACATTTACAAATTTTTATTGACTTATCATGACTTGGCAAAATGACTGCTACACGTTGCAATGCGTCCCGAAGGTGTATTGATCAGCGAAGTCTAATATATTTATTTATTATTTGGGTGTATTCACCCAACTATCACATATGTACATAGCTTAGTCAGCACACAAAGATCAAGTCTTGTGTCGTGGGAATCAAAAACTACGAGTCTTTTCGGTCTCACCCCAAAACAAATGCAAATGAATCACACAGACATCCGTCTCAGTACAAAAATCGAACCAGCAGCCTTTCGTTTCACATCCGAAGTCTAACCAATTCCGTCAAAATATTTGGCTAATCTAACGAACTATATAACAAAGTGTATACCGCTTCGCAATATTTAATATTATGCTGTCATAGTGACAAACGCACTCACACTGCGCATACGTGATGTCAGTCATCAGTCATGCACGCACCTTGCTAGCGTACTCCATCTCAGTGAAGGAGATGTAGTGGAAGTGCCTCATGAGGCGCATGGTGACGGGGTTGCGGCCGCCGCCCGGCGGACCCATCGCCGCCACGATGCCCACGTCCACCAGCGTCTTGAACTCGCCGATGTTCTGCCGGTCGTACCAGCCTGCAACACAAACACACCCACCTTGTCACAAGCTGGACTGGTTCTGTCGTCTAAATGGGCCCAGTCTGGCAATAAAATACATATACTCTATATGGATGCAGGATAGTCACCTCAAAAAATCATTCAGCATTACTACGTGCCTTGAGTGAAGAAATCCATGACTCAATTTCTCCTATAGTCATGTAGTCGGTAAAATATCAATGTTGGAGGAAAAAATGTGCACATTATGCATGTACCAAGCACATGGGGAGTCAGAGGCAAGAAGGCAAATGGTTATTAGGTGAGAGTGACAGAGATTTGAACTCGCCGGAGAAGTCCATGAACTGTCGCAGCAGCTCGATGGGCGGCTGCGCGCCGTACACCTCGAGCGCGGGCATGTTGAGGTCGTCCACGAACAGCACGAGGCGCTTGGTGGGCGGCGGACCGAACACGCCGCGCCGACGACGCTCCAGCTTGCCGTCGATCACGTCCTGCATGCACGCATGAGGATAGCCTTATTTTAAATCGCCATTATAGGCGGAGCAGCTAGCAGTCCACTTAGTGGTAAGTGGTGGTACTTGGAGGTGAGCAACTACCGCAGCTCATGGGCTCTATATGAAGAGTGGCAGTAATAGCACCGAGTCTTGCGGGGCAGCAGCCGTGCACCACAACTTTTATGCTCCGACCATCCATAAAGCTGGCAATACACTTGCAGAGTCCCTGGGGAATTCTACAGGTACTTGCAGATATGTGGCAACGTGGTGGTCAGTGAATGAGTATACCTGCGTCTGGTTGGCGGAGGTCCTGGCGGAGAAGACGATAAACTCGCAGACGAACTTCTTGTGCAGGCCGCGCGACAGCTTGGAGGTGATGGTGACGGTCTTGCCGGTGCCGGTGGGTCCCACGCACACCACGTGGTTGTAGTTGGCCACCTTGTAGCCCAGCAGCGCCGCGCACCGCACGTTGTCCAGCGTCGGCACCTCGATGTCTGACACACAACACCTCACCAACAACACACACAACGGCTGCACACACTATACACTCCTGCCCTCATGTTACAATCCAGTGTTATGTCGTTGGTACCAGAAAGTACGAGGATATTAGTCTAACATTACCCACACCCGAAACAAACTCCACACTTTTGACCTGTTGCGGAGATGGAATTAACCATTTTTCATTCACAGACGATGTTTGAACTAATTACACCAGGGAATGAAATAAAATTAGTTCCACATGTCTATTGACTATTCATATGCATTGATACTGACCTGCGTACTGCCATTCGGGGTCCACTTCATAGGGCTCCAAGTTAGCCATCCAGTTGTACCAGTAGGGGTTGGCAGGCTCGCCGTCGTCAGTGGGGTCCGTGAACCCACCGTCGTGTAATCTGCAATCGTATATTGTTTAGTTAGCTCTTACTATTCAAAGTGGAAGGTCGTGTGTCGCATCGCGCTGTGATTTCTGTTCCGTATTATTGAAGTTTGCTTGTTCGATCTTCGTGATTGGCTCTTGGCCGTTTTTAGCGATTCCTTGTCGGACCGGTAGTGTTTATACCGAGACGCCCCGCCTTGTGGGAGGAGACCGAGCGGGATAGCAGGTTGATGTTCGGTTACGTCGTGATCGAGGACTCTGGTGTTACGTGAACGAATTTTAAAACATCGAAAAAGATCATCGTTTTGCTGGGGTCGAACCGGCGGTCGCTGCGGCGATTGAGTTGTATTTGTGCGCGTGAGGCCAAGGCACGCTTTGCCGCCGCGTCGAAATAGTCGACTCTATTATTGCTCCTGCGCATTCGTGCATTTTTGCATTTTTTGCTTATTTTACCAATATTCAGCAAGAATGGTCAATTGTGGAAGATGTGGTGATGACGTCTTCGATGCTATACAGTGCTCTGTGTGTGAGAAACATTTGATTTCCCGTGTTCAGGGATATCGAAAGCTGGATATCGTAAATTAGGTGATAGACGTTCTAAGTGGAAGTGTCTTTCGTGCAAAGACTCGGGAAAGAACTCGGGCATTACTAATCCGTCGAGCTCTCCATCATCGGCTATCACCTTAGAAAATATTATGAGTGAATTAGCTATCATAAATCTCTAACTTGTGCTGCTTTCTACTCTTGCTGAAGACATAAAAGAAGTAAAGAAGGAACTTGCAAATCTCAAGACTACTACATCACAGTTTGCCACCAAAATTACCAACCTGGAAAAAAGGGTAGTAGATATGGAAAATGCCCAAGAGGATGTTGCCTCACTCAAAAAAAAGGTCGCTAAGTTGGAAACTAGTTTGGATGAGAAGGACCAGTGGCTCCGAATTAATAATTTAGAGATCAAAGGAGTTCCAGTTAAAGACAAGGAGAATTTGTTTGAGGTGGTATCCAAAATCGCTAACAAGATATCTTATCCGGTGAATAAGTCTCAGATTAATTTTTTGCACAGAGTTCCTACTAATATAGCGGGTCAGAAAAATATTGTGGTATCCTTTACGAACAGGTATACTAAGGAAGATTTCGTGGCTGCTGCTCGCTCGCTGAAGAAGCCCTTGATTCCTGCTGACATTGGTTTGACTGGTCAAGGTGCTATTTATCTTAACGACCATCTGACCCCTAACAACAAGATTATTTTATCTAAGGCCAAAGCACTTGCTAAGGATCATAATTTTCAATTTGTGTGGGTGAAACACGCCAAAATATTCGCCAGGAGGGATGCGAGTACCAAATCGTTTATTATACGGTCACAAGAGGATCTGCGGAAAATATGCTAAGTTACTATTTGTTAAATATTTTTGCTACATCATTTTATTTAAAATATTTATTTGATTTAAAAAACTTAATGATCGCTTTGAGCCGTATCGTGTTCTTTTGTTCACTAATGATTGCCTTTGTTTACTTATCGCTCTTATTTTTTATTCCCTTTCTGATTTTTATTTTTTATTTGCTATTTGCGTATCTTTTGTATTATTGGCTGGTTATTGTACATCCAAGGATTTATATGCTTTGTGGAATATTTTTACAAATTATGGTTATCTATGCTTGTTATTCTTGCTATCAGTCCTATGCTATGGTTTTGTTTGTGCAAAATTGGAATTCCTGTATTATTTTCGCGACTATCTTTATTATTGTATTGTATACTTGTTCATCTGGTTATTTTTTTTTAACGTTAAATGGCTAATTTAATGATTTATCACCAGAATGTTCGTGGACTGAGGACTAAGACTGAGACATTCTTGCGGAACTTAAGTCTGAGCAATTATGACATTGTTACGTTGACTGAAACCTGGCTTTTGGATGGGGTATGTGATAGTGAACTTTTTGACGAGAGATATTTAGTCTGGCGTCGAGATCGTGACTATAGTTTGACTGGTCAGTCCCGGGGGGGAGGGCTCGCCATAGCAATACGTCTTTAGCGGCTAACGCCAGGCCGGACTGGCAGTCTAGTGCAGAAGATTTGTGGGTGTCTTTGTCAATACAGACCAGCCGCCGAAATTCTTTCTTTAAGCTTCATTTGTGTACCATATATTTATGTGGCCAAAATCTAGGTAATAATTTTGCTACTCAACTGTCTAACTTCCTGAACAAATTAATTATGTTAATTAATAGTAACCCCATGGATAAATTTATAATTCTTGGGGATTTTAATATGAGTGATATTCATTGGTCCTCAACTGAGGACGGACCTTCTGTGTCTTCGCCAACCGATTATATGCTAGAATTTATTGATGATTTAAATATATGCAACCTCAAACAATTTAATTATATCAGTAATATTAATAATAAAATATTAGACCTAGTTCTAACTAATGATTCTGTGTCCGTGTCTGCGTGTTTGGACCCCTTAGTTCCCGAAGACCCTTATCATAAAGCCCTATTGGTGGAAGCGAATTTTGTGCAGCTTCATCTAATGAATGTAGCTAAACGCACAATTTACCAATATAGCATAGGGGACTACGGGAAAATACGTTCTGAATTATCAAGCGTCCAATGGAACACAATTTTGGAAAGTGATAGAGTAGAGGATGCATTGAGTACATTTTATACAATTATAAACAAATTAAAAGATAAGTATGTACCCTGTCGAGTTTCTTATGGCCACAAATATCCGAACTGGTTTAACGCACCGCTCATCAAAATAATCAAAGAAAAATTTAAATTCTTATCGAAATATAAAGTCTATCGTAACATCTCAGATCTTAATTCGTTTCGCTTACTACGTGACAGGGCTAATGTAATGGAACGCCAATGTTACAAAGAATATTGAAATACAATCGAGCAGAATATTATCAATAACCCTAAATCCTTCTGGGCATATGTTAAAAGTAAGCGTTTATGTAATAATTTTCCGTCTACTATGTCCTATGCTGGTAGTACTGCTAACAATGCTACAGGAATATGTGAACTGTTCTCAAGATATTTCCATTCAACTTACTCAAACTCTGAGTCTCTGTCGACCTACGAAGCTTTTTCAGATGATTCGTTGTGTGACATCGCTTCTGTTGAAATTAGTACGGAGCAGGTTGGTAGACTGCTGAAATCTTTGGACCTCAACAAATCGGCTGGTCCCGATAAACTGCCAGCCTTATTTATAAAATCATGTGCGGATGAGCTGACGGTACCGGTTTCAATCTTGTTTAAACGCTCTTTAAGTGAAGGTGTTATGCCTAATCTTTGGAAATCGGCATTCATCACTCCTATCCACAAAAAGGGTTCCAAAGATGATGTGGCAAACTATAGACCGGTTTCAAAACTTTGTTTGTTGGCCAAAATACTCGAACGAATTGTATACAATCCACTTTACAATTCTTTAGAGTCAAGCTTTTCTCCAAATCAACATGGCTTTCTGAAAAGAAGATCCACAGTGTCAAATCTTCTTGTTTTCACTGAATTTGTTACCGCCAGCATGGATAATGGACACCAAGTTGACAGTGTCTACACAGACTACAGCAAAGCGTTCGATAGAATCGATCATGATACGCTCTTAAGGAAGCTGTCGCATTTGGGCATTCGAGGTAATTTGTTTAGATGGTTTTCCTCTTATGTTAAAGATCGGACTCAAGCAGTGGTCTTAAATAATTCATCATCCTCTTGGATTGATATACCCTCAGGTGTCCCGCAAGGTTCATTGTTTGGACCTCTCCTATTTATAATTTTTGTAAATGACATCGGCAGATGCTTTCAAAATTCAAATTACCTCATGTTTGCGGACGACATGAAAATATATCGGATAGTAGACAATATTTCGGACGCCACACTTCTACAAGAGGATCTAATCAGATTAGATGAGTATTGTCGCGTCAATAAGCTAGATATGAACGTGTCAAAGTGTTTGGTGTTGAGTTTCACCCGTAAAAAAAGGCCGTTCTATCATGACTATTATATTACGAGGGAACCAATAGCAAGAACATCTTTCACGGGTGACTTGGGAGTCATCATGGATAATCAGTTATCGTATGGTCATCACATTGATCAAATTATAAAAAAAGCAACTCGCGCTCTCGGATTTGTTTTTCGTTGTGCAAAATCATTCAAACAGATGAAGACTTTAAAAATTCTGTATTGTGCCTATGTTAGGAGTAATCTCGAGTACGCTAGCCAAGTTTGGAATCCTTGCTACAACATTCACTCGAGTAGAATTGAAAGGATTCAAAAGAGATTTACGAGGTATTTAGGATTCAAGTTCAAAATTCCCAAGGTTGAGTATGAGGAGCGGTGCGCACGGTTCCATTATTACCATTGTCAGTTCGTAGATACATTGCTGATGTCTCTTTCTTAATGAAAATCGCCCAGTCGTTGGTCGACTGTCCACAACTTCTGGCCAAAATAAATCTGTATTGTCCGTTCACAAATTCACGACGAAAGAATATTCTGTCCATTCCGCTTGCACGAACAAATTACAGAGCCAATAGCTTCATGCTGCGATCTGCTAAGGCGTTTAACGAAGTATCTCAAGATGTTGGCATAGATCTATTCTGTAGCAAAATTGCATTTTCGAGAAATGTTTTAACCAAACGTTTTATTGATGCTCATTGCGATTAACCGGCTAATTTAAAATTAGAGTGTTTTTATTTTTTTTATTAATGATTTATATCTGTTTGGCGTAAAATTACGAGAGCATCATTATTTACTTTTGTTTAAATGTTTTTTTTTTTATTATTATTATTTTAGTTCATATTTATTACGCTTAGTATAAGTAACATAATTTTGTAATTTCTGATAAACTAACTGTAAAGATACGAGTAGTAAGACAATTAGATTTTGTAACTTTTGTAACCTATCTGCGGTAGCTCGTAATTGGCTATCTTTTGTATCCAATTTGTTTAATATATGTTTGTTTGCTATTGATAGCTGTGAGCCACCCAAATCAAATAAAATAAAATAAAATAAAAATTGTAACTATTCGGACGTTTGTTTTAATTGATATTACACACGCATACTTTTATCAACGCGTCATCACTGTGATAAACAGGGATATGGATAGGGAAGAAAAGCTATTTATTGCTTCAAACTCACTACTGTTGCCACCGATCGCAATAAATAATACAAATTACAATTTATAATGAAGCAGACCGATATTTGTAGATTTTACCTAAGATTAATGATAACTTTATAATATAGACTAATCAGATGATGCACTATACTCTCCTGTGGCGTTTTACATTGTAGTAACGCAACCTATACACTCCCCACTTCCACCCGTACCCAACGTGCCTAGTTTCAGTGTAAGTTCAGTATAGTAGTGGTTCCAGTACGTGTAGTCGTAGACGCGTCCTTCCTTGGGGAAGAGCGGCTTGAGTCCGTTCTCGGCGCAGAGGTCGCGCATGAACTCGGAGAACAGCGCGCGGCCGTTGTGGTCGCACGTGGCGCCCACCGACCAGACCACCGCCCACACCACCCAGCACGCCGCCAGCCGCGCTGCACACACACACCTCAACATCTATATACACTTACACAGCTATCTATTCTATCTATCTACTCGTAATTAAAGGCCAAATATGACTAACCTCTGTCAATCGAACTTTCCGATTTATATGACGACTAGCTTAGCTATGGACGCATATTTCTGACAAAATTAAAGTATGTATCTATACTCTATAGTCACTGCCTAGGAGTGGTTTCCACCTAAAGATTTCATTGAGTTCACATTCAACGGCTTCAAACAATGTCGACATTATAAAGTAGATTTATATAATCGCTGGACTGGTTAGATGTGGTGGTGTACTGCGTACGCATGAGCGCGATGAAGGCGACGCCGGGCGGCGGGCGGTCGTCCTTGCCGGTGAGCGGGCGCAGGCGGTAGTCCAGCAGCTCCAGGAACTTCAGCACCAGCGCAGAGTCGATGGACGCCACGATCTCCGTCAACTTGCCGCGCAGCATCCCCAGCGCCGGGTACAGGTACGCAGTGATCAGACCCGGCAGCATCTTGCGGATGTTGTCCGCCATCTGTGGAAATAATCTTTCTGGAACACTGTGTAAATAGTGGTCTAAATAGATTATCCATCTGCCTGGCTAGTATATAATTATGCCACCTAAATATAGAACATAACAGCTCGAAACGCAGTGCACTATGTGTGTTACTGTGACGGATCCGTAAACAGTGTAAGGTCGCCGTGTTCCGTGCTGATATACAGTCCGGCAGTAGCGAGTGCGCACCGGCGGCAGCGCGTCTCGCAGCCAGGCGTTGACGAGCGGCGGCAGGCCCACCACGCGCGCGTCCAGGTACACCATGCCGCAGCGCGACACCGTGGCCGGCGACGCCACCGCCAGGTCCGCCACCTCGAACATCATGCGCTGCCGCTCCGTCAGCTTCATTATCTCGCCGCTCGACAGGCACAGCTTCTTGTTGTCGTCCAGCACCTGCACCAATACAACAGTCAACACCGCTCAGGTATAATGCCAGAGGGACCATCGCGACCAAGCCTGTTAGCACGTATCAATCACGCGGAAAATCTGGTATTGTGGTAGGTCTCTCATATGGAAGAGGCCGCCTGGATAGGTAACACCGTAATGTCTGTTTCTCCCGCCAAACAGCAGTTTAAATGCCCTATTCTTTTTCAATTTGAAGGCCATTGTAGCCAGAGTAACTACTGGACATATTGAGACTTAACATCATATGTTTCAGGATGACGAGCGCAGTGGAATGCCTAACATTGCTTTGTATTTTAAGATGTTGTTTGGTTTGATTACTGTTCATTAGTGATCGTATCGCTTAAAATCGGGCTAACGGCATGCCCGTCTCGCCATTCATTCAATAAAAAAGCGACAAGGAAGAAATGATGTGACTGTGTGGACATAACAGAACAAACAATTTTCGGTACGGTAGCGCTCTTTGTTTTATAGTTTTTGACTATGTCATCTCTAATATAAAGCATAGCATGTTGATGTGCAGTACCGTGTTCATGTTCTCGATCCAGACGGCGTCGACTGGTCCGTCGAACACGTACCAGCGCCGGTCCAGGTCCTCCACGGCGATGCCGCCGCGCACCAGGCTCGACAGGATGCCGTCCGTCCTCAACAGTCCATGTACACATTACAACTTCTAACGGCACATTTTAATACGCAAAGATACAGAAAATATGACACACAAAACCAGTAAAATAATAATAACTAAAATGCATTTAATATTATTTACGGATTATATCGCGGATTTGGTTTAGTTTTTACATTTTTTGCGCCCTGTGAACACGAAAGCTGTAAGGTAATCGAGACGTCGGGAAATTAGAAAAATTAAACCAAATCCGCGATAAAATCTGTAAATATTAGTTTATTTCAATGGTGTAACTTTCGCGTAAATCTAAGAAACCATTAACATTTCGGATAACATTATTTATTTTTTCATTTTCAACCCATGCAGTTCCACAGCTGGACATATGCTCATTACCTTTGAAATCAATGGAATTTGAACCTCCGGCTTCTCTTATCCGCCCTCGCTCAGCCCCATGCGAAGATCGTCACTTCACTTGGCCTAATTATAGGGTCCTACTATTATAATTATGAAACTAATTTCAAATGATTTCTAACCATATGCATGTTAGGTGATGGGTGTGCGTACCACTCGTGCGTGTTGAGGTCGAACTCCCCGTAGAGCTGTCCCATGGTGATGGACTTGGGGTTGACGACGAACGTGTGCACGGCGGTGTAGGGCGTGCCGTCGGGCGCCATCTTGCCGCGGATCGCAGTCAGCGCGTCGCGCAGTACCTCGTAGCACTGCGCACGCACACCCACATGCTCACGGCTTTCATCGTGCTTAGTTTTACCTGGCTACTCACTTTACTACTGAATACGCATTTCTCGCTTTTATTTCCATATTTTTACAGTAAGGTAGTAGCCCATAACTTACTATGTGTCTTCTCTACAAGACAAGCTTAAAGTGCCAAAAGTGAGAAGAAGTAATGAACACTTGTTACGACACTAACTTTAGTTTTACCGGCACCAGCGGGCCCCACCAGCATGAGCCCGTGCCTCACCACCGTCGTCTCGTACAACTGAATGATCTTGAATATGAACGCTGAAAAATATTACTGTGTCAACACAATGGACCTCATTAATAAACTCGGATGAGCGAAGGATTAACTTTAGGCATTGGGCTAAAGAATTCAATCTATTGTTATGAATAGCGAGATAGTAATGACTATATTAATAAAATTCTATATTCTTCAGCCTGACATGATAATCCTGTTATGGTAATCTACTGATTTTAAAAAGTAAAAAGAACGGTCAAAATAAATTAGCCAATTTTAAAGTTTTGGGCTAAAATTTAATCCCTCGCTCATCCGAGTTTATTAAGAAGGCCCAATACGTTAGGTTTTGAACAAGAGTATCGAAATTCGCTTTCTAAACCATGATAGACATATAACATGAAACTCACTGTAAAGATCGTCGTATCCTCTCTTGAGAAGCATATTCCTGATGGACTGCTCCATGATGCCGTAGTCCACCACCGGGATCTCCACGCGCGGGAACAGATCCGATATGATGCCTGCACCAACGTACACGTCAGACAAACTACTACATGGGGTCTTTTTTATCTCGACCGCGTATACGACTACAATACGACCGTGGCCGTGCTAATACATACCTTAAAGTTTACAAATAATTCGATATAATAGTGTACATTTCGCTATATTAAACTATGGTGCTATCGCCAATAAGCGCGTGAAATGGGACACAAGCGCAACACTGACAGGTCGCTTGGAGGTGTAATGTATGGGTTGATATGCAACACGTCACAAAGAGCTGTCACGCCGAGCGCCCCGGTGGCGGGCGGCTTTATGACCAACCCATAAACGTCACGCCCGCATCGCACGCGGCGTCCCGTTTCACTCGATGTCTAGTGCAAGCATAACACGACTAAACCAATATATTTGTATCAATATCGTGTCTCGATAGAATGATATGCAGCAATGTTACTTGTGTTGAGCACAGTACCGTTGAAGAGCAGCAGGTCGTCGGCGAGGAACTTGGGCACGTTGACGTCCCGCAGCGCGCGCAGCACGATCTGGCGCTCGTCGCCGTCGGGCTGCTGCCGGATCAGGTTGCCGGCCACCAGGATCACCGTCTTCACCGCGCGCATGCCGAAGTCGTAGTGGTCCTACACACATACACACTGACACACCGATTGTCAGCTCTTGTCTGATTAGTCTACAACTACAGTTCATCTCCATTGCTGGACATAAGTAGCCTCCCCCAAGGTAGGCCACAGAACCCGGCCTGCTGCCTTATGCATCCTGTCGCGTTGAACCTGTATACCCCTGCAAAAACGAACTCAAATTGGAGTACCCTATAAGCCATGAATAATGTCAAATTAATGGCGTTTTACTAATAAACGACTCGAAACGTTCATGATGGATATAGTTAGCGACGCTGTTTTTTGAATCAACTAACACAGAAGATTTACTCACGTCCTCAAATGTAACTGAACGTAGACTCTCTTCCCTTCGGAGGCTCACATATCACTCGCTGGACAATACTAAATACTGAAATAGAATCGTACCTGGGAGGACAATTGCTCCGAGCTGAGTCGGAACGTGGTGGTGATCTTTCCGGCGAGAATCTTGGCCTCGTAGAATCCGTAGGAGAAGAGCGAGATCTCGGCGATGAGCGCGTTAGTCAGGCACCATCATAGCGATGGGACGGAACAGCGCCTTCAGGTTGTCCGGCAGCTCCGTGCGACCTGACAAGGACCAGCTTACTGTATACAACGGGAGCCTCGCGTATCGTAGGTAAATGATAATTGTTTTTGTCTTTATACATTCTACATTTGACCACCTATATAAACTGTCTTGGATGCGGTAAATACATTCACAATAATCACATCTCGTCCTCGCTGGCATATCTTCATCAAAGAATCTGTGAAGCAATAGATGCACATAACTTTTCAATACAGAGACACACTGAAACTCAAGTATTTCAAATCAAATACAACTACAACGTCTCGCGATGAAGGGTTAAAAGAAAGTAATTCACCCGCGTATCCGGGGTTCATAGTGATGAAGACGGAGCAGGACATCTTGAGCGGCAGCTCGCAGCCTCGAATATGAACCGCTCCTGCTTCGCGATCTGCGCCTTCTGTATCGTCACCACCTGACGACAACACACAACCCTGCACATGTGAATAATATCCATCCATCCATCCATCAGCCAAGGAAGTCCACTGCTGAACATAGGCCTCCTCCAATGATTTTCCACAGAGACCTGTTGGAGGCAGCCTGCATCCAGCGACGTCCCGCGACCTTTACCAGGTCGTCGGACCATCTTGTGGGTGGACGTCCTACGCTGCGCTTTCCGCTACGTGGCCTCCATGCGAGCACTTTCCTACCCCATCGGTCATCAGATCTCCGCGCTATGTGCCCTGCCCATGTCACTTCAACTTGCTAATCCGATGGGCTATGTCGGTTATTTTAGTTCTACGGATCTCCTCATTTCTGATTCGATCTCGTAGGGAAACCCCGAGCATAGCCCTCTCCATAGCTCGTGAGTGACTTTGAGCTTCCTAATAAGGCCCATAGTGAGAGGCCACGTCTCGGTGCCGTAAGTCATCACTGGCAACACACAACTATCGAAGACATTCGATTTAAGGCACTGAGGTATTTTGGACGAGAAGACGTCGCGTTCTTTCCGAACGCTGCCCAACCGAGTTGGATTCGACGATTGACCTCTCTCTCGAAATTGGACCTGCCAAACCGGACCACTTGTCCTAATAGACATATTCGTGAACAACTTCAAGAGCCCCCAACACCGATGGGGGTGGGCACAACATGGACATTCGACATGATCTTCGTTTTAAATCATATACGGTGAATAATATACGGTGATGATAATCAAATGATCATCATCACTTTGATATTATATGTTTTGAAATAAGAGGCTGTGGATTCGTATCGAAACAAATGTTAGTGTTAACCACATGCACTTGTGTCGAGTCTGGGTACTTGTGACACCGAAAAGTTTCTCGTAGTTCTGAAGCTCTTGTTGAGTCACGTCACAAGACTCGATCTAAAAATGGTGTCACGGCTGTGTATATGACTGTTAGGTGTATTTATTTATTTATTATATTATGGCGATGAGACATATAAGTAGACAGGGGCGTGCACTCCTTGTAGGCAGAAAATGCAGTGCTTTACTTGCCATTCACAGATATTTATTATAACGTTCGTACGTTTTAGATGACTTTAATTTATAGTAAATAAATGAATAAACAAAATATAATAACTTAAAAACGCCTAATATTTTATAAATAGCACCTATTTGCAATCACGCAAACATTATGGTTGCCACGCGAAAAGCAGAGGCGCCTGTAAAGCAAAATAATGAACCTAATCAACCAAGTCATGTCGCCGCGTCCCGCATGACATTTGTTTGCATGTGTGTAGTAATTTGGTGTCCGTGCACAGTCACAAACGCACACACCCATGAATATGAAAGCCGCGACTCCTGCGGCAGGCTTCGGGAGTTCGGCAGTCGTCGGGAGTAATCGTAAATGTTCGTTGCCTATAATCCGAGTAAAATTAATAGGCTGGAATCTAATAAATCACCTATGCACATTATGCATTTTTGGTTAGTAAGGTTTTATTTGTTTAAATAGAAATGTTTTGTGTTCGCGGGGGCCATTTAGCTTTTTTTATGAATTTTTGCATTGTTTACTATTTTATACTAGTATGATTGTAGTCATTTGCTTTTACTAGTGTGTTTGTTTATTTTTTTAATGTTATTTGATTGCGAGGTTTGTGTTAAAATGTATGTTTATCGAATGAATGAATGAGGTGGCCGAATCTTGCGTTTATTTACATCTGGATAGGTTATAGTAATCTCAACTAACCGGAACCTTGAATATGTGAAAATTGAAAGCTGACTAGGTGAGTTTTTTTTATTTACTTATTAGAATTTCTTCCGCCGCGACGATCGATCGCTGTTTTGTCTGCGTTGCCGTAGAAGATGGACATGAATAGTAGTACATCTAAGACTTGTTATGTTGGCATGGTTTCCGACTTAGAGATCCGTCGCGTGGCTGTGGCTATGCTAAACAACTATAAAAGAAAAAGTTTTTGTGACCGAGTACTCCGCCGCATACCCAGTGTCATAATCCTGTGCACGCCGCTGTAAGTAGATGAATTAGTCGTCGATTATGATAAAATATATGAGTGACATGAAATAATTGTGGTTAATTCCTACCGATGTATGGATTATGTTTGTGTCACAGCCAAACATTAGAAAATATTAAAATTGATTGCGTTACCTGTTGCGCCACTACCGACAGCACTTCAATGTCGATGCGGTTGAACTCGTCGAAACAAGCCCACGCACCGGAACTGGACAACAAGTTATTATTTACGTAGGTTGTAGAATCAGAATCAGAAATAGTTTATTTGTATAAAATGTAGGGTAAAAAGCATGAGGTGTTAAATAACACTGTACATTGTTTGTAAAACATGTGGTTCTTATATACTGGGTACTGGTACTCACGCGGCCACCCTTTGAAGAACTCCCCATGGCCATGTAGTCGAGCTGATCCGAGCAGTTGAACACCACGCACTGGACAGCCAGGGCTTTCGCCAGATCCCTGGGATTAATGCTTATCATGTATGAATACTATCTGTAATAGAACTGTGTGCAGATCATATGATTTTTATACACTCGTATTCACAAATATTAATTTGAAGTAGTGGATGAGGATGTGGAATCTATTATTGATTTCCAGCTCGTCCTATTCGTTTTACTGTTTAATTTCGTCGAGTCGTGAGTCTTGACATTCTCAGAGACTGGCAAGCTATAAGACTCGACATCGGCGTGTGCAAGTACCTTGGTGGTTCTCCGTCTTGCCGGTGCCGGCGGGCCCGGCCGGCGCGCCGCCGAACTTGAGGTGCATCCGCGCACATCAGCGTCACGTAGCAGCGGTCCGTCAGCGGAGTGATCACCAGCCGACCGATACACACACACACACACACACACATACACTTTACTATCCATACTGACGCCCAAAACATATCACTATCACTTCGGGTATCATGAACATTAAAATGTAAATAATTTATTGCATCCATTAGGTTGCTTTACATCATTTAGATTCAGTCACTTTTTATCTACCACCCGGTTCGGAAAGTGATTTTCGCTTGAAAAGCACGGGCAAGAAACTCTATAGTCGGTATGGTTTGGGTGTGCCAACCCGCATTAGACTAGCGTGGTGGACTATATGGCCTTGCCACTCTCAATCGTACTCTCGATTGTAGAGTAGGTCCGTGCCCTTCAGTGAAACGTATATGGTCTAACACAGTAAGTCGCTACTGTCCATCTAGAGTACCTACAGGTACTGATTTTTTAATTTTACAGTTGTTCTGAATACCAATGAGTATTTGCATCAGTTGTGTGAGTGACTCGCCTGTTGCCCAAGTACTCGTTGGAGTACTGGAACACGGAGTTGAGCGCCTTCACGTCGCAGTGGTTCTGGCTGAACTGGCGGTAGTAGGCGGACGTGTCGAGCCGCTCCTCGTCCTGGTAGATGTCGAACGGTCGCCCTCCTCCAGCACCGGCATCTCCTTCACTATCGAGTAGTATCTGCGGAGAGACAACTATAAGTGAACCATCAAATCTTCTGTGCAAGATAGAAAATTGTACAAGAGATTTTAGATTTCATAACAACTACAGTCAAAACCTGATATAACGACATCGAAGGGACCGTATAGTTGCCGACGTTATATCCGATAGTCGTTATAAGCAATACAGCCATACACAAGTACAGTAGTTATATCATCATAGTTATCTATCTAGTATAAGTATAGGTTAAGTACGTAAATGAGTTAGAAAAGAAATAAAATATTTATTACGAAATAATTAGAATATAAACTGTATTTCACTGCTTACAGTTACGAGTTATAAAACACACTAGTTTTTAAGTAATCAGTCATTTTGGCTTAGATTATATACTCGTCTAGATGACACATCACACCTCACCGCGCGGCTCAAAAAAAGTCTACCAAATTTGGTAGACTCGCTTCTCACGTACGTCAGTGTCATTTGAACTACATATGGATAACGTGCTCCCGAAAAATAATTAATTATGCCGGTTTGTGCTGTCGAATTGTATCGCAATTGTGTGGGAAAACTGTATAATAATACCAATATCACTTTCTATCGGTAACATTATTGTTAACCACTATTATTTGAAGAAAACATGAACTTTTGATTCATTATTTTGAAGATGAGTTTCATTGGCCAGTGTTGTCAATTTATTACTAGGAAAATTGTTGAAACTCTGGGAGAAACTATAGAACACAAATATCATTACATAATATTTCGATCAGAATAACAACAAGAAGAATGGCATTATTTATTGAATGAGTAATAAAACTTACCTACACGATATTAATGAAACCCACGACGACATGCACTTCATAGTAATTTATTAATTCTTTGCCTTGCATGTACCATTCAAAATTTCATAAACGGGGTACTGCTATTGTCATCTTTGAAGAAACAGCGAGAACTTATTCAAGGTCCTAATAATATTTTTAGACGTCCTACGGATTCCGTACTAGCAAATTGCTGGAGAGACATTACACAGCGGAAACGAAAAGACCATTCGTAGCCTCACATGACTTCAGTTGTGTGTTCCGAACATTTTACTTATGATGCTTTATATTTTACATAAATACAGAAATCAGATAACAGCCCAGGCAATAAATCCAAAGAGTTAATTCTATTCGGAAACAAACACTAGGAGATGGGTTTAGATCTTTATTGTTTTTACTAAAATGCGTTATAAATATAATTAATACTATGATTACTTTAAATAAAGAAAAATATTTTATTTAACCTATTTTTTATATCAAATAATGGGGAAAAGTTAAGTTAATAATCTGGAGTAGGCATCCCTAAACACACACACCTTGACAGTTGGATTACAATAATTACACGACCGGTACTCACACATATCAACGAAAGTGAGGACACTTTTAGCGCATCGTTTGTTGACATTGCTCAATCTAGACGAGTATATAATCTAAGCATTTTGGTCTGTCTTTTTTTTTTAGCCCAGTCACAAATATTTTTTGCATGTTACGTGCGTAGGTAATATGCTCAAATATTCCTTCAATGCTTATCAATAAGATTTAAAATCGTTTGTATTGTTTTGTTTTGCTGAGACAAGGAGCCGTTGGTCGTTATAGCCCATGAATATCGATAAAATTTCGTCGTTGTAAGCGATATGTCGCTGTGTCCGATGTTGTTATAAGCGATTTGTTTACTGAATAGTTTACTAGGGATTCGGACGGGACCATACAATCTAGCTGTAATAACCGATAGGTCGTTGTAAACGATGTCGTTATAAACGGTTTTGACTGTATATCCGAAGTTCAAATATTTGTTACCTATACACACATTAATCTGTACGGGAATCGAACCCGCGGCCTTTCGTTTCCTAGCGGGTTTTCAAGCAATTCTCCTAAGGAGGTCATCAATGGCTAGTATGTATATGTGTAGAGTGTATAGTGTAGCGTGACGTCACCGCAGCTGCACGATCCACTGGAAGTCGGACACGTTGCGCACGCTCTCGTCGACGAGCGAGCGCGTGACGTCACGCGCGTGCACCTCGATCACGATGAGTGCGCACAACACCTCGCGCTGGAAGAACGTCAGCTCGCCCTTCACCAGCGCGCGCAGGCTGTCCAGCTGCACACACACATACACATACTACAACTCTACTATCTCTACGTCTTTGTACTATTCATATTTCTTTATCAACAATGCACATACATAAGTAAACCATTAGAATTATAGTACAAGAATTCAATACGTTGCATACCATTCAGCTGCATTGTGGCAATACATGGCTATACATATACCGGGTATCTCAAGACTGCTACCGAAAACGAAGCCGGGTGGTAGTTTCAGTGGCTACAAACTCAATTCAACTAAAAATTTCGCATAGAAACGCGACAATTATTTTTTATGATTTTTTAAATATCGTCATTTTTGGGTGGTAAATCCATAGTTTTTGCTAAAATAATAATTTAAACTCTTTTATACCTTAGAGTATTTATAAATAAAAGGGTATACACTATTATTTTAAGAAAAAATGTATTTACCACCCAAATATGGCCATAGGAAAAAAATAACAAAAAAAAATTTGTCGCTTTTTTTTTTGCAACTTTTTCTGTTGCATTGTGTCTGAAGTCGCCTAAACTACCACCCGGCTTCGTTTCGGTAGCAGTCTTGATATACCCGGTATATGACATTCTCGGAAGAATCGCAACGACCAAAATAATGAAATTGTCATCTATAATCCTTATCAATATATTGGTAAGGTTCAAATCTATCTGTCAAATAATACGACTAACGAAGGTGATGTAAAGTGGTACCATGGCGAGGTTCTCCTCATAGAACTCGTCCATGCGGTAGTCCTTGATGGCGGCCTCGACGCCGGCCGTCCAGGCGGTCTGCGAGCCCGCGATCACCACCTGCCCCGGCCAGCGCAGCACCCACTGCGCGCGCGCCTCCCGCCACAGCTGCTCCAGCCCCGCCACCAGGCACAAGCGAACTGCACACCCACACATGCCAACTGTACTGGGCTCAGTACTCAGGGATATTAAATATACAAACATATCATGTTTCCTACTTAGACAAAGTAGTCTAGTCCACTTTAGTCCATATTTTACTGGTGGTAGGTCTCTCATATGTGAGAAGCCATCTGGGTAGGTACCACCGCAATGTCTATTTCTCCCGTGAAACAACACTGCTTAAATGCACTGTTGTGTTTCGGATTGAAGGACATTGTAGCCAGAGCAACTACTGGACATATTGAGACTTAACATCTTATGTCTCAGGATGGCGAGCGCAGTGGAATATTGCTACTGTTCATGAGCGGTCGTATCGCTTACCATCAGGCGAACGGCTTGCTCGTCTCGCCATTCAATGCAATAAAAAAAAAAAAAAAAAAAAAATATTTTTCACGGCGTACCAATTTAGCTCGTTCGTGTAATACACACTACTTGGTCTACCAGTACAGCACAACATGACATACTGGTGTGCCGCATGGTATCCTCGAGCAGCAGCAGCCACTGCTCCACGTTGGACGACGGGTAGAACTTGTACTTGAGCTCCACCACCTCGCCCTCGCTCGAGTGCATGTGGCTGATCTTCAGGTCCGGCTCGAAGGTCACCTGTGACGACAGACACATCGTTTATTAACACACACCACTCAGGTACTGTTGGGTACTTTGAGTTGACCTATAGCGTGTGCGTGTGCGTGTGCGTGTATGAGCGTGTGCGTGTGCGTGTATGAGCGTGTGCGTGTGCGCACCTTGGCGATGTTCTCGAAGCACTTGCGCAGATGCGGCTGCACGGCGCGCGGGTTGCGCGACTGCGACAGGATCTCGAGCAGCTCGTCGTCGCTGAGGAAGAAGAAGCGCGGGAAGCGTAGGCGCTTGAGCTCCATGTAGTCGGCGAGTCCGCGCGCCACCACGGCCAGCAGGTGGCGCGCCTCCGTCAGCGAGTCCAGCAGGCGGCTGTCGGGACACGCGATCATGATCTTGGGACACGCGGCCGCCGCGCCCATGATGCGCCGCCAGATGCGCTCCATCGTGCCGTACTTCTTCGCCTCCATAGGAAGCTGCCGTGAGATGTCCTCCGACGTGAAGATCGGCTCCAGGTACATCCATTCCCTGAGGTTGGACAACGAGAAAACACCTTAACATAAACCGATCAAAATTAACTACCGTACAAGATTAGAACAACATAATACATTAAAATAACAAAATTAACTGGACATAACTAACTTCTGGCACTCCATCCACTCTTCGACGACCTTCTGCGTGAGCCTCAGCTTGTCGTCCCATTCCTGGATGCGCAGCTCAAAGGCCGCCTTGAAGGGACTGAAGCCGAGCTGCTGCGTGGTCAGCAGGTGCTCGTCCAGCAACTGCAGCGTCTCGTCAGCTATCTTCATGATGTACGTGCCTGCCACACACGAGAGCGTTCATTTTTACATTAAGCTGTCACAACGATCTTCAGCCACACCGAATCAACTTGTTAGACGAGGTTTTCGTGAGCGTGCACGGTACATTTCGAGTGACAGTAAATACTGTTTTAACAGTATTCCGTGGAGTACAATGACCTGTTCACCAGCACCAACAATACCGCCTACTGGAAATTGGTCACTTGTGGGTCACTCACGTATAGAAGAAGATATAAATATAGAGATATTATATAAAAGGTAAGATACTAGACGCGGCTGCCCACGTGTTCACGGTGGTCGCGGGTTCGAATCCCAGGGCACACCTCTGACTTTTCGGAGTCATGTGTGTATGATAGTCAATCACCATGCACTAAAACGGTGAAGGAAAACATCGTGAGGAAACCTGTATACCATAGCGATTTACAAGAATTTCTATGGTATGTAAGTCCGCCAACCCGCACTAGGCCAGCGTGGTGGATTATATGGCCTAACCACTCTCAATCGTATTCTCGATTGTAGAGTAGCCGTGCCCTGCAGTGGGACGTATATGGGCTGATACATATAAAAAGATATAAATAAAGATATAATGCTGAAGGTATAAAACGTCTGTATGGTAATGGCTATCGAGACGGCTAACTATAATCACTAACAGAAGTAATGTGTTAGTAAAAGTTAGTATTGAAGTGGCAATGGATTGGCATTCACATACATCGCAGAACGGATACCCGCTGGAGGAAGCAGGCTCTAAACTCTCAAATGTAGCGTAAGACGTCCTCTGGCCAGATGGCGGGACAATTTGCACAAGGAGGCAGTGACTAGACGCATAAAGCAGCAAAATAATATTAACACATACACATTTAAAAGAAAATACATATTTTTTTGCCTCTATCCGGCACCGTATGTGATATGTTTGTCACAACTGTGCCGTACATAAAAGCAATCCGGCTTATTAGCTATCATTTTCAGGACAGTGTTGGAACCGAGTCGAATTCTGCGCACCAAGGACGCACATCTTTTTCGCATAATCGAATAGAAACAATCACAACACAAATATACCCGAAGCGCTGCAATAACGGGGCAGTCCCAACACCGCCCTGAATGCATTAAATTGGACAAAAAGTGTAGTAATTGGCATGCGTGTAGCTGGCCCACAGCCTGCACGTGTACAGGTGTACCTGTGTGCTTGTAGGGCGCCACGTCCATGGCGCGCGCGGCCCAGTCGGCCTGCATCTTGTCGAGCGCCTGCTCGATGACGTACTCCTTGGAGGCGAGCTCGCCGATCTCCGCGACGAGCGCGCCGTGCGCCGCCATGCCCTGCTTCAGGCACATCGTGAACGTCTGCTTCTCGTTCATAGTCACCGTTATACCTACACACACACACACACACACCATCATATTAAACACTATTTTGATAAGTGTTTTATTTTATAATGTTAGTTTAAAGTCAGTTTTTGCTTAGTTCCTTATTACTGGCTATATAAGGCTTCCTATTTTACATTTGTTATACGACGGTGATTTTTTTAATGATATTTCATAAAACTATGACATATTTTTTTCAAAATTTGGATGAGCGGCTAGACTAGCATGCCATTAGCCTGATGGTTAGCGATATGACTGCTCATGGACTGTAGCAAAACCAAACAACACCAGGAGTTACAAAGCAATGCTTGGCAAACCACTGCACTCGCCATCCTGAGACATAAGATGTTAAGTCTCAACATGTCCATTAGTTACTCTGGCTACAATGTCATTCTAACCGAAACACTACAGTGCATTTACACTGCAGTTTGGCAGGAGAAATAAACATTGCAGTGACCAGGCGGTCACTCACATATGAGAGACGTACCACCTCCTTCTATTGCATATCACCATGCTATATCTATAGGTACATATTTCTAAGGCTCATTTTTATTCGTTTTTTCACATGAAAGAACTTCGGAGCCTAGATACTACCACCCCACAGTCTTACTTCATCAAGTATTGAGGCGTGATACATACCAGCTCTCTCCATGAACTCGTTCCAATGCCTCTCCTTCATGCCGGGGTTGCGCACGGCCTGTATGACGGGCACCAGCGGCCGGAACTCGTCGATCTCGTCCTACAACAACACACGTCATTTGCCTACAATTCCAATCAATTCACAGATTCATGTTGGATAGCGGATGTGCATCGAGTTATTTATATATCGTTTTCTTATACACAAAAAGACTAACATTAAAAATTGAATAAATTGTCACCGTCTTGATTTTTCGACTCCCACCCCCACATGAATTAGTAGTTATCGGTCGACACCAACATTCAATTATTTTTTACGTCTTTATTTTCAAAACCCGTCATAATTTGAATATATAACTATATTAATACGATAATAATACTAAATCATATGGCCCGATATGGCGATAGGCTCACCACCTATCACATTGTGGGACGGAACATACAAGGCGAAATGAGGGTGTCCTGGCACCTCTGCCTACCCCTTCTGGGATATAGGCGTGAGTTTATGTATGTATGTAATACTAAATCACGTCACAGACTACCGCATTTTATTGACACACATTTTATGAAAAGTCGGTTCTTGTCATTTAGGTATTATATATGAACGGGCAACATAATCTGTAAACACTGCGTACCTACCAATCGCGCGAGAACACAGTTGAGCGAGAAAAAAGATAGTACAACTGCGTAAGAGTGACAGAGAAGGAAAAACCTGTTTAGAGTCAATGTTTACAGTATAGCGTGGCGTACCCGGATGGTGAGCGCGACGCTCTGCACCTTGGGCAGGTCTGCGAAGGTGCGCACGCACTTCACGATGGTCTTGTAGTACTCGTTGATGAGCGGCTCGATGGTGTCCGCGTCCACGTACATCAGCGGGTTGTCGAACCACACCTCGCGCGCCTTCAGGAAGTCTGCACATTCGCAAAACTAATCCTAAGGAATTCGTCAAGGTTGTTTTAACTTCCTGACGTTCCTAAGACTTTATAGCGTCGTTACCACGGGGCAATCAGCAATGTATTATGTATGGAACGAAGTGACTGAGCGGACTTTTATAATGACTACCCTCATGTTATCATTATAAAAAATATAACCATGAAATGAAAGTAGTGAAGTTTAAAGACTGTAAAGTTTTAAAATGTCAGAAACTTGACGAAATACCGTTTTTTTTTTAAATTTTAATACTCACAAAGACCGGTAAGTGTCTTACGAACAATAATGCTATAATTATAATTTCAGATTAAAATACATTAAATATACTTCCTTAATAAAATATTATAAACACCGCCTATATTTGTATTTCCAACATGAGAATCATCAAATTATAAGACCTGAAGCGGTGACCCATAGGTTCCTATAGGGCTCGAACTCCTTGACGAGGCGGTTGAGGTCTGCGAAGGGCACGATGGGCTGGCCGAACAGCTTCTGCCTCGCGTTGAGCACGCGCCCCCACTCCTGCCCGTCCTTCATGCCCTTCCACGCCTTCTTTATGTCGTTCGCGATCTCGTGCACCTGCGATTTATTCATATACCTACCGGGTATCTCAAGACTGCTACCGAAAACGAAGCCGGGTGGTAGTTTTAGTGGCTACAAACATAATGCAATTAAAAATTTCGCATAGAAACGCGACAATTATTTTTTATGATTTTTTAAATATCGTCATTTTTGGGTGGTAAATCCATAGTTTTTGCTAAAATAATAATTTAAACTCTTTTATACCTTAGAGTATTTATAAATAAAAGGGTATACACTATTATTTTAGGAAAAAAATTATTTACCACCCAAATATGGCCATAGGAAAAAAATAACAAAAAAAATTGTCGCTTTTTTTTTTGCAACTTTTTCTGTTGCATTGTGTCTGAAGTCGCTTAGACTACCACCCGGCTTCGTTTTCGGTAGCAGTCTTGATATACCCTGTATATATCGATACTATGATTCAGAAAATAAATTAGGCTCATCAATAAGGTATTAAAACTTTACAAATCAAGATTAAATTATGTTATTACAAATAATATATTTTAAGATTCATCAATAACATACTCACCCACATACAAAATAAACACGTATGGAGCAAACGAAATCCGAAAAAATGTGGGGTAAGAACCTGCGGCTCCTCGGTCACAGCCGAGGTATAACTATGTGACGGAAGCTGTTAGTATAGTAGGGTACCCTGGAGAAGTCGCTCATGAGCGTCATGGCCATGCACTGCGCCGTGAACATGTCGATCTTGTCGAACAGCGTCTGCTCGTCCTGCTGGTGCAGCTTCCAGAACTTCTCCTGCTCCTCCTCCAGGAACTCCGTCGTCACCACCACCTGCACCGCTCACTCACTCACTACTCCACATTCACGGACATGCCAAATTACTCAACACGGCCAAAACGTCCCTATGAATCTAGATAATGACGTATCTTGTATTTAGACAAATAGTACCTTCAATTAATGAGTTTCAGTTCAAGTTTACAAAAACATATTATCTGAGGCATTTACATGAACGGCAAGATTAAAAATAACTTAAATTGATCTACAAATACAAAATTAAATGATTTACCTGTTTAGTGATCGACAAAGGCCAACCGATCGCTTCCCATAAGCATTTAAAATCTTCATTTTCCAACGGCATGAAAAATGCATCCAGTACCTCGTAGTCCTAAAAACATTTTTTTTATTACATTGAATGGCGACGGGCATGCCGTTCGCTTGACTATAAGTGATACAACTGCTCATGAACAGTAGAAAAACCCAACAAGACCTTGAATTACATAGCAATGCTTGGCATTCCCGCTATGCTCGCCATCCTGAGACATAAGATGTTAAGTCTCAATAGGTCAGCAGTTACTCTGGTTACAATGTCCCTCAATCCTCTAGTAATTTATAGTAACTCTCAAAATACAAAGAAATGAAGATCAAGCATCGAAATATTTAAAACATCTCCTAAATGCTCCTCGACTTGAAGCAATACTAATTAATGTTTAAATAACAGACATACTTATTGCAAGGCTGCGGAGTGCGTGGTGGCCTGTTGGTAAACGGACTAGACGCGACTGCCAACATGTTCACGGTGGTCGCGGGTTCGAATCCCAGGGCACACCTCTGACTTTTCGGAGTCATGTGTGTATTGATAGTCAATCACCACGCACTAAAAACGGTGAAGGAAAACATCGTGAGGAAACCTGCATACCATAGCGATTTATGAAAATTTCTATGGTATGTAAGTCCGCCAACCCGCACTAGGCCAGCGTGGTGGACTATATGGCCTAACCACTCTCAATCGTACTTTCGATTGTAGAGGAGGCCCGTGCCCTGCAGTGGGACGAATATGGGCTGATACATACATTATTGCAAGGAACTATTCAGAAACGTTTGCTCTGGTATGAGGATCGAACGATAGCAAAGTTGACTACATATTATTTCCATCATTGGCAATATTGTCCGATTAGAATGTAGTGCGTGACGTACCGTGCTGACTTTCTTCATGATGTCCTCCTGCGTCTTGAGCGCGAAGGGGATGGACTCCATCCACTCGCGGATCTCGAACACGTGCTCGATGGTGTTGGGCTTCTCAGCGAGCTTACGCATGATGCTCTTGTAGGCTTGGATCACGTCGTCCAGCACCAGCCGCACCTCCTCCGCCCACATCGTCAGCAGCGCGCGGATTATGTCCGAGCGCTTCGTCACCAGCATTTGCTGCTCACAAGCATTTTACATTACCGCCCTGTACTTATTCCGACCTCATTTTATCATCACAAACTAGATGAAGCATGACTACAATACATCACGCATTTTTCACAAGGGCCAAGAGGAAGGTAGGCGGATCAACCGCTAGATCGATGAACAATATCGTTAAGTTTCAAAGAAAATAGTGGATGAGACAAGCACAAAACTAGGAGAAGTTGTGTAATAGGGAAAAGGTCATGTCCGGTAATGGATAAAATGTGAGATGATATGATGATGATTTTTTATAACTTAAGTTAGCCCAACGAAGGAAATAAATTAACTTACGATTAAAATAATCTTACCTTCAAATTATCTAAAACTTAATCTTGTATAAATATGTAGGTAGCCGTAAACATGGAACTATGGGAAACAAATCTAAGTGAAGTTTGATCGGTAATGCACACCTTGAGCGAGTCGACGTTGATGGCGAAGGGTCCGATGTTGATGAACTGCGGCAGGCGCCAGATGAGCTCCTGCTTGGCGTCGTAGTGCATCTGCACCTCCTCGCGGGTCTCCGACGCAGAGTGCTTCTCCTGACGGAAGTTCCTGACAGGATACCACTTATATGTTACTTAACCATACAATTTCATAATACAAACAACATGTCATTGAAAGAAGTGGGTACCTGACAAAAAAAAATACTTTAATTATGTACTAGTACTAGATTGTGTTACGGCACGGTTACGGCAAGATAATGAAAGAAAAACCTAGAACACTGTTTAACTACAGACTAGGCGTACAAGTCAAACTATTTTATGCATAATAATTTCTATATTTACGCGAATTTACACATTGAAATAAACTATGTTTATAGATTTCATCGCATTAAAATGTTTATCAGCTTTTGGTCTTATGGTTACGGGTGTAGAGAACACTATTACGACCAATGATATATTATACAAATACGACATCATTGATTACGACAAAAGAAAATGATTTTATTATAACACTCGCTCACCACTGTGCCGACCCCAAGTGCGGGCGCACATCCCACTTGTTCCGTGGTTTGTCACCAGAATGTCGGTACTGTCAACGTACCCGTAGGGGTATATACATGAGATATTGTACTACATCTATTTGACAGAAGTTACTAATACCTACATACTACCTTCATTTTAAACATTGTTAAAAGTTAATTTATAATTTAATCTGTTGAAAGAAACGAATCTAAATAAGCTTAATAATTCGCGATGATACACATATACCACGGAGGGCATTTTTAATTCCTGGATAGTGATTAAATAGCACAGTACACTCTGGTAGAAAACAGTCAACTATGGCGAGTGATCACTGCCGGCCATGAACATACACAACGCTAGAATCATAGATTTTTTGCCGGCCCACTAAATTGGGAGGAGAGCGGAATTGGAAATAGATAAGATTATGGTTATTAATGGGCATCCGGCAATTAGAATATCACAGCGCGTACCATCAGTAGTGCGATTCACGTAACTTTATGACGCGCCAATCAAGTTGCGGTACGGTTACAATTAAGTTTACGCTTTGGTACAAAATGGTATTCTTGTAAGTGTTTAACTGCGCGTGAACTGCGCGTGAGCTGCGCGTCAACTGTACGTCAGACGTATGAAATTTGTTTGACATTGACATATACGCGCAGCAGTAGAATACGTTAAGCCCGCTCTACACTTAGCCCGCGGAACGCGCGCGATGGCCGCGAAAGGGCGTGAACGCTAAGTGTGGAACCGTTTCGCATATTCTTCGCGGTGTCGCGCTTTGTTCCCCAATTTTCGTCGGTTTTTTGTTCCGCATCAAAGAGAACGCGAAGCGCGAACGCAACGCGAACGTGCATGACTCCACACTCGCAGTCTGCGACGGTCAGTAATCAGAATTGTTGGAGCCGTTGTCTGAGCTAGAACTGCACCGTGATTATCAAGAAAATGAAAGTAACGTGGACGAACGAGATGGAGTTGCAATTTTTGGAGTATTACCAAGCGGAGCCTATTTTGTGGGATCCTAACCAAAAGGACCATAAAAAACAAATTAAAAAATCATGACGCATAATAATAGTACGCTAACGAGCACGTTGTTAGGGACGCAGCAACAGCTACTTCGACGTCCATTTCATTCAACGTTGCGAACGTAACTGTGAAAATACCGCGAACCATTGCGAGTGTAGAGTGGTTGTTAAATTCGAGGCGGGTTCGCGCCGCGAAATTGCGCCGTGATCCGCGTCCTAAGTGTAGAGCCGCCTTTATAACGTTTGCGTGACGCGGACTTGACGCGAGCGTATTTGACAGCGGTTGTCAAAATTACGAGAATACGAAAAGGGCTGTTTTGATCGAAACTTAACCGCAACTGCACTGCAGCTGAACTTATTATAATACGTGAATCGCCCTACAGCTGGAATGTAATAATTTCATAATACCAGTGTAAAATGATCAAGATTGAGTAAGCAGTGTGAACTCACTCGACGTATGTGTCGATGTCGAGCATGTGTATCTCCCGGTAGCATTCGTACTCGCGCATGTAGGCGACGAGCGGGATGATAGCCTGCCGGTACGCTTTCAGCAGCCGCTCGCGGTACTCCACCACGTTGGGCTCCATCAGACCTTACCACAACCACAACACATCTTCAACAAGTCTACTGCTACACCTTAGGGTATCTATAATAAAGAGGGAGCGCTGGTAATTCAAAAACGTAAAGTACTAATGTCGTCATAGAAGACTCTAGTTCCGCATGTAACTCCTCAAATGTCTTGATGGACATTTTAAAACACATGAAAATTTTTCTTTTCGTCTTCTTGTAATTCTGAAAATAAAGTTACAAATTCTCCTTTAAAAAGCCTTTTCGCAACGATTGCATGCCCATTAAATCTTCTTATACCATAGCGACGATTTTTGCTATTTAATAAATAGGCAGCAACCACCAAATTCAATTTTATATCGGCTTACTGTTGTCACTGTGTCACTTTCAATCGCGCTCCGCGTCGAACTGAACGATGATGTGATCCGCGACGGACGCAAGCACTAATCCGTGCGCGGACCGTCCGCGTCGCACTGAATAGGGCCTTACCACATTGTTTTTATACAATGACAGACGACCTAACAAAGTTGATAGGAACTAGGAATAAGCATTCTCAACTGGTCGTTATGGAATAATTTTATTATGTTGTCTTTGTTCAACAATAGTTTTTTGGGTCATAGGAATTAACAGCTATGGTGACAAATGACCTCAATCACTAAGAGTTAACTAACCGATGGAGGTGAGAAACAGTTCCTTGTCAAACACAAGTCCACGCACGATCCTGGGATGGACTTGTGGTATGAAGTGGCAGCGGTACAGCATCTCGCGGAACAGCCGCTGGATCACAACCTGCGTAATTATCATTTAACCTGAAGCCGTCCACAACTACTCGCAAGCCTAGCTAACTATGAGTAAGTACCAACCATCATATCCCGGGGCAGAAAAGCTTATGTGCGGCAATATTACTTCCATCCATCCATCAGCCAAAGGAAGTCCACTGCTGAAAATAGGCCTCCCCCAATGATTTCTACAGAGACCTGTTGGAGGCAGCCTGCATCCAGCGACGTCCCGCGACCTTTACCAGGTCGTCGGACCATCTTGTGGGTGGACGTCCTACGCTGCGCTTTCCGCTACGTGGCCAATAATTACTTACTAACTATACAATGAATTATACATATACGGTCTTACTAATAAACATTTATGCATCGTGTATAACAGCGTTATAGCGAAATCATTACTAATAAACGATGTATAGGGATTTTTAACTTATACGCCCGTTATAACAGTTGTATAAGTGTATGCCATTTTATACAATCCTTATGCAGTCGGTTGACCTTGTTTAGAGTGTATATAGGCTATAAATTATAAATTATTGTCAGGTCTCATCTCGCGACGTATTTTAATTTAGTGTTAAATATGGATTTATGCATTATTTCGACTATTTTGATACACTTGAGGTGGACGATGAGGAGCGGCAATCCTAAAGATCCCGTTTCTCTGGAAGATGAATTTAGAGGTATATACAGATTTACTAAAAGGTATGTCAAAGAAGTGGTGGACTTGATCCGAGAAGATAAAGAACCGACAAAGAAGGGTAGTGGCTTCTTTGAGGAGCTTCAAGTTTGTACAATTCTCAGGGTATAGGCGCGGCAAGAAGAAAGACGCGACTACCAACATGTTCACGATGGTCGCGGTTTTCGAATCCCAGGGCACACCTCTGACTTTTCCGAGTCATGTGTGTATTGATAGTCAATCACCACGCACTAAACCGGTAAAGGAAAACATCGTGAGGGAACCTGCATACCATAGCGATTTATAAAAAATCTATGGTATGTAAGTCCACCAACCCGCACTAGGCCAGCGTGGTGAAATAAATGGCCTAATCACTCTCAATCATACTGACGATTGTTGAGGAGGCCCGTGCCCTGCAGTTGGACGTATATGGGCTGATACAGAAGACGTACAAGACGATGCAGCTGACATACATGGCATGAGCCAACAATCACTATTGTTTGTTGCCGCGTTGCCATCGCCTTAGCAAGTAAAGCAGCGCAATTTATTTATATACCACGAACACTCGAGGAAGAAGAAGAAGTGAAGGCTAGATTCCTTAGTATTTGTGGGTTTGGACATGTGATAGGTGCAATCGCACACGTATTAAAATATAAAAGTTGGCGGAGACAATGCCCAGTATTAAACGATCTGACTAAAGCTGCAGGAAGTCGCTGGATGCAGGCCGCTTCCAACAGGTCATTGTGGAGATCCTTGGGGTGGCCTATGTTCAGCAGTGGCCTTCCTGTGGCTGATATGATGATGATGATGATTAGAGAATCACGTATGCGATAGATGTTCGGCAATGGACACTTCCATAGACGCTTACTCGGAAATGCTGGTTATGGGCTAAGTAGCTATTTGTTTGCACCTGACAAAATCAATAATAAATGCATACGAATTAAATATACGAAAAACAACGGTTTGCTTTTAACTTTTTACATTTCTTGCGCAAAATGACAGTTGACGTTTCAATGCGCGTTCAAAACGTGTTCTCTATTTTTCGAGGACAATTTACAGAATGGGAAATAATAAATAAATAATTTTGAAACCTGTATTTTTTAAACTGAAAATATTTTTTGATAAAAGGAATTGTCGTTGCGCTATTTCTCAAGCCATTGGTAAATAAAATCATGTAAATATAAAAATAAAATCAAAAATAAATAAATGGTGTATTCAACATTTTAAGGTTTCGGAACGGTTCCCAAATGTTACCAGCAGTTTGTGTCATAACAAATAAATAGTTATACAAGGCTTATACACTGTTTATTAGTAAAGTATTGTATAAGTAGCTATTCACACCCTATCTATTGAATAAGTATATAAACGTTAAACAATTGTATAATATATTTTTATTATGAAATGAAATGAAATGTATTTATTGATCACGTAGGCAATTAAGGAGCTCTTATGACAAGTCAATACACATAGAACTTAATCTCTATTTACAATATATTTCCTATGCTTATTATTACTTATTTTAATTTCTTGCTTTTATCAATTTATTTATTAATTTTATTTATTTTTAAATTAATTTTATTTTTATTTATAATTTATGATTAGTAAGACTGATAATTTATTAATAAATAAATACTATCAACAGTCGCATAATATACATTTAGTCCTGACCTCACATTGAGATCAACTAAGTCTTTTTCGTGGGTATTGGGAATTACTAGAGACGTTTCGGTCTCACAAACACACAAATCCGAGACAAATACTTGTGAGCCTCACAAACATTTGTCACGGTGCTGGAATCAAACACGCAGCCTCTCGTTTCACAGCCGTTGTCTAACCAACTGCGCCACGGAGGCCAGGAATGCTAGTGACATTGGGATCTACACTAATATTCTTCGTCATTTATCACCGATACACACTGTAATTTTATTAACTTTGCAAAATAATTCATACATTCACTGAAGACGTATCCATTTACTGAAATCACGGTATGCCATTGCACATAGAGTGAGAAGGTGGGTGGACCTCGAATTGTTCCGGCGGCGTGGTGTAGTAGGGCCCCGCGTCGGACATCATGAGGTGGAAGTAGAAGAGCGTGGGCGCGGCGGAGCGGAAGGGCGAGTTGATGAGGTCGTGGTGGTCCCACTCGTAGTCGGCGCCGCACCAGTACGTGCACAGGCACGGCGTCTCGCACATCGCCACCAGCATCGCCATCGACTGCTCGATGCAGTACCGCAGCGCGTACTGGGAACGTTCACCTACTGTACTTACTGTATCGTACATGTACCTACCAAGACTGCGGGAGCCCACTGGTGGTAGGTCTCTCATATGTGAAAGACCGCCTGGGTTGTTATAACCGCAATGTCTATTTCTCCCCGCCAAACGGCAGTGTAAATGCACTGTTGTGTTTCCGATTGAAGGGCATTGTAGCCAGAGTAACTACTGGACATATTGAGACTTTACGTCTTATGTCTCAGTATGGCGAACGCACTGGAATGCCAAGCATTGCTTTGTAATTCAAGTTATTGTTTGGTTTTGCTACTGTTCATGACCGGTCGTATCGCTTACCATCAGACGAACGGCATGCATTTTTAGCAATAAAAAAAAACAATGGAAGTAAAGAAAGCAGTATGACTGCGCTACAGTGACAGAGAAGGACCGCAATATTACACGCATTTTGTTTGCAGTGTCCTCTTTAGTAGGAACCTATATTGTTAGCTTTCACGTTACTATGCGGATTGCAGATACTCTGCATTGATTGATGGTCTGATGTTAAGTGCAGTAGCACTTACTATCAGGCGCCTCAGATGAATTGTACTCACCTGTTACGCAAAAATTAATAGGAACAATATGTAATAACTCGTTTATCGCATGCCAGTTTTGACATAAGATACATCAAATATTACCAATTTATTTCTTATTTTAGTCCGTTACATTTTTACGTAAGCTTCTCGGCCGCTCACCTGCATGCGGAACCTCACGAGCTGCATGAAGCGACACAACTTGCTGACGCCGTAGAACTCCCACTTCTTCTCGTATATGTTGAACCATCTGATGGAAACATTATGTATTGAGCCTATCGCCTCCACTGCTGAACGGAGGCCTCCCCAAGTAAGCGTCAACCATCCCGGTCTTGAGCTGTCCTCATCCATGGAAACATTGCATTAACCCAATTGCTGGTTGGGATTAAACTTTTCCTATACCGTCCATACTAGCCTCCCAGCCTCCTCTCAATTGTAAGCTCGATTATAGAAAAGATCTGTGTCCTGCAGCGAGACGTCTATGGACTGACATAACACACACTAGAACATTATAATTGTTGTAACTTATACAACAATTTCACGCATTTTTGAAGCATTAAAAATCCTCGAGTCTCTGAAATTGCCTAAATTAACTTTTACTCGCCTTTTTAAAGTAACACTGGTAGTCTGGCTGTAACTCCTTAAAGCTATACTACTAACAGGTCTGATCCATAGGATGTGAAAAACCCGTCAAATGATTATTACTATTAATAAATTCTTCCATTATTTATATTTTGTCCAAAGTGCCCTAGCAATTATTCTAATGCATGTAATATATTAGAACAATGAGAAATTAATATACCATATGCACCCTTATGGTATTTCAATATTTTTTTCCAATAAAATTAATATAGCAAAAAAACTACTATTATGTACTTAACAATCCCGAACAATATTGTTTTCCAGCATAATTCCGGCATAATTTTCTTACGAACCCCTCTAATTCATGAGATAAATAATATGATGTATTGAGCTTTTCAGATTATTTAGTACAACTTGGTATAGTACACCAATGTGTATAGAGGCGGAAACATACTACTGAAACGCCACGCAACGTGTCATCGCGTGTTCGTAGTGTTTCTGGTCATATAAAATGCTACGATTTGAATTGATTCAACACGTATGGCATCGGATCGGGTCGCGTGGCGTGTCAGTAGAATGTTTCCGCATTAAGGTTAGTGAATGTGTCGCACCCTTTGCCGACGTCGCGGAAGGACATGCGGATGGCGTGCGCCGTGTTGTTCAGCCACGTGATGTTCAGGTACTTCAGCATCTAAACACAACCACGCCTTCACATATTTCAAATTAAAAATCCATCACAAATACACCTATAACATACTCGACTCAAACACAAGGATAATAACTATACTGTTTCCATTCGTTTATTTTATTTTTGACACATCGAGTACTGAATCAAATAGTGATAGCCTGATGCGTTATCGAATCAATTTTTTATAACAAACGATTTTATTTTTGAACAAGTTTTAATCGATTTAATACATATTTTATTTTTTGCTCCATGCATTGTTTTATAAAACTTCAGGGATATTTAAGTTACTTGATTTAATAATTATATTAAAATAAACCATTTACTCATGTTAAGTTAATATTCTTATCACTTCCGTCGGCAATAGTAATGTTGTTAAAAACAAATTGTGAAACGGCAACACTGGGCAGACAGGTGACGCGCGCCGCCATTTTGTGGTCACTCACAACGAGACGCCCGCGCCCGTGCTAGTGTTTTCCGTTCGCTGAATTTTAATTCACATTTTTCATACGTCGAGTTGAGTATTTATATTCCTCCGTATTGTTTTACCCGTGAATTCCTACATTTGGTTGAATTGAGAACATCGTACCTGCCTTCATCACTTTCAAAATGCCTAAAGGAAAGGTGCTTAAAGGACAAACAAGGGAGTTTGTGTTGCGACTTCATGAGTACTTTGAAAGGGAAAGCCGTAATGGTGGACCTCTTATACCAGTGACTCAAATCAGAGACCGTGTTTCAGCAGCATTAGGTATTACTGCTCCAACAGTTTCAAAAATAATTAAAGAAGGCTACGGCAGTAGTGGCATGGAACAAAACAAGCCATCTACACCTAAGAAAAAACGTCAGCCCTTTAAAGTGACAGCAATTGACAGTTTTGATGGTGATGCTATTCGTCGTCATATATACGATTATTACCAAAGAAAAGAGATTCCTACTTTACATAACCTAGTACAATCTCTGAAAACTAGTGGCTTGTTCCGTGGTCAAAAGTCTTCTTTGGCGAAGGTATTGAATAGGATTGGATTCCAATACAAAAAATGTGACAAAAGAAAAATATTGATGGAACGCAATGATGTTGCTTTGTATCGATGCGAATTTTTAAGACAAGCTAAAAAAATAGAAGACTGGTCGAATGTTGTTTTCACCGATGAAACTTGGCTCAATGCGAATCACACGGTATCAAAAACTTGGACTGACAACACTGCTAGCTCCTCGACCGCAGTGCCAATGGGAAAAGGTGAAAGAATTATAATTTGTCATGCAGGAACCGCAAAAAGATTTGTGCAAGATGCTATGTTAGCTTTTAAATCAAAGAAAACAGGGGATTACCACGAAGAAATGAATTCCGAAGTATATGAAAAATGGTTTCGGGAAATGTTATTGTCACTCGAACAGCCATCAACAATATTTATAGATAATGCGTCCTATCACTCTCGGCAAATTAACAAAATGCCAACGCAAGCCAGTAAAAAAAATGAAATAATAAACTGGCTCCGTAACAATGGCGAGGAGGTGGACGAGTCCCTATTAAAAGTAGAGTTACTTAAAATATTAAAAATGAGGAAGCAGCCTAAACGATACGTTATAGATGAAATGGCTGCAGAACATGGGCACACCGTCCTTAGAATTCCTCCATATCATTGCCAGTATAATGCCATAGAGCTAATATGGGCGCAAGTGAAAGGATATGCTGCGAGAATAAATACAACTCCTCCTTTCACCGCAAACAAAATGCTGGAGTTGCTTAAAAATGCGTGTGAAAATGTGACGCCTCATAACTGGGTGAGTGTCGTAGATAAGACGAAGAAAGAAATAATGTCTGATTGGGATCGCGATGTCGCATTTGACAACTTACCCATGCACTCATTAATAATTAGTGTTACTGGGGATACGAGTGACGACGACGCCGATTCCGACGAAACAGACGATTGTTTATAAATAAAAATATTAACAAATTACCTTTTAGTTGTTTAATTATTTAATCCTTAAAGTACTATGAATTCCAACATGGTTTAACTGTTTATTACAAGTAGGTACTAAACATTTATTTTCGTTGTAATCATTGTAATTATTTTAAATTAAACTCTTATTAAAAGTCACTTCAATACGTATACCTTTATTCATATTAATTAATTTGCAGCAAATACATTCGATCCTAATATTGGGTACTATATTACGTTTAACTGTTTTCATTAGCATTTTAATGTAATTTTATTTCAAATGATTCCGATTGATTGATTCTATTCAAAATCGTTTTTGTTATCTGTGGTCATTCGTTACGAATGGCACAACTCTAAGTGGGCGTTACCCGTCAAGAAAGTATCTACTTTTATTTCAAAATATTGTTCTACTGTAATGTCGTACTTTATAGGCGTGAACTGTCAAAAATAAAATAAACGAATGGAAACAGTATAACAACATCGATCACCAGAATCAATTTATTTCAATTTAAAGTACAGTTTTATTTGCTTTTACATACTTAAACTAAATACATACTACTTAAAACTTCTACTAAAAATGTATGTACATAATTCAACCATAATATGCAATCATACTTAAATTATACATCAAATATTACAATTTGCGATTTAGTTTTGATTTTTTTTTTCGTCTACTCTACATTAATCGCAAAATTTAACAAAATACTTTTTTATACAATATGTCTGGCAAACGAGCAAACAGTTCACCTGATGGTAAGTGATCACTGCTGCCCATGTTCATCCACAACGCTTGGATCACGGATGTGTTGCCGGCCCACTTTATTTACTTTACGTCAACATAAACATACAAATGGGTATTTCACTAATATAATCTACATACTGATACATATATCTAAAGTATTATTATTATTTTTTTTTTTTTTTTATTGCATTGAATGGCGAGACGAGCAAGCCGTTCGCCTGATGGTAAGCGATACGACCGCTCATGAACAGTAGCAATATTCCACTGCGCTCGCCATACTGAGACATAAGATGTTAAGTCTCAATATGTCCAGTAGTTGCTCTGGCTACAATGTCCTTCAATCCGAAACACAACAGTGCATTTAAGCAGTGTTGTTTCACGGGAGAAATAGACATTGCGGTGGTACCTACCCAGATGGCTTCTCACATATGAGAGACCTACCACCAGTAAATTCTACAGTACAGTATTATTCTACACTTCTTAGTTAGAGTAACAGCAATACAAGTATATGGTTGTGTGAGTGTGTGTGTGCGTGCGTGTGCGTGCGTGTGCGTGCGTGTGCGTGCGTGTGCGTGCGTGCGGGTACCATGGTGGTGCAGTGTTGCTGCGTGGCGTCGAACTCGGCGAGGCTCGCGTTGCGCCCGTAGTTGTGCGTGTAGAACAACATCGACTCCACCTGCGATACATACAACATACTCTTACACCTCAAACACATTGCGTCTTATCACTTAAAAGTTTACATTTGACTCGTTTGAGATGATGATCTAGTAATTACAAAACACGGATGAATAATAACAGTGGATCCAAGTAAATGAAAAAATACACTCATTTGCAAAAAAAACGGGCGGTTTTGATTTTAATTCTTCTTTAAAAAATACGGTACCAAAATGATTTCAATCATTTGTACATGTTACTGGCCGGTTTTAAAAATGCCGTGGTGTTTAACAGTACGTTCTAAATTCAAATTTTCGTTTGATGCTCGTTTTTACAGAAAACCACTTTCTATCCTACATTTTTGGTGCGAAGTTCCAAAAGATAATATCGGTTTTCATAACTTTTAGTAAATTTTTATGAATTTATTTTATATTCTTAATTGTCAAAGCTTCATTTATTGCTGTTTAGCTGTCTCAATAATGTTAGAGAAAGTGGTAAAAGCTACCAAAATTATTGCGCTGCTCGAAGAGGGTTGCAGCCAATGCTTCGTGGCTCAGAGGGTAAGTGTGAGTCGCTCGACGGTTCAAAGGACCTGGCAGCGGTATCAAGACACCGGTTCCGTTGAGAGAAGGCCTGGTTCTGGAAGAAAACCATGTACCCAACCACGGGATGATCGTTTTCTTGTGAGTCGCGCATTGAGAAATCGCAAGTCTTCGTATGTGGACCTTAAGAACAACCTCGAAGAAGTAAGAAATGTGCATATTAGTCTATGGACGGTCAGGAGGAGGCTTCTCGCGGCCAATATACGCAGTCATCGCCCGGCCCGCGGCCCTAAGTTACTCCGTGAGCACAGAGTTGCCAGGCCTAGGTTTGCTCGAAATTGTGAGTCATGGACTCAAGAAGACTGGAATAGGGTATTGTTCTCCGATGAAGCCAGGATATCTCTGTTCGGTGAAGATCGACGTCGCCGAATGCTACGAAGACGAGGAGAACGCTTTGCAGAGGCTTGTTTTGAAGAAATCACACCTTATGGTGGGGGCTCTGTTATGCTTTGGGCAGGAATAAATTCAATGGATCGTACAGAGTTAGCCTTCATTGAAAACGGCTCACTGACTGGACATCGATACATTGTTCTAATTCCTCATGCACAACCCGCATTGGCCGCTTTAGGCGAAGACTCAATTTTATGGACGACAACGATCGCGCCCACCGGTCTGGCGATGTGGAAGCGTATGTGCAAGAGGTCGGCATTCGTCGTTTGGATTGGCCAGCTCAAAGTCCCGACCTCAATCCTATAGAGCATGTCTGGACGTGGACGTTCTGAAACGACGCGTGAGATTAGTACAACCGACTCCGCAGACCATCAGAGAGCTGAAGAATGTGATTACCACGGAGTGGGAACGTATTCCGCAAGCAAGTATCCGGGATATCCTCGCTAGCATACCCAGACGAATTCAAGCTGTGATTTCAGCTAGAGGGAGTCACACTCGATACTAAACATTTATCTGCTTTTACTTTATTAGAGAAAAAACAAACAAAAATCTTTGTTAACTTTTACTTTACGAGCATATGCACTACTAGCGAGCATACACTACTAGTGAACTTTAGCATTACAACCCATAAACTTTATCAAAATTTTATGATAATACTGACGAAAACGATTATTTGCTTATTAATTTACAAAATTGTGAAAGTAAAACTACCTATAATTATCAAACAAACCAATAGAAACATTTGAAATGGTTCATTGCTTAGGTGCCCGTTTTTTTTGCAAATGTGTTTATAATCAAAGTTTACTGATCAGTCATAGCAGTATCAGTTTATAAACCTAGTATTTGATTTGGGAAAAAATTAATGGCACTTGGATTGCTAAAGGGTTTCTTATCAAGAAGGTATCGGAAGGAAAAGGAATCCGTAATATTAATGGTCAAGTTACTTTTAACATGTAATTATGGAATCAGGGCAAGTTGTAAACGACATTGAATAAAACTTGGCATAACCCAGCACATCCCACAGCTTTGGGCACGTAATATAGAGGACTAGTACAAGTGCGTGTGTGTATGTGTGTGAGTACCTTGAGGCACTCGTCGACGACGAGGTGTATGCACGACACCGACTCACTGAGCACGTACAGCGAGAACCACTGGTTGTACTGCACGCGCCCGCGGAAGTCCACCATCAGGCATTCGTGGTTACCTGCAATACCATCAACATCGGCGTCATCATCGGTCACAGCAAGGCCACTGCCGAACATAGACCTGACGTCACGCACCAGCGACGCACTGTAAACTCCGTCAACTTGACTGTGATAAGAACATACATAACGAAGGGATGGGGTCAATAACAATAAATCCAGCAGGTGTGAATGGTGAGATCCCGAGTTTGAAATCCGGGTTAAACAACGAAATGATGTGACATCGATTAGATTTACTGCTCAGCATGCAAATATGATACTGCTATCTACCCCTTGATAGTCACGAGCTATATACCGGGTATCTCAAGACTGCTACCGAAAACGAAGCCGGGTGGTAGTTTAAGTGACTACAAACACATTGCAACTAAAATTTTCGCAAAGAAACGCGACAATTATTTTTTATGATTTTTTAAATATCGTCATTTTTGGGTGGTAAATCCATAGTTTTTGCTAAAATAATTACTTAAACACTTTTATACCTTAGATTGTTTATAAATAAAAGGGTATACACTATTATTTTAGGAAAAAAATACATTTACCACCCAAATATGGTCATAGGAAAAAAATAACAAAAAAAAAAATTGTCGCTCTTTTTTGCAATTTTTTCTATTGCATTGTGTCTGAAGTCGCTTAAACTACCACCCGGCTTCGTTTTCGGTAGCAGTCTTGATATACCCTGTATAAAGTAAGATTGTATGTAGTGTGTACCGTAGTCGGGCACGGGCGGCTCGTAGTCTGGCGCGGGCAGGTCGATGAAATTGTACATATCGGGGTACTTGCGGATCGTGTGCATTATCTTCATCTTGCCCTCCATCTTGCGGTACAACAGCTCCGCCTGGCGACATACCATTAAGTTTAATTTAGTTTTGGTTTAATTAGTAATTGTAAAACCAACTTTTCTTGAAGCATTAAGTCCTCTTTTATGCCCCGAATAAGAAGCATACATAAATAAAACAATCGAGGTTGCTTAAAGCCCAGCTCCTCCACCTCCTTTTTTCCGCGTAAACTTCAACCCTGTCACAATTGACAGCGTACGCTTATTGCTGGTTATGAGACATACTTATTAACCTATGAAATAAGCAATATCTAGCAAACGAGTAGATGTGACACTACACAGGGCGAGTTTTTCAAGTGGGCGTGAATGGCCAAATCCGAAACTATGAGAAATAGCGAAAAATGCTCAAACGACTTACGAGTCGGATTTTGATGAAAACTAAAAGTGGATACTTAGATTTTTGACAGATCAATATACCAAATATCATATGCTGTGTTATAACATCATTCGAAAATGTCGGTAATAGGAATCAAATTCTGGGAAGTAAAGTCACACGTCCTTCCGTCCGTCCCTGTATACCGGGTATATCAGGAGTGCTACCAAAAACGAAACCTGGTAGGTAGTTTAAGCGACTACAAACACAATGTAACTAAAAATTTCGTAAAGTAACGGGACAATTTTTTTAATTACTTTTTTAAATTTGAAGAAAGAAAGAAAGAAGAAAGAAAGAAAAAAGAAAGAAAGAAAGAAGAAAGAAAGAAGAAAGAAAGATAAATGCTTTATTATCGCGCAAATAAGCCGCATACAACACAGTACAATAATTATAAAAATGTAACAATATAATAAATTAAACAAAAAGAGACTAAATATAAAAAATAAGGAGAAAAAAATAACAGGTATGTACGTTGCGCAGCTCACTCGCGATAACAGGTGAACATCTCAGCATGATGCTGTGTGATAACAGAAGCAACCACACAGCGCTGGTTTTCAGATGTAACCTTGTGATGTGACCTTAGGCGATGCTTAGGAATTTCGTCGAGGTTGGGTGGTAAATCCATAGTATTTTTTTTTTTTTTAAAGTAAAAACTATGTATTTACCACCCTAATACGACGATAGAAAAATATAACCAAAAAAATAATCGCATATGCACAAAATTTAGTTGCATTGTGTCTGAAGTCATTAAAACTACCACCCAGCTTTGTTTTCGGTAGCAGTCTTGATATACCCTGTATTCAGTAGCACTTGTCCAGGCTTGGTACCTCTGCGCGGAAGGCCTGCAGCACGTGGTCGCCCGGCGGCGCGCGGCCGCGCACGCCGCGCACGCGCGCCAGCACCCGCGCCAGCACGCCCGGCGCCGCGCGCTGCAGCCCCGACACCTCCACGCAGTCCAGGTACAGGTAGAACCTGCCGCACGCATACACTACACACTATTCACTACTCTCTACACATACTAGTCATGGAAATTATTGCTATTTCAAATTAACATATGTACACACACAAAATTGGCTGTTCAGTTTCTTCATTAAAAGTGTCCGTAAAAAAATTCACTCGCATATGAGAAACCTACCACCAGCAAAAAATCCTTTATTCCCGGTTATCCCGATTCATCATCATCATCATCATATCAGCCACAGGAAGTCCACTGCTGAACATAGGCCTCCCCCAATGATCTCCACAATGACCTGTTGGAAGCGGCCTGCATCCAGCGACTTCCTGCGACCTTAGTCAGATCGTCCGTCCACCTTGTAGGCGGGCGTCCGACACTTCGCTTGCCTGTACGTGGCCTCCACTCGAGAACCTTTCGGCCCCATCGGCCATCGGTTCTACGAGCAATGTGCCCGGCCCACTGCCACTTCAACTTGCCAATCCTATGGGCTATGTCGGTAACCTTGGTTCTCCTACGGATCTCCTCATTTCTGATTCGATCTCGTAGGGAAACTCCGAGCATAGCCCGCTCCATGGCTCGTTGAGTGACTTTGAGCCTTTTAATGAGGCCCACAGTGAGAGGCCACGTCTCGGTGCCGTATGTCATATATATCCCGATTAAGCAGTTAAAAAACATAACATACTTTTATTTATTTATTTCAACACACAGTACAATATCTTACAGGTCAAAACCTAATGCGACATTGACGCTTTAACTTATTTTGCTATTTAATCCTAAGTATCAATATAATATATCAAAAAATAATAAGCTTATATTTTACAATTATTAACTAATCACTTGTAGCTAATTATACATAATAGAACCTTTGTGATTTCACTCAAAGCGCCTGAGAATATGTCAACTCTGTCATGAGTTTCATTAATGATTTTAATTATCCGCGTGACGGGTGTTTTCGCCAGTAAATTGGTTCTGGCAACTGGTACCGCGAGTAGTTGCGGGAGCCGTCGCTTCCACACCTATCGGTCTGGGACGCACAGGTTCAGATGCCGCAGCACCCCCGGGTTATGTGCTACCCCACGGAGTAATTTTATTATATACGCCGCAAGTGTGAAGTCCCGTTGTACCCTAAGCTCGTTGTATCCCACCATACCCAATACAAATAATGTGGGATACATTAAAGGGTAGAACAGGTATACTCCGTATATCTTATAGTATAGGTGTCGTGTAAATTTATTTTGAACCCGCTCCAACATGACAATGTATTTTGCTTCATGGGGAGCCCAAATAACTGCATTATGTTCAAGATGACTCCTGACTAGTGCATCGTACAACACCTTGACTGTTGTAATATTCGTGAACCCTTGAGATTGTCTCAATACAAATCCTAAATTTCTGTATGCCTTCTTGCATCAGCGCCGGATCTAGGTATTTTTCGAGGCGGGGCAAAAACTGAAAATTGGCGCCCCCACCTGCCTATATTTTTATCTTAATAATCATCATCATTTTTAGCAACCATATGACACAGGTCATAGGCCTTCGGGAAAGAATACCATTTTACCACCAGGTTAAGCATTTTTTACACGCTTTATATTAGCTTCACTTGTATGTAGCTTCACTTTTGAGGATTAACGTCACTCGCGTCCGTAGGCTTTAACTCTAGTTTCACTACACGTGACCCCTTGGTGGTGCCAAATGAGTGATACAGTTCTTGGTGGTAGGACTTAAGTGTCCGCCCGGGTAGCGACCACCGTCCACGGGGCGTAAAGACCGCCATAGTGACCCCCTACGGGACCGGTTTCCGGGATCAGCCCGTGTTATTCCGGTTTTTCGATGGGTTTGACTCTGGGCATGAGGTTGTACTGTGTGGGTATTTTCGGTCGCTGTCGAAGGGAAGAGTGTTGACCCGACGGTCAGGGAGACCCGTAGAAACGGTTGTCCGCTGGCCGCCCACGATACAGTACAGGGGCCAATCGTGGCTAATAACCACGAGAGGCTGCATCACCATGCCGCGCTTAAGCATGGGTGGGTCCGTCGGCGTCGTGCCGATTGATGACCGGATGTGGGGTCCCGGCGGCTCATCCCGTGAAGGTACGGGGGCCCATCCATCTGGCGGATAAATCCGCCACCTGCCGACCCTTTCGTGCCGGTGCCCATTCGGCCTTCTTAATGTCTGGACTGAGGCTCCTCGATACCTCTTCATCAAACCCATCCCCTCAATCTCATGACAGTGCAATTAAACAAAGCAGGTCCTTTAGCGATGCATAACCCCACCACCGCGTTCACTTTGACTACATACGAACCTCATTGCCGTCCACCATGATCTCGAGAACGCCCGGCCTGCTTTGCTCTTCTTGACGGAGACGCAGATTCGTTTGTTTTTCGTCCGGCCAAAAACTCCTACCGCTGTACCCCGGTTATCCGCTTAAAGAAAACTTCAAGCCATAAGCCAGGGTATGCTTGTATGTTCGGTCGGTTCCCTGAGCCGCATCTACGTGTGCCTTTACAGGTCTCACAACGGGGAAGATGAGACGACTCGGCTATTCAGGTATCTTAGCCAGGTGGCTGATGACGCGCGGTCGCAGTTCCCGTCGGCCGAAATGGGGGTCTTCTTGGGGGTCTTGGTATTCCTTCTATGCACATCACGAACTATGGCTGGGCTCCTCCAAGACTAATCATGCTGGTTCCTCTGGGCTCTGGGCAATTTCGACCAATGTCTGTTTGGGTCGTCAGTACCTTTTGCTCCACCTCCACGTCCCGTGCAGGTTAAGCGGAGGGTCTGGCATTACCCGTCGACAGATTGGAATGATGTGTAAGATTATTTCTCATCCACCCCTTGGAGCACTGCTTTGAGGGTAAAGATCAGAGTAACTACTGGACATATTGAGACTTAACATCTTGTCTCAGGATGGCGAGCGCAGTGGAATGCCAAGCATTGCTTTGTAAATCAAGGTGTTGTTTGGTTTTGCTTCTGTTCATGAGCGGTCGCAACGCTTACCATCAGGCGAACGGCATGCTCGTCTCGCCAATCACTGCAATAAAAAAAAAAAGAAGATCCCTCAGCAAGCGCCAACGCTATTGCTGACGCTTGGAATGGAATACTAGATTCCTTCCTCTGAGATCACCAGTCAAGGCCGTGGACGCACCTGGTTCAATCGTGCATGTGACGATGCTCTCGGTGACAAACAGGCGGCGTATCGCGCTTAGATCAGGGGTCGCGCCATGAAGGATGCCAATATTAGCTCCCTCAAAGAAGCCTACAACCGAGCCACCAAGATCTCCAAGAAGGCCTACGTTAGAGCGGATGCCCAGCGCGTTAGTAGGATTGGGCGTGCGTTGGCTAATCACCCAACTAGCGGTTGTGCTTATTGGAGTTTGGCCAAGGCCGTTCATTCTAACTTCGGCCATCCAGCGTTGCCACCGCTGAGGTATCCGGAAGGGTCACTGGTTCACAAACCGCAAGAGAGGGCCGCCTTACTGGCAAATCTCTTTGCGGCTCATTCCCGCCTCGAGAACCGTGGTTCCCAGACGCTGCATACACTTTTTGATTGCGGTGTGGCGGTTGCAATACGCCAACTTAGATATAGCTTTTAAAGCGGTTGCAATACGCCAACTTATATTTAGCTTTTAAAATAACACGCTTATTAGTTGTAATTTGAACATTATTTAAACACGCATTTCATTTTAAAATATGACTGCAGATGTTTAACCATAAAACATCTGCGAGTCGTTTTATTTAAGTAAGAATTTTTGTGTACCTTATTGTATAATATTAGTTAAAAAGATGCTGTTCTAAATTATTGTTTCCTAATTGTAATGACCCGTTCATGCCGGGGCAATAAAACTGTATTATTATAGTTAAGTTCTTTAGTGGCGGTAATCCTTTGCAACAAATTTATGTTTTTTAGACAATAGTACACATGTTTGGGTAAACCTTTCTGTTTGGACAATAGCCCAGATGTTTGGGCCGACCTTAATTTTTAGTTGAAAGGATAGACCCTATTTTATGGCTTAAATATATTTTCTGGAAGATTTATCCCCACCGATCCTCATTCGGGTAGTCCTATAAAAGGGTCGGTTTATTTGGATGAAAGAAGACAGTCTGCCATCTCTCGTCACGAGCACATCTCGCTCCGAGTCGCATAATTATAATTTTACTCTGTCTGTGAATGTATTAAGTGTTAATTTACAAAATATACAATAGTTAGTTCCTGGAAGTGAGTGCTTATTCTAATACCTACACTTATAACCACCAAAGCGGTTTCTCAATGGCGGATATCCGCATTAGGCAGTGTGATCTGCGGCGTGAGCTACGGTCTTTCGATGTGCGAAACGCCAGTGGCCCGTATGGAATACCGGCGGTGGTTTTAAGAGCTTGAGCAGCCGATTTGTCTCCTGCACTGACTTGCCTCTACCGAGAGTCCTACCGCGCAGGAGTTGTGCCTGAATCTTGGAAGGAGTCCAATTTGCAATCGATCCCCAAAAACGGTGATCGGTCAGACCCTACCAAGTATCGCTATCACCTCGGTGATATGTAAGGTCATGGAGCGGATCATAAACTCTCAATTGATCCGCTACTTGTTCACTTGTTGATCACTTGGATCACTCGTTGATCAATGACAGACATCGCGGATTCCGTCAAAATCGATCAACAGGTGAAACTTCTTCGTTGGTCCTGCATCACTGGGGTGAGGCGATTGACTGGCGTGGGGAGGCTCTTGCTATGAGCCTTGACATAGCCAAGGCTTTTGATAGGGGGTGGCACCGTGGTCTTCTTTCCAAAGTTCCGACATACGGTCTGCCCGACAACCTGTGTTCGTGAATTTCTGGCTTTCTGCATGAGCGTAGAATACGTGTCGTCGTCGCCGGACACGCTTCGACGCTCATGTCGGTAAATGCCGGAGTTCCTCAGGGCTCGGTGCTGCCGATCACGTTGTTTATTCTCCATATCAATTATATGTTGTCGCTGGGCAAAATTCATTGCTATGCAGAAGACAGACCCTTTCTTGGGCGATACCACTATGGGCCTCCGGGTTGCCGAGTTGACATTGTGAGGGGACGCGAAGATCTTGTCATTAAGCTCACATGGGTTTCCAGGAATATGGTTAAGTACAATGCCAAGAAAACCCAGGTGTGTGCGTTCACGTGCAAAAAACACCCGTTCTCTCCCTTCCTAATTTTTCAGGGTGCTCCCCTCTCAATGCAGAATGACCTGAATATCCTTGGTGAGGATATACGCTGTGTGTATCCATCTCAATCCAAGGAATCACATCGAGGGCGTAATATCTGCCACAGCACGCAAGCTTGGATTCCTGAATTGGGTGCGTCGGTTTTTCACATCCGTTCAACTTTATCGCTTGTTTAAAGCGTAGGTCCGACCGTGTATGGAATATTGCTCGGACCTCTAGGTTGGATCTGCTCAGTACCTGCTTGATGCCTTGGATGGATTGCAACGGCGGGCCATCCACATTATGAATGATGCAGACGTTACGAGCAACTTAGAGTCGCTACAGTTTCTCTTTCTTTTCTCCGTACTAGAAATTTAATTTTGTAACCACTACTTTGATTTGTTTAGATACAAATCCAATTTGTCTTGAATTCCAATACATTTATATTATGCTTTGTTTTTTAATATTAGCTATAAGGGGTTGAAATAAAGGATAATTTCATAGCTTTATTTCTATTCATTCCCATCTTCTGATGGGAAGGACGAAAGAGATTTTCTTATGTTGATTTTTGTAAAAAGCTTTCGTAGAGTTTACAATGTAATGTAGTTGTAGCAGTATAACGTTGGTTTGCTTGTACAACCATATTATCATAATATAAACGTAGACGAAGTCGCGGACAAACTCCTGTACCAAATAAAATATGTAAATAAAACTCAAGTTTTTTATATGAACCCGAGCACTATTCTCGTCCTTCTCCGCCGTTGCCACTTGTGCATCCAACAATGGTGGTTCCTTACTATACACCGATTTAAAGAAATCAGCGAACTCCTCAGCACACTCCCGACTAGTAAGATGTTGACCATATTTTATGATACTTTGCCTATTTGCTGTACTTCTTTTAGATCTTATATATTGCCAAAAACATTTTGGATCTTTTACGAACCGTTGTTGAATTTTATTTTTGTGTTCATTGTGTGCAATTTCTATTGCCTTTTTAATACGGGCCCTGCATTTAGAAAATTCGAAATAACTACTATCAAGCTTTGTTTTTTTGAATTCTTTATGTAGTCTGGCTTTGGTCTTTATATCTTTAATTATTTCTGGAGTGTACCATTCAGGGTATACATATCGAGAATTTTCCCGGTTAAATTGCTTCCGAGGAACACATTTATCTATTATTTCTCTTTATTTTAAATCTTTTTTTACATTTTTATATATACAGGGTATATCAAGACTGCTACCGAAAACGAAGCCGGGTGGTAGTCTAAGCGACTTCAGACACAATGCAACAGAAAAAGTTGCAAAAAAAAGCGACAATTTTTTTTTTGTTATTTTTTTTCCTATGGCCATATTTGGGTGGTAAATACATTTTTTCCTAAAATAATAGTGTATACCCTTTTACTTATAAATACTCTAAGGTATAAAAGAGTTTAAATTATTATTTTAGCAAAAACTATGGATTTACCACCCAAAAATGACGATATTTAAAAAATCATAAAAAATAATTGTCGCGTTTCTATGCGAAATTTTTAATTGCATTGTGTTTGTAGCCACTAAAACTACCACCCGGCTTCGTTTTCGGTAGCAGTCTTGAGATACCCGGTATATATATTTTTTTTTTATTGCCTTGTAGGCAGACGAGCTAGCGGCCCGCCTGATGGTAAGCGGCTACCGCTGCTCATGGACCTCCGTAGTGCCAGGGGACCAGCACAACAAAGTCGCTGCCTACCTCGAGGAAAGTACTCTCCTTAAACCTCGTTTAATATATATATAGTAAAAAACAAAATACATATAAAAATATAAAAAGTTATCCAACGATGGCGAGGCTCGAGACCCAAGCCACCGGTGGTTAGGAGCCCAAAGTGAGGAACCGCCTCACAATACGTGCCGTGTCAAGCAATACTGTTTTCTGAATCTGACTCCTGACCCAACAGCCGATTGAGAGCCTCTGTAGATGTTGGTCGAGGCTCTTTGGTATCAACCCATGGGCAGAAACGACAATCGGGACAATAATTGTTGAGTCGACATCCCACATGTCGGTAACCTCGTGTGCTAAATCTAAATATTTAGACATTTTGTCTTTTTCAGCTTTGACAAGGTTATCGTCATGCGGGATGGTGACGTCTACAAGTATAGCCCGGCGCGCCAATCGATCTATTATCACAATGTCAGGCTTATTGGATAGGATAGTCCTGTCTGTGATAATAGATCGATCCCAATACAACGTTGCATGACCATTTTCAAGAACTGGTTGAGGAACATACTGGTAATATGGCACTTCAGAAGTCACCAGTCCATATCGAAGAGCAATTTGCTGATGTATGATCTTGGCTACTAGGTTGTGTCTATGCAAATACTCGCCGTTAGCAAGATACGAACAACCGGAGATAACATGCCTGATGGACTCGCCAGGACGGTGGCATGCCCGACAGATGTCGACCGTACCGTCCTTCAGGATGTATTTCCTATAGTTGTTCGTCTTAATAACTTCGTCCATAATTGCAAAGACAAAACCCTCGGTTTCCCCAAAGAGGTTACCGAAGCGCAGCCAAGACACAGACGCTAGTCGGTCCACATCAGGCCCATGAAGGGCTCGATAGAACCGACCGTGCAGCTCCTTGCTCTTCCATATGTCCTCGCGATCCCTAATGCCTACCACCAGAGGTTTCCGCCAGTTCTCAATCGCCAAAGACAGCGGGGTAAATCCTTTATCTACCATAACTACAACCCTATGCATATCCACGTCACTGTGAAGGAAATAATCCCTGAGATTGCACACCTCGCGATTATGTAGGTCCTTAGCATTAAGAATGCCTCGGCCCCCACATCTACGCGGGATGTACAATCTCATCACTGACGAACGTGGATGATGCATACGATGTGCAGTTAGGAGAGTTCGGACTTTACGATCCAAGGCGTCCAATTCGGTCTGAGTCCATTTGAGTATGCCGAAAGAGTACATGAGTACAGGCATAACCCAACCGTTAAAAGCGCGAATCTTGTTTCCATCTGACAAAAAACTGTTAAGTACTTTTGTCAGGCGGCTAAAAAAACGCTCTTTCAACGATCGTTTTACATCTGCACCCATGATACCTAGAGCCTCAGGCATACCCAAATATTTGTAGGTTTCCGTCACGGAGAGGGATCTGAGTCTTACAGTCTCTGAGACATGTATGTCATCAGAGACCGCAACCTCCCCTCGCTTCACATGGATAACCGCACATTTATCTACACCAAACTCCATATTGATTGAATTGCTAAATATTTCAGTTATTTTTAACAACTCAATCAATTCGGTTTGTTTCGATGCAAATAACTTGAGGTCATCCATATAGAGCAAGTGGGAAATAGGCTCAGACCCTCTCCGCAGACGGTAGCCTAACCCTGAATCCAACAACAGAGTGCTGAGAGGATTCAGGGCCATGCAAAACCACAGTGGACTCAGACTGTCGCACTGGAATATACCCCGCTTGATTCTAATCGGCTCATCACAATCAGGAGGAACCGTACCACATGGATATCTCAGGACAGTGGTCCACTGCCCCATACAAGACCCAAGGAAGTTGCATAAATTTGTATTAATTTTATACAAATTTAACACCCTCATGAGCCATGTGTGGGGCACCGAATCATAGGCCTTTTTATAATCTATCCAGGCAGCCGATAAATTCCTTCGGTTGTGACGAGCCTGTTGGCAAATGGTCATGTCAATGAGAAGGAGCTCCTTTGTACCACGGGACCCATTCATGCAACCTGTCTGGCCGGAAAATAGAATTTGATTAGAAGAAATATGGTCTGTAATTTTGGATCTAATAATGGAAGTCAAAACTTTATAAATAGTTGGAAGGCATGTAATGGGTCTATAATTTTTTGGTTCCGTGTAACACCGGATTTAAAGAGCAGGTGAGTGACACCTGTCGTCATAAATGTTGGGAGCGATCCCCTCTCAAGCGCATCCTGGAACTGTGTTGCTAATCGAGCATGAATAATATTATATTATATTAATAATAATATTATATTAATATTATATTATTAAGCTTTTCATAAAAGAAGTTCAACATCCCTTCCACGTCCTGTATTTCATATAGTGTCTCCAATCAATCGTAGCTAACATACTATACAATAATATGTAATCAGCTTTATAAAAAATCCACTGCGGTCTTATACTGCCTCCGCTGCTTCGTGCGGCGTCCGCGGAAGGTGGCGGGGGCGCGCGGCCGGACCACACGCTCACTGCGAGCGGCGGGTGCTGCGAGTCCACGGGCACGAGCGCATCGTCCGCCGCAACTACAGATACTTCACTGCTAAAACCTGTGCTCAAAACCAAATCCAGCTGACGACCCAAGCAATTGGAACTGTATTACTTTGAGTGAAATCACAATTTGAAACAAAACATTCATAATTACAAATATTTACAGGGCACGAATACAAATTAAATCTCCAATCACAATTACTTCCTTATATCTATCACATAACTTTTCTATTAACCTAAATAAAAACATATAGTCGTTTTCAGAACTTCCTGGAGGAATATAAATTACACAACATAAAATAAGAATCTGTTATTTAAATGTACCGTTGCACAAACTATTTCAAAAACGCACTCGTCTATCGACGCGTCCGGGACAAGTACTTGTCGAAGCTCAAATTGGTGTGTGGCCACAAGAAGCGCGCCGCCCTGTTTCCGACCATCCGTTCGATCACAACGTAGTATTTTATATCCTTTTGGAACAATTTCAGCATCTAGTATGGATTCGTTGCATCCTGACTCTGTGACAGCGTATAAGTCCGAATTGGACGATGCTATGTTGTTTCTAAAATTGTCCAATTTGGTTCGTAATCCCCTCACATTTTGGTAATATATTCCTATCTCATTATTATTTATTGTAGTTATTTTTGGGTGATCTACGAAACCAAATCCACTCATTAAACTCAGCGTTTTGAGGCCACATATCCACATTATTCAACATATCATACTTCTGTTCAGGTACACCTACTAAAAACGAAGAATAATCGCGTTCTGTTTTATGTTTAATTTTATCAATTTTTATTATTACTTCTGGGCCGCATATACTTTTGACGTGATCGGTCACAGCTTCCACCGTAGTTTCTGGATGCAAACGCCATACGTGTAGGTATTTTTTTCGTTCTGTTGCTACTATCGCCTTCAACTCAGTGTTTTTTTCCAATTCTGACATCCTTAGATAAACGTTTGCTTCTCTTACTTTGCACTACGTTCCAGTTAGATTGCTTAATTTCTTCCTCTTGTTTGGACTGTTCACCAGTCTGTTCTTGGCTCCTAACATCTATGTGTTCTGCAGATACATCAGTTTTCGTGGCCCCACGAATGTTTGTCTCATGTATGTTGATGGCAGGCGCGATATTCGCGTTCTTTCTATATTTATAGGTTTTAGAATTTTGGCTAACGGTTTCAGAGAATGTACAATGAGAAATTTCAGGTATATCTTTTGCTATAACTTGCGGTTGGTTGTTCAGAGCCAATTAAGAATTGACATTTTTTTCTATTACCGTCATTATTTTAACTAGATTATCGAGATCGTTTTTCGTTTGCGAAAACTGATACTGGAGGTGTGCGATGGCATTTGCCTGACTGTCTAAACGGACGAAATTGCCGTAGTTCATTAAGTAATGCGGAATCCACATCTTCATCGATCATTGTTGGTGAGAATTGCGCCCGAGTCCCGCGCTGGGTGTTCACATTGCTGCAGGGTGTATTTGCTATGTTCAGTTCCGTATTACAAGGTTTCACGGGTGTTTCTGCGTTGCCGCATTTGGGTTTCAAGCAAATACACTCCGGACATACCCATTTTCTCCTATATGTTGGGGTAAATGCTTTAAAAGTATCTGGTTCTATTTTGAGACATTTCAAGTCATACTTTTTATTACATTTGTTTTTTGAGCATTCCATGTAAGGGTTATCTAATAATAATGATGAACAACAAGCGCTGCATTCATTACTCATAGTTTCGTTCTCAAATACAAATTCCAAAGTAATTCAAAACAATGCGCCTGTTTAGTGTAACTGCCGTGCACTCGCCGCTTCACTATAGTGCGACAAGGACGAATTATTTCTAGCACAGAGCTCCTCTCTTTCACCCGAGGTGGAGAAGAGCCTACTGCAGAGCCGCACAGTACTCACAGTAAACACCCGTCCGAAAGAAATCGGAAATTAGTTCACTCCACTTTGGTACTTATTGCACTAATTGTCCAAACAAATAATAAGTCAATATTGCATAAATTAATACACCGTATTTCGCGTAAAATAACAAAAAAGCGTCCGCGTCCGCGTTCGCGTCGGTCGCTCACTAAACTTTTGTTTACATGTACTGTCAACAAAAGAACTGTGTGTACAGTGTTGAGAACTTCCAGCAAATATACAGGTGAGTTTTTCAAGTGGGCGTGGATGGCCCTATTAGCAACATTATCGAATGGTGTAATAATATAGGCGTCGATTTTTGACGTGACAACGTCTTAAATTAGGTGCGGCTGGGAGTCACTTATTTTTTTCATAATCATTGGGTTCGATTCCTAGCTAGGCATATTAATTTATTTAAAATATAAGTATGCAATTTTAGTTTTCATCAAAATGGGGCTCGTAAATCTTTTCAGCATTTTTCACCATTTCTGGTAGTTTCGGATCCACGCCCACTTGAAAAAGTCACCCTGTATACTAGATACAGGGTCCGGAACAAAATCACACCCCAAGTGGCCGAGGTTGCTTAAACTAATAATACATTTGAATTTCGAACTACGAGATGTAGCAAAAGGCTTAAATTATATTCAACTTTAGTTAACAATAAACCTTATTCCTTTAAATTAAAATGTATCATGGTTTGGGACTATACTAAAATCAAATAAGAGCACACGCTAATTTGTGGTCTTATTTCTCTTGCCGTTTTTTAGGCCGTGACGTACATATAATCTAGTGTATATTTGATCGAAGGTTGAGATATAATGATATTACCTGAGGTCGTTCTCGACGCGACTGCGCAGTGAGACGGCGAAGTGCACGCGCCGCGCGAACGTCTCGGGGTCGTCCGCCTTGAACATCAGCCGGATGCGAGGCACCCTGCACACACACACACCGGACATCATAGCCACACTATCCAACTGTACACAACGGAACCTAATTATACGGGGTGTATCAAGATTACTAACGAAAACCAAGCCGAGTGGCAGTTTAGTGACTTCAGACGCAAAGTATTTAAAAGTTTTGCAAAAACAGAAGCGACGACTTTTTTTCTATCGTCTTATTTGGGTGGTCAATAGTTATTTTTCTAAAATAATAGTGTACACCCTTTTATTTTAAACACGCTAAACAAATAGGTACGCAAGGGTTTAAATTATTATTTTAGCAAAACCTATGAATTTAGCACCCAAACACGACGATATTTAAAAAATAAAATAATGTAGTGAACTTTGTATTTGCATTGTATTTGTAGTTATTAAAACAAGCACCGGCTTCGTTTTCGGTAGCAGTCTTGATATACACTGTCTGTCAGACAATTCTTCACAGTCACACTTTTTTCACTCTCGTCCTACCTATTTCCCGCTTGCTACGATAACAATGTAATACCAACATGTAACAAAAAAAACTCTTTGTATGAATTACTGAAAATACAACCCATTTAAAAATCGGTGACGCAACCTTCACCGACCGATGGCTTTCGAAGGTGATAATCTATGTACACGACTACTATCAAACCGCTAATCTATCGCCATTTAATATATAATTATGCCGGCCGGGAAACGCTGCACATTTTCTTGTCTCACTACAATCATTAATCCGCCATTGCGTACTAACTATAGTCGTGGATTAGTAGTAAGTCTAACTGAATTTTTACTTAAAAAAAACTTTACTGGAATCGTCTCTTGGTCCCGTCGAGCGCCATTATGTCCCACTTGTTAGCGTCCTTGTCGAACCCAAACGCCGCCACGTTGGTCCACTACACATACATATAAATACTTAATAAATACTCTGCACTGAGTCTAATCACAAATGTTTGTAACTTGTGTTCATATATTTCGATTCAGATTGATTGCTTTCTCCAAAGTCGACATATTGCTCAACTGCGCAACGGAAGCTAATATTAATTACAGAACAACGTCCTCAAGTGAATAACATGGTAATACATACCTCGTACAAATTGTTAAGCGCATTAATGACGTCACCGTCGCTCTTGGGTCCCTTGTAGTCCTCTTTGGGGATGAAGGCTAGTCCTGGACACGGATACTGCTCGCCCTCGATCATGCCCAGCGACAACCACTCCTCGGGGATCCTACACATCACAATAACTTACTGCTGTACTCAGAGATATTACACGCGGCACGGACAGCTCCCGTGGCGCAGTTGATTAGACGCCGGCTGACATGAGGACGCGGGTTTGATCCCCACATCGGACTAAATATTTGTATGATACACAGGTATTTGCTTCAGGTCTGCGTGTTTGTGAGAGCGAAAAGTCTCGTAATTCCTGATACGCATGATACGCGATGACGCAAGACTCGATCTTAGTGAAGGGTCAGGAGGACTATACATGTGACTGTTATGTGTATTTATTATTTTTTGTTTAATGTCAATTAAATACTTATTGTAGATTTTACTAACAGAAGCTTAATTGACATTAAGTCTTTAAGTGTTACAGTTAGCTATTTTTATACGCTTTATATTAGCTTCTCTTGTATGTTTGTTTGTATGTTTGTAACCGACTCCTTAAGACGCGATTTTGACCCACTTTAAACGGACAGATTTCATTCAAATTTTGCACACCTGTCAAAGACCGATGACAATACAATAATTCGATTAAAATATATGATTATCCTGATTAGATTCGCCAGGATTCATTATTCTTATAATTGATGAGCATTGCTACCATAGATGTAGTATAGAACATAGATCGGCAATGTGTCATTTTAAGCGCGACCAAAACTGATTTACGATTGTGTGCGTGAAGTTTACATGTGTGCTTGACATATAGTGGTGTACCATGCACTTCCGATACTATCATATCGATATAACCGTCGACCTGTAGTTGTAAAATAAAATGTTATGGATATATGCAACATTTTATTATATATTAACAGAAACTTATTGATGTGTTTATTTCAATATAGATTGATACATTAAACACACAAATAAATAAAGATAAATTGTCATATTATTTGAAAACATTTTGTTTGAGATGTTTTGTATGGGTCTTTATGTTCACCTGAACAAAATTATTTTTTTCATTGTGATGTATACCTAGTACATACACCTAATTAAACTGAGAACAAAAAACACTTTTATAAAATAAAACTATAATTTACAAAGTTTTAGCGTTTTCGGTTTATTTTTTTCATTTTTAATTTCCCGTCACGAAGTTTCAATTACTTTACAGCTTTCGTAGTCACAGAGTGGACTCAGTCTGTAACAAAATCCGTGATTATTAGTTTTGTTTCAATGAGTAACATTCGCGTAAGTCTAAGAAACACATTTTTACTATATGTATACTAGAGTTAAAAAAATAAGCTTATTCAAGTCAATTAATTGACTTGTAACACATTGGGAAGTGTTGGACGCCTGCTAGGCCGCGTTGGAGGTGTACGGAGGAGCTTGTAGGAAGTCGTTGGATGCAGGCAGCTTACAACAAACTGATGTAGACATTCTTGTGGAAGGTGTTCATTAGTCGCATTCCTGTGGCTGAAGAGATAGTTTAATAAACTATGAAGCTTTTCTCGATCACGTTACCTAAACTAATGTTTTTCCTATGAGAATTATAAATTTGAAACCTATACCTAATGTTATGATAAATGAATAATGTTGCTTCAAGGTTTGGACGATGATACTGTGCATAGAAGTATCGCATATTTTATAATAATATCGAATATGTTCTTGTTTTACTATTATAAATTGACAACCTCTTGGCAGAGATTGAAACAGGTTCTTAATTCATAAATCACACACATGAAGTGTTATAATAATTATTCCACAAATATAAAAAATGAGAAAAAGTAAAGTAACAACTAATATTGTAGAATGAATACTATAATAATGGCCGGGCTAATATGGCCGAGATAACGCCAGGTAGAAGAAGAAGAAGAATGCACACTATCACAACATACTATAGCTCCATAAAAATGTAGGGAAACATGTGTTGTCATCGACTATTTTATCGACAACCTTTTATTGATCGAACCTGTCAGTCAATCCCTAGCAACTTTGGCTGAAATCATTGTAAATTCACGTATTTGATATTATTTTTTATACGCAATGAATGCTTTCAGCGTATTTATATAATAAAATACTATATTCTTTTCTACCGATATGTATACACGGATTTCTATTTAATTCTATAATATCGTCACAAAATAGGATTGTACAAAAGCGGCCGGTACCTGTGAAAACTTTAATTATTGCGGATTTTTACGCCTGCATGAACCACACCTTGGCACTGCACAATGCACTATAATAACTACGTTTAATAAATATAACCAGCTACTGTAAAATTAAATAAATTATGAAAATAAGCGAATTTTGTTGCTCGCTTAATTTGACATATTTCGACTCTGGGTCACTGCAGGCCACTTCTGTGTAAACGTATGGTCGCATCATGCATCTCGCTTTAACATATGAGTTAAATTATTCTATCGCTTTCACATTGCCGATCTATGTTTTATACTAAATCTACGATTGCTACTGACCACTAGATGGCGTATAGATGAACATAATTTGCTACTGACTAACAGATGGCGTGATAACGTCAATAATGAATGTTTGCACTATTCATCGCTAGGTGGCGTTAACATTGTATTCTTCAAGTGTCAAATGTTACTACTGACCAACAGATGGCGTTATGTTGTTACACGCTTTATATTAGCTTCACTTGTATGTTTGTTGTATGTTTGTAACCGACTCCTTAAGACGCGATCTTGACCCACTTTAAACGGACAGATTTCATTCAAATTTTGCACACCTGTCAAAGACCGATGACAATACAAAAATTTAAAAAAAAAATAGATTTTTTGAAAAAAAAGATGGATATTTTGCACGCCGCTAACTTCCTCTGGAAATACAGCCGTAGATGGATGTTTTTAGTCAAAACAATTAAATAATAGTTAAAAAAAAACTAAAATACACGCTTTAATAAGATATACAACTAAAAAAGTAAAAATAATTGATACTGAATTTAAGATAAGAAAATGGAGTAAAATACATATATTTTATTTTTACAAAGCGTGGGGTACAGGAGGATAAGTAATAGTTGTAAACACATCTTTAAAATAAAAGCAATTCCAAAAATTGTCAATATCCCTATTATGTCCTGCAGAAATGCTTCATGCTACGGCGAAAGTAGCCAGGAGCAAGAATAAAACGAAGAAGAAGAATGTTTTACTGACCGACAGTCAAAGTCCGTGTTGTCAAATATCTCGAGTGGTAGCTTGGGGAAGGGACTGTACAGTCCGTAGTACTCCTGGTCCGTGAACTTAAACTCGGTGGGCGGCAGCAGCCAGAACGGCTGGATGCCCAGCCCGCGCAACATCTTCTGCAACCACATACGTAATATTGATGAAAATGTATTCAGTAAGGTTTAGGCTTGAAACATACTGCGCTGCTACATTGCGTGGTATGTATATACAGGGTATATCAAGACTGCTACCGAAAACGAAGCCGGGTGGTAGTTTTAGCGAGTTCAGACACAATGCAACAGAAAAAGTTGCAAAAAAAAGCGACAATTTTTTTTTTATTTTTTTCCTATGGCCATATTTGGGTGGTAAATACATTTTTTCCTAAAATAATAGTATATACCCTTTTATTTATAAATACTCTAAGGTATAAAAGAGTTTAAATTATTATTTAAGCAAAAACTATGGATTTACCACCCAAAAATAACGATATTTAAAAAATCATAAAAAAAATTGTCGCGTTTCTAGGCGAAATTTTTAATTGCATTGTGTTTGTAGCCACTAAAACTACCACCCGGCTTCGTTTTCGGTAGCAGTCTTGAGATACCCGGTATGTAGTGTGGTTCTGGTCATAGAAAATACTACGATTTGGTTTGATCGCGTCAGGTCGGGTCGCGTGGCGTTTCAGTAGTATATTTCTGGCCTTACAATTTATTTTCTGTCTAGGATTTGAACCGCAAAATATATTACTGTATCTGTGCGTGATAGATTTCCCAGGGATTTTGGTTCAATTTTCAAAACACCAATTCTCTTCATCGGCTGACGGGCCTGCGGGCGAGCGAGCGAGGGGCGGGCGAGCGTGGAGCAGCGGTTCGTTTCTTGTCTTCCTTTGGAGAGGTCCTCTTCTGGCTGGGCCCGGCGCGAAGCTGACGATACGGCCAAACCGCCCCTCTTTTATATTCTTTCTCGGTCCACGCTCACCCCCCCTAGCCCCTCACCCTTCAGCACCCGTCATAATCTTTATTTCTTACTTGTTCTTACATTTTCCTTACAATCATCTCAATTTCCATACAACAATGCGGGGCTCATCCCCGCGCAACCCCTCACACCATGCACCCATCCCTAAGGACTCCCGGGGCGTGAATGCGGGCTGGGTTTTGGGTGCGGACAGTTTTGTTCTACGACACCCCGCCCCGCTTGTACCACGTGACCGAGGCGCCCCCCAGCCCCCTCACCTCCTCGGGAGCCGCACTGCCCATGCGCAGTAGGCACATAGTGTGAGGATTGGGAAAATTAAAATGCTTGAGGAAATAATTATTTATTTTAAACTAAAGTTAGTTTGTTCGTGTCGTGCACAGTATCGGTGGCTACTGGCTCGCATGTTACTTTGACTAATTTATTTTCCTTTTCACCAAATCTCAGGAGTTTTTTTACACATTGCTTTAACAATTTATAATCATCCATCCATCCATCCATCTATCCATCAGCTAAAGAAAGTCCACTGCTAAACATAGGCCTCTCCCAGTGATCTCTACAGTGACCTTTTGGAGGAGGCAGCCTGCATCCAGCGACAACCCGCGACCTTCACCAGGTCATCCGATCATCTTGTGGGTGAGCGTCCTACACTGCACTTACAATAAGTTGTAATATTAGTTTGATATTTATAGCTTGGCATATTCACCCGGCTATTTGCACCCGTCTTATAGTATATTGCTTGGTATTGGTGGATGTCCGCCAACCCGCACTAGGTCAGTGTGGTGGACTATATGGCCTAACCACTCTCAATTGTATTCTCTATTGTAGAGTAGGCGCGTGCCTTGCAGTGGGGCGTATATGGGCTGATATGGAATGAACATTTTTCGTTTTTCCTTCCGGAGAGAAAACAAATGGTGCTGTTATTATATTAGGTTATATAGTCCACCACGCTGGCTTAATGCGGGTTGGCAGATTTTATTTCACGTAGAAATTAGTCTCCGAAAAGTCAGTGGTGTGCCCCGGGTTTTGAATCCGTGACCATCGTAAACTTGTTGGCAGTCGCTTCTAGTACGTTACCAACGGGCACCACGCGCTTCTGTGAATTACTTTTATTTATTTGAGAAGAGTATCTATACAGATACAAAGAAATAAAACCTTCGTACTGCCTTTCCAGGTGACGTAAGTGATTCATTTTTATATTATAGATAATAACAATATCTACAAACCTTGTTTTTAATTCAATATTTAAATAACAGTATGATTACACATAGTTTTGTTTTGTTTGTTAGCAGTGTTTTGGAAACTTTGTAGACTATATAATTATTGTATGAAGAATAGTAAATATTCTAAGTTTGAATAATATACCTTTACATTAGCAGCCAAGAACTTTCTTCTCAAGCGTTCAATCTTGACCAGCCGGGGAAGCTCCTTGGGCAGCACCACACTCAGAAATTGTAATTTTGGCACAAAGGTTTCAAACGGAAATTGCTGAAAAAGAACAAGTACTATTGTTTTAACAGTATTAGTGTTTTCAGTAAAGCAAGTCTCCAAAATACATCACAAACTGATAAAACATAAATATGTGACACAATTAGACCATGTGAACTAATATCAATGGAATGTTAATTATTATTTATGTCAAGTAATTTTACAATTACTTCACATGGTATTTTATTTTATGAATATCTAACCATTGAGAAATAAAAAAAATAAAGGCATTGTTTAATCCTTAAATTATATAGAAAAATTAAATATGAGCCCCCAAGCAATAAGGATATCTACAGCATGAATTCATTTAACCTTATATAAATACTTAGCCTATTTTTCTACCCCAGCTCTAACACCTGAACTTGCTTTAGCACTCCAACTCACTTTTTGTTCTGTATCAGCCCATATACATCCCACTGCAGGGCACGGGCCTCCTCTACAATCGAGAGTACGATTGAGAGTGGTTAGGCCATATAGTCCCACACACTGGCCTAGTGCGGGTTGGCGGACTTAGTGCGGTTTTTTTTGTTACTCATAATATTTCCATCAAGTAGTTCTAGTAGCCCATTTGTTGTCCAGTAGAAATCCAACAAAACCTGTTGGGGACAGCCTGAATGCAACAGATTTTCATTCATGCATGACTTCTATTATTTATGCCTTTTTCCTTTCTTCGATTAATGCATTAATATTTATTTATTTATTTATTTATTCGAGGACATCCAACGGCAATTACAATGTTTTTTAAATCTATTACATAATTGATTCGGTATCATGCTTAAAGCATTGCCTGCAGGTGTCACAACATGCATAATATAATTTTGAAGCATTCCCAAGTAACATTTTGAACTGTATAAAAGCTGTATTATAGACTATTTGTTTTCTACAGGCTGTTAAACGTTGCTGTATAAAGACTGTATAGCAAGCTATACAGCCCTTATAACACTGAAATGGGCCCCAAAATTATACAGCTTTAAGTGTAGATTTTGCTGTATAACAGCTGCATAATAGCTGTACTATTTGGCTGGCTAAGATACTATTTAGATACTTTTATACAGCTTCCATTCTCTAATTTTCCTTTTTATTCTTTTATACAGAATCAGGCTTGTGAAAATCTTAATAGAAGAATAAATATATTATAATTGTGTTCGTTTCTCCATTTCCATTCACCATTTTATTTCTTAATTTACTATGTGCCAAGGCAGAGACCATATGTGAAGTATAAGTGAAAAAAATATTTGATAACTAAGTGGTAAGTACTCTTTCCTGTTTATCGTTGTTATTATGCTTGCGACTGATATTTTTATGTGAATATGTATACTATTTAAAGCTCAAAACTCACGCCCCTTCGAAATAAAGGATATACATACATTTTTTCTGTAACAACAAATATGTGATCATATCTGAAAGCAGTTTTAAGAGTAACCCGGACTGTTCTATTGATAGTAAACGTAATTGTGTGTACTATACAGTTAAAATCCTTTGTAAATTTGTACTGAAATTTCAAAAACAAACAAAAAAATATCTCGTAAAATTGGAAAGCAATTTATAGGTTATGATAAAATGGCGTCCTTAGTTTATACAGCTCTTGCTCTTCTAGTACCTCTTAATGCAGCTTTTTGCATAACAGAGTCGTTATTTAAGAACACATCTCAGCCTAAAGAGTAACATTGTCTGTACATTACTATTTAAGTACTGTAGAAGCTGTCTTAAAGTCTTATTCATATTCATTTATACAGTTAATTAGGGTTCAGTTGAAAATATAGAAAACCTCATTATGACCAAAAACCAAGGCCCGTAAGGCGGTGAGCAAGGAATCGGATTGTTTTATCGAAAGTGTTCCAAATATTTTCATATCATATCATATCATATCTTTATTAATAAAATAATTTACACGTCACAATTTCAACATAAAAACATTAATTATTATAATAAAATAAAAATAAATAATTACATTACAAAATTTAAAAAATAATTGCTATTGCAAATCATTGTAAGTCCATACATTCCTATTTTAAATTTATAAATTCGTTAAAGCTGTAAAATGCCTTTTCTACTAGCCAAGTTTTTAACCTAGACTTAAAGGTGGTCAAGCTCGGGGCGTCCTGGATATTCCCGGGTAGATTGTTATATACCGGTGGACCCATCGCATGGATAGTGCGCTTTGCCTTTTCAAGCTTATGCGTAACTAAACACAATTTCTGAGCATTTCGCAAACCATGTACTTTATTATCGCTTCGCCTCGAGTAACAGTCTATATTCTGTTTAGTGTATATGGCAACTTGATAAATAAGTAAGCTCGGGAGCGTCAATATCCCAAGTTCCACAAAGTACGGCCTAGCTGATTAGGGTTCAGTTGAAAATGTTTCGATAAAACAATCCGATTCCTTGGCATGGCATTTTTATCTTTTTTCTAGTTTTTAATAAATTTTTTGAATATATAACTATTGGTTGTTGTTAACCGAGGTCGTTGGCGGCACTACTCGCCTTAAGTACAAACAAATTAATGTTTTGTTTGATTGTGATATTGTAGTTTTAAGAACAAACCAATTCTTGTCACTGATAGTGTCATTTAGTTTTAAGAACAAACAAAATCTTGTGTTTGATTATAATATTGCAGTTTTAAGAACAAACCAATTCTTGTCACTGATATTGCAGTTTTAAGAACAAACCAATTCTTGTCACTGATGTGTCATTTAGTTTTAAGAACAAACAAAATCTTGTGTTTGATTGTGATATTGTAGTTTTAAGAACAAACCAATTCTTGTCACTGATAGTGTCATTTAGTTTTAAGAACAAACAAAATCTTGTGTTTGATTGTGATATTGTAGTTTTAAGAACAAACCAATTCTTGTCACTGATAGTGTCATTTAGTTTTAAGAACAAACAAAATCTTGTGTTTGATTGTGATATTTTAGTTTTAAGAACAAACCAATTCTTGTCACTGATAGTGTCATTTAGTTTTAAGAACAAACAAAATCTTGTGTTTGATTGTGATATTGTAGTTTTAAGAACAAACCAATTCTTGTCACTGATAGTGTCATTTAGTTTTAAGAACAAACAAAATCTTGTGTTTGATTGTGATATTTTAGTTTTAAGAACAAACCAATTCTTGTCACTGATAGTGTCATTTAGTTTTAAGAACAAACAAAATCTTGTGTTTGATTGTGATATTGTAGTTTTAAGAACAAACCAATTCTTGTCACTGATAGTGTCATTTAGTTTTAAGAACAAACAAAATCTTGTGTTTAATTGTGATATTGCAGTTTAAAGAACAAACAAAACCTTGTGGCTAAATATGTATGAAAAGAACTTTAGAATCTTATTGTACCAACCTCAATTAAGAGAAAAAATAAAAACAAATTATCAATTAAATCAACGAAATTTTATTTCTCACAAAGTGTGTAAAAGTGGTATGAAATATGATTCCTCACCATGTTCAATACAAACAAATTTAAATTTAACATCACAAGCACGTAAAACTATATCATTGCACTGACTGTTATTTAATTTCGTTTTGAATATATTAAAAAACGATGACTTCACAGGTAATTCAAAAACAACAGATAGTCTTGTGATAATATTACAAATTATGTCACCATCTTCACTGATAGACTTTATTTTGACTATTTTATCGTCTTTGGTCATGAAAAATTTGTTTTCATGTTGTGTAGAAAGCAAAGTCTTTAAAGTGTATCTTTATACGTTTTTTACTGTTTTTGGATATACGTGGCAAATCATCATCAGTAGATTTTTTAGAAGCAAAGTGAATAGTGTCGTCTTGAGCAGCTTCACTAAGTCTTTTTGCCACTTGCGAAAGAGGTTTATGTCCAGTCCGCAACATTCGTTTAATTAGAAACATTTTATTTTCAAATGGATAAGCACTGAACGTGTGAAGTGGTCCAAATCTTTGAACTTCATCAGTTAAATGAATTAAATTATGGACGTTACTTGTAACATAATCTGGCCCGTAAAAATCCTTGTAATGCTCTACAAAGTATTGGAGAAGATTTTCTGACAGAGGTAACATATTAATGTAGTTAGAGCTCGAACATATTATTACAGCGCAATACAAAAATAAAAAATGTACAAAGGCTTCTTTTGGTAGAACGTCTGGTAGAATTACAATACTCAAGTAAAAGAAAAAAGTTCTATACTCTGATGCTTTCCAATGCGCTAGAGAGTCAATTCCTCTAACTGACCTATGTATCTCAAAAGGCAGCTTACATTTTTTCAAAAACATCTGTACTATATCTATATGTTTTGAACACCATTTGGTAACGTATTTGCCGAAATTACCGTCTCGCCAACCGATAAGTAACCTCTTCATGATTCCCAGGTCTATTAAATGTAACGAATCTGCTACTGGAAAATCATTAACCATATCAATATTTGGTAGCTGGAGCAATGGTGAATCAGCCTTGTGGTGATTTCCATAGAGTTTTTTACGGAAACCATCGTCTGTGCGCAAAGGACATCTTGTTTCTGGAAACACTACTGTATGTGATGTATGTGAGTAATCCCCTACAGTAGTGCATTTAAGGCACCCATGTTTGCCATTGAAATTGCATACACCTAAAAATACATTATTTATTAGCATAGGTACTACTGAAAAAAAAAAGCAACCACAGAAATCTGTTATGACATAATAAGTAATAATATTTACCTTTAATAAATGCCCGTGCTGGAGAGTCACAGACAAAACATCTAATTTTGATACGTATTTTCTTAAGACCATGTTGAATACCATCTTCCAATAGCGTTCGCATTTCTATAACGAAATCTTCCAAATATTTATCAAGATTTTTAGGTTTTCCACTTCCGTAATATATACCAATGACAAATGGATGTAAGTCTGGATATTCATAAATGGCACATAAAATTGGCCAAAACTCGTTTTTGGAACTCTTGTATATAGGAAGGCCGACAAAATTTATAATTAAGCTCAATATATCCGGAATGTCCAACATATTATCGAAAAGAGTAATGAGCTGATGAAGGAGTCCATTGTGCCAATATTCACAGTCTATTTCAATTGATTTTATGTTTACCTCAGTCGTTGTACGGAGTATTGTTCTTGGATCCTGAGGCAATAAGTCTGGAAATCTTCCGTTTAATATTTGGATTAATTTTTTAATGAACTTTGACGAATATTATCTTCAATGGCCCATTTTTTTATATTATTGCGAAACAATAAATTTAGATTTGCTTCGTCTTCATCTGATGAACTTTCAGACTCAACAAATTCGCTATAATTGTCCATACTTTGCTCCATTATACCTGATTCTGCCTGTACACAACCCTCACCGCATGTTACCAACCCAACATTCATATCTTCAGCACAGATATTTGCTATTTCATCATGATCCAACAATTTTGATTCTACGGAACACTCATTGCATGATGGTGATACCAACTTGGAATTTGGCTGTCCGTGCCCTTGTAAAATTATATTTTGTTCCGTTAGTTCACGTTGGGAATAAGCTTTTTTTAATTTTCTTTTTATTCCGCCGGTTCTTTTTTGTTTTTTCCATGGTTTTATATCCATCTTAACTCTTGTTCACTTAACAAATTGGCAAATGATCAAAATTATGACTCCGTTTTGTTATTAGTTGTATCCAATAAATAGACTGATTTTAAGGCTATATTAGTTTCAAAATAATCTATAAGCTGGATAATTGTGTATGCCAACACTATAATAGTAACTTTAATCTTCTAAAACACGAAAAACTGTAAAAAGGGAAAAATGTACGCCAATCGCATTTGGCTTTAAAAAGGAGTAAATCTAAACTCTTCTACATGAGATAGAATTGTATTACACTATTATAAAGGGAATTGCTTGGTAAGAGTATCCTAGATTTCCGTTGTACAGCTATTATCAAGCTTAACTTGAAGGCTGAACAACAGAGTAATTTTACACCAATATTCAGGCTGTAACAATATTTAATGCTCTTGTACAGAAGTAGGTTATACAAAAGTATAATTTGAGAGCAATATACAGTTATTGTCGTATAAAGTTGCTGAACGCAGTTTTTTACGCCGCGGTCTGTATTTTAGCGTTTTCCAATGCTATTTAAAAGCTAAAGGTAAAAATTTAGGCTCTATACAGCCGTTAATCAGCTATACTGTATACAGTTGTACAGTTATACTTTAGTCCAGTCCTAAACATATTTTTACACTCTTGTACAAAATTTTTTAAGCTTATAGCTGGTAATGCGCTGGTAAATATAATATTTTTCCGCTTAAATGTTACTTGGGTTAGACAGACTTAACATTAAAATTAAGGTGAAATTAACAAGGTTAATGAGAACAGAATAAAAAACAGAAACGTGAAAACTCTGCGAATGACAATCATACTAAACACAATATAAACATAACAAAATGACATACTTCTAAAACAACATAAGTCCACTACCTAAGTGCTAAAACTTAACTAACTACAAAAATCACAGTAATAGTAATACAGTAACACAGCAATATAAAATCAACAAAATCAACAACAGAATTAAATTAAATTAGCTATAGAAATTGAATGACATTTTAATAAAACTTGAATAAGACAAAACAAAAACAAAAACAAGAGACATAAAATTTATCATTTAAATTAATATTAATATTTTAAGAGTACAGTAACATTATACCCTGCCATCGAGACAAAACAAAAAAGACAATGAAAAATATAAAAAAGAGAGAGAGATATTTGTAACAAGACTAACCACTAATCCTGATTTTTGGCTAGATTTCATTTTGATATTAATTGATGTTAAGATAACAGACTTCAGGTAGATATGACAAAATGTAAATATGGAGATTGGAGTTGTACATTCTTTTGAATTAAATGAATCAAATCCTCAGTGGCCTAATAAGCTGTGGCTCAAAGTATGATCCATTCACTGACAGACAGACATGGGCCCGTTGTAGCATATCTTCATAGAGTCGTAGCATCATTGTGGGATCCCTGATAGATTCATCATGCAACTTGTCAAATGCACGGCTAATTCTACAACGCATTTGGTTTGCACTAACACACACTCTATCATACACTCTCTCCCTGACATGTCCCCACAAAAAGAAGTCTAAGGGTGTAAGATCAGGCGAGTGAGGTGGCCAAGAGTGTGGTCCTCTCTTGCCAATCCAGCGCGTTGCAAATAATTCAGTGAGGCGCTTACAAACAGAATTAGCTCCATGTGACAAGGCAACATCATGTTGAAACCATGTTTCTTGGTTCTCAACTAGTGACAAGTCATCCAAAATATCCACTAAATGCTCATTTATGAAATTCAAGTAACCAGCCCCATCAAACTTCTGTGGCAGAAATACAGGTCCAAGTATGCGACCTTTATAAATACCAGCCCACACATTCAGTGACCATTGTGTTAGTTGTCCTTTCTCTCTGCGTTTGGAGGTGTTATTGCCGGACCATTCGTAAGAATTTCTCCTGTTATTCATTCCACGGTTGGTGAAGGTGGCCTTGTCGGTCCATATAACCCGCTGGATGAAACCAGACAGCTGTCGTTGTTGGTCCAACAGCCAGCGGCAATAAGCCACACGACGATCGCAATCATCGCCAACCAAAGCATGTACTTTATGAGTCCTATAAGGGCGCATTTTTATTCTAGGGGTGACATTTTGTTCCAACACTCGACGAACAAGTGATTGAGAGACATTTTTTCCGTTTCTCCGTCGAATCAACTTAGCCACGTCTTGTATACTCAAGTTCGAATTTCGGCGCACAACCTCACTAACTTTTTCATGTAATTTATAGTCAGGTTGTGGTCCACCAGTTTGAATTGGGGTTATGGGTTGGTTTTCTATGACACGTTGAAAGGCTGCAGTTAGTACACGAGCGTCCACCGGGTGCTTCAATTTTGGAAATTTCTCTTTGTATATTCTCAACCCTAGAGACGCATTCCCTTTAGCTTCCCCTAAACACATGACCATGTTGCCGTATTCGCGAGCACTGTATGAATATGGGTTAGTCTTACGCATACTTGGCCACAATAGTTAACAATTAAACAATGTGTTCAAGAAAAGTCTTATATCCACTATGCGCTAATACAGACTAATAAGAACTAAGAAGTAAACTTTGTGAAGTTCACATTTCACAAATCACAATGGTCCACAGGGCGCTAGGTCTTCGTCTACGGCTAACAAATAACAATTAACAAGTAAGAACTTAAGAAGTAAACAAAAGTAAACAACGGTCTCAAATTCAAACGCATTGGACCACACATTGGACACAGAAATAGTAGAGCTGTAGCCAATCGTATGTATTCGGTACTGAGTAACGAGTACTCCGTCTGACATACGGTACCGAATCGTTACTCACAAATAAATTTCGTATCTACTGATGTAAGATGTTAGTTTGATTCTGCGAACAAGTACGATTATTTTGGTTCGCGCAAGGACTCTTGATGCGTGAATTGAAACGGTTTGGTGTCCGAGTAGTTAGGTACATAATGGCCTGTTCTTTGGTAGGTACGATAATACTAACTCTATGTAGGTACGTTTTATGATAAACATGCGCGCGGTTATGCTGTGATTTTAAAAAAGGATTTTGTTTCAAAAAATGTTAAATACCGTTATGTAATTCCTAGTTACAAGTTTTGCATCAGGGCCCTCTATTAAATTAAATGTTTACGCTATGCATACTTCGTAATACACTTGAACAATAACAAACCAACTGTTTCCTGTATACATTTAATCTGATTTATATTTTTGTCACTTGATGTTAGCATGAAACAATTAATTAATATATTCGACACTTATTTGTTTTTTTTTTTAATTAGTAGATTCACAATGGACCGCAGTGTTATTGTGATAACATATTTTCATTGCTAAAAGTGATCTAAATAGTAATTTCAATATTTTTCTGTAAGATCCTTAAATTGCACTTGTATCCGTTTGACATATCAAATTATATACTAGACCGGTTCAAAATAAATAATAAAACATGCAACCTCCGCATTTAAGTATCGTGAAAGTAAGTATGCTGTATCCCATACTGCACGTACGACGACGGTCGACGCGGCTTCAACGTCATTCCGTATCCGTACGCAATACGACGCTCTTATAAATAAAATATGAAATATCAAAAGTAACGAGTAAAGTAATGATACGATAGTAACGAGTACTGATTGTTAAAGTAACGAATACATACGGGTACATTATTTCTCGTTACTTTTACAGCACTAAGAAATAGACATTTTTTTTTTTTGTTCTTTTCGTTCCGTAAGGAACCGGCTAAGATCCAAGACCATGCTGCCAAGTCGAAAGTATTTCTTGTTTCTTAAGTATAGTACTTGTGGACTATTCTTGATATAATATATAAGATAAAATATGTCTTCAGTAGTAGTGCTTCAATTTCTTGACTTTAAAGTCAAAACTCAAAGGTATTCATTAATATGCATTGAGGTATTACAACTGGAGCGGACACGTAGAAGAAAAATTGTGCTCATTTCAATATGACAGCGAAGTATAGATAAAGTCGGCATTGTAGCAGATGCGACACTTCAGAAATTTCTACCTACATCTATATACGCCTGATAGAGCCTATAAATTCTTATATTGAATTTAAAGTTTAATTTTATTTTCTTTATTTCGGAAAAAATAACATTATAACAATAAATATACAATTAACCAATTAATTAAATATATAAAGTTAACGGAAACTATAATTAAAATGCCAAATGTGCCACATTTTTGTATTGAAAATAAATTAGAATTTTTAAAAATATATATCCCATCATCACATACAATATCCACTATCCCTATACGAAAACTTCAATTTTTACCTATCTGTCACTACATTAATATTAGTCTATAATTTCACTCAAAAATGGCGGTTGTCAAAACGACTCCGGTAAATAATTTCTTAAATTTAATTTCGTGCTTCTTTATTTAAATTATGGTTGATTTACCTATGGAATGAAACTCCATCTTTTCTTCCTATTGTTCTGGAATGGTATTTGCACGTTTTTAGCACGCAATATGGCATTTATGGACCAATTATATTTACACCTAATCAGGTCCGTCTTCGCTGAAACGTCAAGGACGACTGACAGCCTAACGGTACATGTACTCTTGCGAATGTTCCAAACTATTTGGTCTTGATGTCCCCTCCAGTTGTGTAACTCAATGTTAATATGTCATAAGTTTTCCCATCAGTGGATATTGGACAATTCCATTGGTGATTATGTACCTCTCAAGTACATATATCAAAGAAAATTCTTAATTCTTCACGCTCAAATTGGTATTTAATATCAAATTATATAGATCCAGTCAAGGGCCAATGCCGGGTAAATTAAAATATTTACAAACGCTCTATGTTAAAACTACCTTCCTTTAAATTATTAATTGTAAACCCATTCAGAGATAAATTAATTACTATATCTAGCATTACTAGTACCTATATAAAATGTGAATACGAAAGTTCAAATCACAAGACAGTAACCACAACAGTAACCAAGAGTGTAAATATTCAAAATTCTAACGTTACAAAGTATATACTCAGAGTGCATTAATAATATGTAATAAGTTATTAATCATCTACAGTGGTTTCTTAATTTATAAAATAATTGAGAATAAAAATAGAGAAATCAAATTAAAAACCCAAGATCTTATGTACATTAAGACGAAACTATTTACAAACCTCAATATTTACGAACAATTAAATTTGCCCAACAGTACCAACAATAAAGTCAAACAACGCTGTGTACGTTGAACCATTTTCAAGAAGAGCCTGGATGGAGCGCGGAATTAAGTCCGTTTTTTTATAAATTTTAATCAGCTCACCCATCAGCACAAGGCGCTGAATGCCAAAGGATGAGCAATGAAAGAATAAATGAGACAGAGATTGCTCAACCTGAACATTACAATGGTCACAGTAAGGACTTTGCACCAATTTCAAACGAAATAGATGATAGTTTAAACGACAGTGTCCAAAACGAAGCCGCAAAACGGTAGTGTAAAATTTTCGACTTTTATAAAATCGACTTTTGCAGAACCAAGGTGTTGAGCCAATGGCGACATTGTAAGTAGCATACCATAGACCTTTATTTTGAATCTCAACTGTTTGTTTCCAATGCCTCGTCCACAAGTCGATTGATCTTCTTTTAAGGATAGGGACCACATCTGTGTGTGGTACAAAAAAATTTAGATTTCTACTGGAGTCAGGAACAGTTGTTGAAAAATGTGTAATAGTTCTGGCCAGAAAATCAGCCTTCTCATTTCCCAACACTCCCATATGAGAAGGAACCCACATAAATACAAGCTTAATATTATTAAAGAACAAATCCATACAAGTCTCCCTGATACGGGGAATTAAATAGTTAGTGTCAGCATTGAATCTACTGTTTTTAAGATTTTCGAGAACACTCATGCTGTCACTGACTATTACCCATTCATAACAACCATCATTACTATGTTTTATATGCCTTAAAGCAGCAAGAATAGCTACAGCCTCAGCAGTGAATATGCTTGCATGAGGGTCTATTTTATGACCAACGCCAGAATTCAAATATCCATCATAAATAGCAATTGATACAGCAGACTCTGTTTTGGACCCATCAGAATAAACAAATCTATAATTGGTAAATTTAGAAAATTTACAGTATACATCTTCTTTAGAGAATAAATTGTGATCAATAATGATGTCAATTTCAGGAAATTTACTATTAAAATCTCCCTGATAACATGGAAGAGAGGAAGATTTATGGATATGCAGATTTTCAAGAAAATTTACATATTGTGAGAAGCCTTGGAGAATATATAGGGAGCTACAAGCAGAAGATTGAGCAGTATGTTTCAAATTTAAAAATAGGTGATTATTTGTTTTGCTGTATAATTTTAATAAAAACTTTTCTTTCAAATAACCAAATCTTATACTTAATGGGGCAAGATTGCACTCAACTTGCATTACGTTAATAGGGGTGCTTTTAAATGCTCCAGTTATTAACCTCAAGCCTTTGTTTTGTATATTATCTAAGATGTCTACCAATCTCTTATCACCAGCAAAAGACAGGAACCCATACTCAAAGTGGCTACGAATTAGAGATTTATAAAGCAACAACAATATTTTGGGATCAGCACCCCAAGATGTTCTGCATAAAGTTTTCATAATATTAAAGGCTCTATTAGCTCTAGCACTTAATAACTCAATATACCTTCTCCAGGAAAGATTATGGGTAAATGTCACACCCAAAAACTTTGCATCATAGGAAACTGGAATAGAGACATTATTAAAATACACAGAGGGACTTACAGATCTACTTTTACCAAAAACAACCAATTTTGATTTAGATGGATTTATGTCCAGATTTAAATAAGAGAAATATGCACACAGAGATGCCAAAGACTTGTTGAGAATGTTTGTAACATTATCCAAATTGTTCCCAGTGGTGTAAACAACTAAATCATCAGCAAATTGAAGATTTTTTACATCAGTGCCCAAAACAAGATTCAAACGACGTATATACAAGATAAAAATTAGTGGAGAGAGTATTCCCCCCTGACATACTCCAACAGATGAAAGTCTTGGTCCATAATATTTACCATTGTACTTTGCATAGACTTCTCTTTCTGTTAAAAAATTCTTAATCCAGTGAACTATTTTGTTTGGCATTCCAATTGAAAGTAATTCGGAACAAAGTACATTAATATTAACACTATTAAAAGCTCCAGCAACATCAAAAAACACTGACAACAATAACTCCTTATTAACAAGACTATTATGAATATCCAATTGAAGCAGTCCTATGCTTTCACGGGCCGACACTCCCTTTCGGAACCCAAATTGATTAGCTGGAAGAATATTATTATGCTCAACAAAATATTCAAGCCTTTGTTTGAGTAATTGCTCAAATACCTTGCCTACACATGATGTAAGAGCAATGGGTCTATATGAGTCAGGACTCATTCGAGGTTTATCTGGTTTTAAAATTGGTACTAAGCAATCAGATTTCCATGACTGAGGAATGTCATTGTTTAACCAAAGGTTATTGAATATTTGAAGTAAAATGCAGAGAGCTTTGCGACTTAGTCGTTTCAACATTATATAAGAAACTCCATCCAAACCAAAAGCACTATCCTTTCTAGAATAAATGGAAGATATTAGCTCTTGTATTGAAAAAGGTTTGATTAAAAAACTATTTACAGAATTTGTTGCAGAATCAGAAGATAAATTAGGATGATTATTTACATAATCTGGAGTAAACTTTCGTAAGAAATCATTAACCCAACTATCATCATTAGTATTACAAGAAAATGTTTTGTTAAATTTCCGCATATATTTCCAGATCTTTGAAAGAGGAGTACACCGATTAAAAGAACTGCATAATTGGACCCAACTATTTGATCTTTCTGTTTTCAAAATAAGTTTTTTTTGAGCTTGTAACCTTTTAAACTCAACATAGCTTTCATCTGAGGGATTATTTTTAAAATTGAGATAAGCATACCTTGAATTTTGAACTGCTTCAGAACATTTTTTATTCCACCAAGGAAGAGGAGGATGTTTAATAAATTTCCTGCTCGGGGAGTTAATATTAGGTGTATTTGTAGGAGATATCATGTGTTGATTACAATATGGAAGGGATTTACCGATCGCAGAATGCAACAATTCACAAAATAATGTGTACATTTTCAATGGAGTTTCAATGCAACTTTGAGTTTGGAAATTTGACAATTCCGAATCTACATTTAGTGTATACATTTTCCAATCCACCATTTTATAATTGGGGTAGATGGGCAAATGCACACTACCATTATTATTTGCAGCACAACTATGTATATTATTATTTACTAAAACTTTAATAATTACAGGAAGATGATAACTACCGAGAGGATCATTATGTACAGACCAGTCCGAAGAAAGAGCAAGTGATGGAGAGACCAAAGTTAAATCTAGAGCATTTGGACGCCACGTCAAAGAACCAACTGTAGTTACTTCACCAGAATTTAACAACATCAAGTTATTGCCGTCAATGACATCCAAAATATCTCTACCTCGTGCATTAACAGAGTTACAACCCCACAGGGTGTGATGGGCATTAAAATCGCCAGCAAATATCATAGGTTCCGGGACAGACTTTATTAAAGAGTCAAATTTATTTTTATCAAAAGATGGAGAACAATTTGTAGGACAATAAAAGCTAACGATACTAATTTCTCTATTATTTAGATTAATTCTTATACAAATATTTTGCAATGAATTGTCACAATAAGTATTAATTCTTTTGTAATCAATATTATTACGAATTAAAATAGCTACGCCATTATGTTCATTGCCAACATCATTTCTTTCTACATTGTAACCTCTTATTGCAAATGTTTTTTTGGGTGTCAACCAAGTTTCCGATATGATTGCCAAGTGGATTTGCTTCTCATATAAAAATTGAGTTAGTAAGATCTTATTACTTAAAATACTCTGAGCATTCCACTGCATGACATTAAGGTCCATTTTTCAATAAGGAACTGTTTCGGAGCGTTTGATGTAGTATATCTTTTATCGATGCTGAATTTATAGGATTGTCCTTCTGATTGATGATTATTTTAGTTAATGCTTGAGTCAATAAGTTCATGAAAAAATCTGATTTTGTTAAATTTTGAAGTTGAGTTTCTATGTTAGATGCAGTTAATTGTGGGAATGATTTTTCATTAAATAGCCCTGCGTATTGAGTATTTCTTGTTTTTATTTTATTTTCTTCTAATTTAAGTTTTTTTTGAGGGCAGGAGTTGGATATCGCTATGTGGTTGCCACCACAGTTAGCGCATTTCGCGTTTTTACTATCTACAGTGCATTTTTTAAAACTATGTTCCTGACTACAGATAGAACACACTTCTCCATTTTTGCAGAATTTTGCAATATGTCCGAATTTCATGCAGCGGAGGCATTGCTTAACCGGAGGGATGTACGTTTTAACCTCATGCCTCCAGGAGTCCAAGTAAACATATTCAGGTAGTTCTGTGGAGGCAAAAGTTACCGCCACAGTCTGCGTAGGCTGGTATTTTATTTGACCACTATCATCCCGTACTCTTCGCATGAAGCGCCTCACTTGAATAACATTACGGGAACTACCAATAAGAGAGAATATTCTTTTATTCGACATCTCTAGAGGGACAGAAGTAAGTACGCCAGTCGCCTCTGTGTCACCAGCAGGTATAGATGCTTTTAGCTCGAGTTCCTCCAGTAATTTTTTATTTTGTAAAAATACATTTGCGTTATTGGACAAATCAAATGTTATTCCTATTTTAAATCTATTAATAGATTTAAGATGTAGTACACCTGTGACGCAATATCTGCGTAAAGCGCGGGAAATAGACAGTCTGTCTTTATCGGTGAACATCTTTTGCTCTTTATGGTTTAAAAATACTACAAATTCTTTTTTATTGCTATTTTCGGGATACTTCCTAAAGTATCCCGGTACCTTATAGATTTCAAATTTGCTCGTGGAGTCATCATCGGAGTCCGATGAAGTCGATGAAGGCAGCCCATCGGGAGGAACTTTTTTCCGCCTTTTCGTGCCTCCCATCTTCTTCAAACAATATTGTCACTTTGCGAAATTACAAATAATTAGTTATGTTATAAGAAATACTATTAAAATACAAAGAAAATTGCAAGTAGCTTAAGGCAATTTTGGTTTTGGCGCCTTTCACTTCGAAGGTTCCCGCGCGAATCTGTCAGAATCTATAAGAAATAGACATTTTTTTTTGTTCTTTTCGTTCCGTAAGGAACCGGCTAAGATCCAAGACCATGCTGCCAAGTCGAAAGTTAAGAAATAGACAGTCGACACTCGACAGATGTGGACATTTTTTTTTTAAAACCTTCTCCCATTTGTTGGGAAGGCAAAGGGTTCTTGCCCATACAGCCTCGTCATTTGTACGTTTATATGGTATGTTTGTAATTCAATAAGGCCTAAACCACGTCTTCAATAAGTTTTATTTTAGGCCTAAGCCACGTCTTCATGTATTTTTATTTTAATAGGCCGAAGCCAAGTCTTCATAGTTCTTCGTTATTTTATTTTTCTTGTACTTATTTCATCGTCTTCTCGAATTGTGTTAATTTTGAAATCTTTTTTATATCTCCTTAACGGTATTGCATATAAATTCATATATAGCATCATATGTTTCCATTTTATTGAGCTACTCTTCAATAGAGCGCGGGATGAGCTCAGTTTTGCCGTAAATATTAATTAATTTGTCAATAAACAGAATTCTTTGTAAATTATATGCAGGACATTCATATACGATGTGATTAATTGTTTGATCAACATTAAGATCGCAATCTGTGCATATGGGGGACGAGACAATACGCATTCGATTAAGATGAGCTCTAAAACGACCATGTCCAAATCGAAGTCTGTTCATAATAGTATAGAATATTCGAGGTCTGTCATATTTGGATCTACAAAACCATGGACGCTTTCCTACATGGTTATTCATTGACGCATAATATTTGCCCTTATTTTTTAGTGACTCCATCCAGTATTCCTTCCATTCTTTATGTAAAAGCTCCTTTACTATCGACTTCATATCCGACGATGGTATGGCAACATCATCGACAGGGCTGTCCACTGTCGTTGTCACTGTCAACTAAGTCAACAGACAACAACTGATTTTGCCAAAAAGTCTGCTTGCTCGTTACCGATTAGCAATGTGCAATTCGTTCAATTTTTAAGACCCGTATCAATACTGATCCAACTATGAAATGACTCGATCAATCAAACGATTGGTTCCGTTTAAGTCATTGATATAACTGAATAGGCCCTTAGTAGAAGTATAGGTAGGTAAACACGTTTTTAAGTTCATATTACCTATTATTTTACACTAAAATATCACTTATACAACTGAAACACGTGAAAAACAATTTTACAACAAACGTAATAGGCAAAATATTAGGACAATGGGATACTAATTACGAAAAACGAAAAAAAAGAAGTTATTACTTGATGACAATATTTTCAAAAGCAATTCGCAAGTAATCATAAATCAAGACGTAACTAACTTCAACATACTCAAAAAGACAAAACTATAAAATTGTAACGCAAAATAAACTTTAAAGCCTACTACTCAAAGCATATATTAACCTTGTCATTTACATTCTAACGATTTAGTGTCTGTATTCGTCTCTAAAACCGATGATATCCGAACGTTTGTTTGGCTTGATTCGGCTCGACTCGGGTCGGGTCGCACTTCACAGGACGTTAACGGCTCGCGAACCGTTGTTCACGGGTTTTGGTTCTCGGCTCTCGGCTCTCAGCTCTCGGTTTTCGGTTCTCGGTTCGTTTGAACCGACGCGATTCTCCTATCGCGATCGATCGAATGAACGAGTTTTATTGTACATAAAGATCGAATCGATCGCGTGGTTCTTGCGAGCTGGTTTATTTGACCCGTTCAATCGCGAACGACCCATATCTATTACCGATCACACCCACGTATAGAGCCACAAAGTTATCTGACCCGGTGAGAGAGTCGCTGTAATCGAATTTGGTGTTGCCATTAAAAATAGATATTGCAATAAATGGGGTAAAGTACAATGATATATTATACAAATACGACGTAGATATCGCACTAGCACTTCAAAAGTGAGGCGTTCAAATTCGGGCAATTGGTGTAATTTCATCTAGTCGCATAGCAACGGCGACAGAGGGAAGACCTCAGTGCTGTCAACATAATTTATTTCGAAAATATTGTTTAAAGTGTCGAATTGTGTGTTTTAAAAGTGTTAAAACAATGGTGCAAAAATATGAAACTAAATTGGACCTACACCCCATACGTAAGTATATAAAAACCACACAAAATTTAATTTTTATTTTAAATTAGCAAACACCGCCTTCAATTGTGTAAGAAGGATCGCCTAATACAACGATTGTGAAGTGCGATAGGGACAAAAAGCGTACGTCATAGATTAATAAGTCAGAAGCGAAACCGATCATACAGAAAATTGACGATGAAAGTTTGAATGGATTTGGATAATTGTATATTTGTTTCTAATTCAATCATATTTAAAACAATTAAGTTATTTGTTATGAATTATTTTCATTATAAATAACTTAATCCAACCACGAACATTACAAAATACATTAGCTTCCCCATATATTTAAATGACAATATTTACATATATTATTGAATGTTTCCAGATTTCCACGTGATGAGCTTTTGAGACGAAAATGGATATGCACTAAGCACAGCTCGTTTAAAACTGATTAATATTGGTTAAGTACATTTAATTATGATTAAAAATATACAACTACGAAAATATATATATCCACCTAACAAAACCTGCACCATCGGTTGTAGTATCGGTCGTTTATCAGTGGCAGGTCGCTCATACGTTACCACGATGTGTAGGTACCACCGCAATGTCTATTTCCCCCGCCACACGGCAGTTTAAATGCCATGTTATGTTCCGGTTCAAAGGACATTCTCGCCCGAGTAATCGCTTTACTTATACTTAAGATCTTATGTCTCGGGATGGCGAGCGCAGTGAAAGCCAAGCATTGCTTTGTAATTTAAGGTGTCTTGGTTTCGATTATGTCCACGAGCGGTCATATCACTTGTCATCATTACAACAAATAATAATATTATTAAGAGATCGATTTTTCAGTGCCTGCTTACCATAAACTAATATAAAAAACGGCAATCAATTTATTTTATAATTTTTTCAAGTTTGTAAGCAAATAAAAATATATTTGTTTCAGGATGGCGTACCACATGTATACTCATGTAGCAACCTCAAAGTTAATTTATTATCTTCTATACATATAAATAAAATTGAAGTGTCTGTTTTAAGAGTGAAAATAAAAAAAAAATGTCCTATTACATATCGTTATATACACGATACCTGTGCCGAAAATGATATTTAAATTTTTTTTGTCTGTCTGGCTGTCTGTTTGTTCCGGCTAATCTCTGAAATGGCTGGACCGATTTTGACGGCACTTTTATTGTCAGGTAGCTGATATAATAAGGAGTAACTTAGGCTAACATTTGTTTTAGAAAATTTCATTAATTTAAAAAAATAACTTAAAAAAACTAATTAACTTTTTTGTTAAACTCCACGCGGACGAAGTCGCGGGCACAGCTAGTATACTTATAAAACCAAATAGGTAGTTTTATTCATCGTCACCCTTCTGTTTTTACCGCTTCGATTCTATGTTTGGATAGCGCAATGCTATCTCTTTTCGTCTCGTACTTTCTGTATAATCTGTTTCATTCACTAAAATTGTCATAAAGTATTAACAAATGAGTATGTATATGCATAGCAGTACAGTTTTTAAACGTCACGCAATATGGATATGCGTCATCTTTATTAAAACATCATTGGGTAAAGTAAGATTTTTCAATCCGATCAATAGTGTCGAGAAAATGACCAGTTTCATCTGCATATTATTTTTCCTTCACACGATTTCTAACAAATCGCTCCCCAAAACCCTTAAAAAAGTGTATCTGTATTCTCCTCCACAATCGAGAGTACGATTGCGGGGGGTTAGGCCATATCACAGGCCATATAGCCCACCACGCTGGCCTCATGCGGGTTGGTGGACTTACAAATTCTAATAAAAATTTTAATAAATTGCTATGGCATGCAGGTTTCCTCACGATGTTTTCTGTTAGTATTATATCAAAATACTAGTAATGCCATCTATTGTGTTATTTAAGAACTATTGTATGATTGATTGATTGATTGACGTGTTCTAGAATAAATTTCCATTCTTTCACTCACTGCTCTCTGAAAACGTTGTTTTATTAATAGGTTATGGGCCCAGTCCCATATTATTTAGTTAATAGTTGTATAATCTCGAGTAAAAATAGGGAAAAATAGTTTGCTGCATTGTTATTCAGTATTTGCAATAAAAGCTCGCAAGAATGACGACGAACTATTTAGTAAATGTACCTAAGTTAAAAGGACGGGAGAACTACGAGTGGATCTTCGCGGCGGAGAATTTTCTAATCCTGGAGGATAAGTTGCACTGCATCAAGCCAGAAACCGGGAAAGTAATAGAAGCCGCAGATGACGCGAGAACCAAGGCTAAGCTGATAATGACGATAGATAGTGCGTTATATGTACATATCAAAGAGGTGAAGACTTCGTTGGAGCTATGGAACAAATTAAAGACATTATTTGACGATTCAGGATTTACTAGAAGAATATCTCTTTTACGTACTCTGATATCGATTCGGCTGGAAAATTGTGTTTCTATGCAGTCGTACGTAACGCAAATAGTCGAAACAGGGCAAAAGTTAAGTGGAACAGGTTTTTCCATCAGTGATGAGTGGATTGGTTGTTTATTATTAGCGGGGCTTCCTGAAAAATTCATGCCCATGATAATGGCAATTGAACATTCAGGCATTCAAATTACAACAGACGCCATTAGAACAAAACTCATGGACATGATGGAAACGGAAGTGAGCAGTCAATCCAGTGAAGCTAGTGGTGCATTCGCAAGCAGTACGCAGAAATGGCAACATAACAAAAATAATAAATTGTCTATGACCAACGCGCACAGATACCAATCGAACGAACGGAACGCAGCGAAAACAAATGTCAATGGTGCCGCCAAAACTCATGTCAAGTGCTACCGGTGCAAGCAGCCAGGTCATTACAAGAATCAGTGTCCAACTAGCGATATTAACAAAGTTAATACAAAAGAAATACATCGTAAACAAAGTAATGCATTTAGTGCTATATTTCTAAGTGGCAAATTTAACAAATATGACTGGTATATTGACTCAGGTGCGAGCATACATCTAACAGCTAATGAACATTGGATTGAGAATGCAATGTACCACGAAATGAAGGATATATTTGTTGCTAACAGCGACAGGTTACAAGTATTATGTTCCGGAGATGTGACTATTGTAACTAAAACTGATAAATGTGAATATGAAATACCAGTCAAGGATGTATTATGTGCTCCAGGATTGACTACCAACCTACTATCAGTTAGCCAGTTGATAAAATCTGGCAATAAAGTTCAATTTACAACAAGTGGCTGTGAAGTATATAATAAAAAATTTGAATTAGTGGCCACAGCTGTGCTGAATAATGGCGTATACAAGTTGATAGTACCAGATAGTGCAGTAGCTAATCTGACATCAGGAATCACTTGGCATCGGCGTTTGGGCCATGTTAACAGCAAATATTTAAACAAAATGAAAATTGCTGTAAAAGGAATGAATCTTCAAGAAAAGGTGGACATTAATAAGATGTCATGCACAGTTTGCTGTGAAGGTAAACAATGTCGTTTACCATTTACTAGTGAAGGCTCAAGAAGCAAAGAATTATTGCATTTAGTTCATAGACATATGGATACCTATGGAGCATGAATCACTAGCAGGTTCCAGGTATTTCATATTATTTATAGATGACTTTAGCCGAATGATGCATGTATATTTCATTAAACACAAAAATGAAGCACTCCGATGTTTTTCAGAGTTTAAAGCTAAAGTTGAGAAACAAACTAATAAGAAAATAAAAATATTAAGAAGCGATAATGGCTGTGAATATTGTAACAAAGAATTTGACTTATTTCTCAAGAAAGAAGGTATTGTTCACCAAAGGAGTAACCCGTATACCCCTGAACAGAATGGCTTATCAGAACGCAATAATAGAACAATTGTAGAGAAAGCCAGATGCCTGTTATTTGATGCAAACATTGGAAAACAGTTCTGGGCAGAGGCGACCAATAGTGCAGTTTATTTACAAAACCGTACTGTTCTTCCCGCATTGAATGAAAAGACTCCTTATGAAGTCTGGACTGGATGCAAACCAGACATAAGTCACTTGCGCATATTTGGAAGTAAGGTCATGGTTCATGTGACTAAAGAAAAGCGCCAAAAATGGGACAGAAAGTCAGAAGAACACATACTGGTTGGTTATCCAGATGACATTAAAGGTTACCGAATTTATAACCCTAGAACAAAACAAGTCGCAACAAGCAGAGAAGTTATAGTTATAGAAGATAACGAGAATCTTGCTACTATACCAATTGTTGAAGAATCATGTTCAGTAGGAGATTCAATTGTCAAGGATAGATCAAGTCCAAGGAATATAACTATGGAAGAGGACACATTGCTTGAAACTTCAAATAACTCAGATGATACTTACCTTCCCAGTGAGTATGAGGATGCTGATGACTTACCTGAGCAGCGTGTCAGACCCAACAGAATCAGAAAGAAACCAGAATGGTATGGAATGTCAAATATGTGTATTCCGGAGCAAGCATTAGATGATGACAATGCATTGAGTCTGGAGGAAGCACTACAAGGAGTTGACAAGGAACAATGGTTACAGGCGGTGAATGAGGAACTTAAATGTTTTGAAGAGAATAATGCATGGGAGCTAGTTAATGTGCCAAACAAGGACATAACTGTGGTGAAGTGTAAGTGGGTGTTGCGAAAAAAGTTGAACAGTGATAATAGTGTTCGGTACCGTGCCCGTTTAGTAGCCAAGGGCTATATGCAGAAGCAAAATGTGGACTATTCTGAGGTTTTCTCGCCTGTAGTAAGGCATTCAACTTTGAGATTGATGATTGCATTATCTGCTAAACTTGGTTTAGATGTCACACATCTTGATGTCACTACAGCATTTCTGAACGGGGAACTTGAGGAGACAATTTATATGGAAATACCAAAATGCTTTCCAAATTTTCATGACTATACTAATAAAGTCCTTAAACTAAATAAAGCTATTTATGGTCTAAAGCAATCCTCAAGAGCCTGGTATAAGAAAGTTGATGAATGTCTTGTTAGTAATGATTATAAATGTTCCAAACTAGAACCATGCTTGTACACTAAGATTAAGGATAAAAAGAGAACAATAATAGCATTGTATGTAGATGATTTCTTTTTGTTTTCAAATGATGATATTGAATGTGATAATTTAAAAAAGTTGTTGTCTTCAAAGTTTAAAATTAAAGATTTGGACACAGGCTGCCTCCAACAGGTCTCTGTGGAAATCATTGGGGGAGGCCTATGTTCAGCAGTGGACTTCCTTTGGCTGATGGATGGATGGATGGATAAGAATTGTTTAGGAATGACTGTTAATATTGATAAAACTAATGGCACTATTACATTGAGCCAAGAGAATTATATTAATCAGTTATTGAATAGATTTAACATGACAGATTGTAAGTTTGCTAATACACCTTTAGAGTCAAAGTTGAATATTAATTTAGGAAATAAGAATAGTAATAGGCAAATACCTTATCAGCAATTAATAGGTGGGCTCATGTATTTGGCAGTATTAACTAGACCTGATATAGCTTACTCTGTAAGTTTTCTTAGTCAATTTAATAATAGCTATGACAATGTAACATGGGGTTATGCAAAGAGAATCTTAAAATATTTAAAAAGAACTAAATATTATGGGTTAAAATATACAAGATATGGTAATGATCAATTAGAAGGATATGTTGATGCAGATTGGGGAAACAATATAATAGACAGGAGGTCTTACACTGGTATGTGTTTTAAATTAGCTGATAGTCTAGTGTCATGGGAGGCTAAAAAACAGAAAACAGTAGCTCTCTCAAGCACAGAATCAGAATATATGAGCATATCAGATGCTTGTAGGGAAGCAATTTATTTGTATAATTTGTCAAAGGAAATTATAAATGAGACCTATACAATAACTATATTTAATGATAACCAGGGTGCACTTAGGATGTGTTCAGGTAATAGTTTTAATAAGAGAACCAAACACATTGATATTCGCTACCATTTTTGTAGAGTGTATTGCTGAGAAAATAATTGAATTAAGATATTTGGAAACAGCTGAAATGCCAGCAGACTTATTCACTAAAGGTCTAGGTCATACTAAGCATTATTATTTTATGCAGTTATTAGGTATAAAGGATGTAACAGTAATGTAATTATTTCGTTTAATTTAAATTGAGTAAAATTTTGTGGGCATCTATGTTATTTTGATAAGTGGGGGTGTTAGTATTATATCAAAATACTAGTAATGCCATCTATTGTGTTATTTAAGAACTATTGTATGATTGATTGATTGATTGACGTGTTCTAGAATAAATTTCCATTCTTTCACTCACTGCTCTCTGAAAACGTTGTTTTATTAATATTTTCCTTCACCGTTATAGCGCGTTTTTATCAATACAAGCATGGCTCCGAAAAGTCAGAAGTGTGACCTGAGATTCCAACCCGCAACCAGCGTGAACAAGTTGGCTGCCGCGTCTGGTCCATTTACCAACAGGCCACCACGCACGTAACGTAAAATGAGACGAGTAAGATACATTTTAGTTTATGATATGTACTTACATATTATATTCTACTCCATCCATCCATCAGCCAAAGGAAGTCCACTGCTGAACATAGGCCTCCCCCAATGATTTCCACAGAGACCTGTTGGAGGCAGCCTGTGTCCAGCGACGTCCCGCGACCTTTACCAGGTCGTCGGACCATCTTGTTGGTGGACGTCCTACGCTGCGCTTTCCGCTACGCGGCCTCTACTATTATATTCTACTAGTACGTACATAATTCTGTTTTCGTGGAATTTATTTTATAAAGCTGACAACACAAACCTTTGGTGGCAGCTACGCGTTAATACAATTTTTCGAAGGGTATTATTGATGTCGGAAGACGCTTTTCATCCTACGTAAAATTTAATACCTGAAGTATAATGTTCCTAGCATCACTTTTTATAGCTTTCGGCATTTTTCACTAGTTTTAAATAATGCAGGAAAAATAAATACATTGAGTAAACAACCAATGGCGGATATGTCAGCGACTGGCAGCTAGATTGACAATTTCAAATGACGTCTTTGTTTCCAGTTTTGGCCACCGGGCCAGATAACTTTGTGGCTCTATACGCAGGTGTCCACATGAACCGTACTTGTTTGCCTGTGGTAGTACTAAGTAATCTGTGGCCTGTGGTTTGCCTTCATTTTTCAATTGTAGCCAACGACTCTTAATATTATATTTATTATGTAATTAACTTTACAATCTAAGGTGTTACTCTGTAAGGCATGTAAAACACTCATGCTGTCCGTTATAACGAGCCAACGTTGATCACTTGCTTTACCAATATATTGCAATGCTGCCAAAATCGCTAAAGCCTCTGCAGACAAGATACTTAGTTCACACGGGATTTTGCGTCCAAAACCCAAACGTCGATGAGGAATGTAAATCGCCATTGATACATTTGTCGACTTGGAACCATCCGTAAATATTCTTCTATAATCATTATATTCAGACATAACAGCATTAACTTCCTCTTTAACTTTCAAGTCACTGTTTATATCGATTGGTATGGCACTAAATTTGCTCTCATAACTCTCAGTATAACAAGGCCAGATTTCAAATTTGTGAACTTTATATTTTAGATCTAGGTGCAGCATTAATGAAAAATCATGAAGTGCATAAGGAACTTTACTGGTGAGAACATAAGGACAATGACTATAGAAATGTTTTAATTTTCTTAATAAATTATTATTCAAATTATTATTAAATAAATTATTATTAGAGGATAATAATTTGAGAGTAAAACAATATTTAAGATATTTAAATCTAAATGATAAAGGAGGAGTATTACACTCAACTTGTAGTGAATTTATTGGAGTGGTCCCCATAGCACCAGTAACTAACCGAAGATTCTTATTTTGCAAGATATCCAATTTCTGAACAAACCTGTCATTAGATGCATAACACAAAAAACCATATTCAAAGTGACTACGGACCAATGATTTATATAACATGAGTAAAATTTTTGGATCAGATCCCAAATATGTTCTTGCAAGTGATTTTAAAATATTAAATGCCTTGTTCGCCCTCCCCATTACACAATCAACATTATTTTTTCCATGAAAGATTATTAGTAAAAACTACACCCAGAAATCTGACTTCTGACACTTGTGGAATCTCTGTTTGATTATAATTTTTTTTTTACTTTATCATGATAAATTTTGTTAAACACTATCATTTTCGTTTTATCAATATTAATATCAAGATTAAGATATGTAAAGTAATTGTACAGTTTAGTCAAAGCTGTGTTAAGAGTATTACTTATGTTGTTTAAATTACTACCAGACATGTAAACAACAAGATCATCAGCAAATTGTAAATTGCTAACATCTGAGCCTAATATTAAATTAAGTCTATAAATGTACAATATAAATATTAAAGGACTTAAAATTCCTCCTTGACAAACTCCTTTGAAAGACATCCTAGGTCCAATGAGTCTATTTTGGAACTTTACATATACATGTCTTCCATGTAAAAAATAAAACACCCATTTCACAATTTTTTCGGGAATACCAATTGCCAATAATTCAGAAGTCAAAATATGATGATTAACATTATTGAAAGCCCCAACAATGTCAAAAAAAAATCCTACTATAATATTATTGTTCTTGACTGCATTGTATATATCAAAATGTAAATGAGATATGCTTTCACGACAAGAGCGCCCTTTACGGAATCCAAACTGATTTGAAGGTAAAATATGGTTACTTTCTATGTAAAACTCAATTCTTTGTTTTAGTAATTGCTCGAAAACTTTTCCCATGCATGAAGTTAAAGCTATTGGCCTATATGAATCCACTTGTTCCTTTTCTTTGTTAGGCTTTAAAATTGGAACCAAACAATCTTCTTTCCATGTAGAGGGTATGATTAAATTATTCCATAAGAGATTATATACAGGATGATACTGACACATGTTACTTAAATTAACCCACATGTTTCTCATCACCCCAGGTGACATTGTATATAATTTGAAAGAAATATGAGAAGATTTTTTGTCATAAATCGTGATTTTCGTTTTCATGATTTTTGGACTTCCCATGTAGATAAGAGTATTTTTACCGCTTAGATGAACTTGAGTTTGGTTAAAGAACTTATCTGAACCAAAAAAATCTCAGTATCTATAGGGGTTGATCAAAAGCCTTGAAACCTAAAATCGTGATTTTTGACAAAACTATAAGGCAGTTTTTATTCAAATTTGGCACAATAGTACCTAGGGGGATTAAGGGACATATATTTTAAATTAAATACCATATCTCAATATCACTCTGTATATTTAACAATACATGTTTCGAACTATTTGACAGTTTTTTTAAGACTATATGGAATACCGTCAAGGCCAAAGGCTGTATCTCGTCTAGATATGGCTGAATTTAACTCTGCATATGTGAATGATTTTGTAAGGTAGTTACAGTTGGAAGCAGTAATAGAGTTGTTATGTAGATTCAATTCGGCCTCAACAGTAGAAGGAGTATATTTTCTTATAAATTCAAAAACCCAATCTAGTTTGTTACAGGAATTATTGTAGTTAGCATTTACTTTTTTAAAAATTCTCATATAATACCAAATTCTTGATATGAGAGTAGTTCTATTGAAAGTTGTACATAAATGTTCCCAACTTATTCGTCTTTCTTGTTTCAGGATTAACTTTTTAGCAGCCTGCAGCTTTTTAAAATTAATATAATTGGCTTCAGTTGGATCACGCCTGAAGTTTACATATGCAAGTTTAGACTGTTCAACAGCGTCGCTGCATCTAATATTCCACCAAGGAAGAGGTCTTCTATTTCTATTGATATTAACGTTGGATGAACTTTGAGAATTGGGACGGCTACGCCGCACTGGCATAGATAGCTGAATAGCTGTATTTATGAAATCAATAAATTCCTCATAAGACTTTAAAGGATTTTCCTGATCACAATGAAAATTATGCAACAAGCTATCTACAATCATGGAAAATAAATTCCAATCTATAGTACGATAATTATGCTGCTGTGGATATGGCTTACTATCTGGTATTATAGTATGTTCACCACCAGAAATATTGCTTATAAAGATTTTCGTGATTACTGGTAAATGATAGCTTCCTAAAGGGTCATGATGTACAGACCAATCACAAGTAGCTGCTAGATCTGGAGAAACTATTGTCAAATCAAGCGCATTTTGACGCCATTTGTGAGAACCTACTGTTGTCATTTGACCATCATTTAAAATAACCAACAAGTTATCATCAATACATTCTAATATATCAGATCAACGAGTATCAGAAGTCATGCAACCCCAGTTACAATGAAGAGCATTAAAGTCTCCAGCAATAAGCAAGGGCTGTGGTAGACTTTGAATCAAATTATTAAGTTTGTGTTTGGTAAAAGTTGGAAAGCATAACTTGGGGCTGTAAACTTACTATAGTAAGTTCTTTGTTGTGACCATAATATAAGCGAATAGCGATATTCTGAATAGAATTATCACTAAAAGTGGCAACATTTTTAAAACTGAGGCTATTGAGTATCAAAATGGCAACTCCATTATGATCATTGCCACTGTCTAATCTTACTAGTTTGTAATTCTTAAAAGTAATTAGATGGTGAGGCTTAAGCCATGTTTCACATATAACAGCAATGTGAATGTTTTTCTCGTAAAGAAAGTATGAAAAAATATGTTGATTACTCAGTAAACTCTGGGCATTCCATTGTACAATATTTAAATGGTCCATAAAGGTAAAAATTAAGAGGGAGCTTTATGTTGTTGCTGTATGTTTTTAATTAGAAATTCTTGAATTGTTTTGCTACATATTATGTTACTTTCATTTGTTTTACTCATGGCAATAATTTTAACGATAGAATCAACTATAAACTTGAGAAAATTGTCAGAATCTAATAGTGAAATAAATTGTTCGGTGGGACTTTTTGGCTTTACACCCAATAAAGGAAATGATTTTTCATTAACAGCATCAACATAGGACTTTTTATTTAACTTTTCTTTATTTTCTTTAATTTTGTTTTGCTTTACAGGACAGGATATGGCTATATGATTTCCTTTGCAATTGTAACAACTGGCATTCGTTGGAGCTACAGTACAACTCTTATAATTGTGACTGCCAGCGCAAATTGAGCATTTTTCAGAGTTCTTGCAAAATTTAGGTAAGTGGCCATACCTGAGACAACGTAGACACTGCTTTACTGGAGGAATATATGCAGTGATCCTGAAACGCCAACTATTTAAGTCAACGCTGTCTGGTAAACTGGGACAAGAAAAAGTAATTGTTACTGATTTTGTAGGTTGAAGCTGAAAGGAGCCACCTTCATTCCTTACTCTTTTCATTATCCTGCGGATTGAAATTATATTTCTGGTGCTAGTAAGTGCAGTATATATCTGCTTATTAGATAGTTCTAATGGTACATGTTGTATAACACCGGTAGATTCTGTCAAAAATTACGCCCACCTTAAAACGATTCATTCGTACTAGTTGTTTGATGCCCTTATTATGTCTCTTTAAATTGTTGGCCAGAAACATCATGTCTCTGTCCCCAAGAGGCTTGTTGATTTCTATGCTCTCCAAAAATACAATATATTCGAAGTTACCTCCATTTTCCGGATATGATCTACTGTAGTTAGGAATTAAAAAGATTTTATAGTTGTCCACAGCATCAATAGACTTCATGGAGGAGGAATCGGAGTCGGCCAACCGCGTCTCTTCACACCCACCCTTTTTTTTCGCTTCTTTGTCTCCCCCATTTTGGACAATTACTTTTACGTTAATTAAATTAATATATATTTACAAATTATGTACACTTTTCCTATATATTATAAATAATTTACAATAAAAAAATTTACAACTCAAAAATTGCGCCTTTTTTGCTCAGAAGTACCCGCGTTTTTTCATTTTTTTTTTGTTCTTTTCGTTCCTTTTTTTTTTTTTTTTTTTGTTCTTTTCGTTCCGTAAGGAACCGGCTAAGATCCAAGACCATGCTGCCAAGTCGAAAGTATTTCTTGTTTCTTAAGTTATAGTACTTGTGGACTATTCTTGATATAATATATAAGATAAAATATGTCTTCAGTAGTAGTGCTTCAATTTCTTGACTTTAAAGTCAAAACTCAAAGGTATTCATTAATATGTCATAAGTTTTCCCATCAGTGGATATTGGACAATTCCATTGGTGATTATGTACCTCTCAAGTACATATATCAAAGAAAATTCTTAATTCTTCACGCTCAAAATTGGTATCTTTTCGTTCCGTAAGGAACCGGCTAAGATCCAAGACCATGCTGCCAAGTCGAAAGTATATCCGCGCTTTTTCAACAGATGTGGACAGATGTAAACACTATCTATCCTATTTATCCTGACAGGCAAAGGTCTATGCCATACAGCCTAACATAGTTGAAATCACAGACGAGTATTAGTTGAAATAGCGTTTGATAACTTCATAGACAGGCGTGTACTGTTGAGGGAACCAATTATTTATTATGATTCTTTTCTGAAAATGTGGAAAAATATCTCTATTTTTCCATTGAAAAATGGCCTGAATTGCGTCGAGAAAAGAATGTTACGGTCGTGCTGCTTTTTTTCTTCACTTGGCGGTGACACTACCATGCCCCACCTATTGATGGTACAACAATTTGTCATTTTCTAAATGTAATACTGTATAAAGCAACAGACCGACGCGACGCGACGCGATCGTGAAAATAGGAAATACCTAGTATTGTTGCTGAACTAACAACTTAGAAAGAAACAAAAAAGAAAATGAGATTTAATGTTCACATCAAAAGAACGCGCATACTCGCACACAGCACGGTAATGACATACGAACGCTGGCCCACATCCTAGATAATTTAAACGTAAGAAAGCCTCAATATCGGACAAATTAGTTACTCTGGCTACAATGTACTTCAATCCAAAACGCAACAGTGCATTTACATTTGCTGTTTGGCGGGTATAACAGACATTACGGTGGTATTTACCCAGGCGGCCTCTCACATATGTGAGACCTACCATCAATATAATTGACAGCCTCCGTGGCACAGTTGGTTAGACGCCGCCTGTGAAACGGGAGGCCGCGGGTTCGATCCCCGCACCGAGACAAATGTTTGTGAGGCCCACAAGTATTTGTCTCGGGTCTGGGTGTTTGTGAGACCGAAAAGTCTCTCGTGGTTCCTGATACCCACGACACAAGACTTAATTGATCTTAATGTGGGGTCAGGACTATGTATGTGACTGTTCGGTGTATTTATTTTATTTAATTATCTAAGTAATGCTTAAAATAATAAGTTTTATAAGAAATAAAAACATTAACAAAAAAAGAAACAATAAAAAATAATGAAAGGATATAATAATGTTTATATTTTGATTAAAAATAATAATACAGATTTACTTACTATACTGTCATCTTCTCGATAGGTCGTCCATCGACCAGGGGGCAAAAGCAATCTTGGTTTCTGCGGCTTTGGTAGTGATAAAAGTGTGGGAGCCAACTTGTCGGTCTTCGCCTACATATTTTGAAAAACATTTACATATTTTTCAATTCGGAATATTATACGCAAAATAAGTAACTTCTTTGGTTGATTTTTTTCAGTTTGTTCAAATTCAAATTCAAATTCAAATTCAAAATGTTTTATTGTGGTACATAGGTAAATACATAGGTGTTACATTGGTATCTGCTTCGCACAGCTATGACCCGCCACATTGGCATACAATAATTAAGGAAAATAAAAATATAACTTTAAAAAATCAACCAAACAATTAAAATGTAAAAACATAACCAACAATATAACAAAACTACAAATTTAAAACAGAATCAAAAATAATACTACAAAAACATAAACTCAATTGGGCACAATTTCAATTATTATTAATTATTAAAAAAATAAATAATAATGTGGTCCATGGTTTGGTTTGTTAACTATGACCCCGATATTTTTTGTGTCCGAAAAATCCAAATATCTTACGGAACCCTATTTTTCTCCAAAATAAAATATAGTCTATGTTACTCGTGGATAATGTAGCTTTCGAATGGTGAAAGAATTTTTAAAATCGGTCCAGTAGTTTTTGAGCCTATTCATTACAACCAAACAAACAAACAAAGTTTTCCTCTTTATAATATTAGTGTAGATAAATATCTGTGTACACTACAATTTAAATACATTGCACACTCACTAGACTGACTTACTAGAAAGCCTCGGTGTCATTAGTGATTTATATAAAATAAATTAGTATATTTTTAAAGGGGCATACGAGCTTATGGTTCACGTGATGGTAAGTGATTTACGCAGTTTATGAACATCTGCATAGCCCATTGGAGTATTACTCCTCAATGTCAATGCCACAGGACATGAAGATGCGTTGAGTGATTACTTACTTAACAATTCAATGTAAATACCGACATTAAATATATACTTATATATTTTACCTGCAAAATCAATTTCATTCGTTTCTTAGCACATACATCTTTAGTTGGATCATCTTTTTGCATTTCAGATACCAACTCAGAATAATATCCTCTTTTTGGAATTGTATCTCTACTTGTATTATCGTAAACGACGTCATGTTTTCTTATCTTTTTCTTTTTACTATACATTTTTACAATATTACCTATGTAATATTGTAATAATTTCTATAAATTAAAACACATATTGTAAATATTTGATTTGACTTTTCACTAATTACATTGTCATTGTTCAAAAAAAGAAATGTCCCTAATAGGTTGCTGTATGCCAGTACATAATATAAATACACATCTAAACTCATAACTTTCATTATCATCATCACCAACACACTGTTGTAATCCACTGTTAGACAAAGGCTTCTTCCAAGGTACGCTCGAGTGTGGTCTACTACTATACGCATCCAGTCGCTACCGGTCCTCTTGTGAAAGTTGTCCCCCATGCCATCTGGCCAGAGGACATCCCACGCTCTATCCTGCGTTATCCGTTCTGCAACACATGTGGTCATGGGCGTAACAAGCCATGGGCTCAGGGTGGGGCAGAAATCGCAAATAATATTTAAGTAGCAAACTATACCCGTTGTCTTACCCCAGTATGTACCCCAATTATGGTTTTTCATACAAAAAGGTTACACCCTTAGAGTATTTATACAAAGTGTCGGTATTATAAATGCTTTAAATTGCAACTTTATTAAATAACGCCAATTAAAACAAATTAAAATGATTAGGAATTTATATCACAATAAAATTGAATAAATGATATTTTCAAACAAACTAAATAATAAAATAATTTAGTTAAAATACAACACGCCTTATATGTCACCTACTGCTCTCAGTTGACCCAGACATAAGAGCGGCAACGCCGCATTTTTCGTCACCACATTACAAATGTTATCATTTGATTTGGCGCGGTGATTCCTTTGTAGTTTTTAGACAGAATTTTATTCTGTATCAGCCCATATCAATGATTATACAGGGAGCGCAAATAAATGGCGCACTTGCTCAGTTGGATACAAGGGTATATTAATATCATAATAAAAAAATAATATTTGGAAAATACCTATCCGTTTTGGATATCCTATCCGATACGGGGGCGGCGCCCCTTGGGTCTCGAAAAACCCAAGGGGCGCCGCCCCCCGTATCCTCGTTAAGGATGTGCCATCCTCTATGGAAGACCGCGCTTTTATTACCGCACTGTATCGTCAAAATATCAAGGACGAATTACCAATAAAGGAGGATGATTTCATTAAATCCATTAAAATAGTTCGTAGACGTAATTTAGATAACGGTCGTAAATGGATTGGCATTGAGTTAGATTCAGAGATAAGGAAACATCTGGCGGACACAAAAGAGAAATTATTTATTGACTGGGCCACCTGTCGATTCATTGACGACTTAGAAATAGTGCGTTGTATGAATTGTCAATACTATGGGCATGTGCAAAAGTTCTGTACAGTAAAAACACCTACGTGTGCCGTCTGTGCTGAAGCACACGAGACTAAGGCGTGTCCGCACAGTTCAGACACAGATTTTAAGCCAGTATGCGCACCTTGCAAGCGCTTTAAAAAACCCCACGATCATCGCTGTGGGTCTCAGGAGTGTCCAACGTACAACTACAAACTCCAACAACTATTTCTCTCGACCCAGTACTAACACAATATGAATAACTTTACCATCGGACAGTTAAACCTCCATAATGATAGGGTAGCAACGTCGGAATTAGATACGTTAATTCGCGAGTATAAGTTAAATATCGTACTAGTACAGGAGCAATATCAACATGCGCGTATATCTAGTAAGGTCCTACAACTTGATAGCAACTCACGAGCAGGTATTTTTGTGTCGGGTTCAAATCTTACCGTAACCTCTGTGCGTAATCTTATGACGTCACACTGTGCTGTCGCTGAGGTGTCTAGTCCGATTTGTAAGGTTTATGTTGTGAGCTGTTATTTTCAATACTCAGATCCTGTGGGTCCTCACCTGTGTCACCTCCGCTATGTCTTGCGGTCCCTCGCTGGACATAAAATTATTATAGGTGCTGACGTTAATGCGTCATCTGTCCTTTGGTATGGCAAATATCGCTCCACTGATACCGAGCGACGTTGCGCTGTAGAAGATTTCATTGCAGAGATGAATCTCGAAATACACAACACCCCCGATGCACCACCTACTTACAGTAGCCCTATGGGCGAATCTTCTATTGACGTCACACTTTCTAGTGGAGACGTCCGTATTGATAGGTGGCGCGTCCTACCGGACGCGTCGTGTAGTGACCATCGCCTGATTGTGTACGAGTTCTTGCCTAGATTGACGCAGGGTCCGGTACATAATAATTTTAATTTTAAATATAAATCCCGAGGCGCAGACTGGGATTTATTTAGCTCGCTATTTGCTCGGCATGCTGGGGACTTCACTCGCAATGATCTGTCAGCTGAAACCTGTGCGGAGATTATGTCGGACACGTTTACATATTGCGCAGACGTTACCATCGGTCGAGGTTCCATCACTAACGCTCGGAGGTGTGATTGGTGGAATGATTTACTAGTCCAACTACGTCGGACTTTTCGCAGAGCGCGTAGGCGTTTTAATGGGCTTAAGAGACGTTCTGTCACAGGGGAAGCAATTACATCTGCTTTAAATAAACTGAGAGTTGCCAGATCGCATTATAAAGCGGCCGTCCAAAAATCTAAGGGTAATTTATTACGAAAAGTTGTGGCTCGGTTAGATAGTGAGGGTCCGTGGTCTCCTTTATACCATGAATTCAAAGCGAATAGGTCAATCAATTTGGCATATATTGAGAATTTAAAAATTGACAACAACTACACCACTGGTATTGAGGAGACAACGGACGCTCTGTTACAATCGTTAATTCCGGATGATGATGTTGAAAATGACACAGAATACCACAAGCAGATTAGGATGTGGGCCGGGGAACTGCCGAACTCTTCGGATTCAAATCTGTCGTCGTTTGATGAATTTAGTGAAATCGTACGATCTTTGCCCCTAAACAAGGCTTCCGGTGACGATAAAATATCGAACAAAATGATTAAAGAGGCGTGTAAATCGGCAGGCGATGCGTTACTTACTGTTTATAACAGATGCATTGCTGAAGGGGTATTTCCGCGAGTATGGCGTACCGGTTTCATTCGGATAATACCCAAGAGTGGCGATAAACCTCCACATGATCCTAAGTCGTATAGACCTATTACACTCTTGCCGTCGCTAGGTAAACTTTTAGAGCGTCTTATCGTCCCTCGATTGCTACCGGGCGGACCAAAATTTCACGAAAATCAGTTCGGTTTTACTACGGGTAAGTCAACTATCGACGCGGCAATTTCGGTTAGAAGAGCGGTAAGTACATCGGTGTGTAAATATGTACTCGGTATTTTTCTGGACATCTCCGGTGCTTTCGACAACGCTTGGTGGCCAATGCTGCTTCTTAAGTTGAAATTACGAGGTTGCTTTAAAAATATATATTCACTTATTTACTCGTCTTAGATTATATACTCGTCTAGATGACACATCACACCTCACCGCGCGGCTCAAATAAAGTCTACCAAATTTGGTAGACTCGCTTCTCACGTACGTCAGTGTCATTTGAACTACATATGGATAACGTGCTCCCGAAAAATAATTAATTATGCCGGTTTGTGCTGTCGAATTGTATCGCAATTGTGTGGGAAAACTGTATAATAATACCAATATCACTTTCTATCGGTAACATTATTGTTAAACCACTATTATTTGAAGAAAACATGAACTTTTAATTCATTATTTTGAAGATGAGTTTCATTGGCCAGTGTTGTCAATTTATTACTAGGAAGATTTGTTGAAACTATGGGAGAAACTATAAAACACAAATATCATTACATAATATTTCGATCAGAATAACAACAAGAAGAATGGCATTATTTATTTAATGAGTAAATAATACTTACCTACACGATATTAATGAAACCCACGACGACATGCACCTCATAGTAATTTTATTAATTATTTGGCTTGCATATGTATTACCATTCAAAATTTCACAAACGGGGTACTGCTATTGTCATCTTTGAAGAAACAGCGCGAACTTATTCAAGGTCCTAATAATATTTTTAGACTTCCTACGGATTCCGTACTAGCAAATTGCTGGAGAGACATTACACAGCGGAAACGAAAAGAAGACCATTCGTAGCCTCACATGACTTCAGTTGTGTGTTCCGAACATTTTACTTATGATGATTTATATTTTACATAAATACAGAAATCAGATAACAGCCCAGGCAATAAATCCAAAGAGTTAATTCTATTCGGAAACAAACACTAGGAGATGGGTTTAGATCTTTATTGTTTTTACTAAAATGCGTTATAAATATAATTAATAGTTTGATTACTTTAAATAAAGAAAAAATATTTTATTTAACCTATTTTGTATATCAAATAATGGGGAAAAGTTAAGTTAATAATCTGGAGTAGGCATCCCTAAACACACACACCTTGACAGTTGGATTACAATAATTACACGACCGGTACTCACACATATCAACGAAAGTGAGGACACTTTTAGCGCATCGTTTGTTGACATTGCTCAATCTAGACGAGTATATAATCTAAGTTTACTCGTATTTCTCGCATGGAACAACAAAACTTAAACTTGGACACTATGCCGTGTCGAAACCACTGACGATGGGTTGTCCACAAGGCTCGGTCTTAGGTCCTTATTTGTGGAATTTAGGCTTCGACGATTTTCTTACAATCCCCTTACCGTCGGGGTGTTCTTTGACCGGATATGCGGACGATGGCCTCTTGCTTATAGAGTCAAACAGTAGGTCGGGATTAGAAAATATGGCAGACGCGTGTTTAAAATTAATATGTGATTGGGGACATCGAAATCGCTTACAGTTTGCACCACATAAAACGTTCCAATTACTTCTAAAAGGAACTTTAAAATCACCGCCGCGAATTAAATTTAATAGTATCACTGTAAAGAAAAAAGAATCGGTTTGTTATCTTGGTTTAATTTTGGAAAGGAATTTTTCCTTTCTGGAACATATTAAGAACGTCGGGGAAAAGTCGAAAAGGAACTTTTTTGCTTTGACAAAAATATCGAAATCAACGTGGGGGCTATCTTTCAATACACTAAAAATCATCTATGGAGCAACTTACTTAGGATGTATTTGTTATGGATCTCCCGTATGGGCTGATAGGGCTACTATCGGTGCTGTGCGAAGAAAACTGCTCCAGAGCCAACGTTTGGCGTTGATATTCTTGTGCAAGGCATATAGAACTGTTAGTACCGAAGCTTTGCCTGTCCTGGCGGGTGTACTTCCAGTCGATCTGGAGGTGCAACGTCGCGCCGCCATGTATTACTCTACTAAGGAGAATATGGATCAAAGATTTTTAACTGCACGTGAACTCTTAAAAGTCGACAGATTATTTAAACCGCTTCCTATGGTATATAGCGAACTATTAGATGAATGGCAAAATAGATGGGAGGTATCTTTGAAGGGACGGCATTTATACCAATATTTTCCTTGCGTGCGTGATCGTTTGACGAAGACATGGCTAGATGTCGATTATTGCGTATCACAGTTCCTCACGGGCCATGGTAACTTTAAGTCTAAACTATACTCTTTTAAGCTTGTGGAATCGCCTGCGTGCCCATGTTCAACAGCAAATTGCGAATATGAACAATCCGCGCATCATATACTTTGGGAGTGTAGTCTTTGGCAGAATGAGCGTAAAACCATGCTGGATAGTATGCAAATATCATCTGGAGTTGTATACTACACGGACCTTGTAGAGACTAGGACGAATTTCCGTGCTTTCCGGCGTTTTTGCCATACCTATTACTGGAATCAAGTGTAACAGCTCACATATTAGGTCCCATTTAAATGTAATAAGGATTTGATCCGTGGTGCTTTACAGCTGGCTTCTCCGGCTGTAAAAGTCTTTTTGCGAGGTTATTTACCTCTTTATTTCATCGTTTTGTCACCCGCTTTGCACGGAGGGAAGTGGACAATAATTTATTTCCAACTCCTCCTATTAATTTAACTTTCTGATTGATTTCGTTGCGGGTTAAAGACAAGTTAGACATTCCCGGAGACTCGCCGAGCTTCAATGCTCGGTGTCATTACATTGTGTGCCACTGTTGATCCTGGCTTACAGGAGTTGCAGTGGTGGGTGTGAGGGCGGGACAGTCTCCATTATCCGTTTTGGAGTTATGACCGTTTAAAGTTTTAAGTTTAATCACCACTTTTTCGCATAAAAACCAGTTGGAGTGGATGAAGAACAAGATTTAAACACATACGTATTTTTTCGTTTCGTCGTTAATTGAACGGTTAACGAAATATACCACGAAAACCATTTTTAACAGCATCAAAACTTTCTTAGACTTCGCTTTAACCGTTGTTTACAAATGGGTAAGGTCATGAACTCTTAGCTGTATAATTTATCCTTCTCTAACTTCAAAAACGGATATTTTTTGTTTCATTTCAAATAAATCAATCAGTTAAACAGGGACGTACTTAGATTTAAGCGTCAATAAATTAACAACATAATAACTTTAGGTGCAGTTGCATCGTGTATGGATTGACTATTTTGTTTGTCATCGGTCATAGTGTACTTCGTCGGATCCAACGCGGCTCGATTATTCTTCCTTTGAGGTTGCCGCCGCCGTTTGTGAGTGCGAGCCGAAAGGCGGCAATTTCTTTGTCGGTAACTTTTAGCATTTTGCAAAAGAAACCCGACATCTTGAGGTGTGTTCACACTACACACTTGATATAACTTAATTTGATTAAGTACCTACTCCGATATAAAAGTTACGTTAAAAAAAAGATCTTATTGGACTGATAGAATGGTCCTTACTTGCTCAAGAGCTTATGATATTATATATGTCATCAACCGATCCAGTCAGTTACAAATTGCCTATTTACTTTGCTTATTATTGTATTTAACATTACTTTAATTTTGAGAATAATGTTACTTTAAAGTGATACAATTTCTTCTAAATTATTATACCTAGAGAAATGTCGTCTACCATTATAGCATAGAATTTGCATATGAGACTTCTGTGAGATAAAATTAGTGAAATCAATAAACACTAACCACTAATTTACTGCACTGGAGACCCCGTGCCCTGCAGTGGGACGTATATGGGCTGATACAGTACTAATACTAATTGTTCAGATGAATTATTATGGACTCAAATAGGAAAGCTTTGTATCTAATGTGAACAGGCCTTTATCTTTCAAAAATCAAAATAATAATTTATTTTTATTAGTTGAATTCGGATTGCGATCGCGTGTGCATGTATTAGTCGTGTGAATATTATTGTAAATTCGTTTTCAGTTATTTTGAGTAAATTTTATTAATTTCACTATGCTTTGAACATTACCCAATTTGATAGCTTTTGATGTTACTTGTGTTATGTGAAATGTAAAAGAAAAAGTGATTTGTGCTACCAAACTGTGACAGTGTTTTCGTGCGGGTTTTGGCGGATCCTGCGCTTCCATCCTTGCCTATCAAGGTCATTACGGTTTACATTACAAGGTCAGTTAACTATTTTAGTGGTCATTAATGACAACTAACCAGTCCATATGAGTCACCGACGGCCTCCGTGGCGCAGTTGGTAAGAACCGCCTGTGAAATGAGAGAACGCGGGTTCGGTTCCCGCCCCGAGACAAATAATTTCCGTGAACCATAATTATTTTTCTACTACCCGCGACACAAGATTCGCACGACTTATAAGTAAATAATGAGCTCTGCTTATTTATTGTTGTGTGTCTACCGTACTGCCTCGGTGGCGTAGGTGTACTACGGTACGGTTACAAAGCTGAGGTCTCAGGTTCGAATCCCGGGTTGTGCAAAGTGATATTGGATTTTTCTATTCAGTATCAGCCCAGAGTCAGGAGTTTGTGCCCGATATTGCGATAGGCTCGCCACCTATCACATTGTGGGATTGTGGGATTGTGTTCAAACGAACCATATCGATGTATTCCAATACATATCAGTATCAGCCCATATACGTCCCACTGCAGGGCACGGGCCTACTCTACAATCGAGAATACGATTGAGAGTGGTTAGGCCATATAGTCCACCACGCTGGCCTAGTGCGGGTTGGCGGACTTACATACCATAGAAATTCTTATGAATCCCTATGGTATGCAGGTTTCCTCACGATGTTTTCCTTCACCGTTTTTAGTGCGTGGTGATTGACTATCAATACACACATGACTCCGAAAAGTCAGAGGTGTGCCCTGGGATTCGAACCCGCGACCACCGTGATCATGTGGGCAGCCGCGTCTAGTCCGTTTACCAACAGGCCACCACGCACTACTGCCAATACATAACCAATGTATAAATCAAATAAATAATACTGCTCTTCAAGACACAGGTATTACACCTAGTTTGAAGGGCAGTAGTCAAAATCAGAATTAGTTCTAAGAATAATTTAAATACTGATATATTTTTAATTTAACTTTAATTTGAATCTGTGTATTTATTATTATTTTTTGTATTGTGTTTGCTTAGCATAAAAACTTAGAATGGAAATTTTTGAAATAAATAAATTATTATTATTTATATTATTCCACGGGTGTAAATCGCAACATCATAAACATGAATAAAATGTTATCGTAATTCGTAATGTATTGTCAGCAACGCACGCGCATTCGCAAAGAACAAGTAGTGCGATTCACGTAACTTTATGACGCGCCGATCAAGTTGCGGTGCGGTTACAATTAAGCATGGATGTAGTATATAAACAGGATTGCGCACGAAGAAAATGGTGTCATTCTGAAATAAGACATGTGCATGTAGCATAAGGTTGAATTTACTATGGTAAATTACATGGAGGAAGGCCGAAACCGAATGAGACAGTATGAGGGGGTTTTATCCCTTTTCATTTGCAAGCCAGACCAAAAAAATTTTTTTTCTAGTAGATTATTTTACATTCGCGAAAAGGTAATTAGTTCGATAAAAAAATAAACACAGAATAATTATAGTAACATATAGAAAATTATTATTATTTAACTTTATTTATGGGTCCATAAACGAATTCGTGGCATTACAATGGAAGGTTAAATGCATGATAGGAGAATTTGTAATTATAACTCTGGCCACTTGATAATAAAATAAAATATGTCATGGCTTATGCTGAAAACAAACTGTAGGTTTTTGTCTTACGCATAGAGTAAAGAAGCGGCCATAAATACTAGAGCAACGCGTCTTACAGCGATCTGAACAATAGATTCTTTTGTTGTGTGCACACTGTCGGTCGAAATTCGAGGGCATGACCTTCAAAAACAAAAAACGTCTGAGACATACAGCGCAACTAACATAAATTGACAAGTGGTGAAACTAGGAACTAGAAATGAAAGTAAAAAATATCTACAACGCTTTCATTAAAATATTCTTTCATAATTTATACAATGTACATTTATACTAGTAGTCCAATAGTAGTAATGATAATAATGTCCAATGTAATTAAATTTAAAGAGAGAAAAAAATAATGGTTTCTCCGTGCACCACAGCGCTTTTGAGTGATTTGCGATTGTGGACAAACTTGAGTTTACACAACAATAGGTTTTGTAAATATGGCTACCAGCTTTTTAAGCCAAACTAATATAACATTTCTTAAAACTTACAATTAAATTAGAATTTATAATACGTACAAGGTATAATTTTCTTTATTCAATCTGCATACAAATTAAAATTGTTGAATACAATTTGGACATTTCTAATTATTTACATGAGGTGTGGCTGGGAATCTAACTTGACTTAATAGAAATAAACACCGCAGTTCTTTGACCAGTTGTTTGTAAATACTAGACTGGAGGTAATTGACAGCCTCCGTGACGCAGTTGGTTAGACGCCGCCTGTGAAACGAGAGGCCACGGGTTCGATCCCCGCACCGAGACAAATGTTTGTGAGGTCCATAAGTATTTGTCTCGGGTCTGGATGTTTGTGAGACCGAAAAGTCTCTCGTAGTTCCCGATACCCACGACACAACACTTAATTGATTTTAATGTGGGGTCAGGACTATGTATGTGATTGTTGAGTGTATTTATTTATTTAATCATCAGTAATTAGCCAAAAGTTCGTCTGTGCGTTCATTTAAAAAATGGAAGAAAAACGATTAGAGTATGTGCGTAATAGAGAAATTATTTATAATGTTAAATGTAAAGAATACAAATATGCTCACTTAAAGTAAGAAGTATGGGAACAAATAGTGAGTACCTATTTGTACTAAAGATAATAAAGTATCATACTAAAGATAACGGAGTAATTTTTTCTACAATCAAATATTAAGTTATTGATGTTAAAATTTCAAAATACACGCGCTGTTTTAGGAATTATAATAGGAAAAAGTTAACCTTGTTATTTGTCTTCAGGTAGTCTCTTTTTTGTTTTCTTTTAAAATGGCACTGGTAGTAGAAACATATAAAAAAAAGACAACAAGAACAAGACGTGTGCTCGAAACACGATCTTGCCTACTTTGGAATTCACACATTTTATACATAAGTATTTCTAATATGTGTACACGGCAATGTTGCTTAACATTTTTCCACAGTAAATTTATTCTCAATATGTAATCTATGTTTTTGTACAGAATTTAATCAATCACAGTATTATATAATTGATTGATGTGTGATTCAATGTTAATTGAATCATTGTTTTTGACAATAAAACAGTTGCAAACTCGAATGTGATAGTACCACAGGTTATCACAGATAAGAACTGTTTATAATAAGCGCCAACTAGGATTGATTTCATTTAATAAAATATATTATTTATTTGTTTATATAGAGATGAGATAAAGAGTACATAAAAATCGACTCTTCCATCCCTAAAAGCTTAGTCATTGGCAGACGAGAAAACCGTCCTTTGTCAATGAAATTAAAAAAATAAAAACGTACGTGGCCCCTCTGACGACCCGTACGAACCATGTAAGATGTGCTCTTTACCATAGTTTTGTACTCTTTACTCTATGCGTAAGACAAAAACCTACAATGTGTTTTCAGCTTAAAGCTGAAAACACATTGTAGGTTTTTGTCTTTAAAGAGTACAAAACTATGGTAAAGAGCGCGACTGATATGGTTCGTACGGGTCGTCAGAGGGCCCGCGTACGTTTTTATTTCTTTTAATTTCATTGACAAAGGACGGTTTTATCGTCTGCCAATGACTAAGCTTTTAGGGATGAAAGAGTCGATTTTAATGTACTCTTTATCTCATTTCTATATAAATAAATAAATAATATATTTTTTAAAATGAAATTAATCCTAGTTGGCGGTTATTATAAACAGTCCTAAGTCTGTGATAACCTGTGGTACTAGAACATTCGAGTTTGCAACTGTTTTATTGTCAAAATCAATGATTCAATTAATATTAAATCACACATCAATCAATTATATAATACTATGATTGATTAAATTCTGTACGCAAACATAGATTACACATTGAGAATAAATTTACTGTGGAAAATATTAAGCAGCAATGCCGTGTACACATATTAGAAATACTTATGTATAAAATGTGTGAATTCCAAAGTAGGCAAGATCGTGTTTCGAGCACACGTCTTGTTCTTGTTGTCTTTTTTTTATATATTTCTACTACCAGTGTCATTTTAAAAGAAAACAAAAAAGAGACTACCTGAAGACAAATAACAAAGTAAACTTTTTCCTACTATAATTCCTAAAACAACGCGTGTATTTTGAAATTTTAACATGAATAACTTAATATTCGATTGTATAAAAAATTACTCCGTTATCTTTAGTATGATACTTTATTATCTTTAGTACAAATAGGTACTGACTATTTGTTCCCATACTTCTTACTTTAAGTAAGCATATTTGTATTCTTTACATTTAACATTATAAATAATTTCTCTATTACGCACATACTCTAATCGTTTTTCTTGCATTTTTTAAATGAACGCACAGACGAACTTTTGGCTAATTACTGATAATTAACTAAATAAATACACTCAACAATCACATACATAGTCCTGACCCCACATTAAGATAAATTAAGTGTTGTGTCGTGGGTATCGGGAACTACGAGAGACTTTTCGGTCTCACAAACATCCAGACCCGAGACAAATACTTGTGGGCTTCACAAACATTTGTGATTTGTGTCACAAACGGTGCGGGGATCGAACCCGCGGCCTCTCGTTTCACAGACGGCGTCTAACCAACTGCGTCACGGAGGCTGTCAAGTACGTACAGTCTAGTATTTACAAACAACTGATCAAAGAACTGCGGTGTTTATTTCTATTAAGTCAAGTTAGATTCCCAGCCACACCTCATGTAAATAATTAGAAATGTCCAAATTGTATTCAACAATTTTTATTTGTATGCAGATTGAATAAAGAAAATTATACCTTGTACGTACAAATCCAATTCTAATTTAATTGTAAGTTTTAAGAAATGTTATATTAGTTTGGCTTAAAAAGCTGGTAGCCATATTTACAAAACCTATTGTTGTGTAAACTCAAGTTTGTCCACAATCGCAAATCATTCAAAAGCGCTGTGGTGCACGGAGAAACCATTATTTTTTTCTCTCTTCAAAGGAGATGGGCCAGAAATGTATGGGCCTTGGGCCGTTTGTAGTACATTACACCAAATTTACTTAGTGAAATTGGCATTCGATTTCTGTATGAAATACTATTATACGTTACATATTAGCTTTATACAAAAATAAATACCAAGCCAAGAACAGCAACACTACAAGGGGACAATATGGCGTCTGAAACGGCATGTTTGACAACCGATGTCAAAACTTGACATTTATGAAATATGGAGTCGTAATTCGTTTTCCTATAAATCAAATATTATTTTTAGTCGTCTGTGCTATAAATTACTGTACTCTATATAACTCGTAAATGTTTTTACGTCAACGGAATTAGTATTATTATTATTTAACACTTTATTGTACACCATATACATAAAAAGACAAAACTAAATAAAATATATGCACAAGTGGCGGTCTTATTGCTTGAAGCAATCTCTGCCAGACAACCATGGGATGGATAAACGAAAAGAACGAAAGTTGGGGCTTCCGGTGTACGAGTATTACAATTTATAATATTGTTAATTTTATAAATAAACATACATACATACATATATACATACATACATATATATGTTGAATAAACATACAAATACACAAAATACACATATAATATATACACCTATAAATATATAATATATATATATATAACATAAATATATATATATAACAACAAAGTAAAATGTGAACAACTCCAATATCCTCATAGAACCTGTAAGTAGTGTTCTTTAACCATATTTTTGAAGATGGGCAGAGTTTTAGCTCGTCTCACCGTTACTGGCAAAGCATTCCACAACCTGGCAGCTTGTACGGTGAAAGATTTGTCTGTGAAGGAAGTGGAATGCGCGGGGATTTTCAGCCTTAAGTTCTCCGATGACCTAAGAGACCTCGAATGTGAATCATGAAGAAATTCAAAGCGATTTTAAGATATGAGGGAGTGAGGGGATTGAAAAGTATATTATAGAGAAGAAAAAGAATGTGTGTATTCCGGCGAAGCCTTATTGGTAGCCACTTGAGCTTTGTACGAAAATCGGAAACATGATCATATTTGCGTAATCCAAATATAAATCTGATACAAAAGTTTTGAAGACGCTCAAGTTTATTAAGTTGCTCCTCGGTGATATTAAGATAACTGACATCCGCATAATCAAGGATGGGGAGAAGAAGGGATTGAGCAAGCGATATTTTCGTGGCAATTGGTAGAAAGTTGCGTAATCTCCGCAAGGACCCAGCCGAGGCGAATAGCTTCCTACTTAACTCTCGGATCTGTGGACCCCAGGTGAAATTTTGATCAATGTAGATGCCAAGATTTTTGACGCTGTCACTGTAGGGAATACTTACTCCATTACAGATGACAGGTGAAATAAGCGACCAGTTAACTTTAGAAATCAACCTGGGCTGCCGACTACAATGACCTGCGTTTTGGATGGATTTATCATAAGTCCATATTCTTTACTCCAGTCACTTATCAGTTCAATATCCTTATAACTGCCGAGACAGCGTAATTTAACCGGTGAAGAGGAGCCTGAGAATAGATTTGGAGATCATCTGCATAAAGGTGGTAGAAAGATCGAAGTTTGGTTGTAATAGAGTTGATAAAAACTGCGAAGAGTAGGGGAGATAACACAAGTACAACCAGATCTTGCTTTATATTTTTTATTTATATTCGCCTAAAAATAATCTCCAGTCAAAACATCTAGGAACAATGCCGGTGCTCCTATATTGTACTATTGGTAGCCCAACCTAACAGGGGCGTGCACTCCTTGTAGGCAGAAATGCAGTGCTTTACTTGCCATTCACAGATATTTTATTATAACGTTCGTACGTTTTAGATGACTTTAATTTATAGTAAATAAATGAATAAACAAAATATAATAACTTAAAAACGCCTAATATTTTATAAATAGCACCTATTTGCAATCACGCAAACATTATGGTTGCCACGCGAAAAGCAGGAGGCGCTGCAAAGCAAATTAATGTACCTAATCAACCAAGTCATGCCGCCGCGTGCCGCATTACATTTGTTTGCATGTGTGTAGTAATTTTGGTGTCCGTGCACAGTCGCAAACGCACACACCCATGAATATTGAAAGCCGCGACTCCTGCGGCAGGCCTCGGGAGTTCGGCAGTTGTCGGGAGTAATCGTAAATGTTCGTTGCCTATAATCCGAGTAAAATTAAGTACCGTAAAACGTGGTGATTAGGGATCAAAGGGAGATTAGGGACAAAACTGAGAAAACATTTTATGATTGAAATGTGAGCCATTAGTTGCACATAATTTATTATAAACAAATTATAACAATAGAAGACTATATATAGTCCCTAGTGCAACAATCAGTAACAATTAATTTGAGTTACAAAATGTCTTATTAGTCTTTTGAAAATAGCCTTTCGATATGCAGTAAAAATACACTGAAACGAACTTCGGTCTACTACAAAAACTACGCCATTTATGAAGGAGATATTGTTAAACACACAAATTATAAGTATTGGACTATCGAATTCATAAAAGGTTAGTCTCAATTTCTCGTTTAATTTATGTTTCTTTGATCATTTAAAAAGTAAATAAAAAAATATATTTTGGGGGGAATAGAGGCGACTCGGGGGTGATTAATAACGAGACTAAGGTTTATAGAGACGTGAAAAGGTACAATTGGGGCGAAAAAGGGTGTATAGGTACAGGTGTGTTAGGGTTGTCGCAACAGTTTTTTTTTGTAAAGTATTTTGTCGTTCTTAATTAACGTTGTCTGTTAATTATATTTATTTTTAATGCTATAAGTTACATTGAAAGTACTTCCACTTAAAATAACTAAAATTTTGCTTCAGTTCTGGTCACAATGGTTAAGATATTATATGTAGAAACTGCAGTAAGAATGTTCTTCATAACAACTATACCTTTTTGATAGATAGATCTAGTACTGTGCGGTGCATGGAGTATTTCTTTAAATATAGAAAAAACTGATTCGCCATTTTCCTCTTTCTAATAAGTAGTACACATTAATTTGGGCAAACCGCTAAACAGCAGTGTAAATACTCTGTTGTGTTTCGTTGTGAAGGACATTGTAGCCAGAGTCACTACTGGACATATTGAGACTTAACATCTATGTCTCTTTGTAATTCAAGGTATTGTTTGGTATTGTTACTGTTTATGAGCGGTCATATCACTTACCATCAGGCGAACGGTATGATCGCCTCATCAGTGCAATAATAAAAAAGAGCATTACGCACTTAAGAAATTTCGTGTGTTATTTTGCCTATCAATTTTCTTCGTAATTTGTTGTGTTAGCGTATCTCATAATTTAGCATATTATAAGTAAGAAATCATTAGCTGATTCCAAACTATACATAATACTCTACGTATTACTTCTTAGAAGAATAATAAGACTGCATTATAGAATACCTAATATGTTGATTTTTAAATTTTTGAAACTATATCTTATTGAAATGTGTCACTTGATTTCATAAATATCATTTAAGACAGTTGTAATCTTTAATTATTTCATTTGTGTCAAAGCAAATTATTACAATAAATAATTCAGAATATTTAGATGTGTCGGTTAAAAAGTAATTAATAAGAAACAATTCAGTGCCAACCCTTGTTAATTTCCCCATTGAACTCGATCCCGCCTCTATTACCCCCAAAATCCCTATTAACCCCAAACCCTTATTTTGTGCCCTTTTTTTCTTATTTTCCAAGGGATCTAAAAAAATTGTATAGTTAATAGTCAAGACGCAACTAAGACTTAATGAAATATGCTATAACACAAGAATATTTCTGTATAATACTACCAGAAAATTCGTCGTGAAGTTGAAAATTGTCCCTATCCACCTCGTTTATGGTACTAAAACGTCCCGACCTCCGATTTTGACAGTTGACGTTTGTCAAATTCAATTTGTGAGCTTAATGTAAATAAAAATAGGGTTTAATTTAAAAATTTGAAATTTGACATTGGCAGTGGACGTGCAAGTAGTTATAGAGCCACAAACTTATCTGGCCCGGTGGCCAAAAGTGGAAACAACGACGTCATTTGCAATTGTCAATCTTCCTGCCAGTCGCTGACATATCGGCCATTGGTTGTTTACTCAATGTATTTATTTTTCCTGCATTATTTAAAACTAGTGAAAATTGCCGAAAACTTTAAAAAGTCATGTTTGGAATGTTAAACTTCAGGTATTAATTTTTACGTAGGAAGAAAAGCGTCTTCAGATACCAATAATACCCTTCGAAAAATTGTATCATCGCGTAGCTGCCGCCACAGGTTTGTGTTGTCAGCTTTTCAAAATAAATTCCACACAAACAGAACTTTGCACGTACTAGTACAATAGATGTAAGTTCATATCATAAACTAAAATTTATCGTTACGTGCATGGTGGCCTGTAGGTAAATGGACCAGATTTCACAACCACATTTCACGGTGGCCGCGGGTTCGAATCTCAGGGCACCCCCAGGGGCGTGCACTCCTTGTAGGCAGAAATGCAGTGCTTTACTTGCCATTCACAGTTATTTATTATAACGTTCGTACGTTTAGATGACTTTAATTATAGTAAATAAATGACTAAACAAAATATAATAACTTAAAAACGCCTAATACTTTATAAATAGCACCTATTTGCAATCACGCAAACATTATGGTTGCCACTCGAAAAGCAAGAGGCGCTGCAAAGCAAAATAATGTAGGTCTAATCAACCAAGTCATGCCGCCGCGTCCCGCATTACATTTGTTTGCATGTGTTTAGTAATTTTGGTGTCCGTGCACAGTCGCAAACGCACACACCCATGAATATTGCAAGCCGCGACTCCTGCGGCAGGCCTCGGGAGTTCGGCAGTTGTCGAGAGTAATCGTAAATGTTCGTTGCCTATAATCCGAGTAAAATTAATAGACTGGAATGTAATAAATCACCTATGCACATTATGCATTTTGGTTAGTAAGGATTTATTTGTTTAAATAGAAATGTTTTGTGTTTCGCGGGGCCATTTAGCTTTTTTTATGAGTTTTTGCATTGTTTACTATTTTATACTAGTATGTTTGTAAAAAAAAAAAATAGATTTCTTAACGGATTTTTCATTTTAACATTTGAAAGTGTGTACATTTAACAGTTTATTACTAAGTTTCGATATTAATTGTAGTCATTTGCTTTTACTAGTGTGTTTGTTTATTTTTTAAAATGTTATTTGATTGCGAGGTTTGTGTTAAAAATGTATGTTTATCAAATGAATGAATGAGGTGGCCGAAATCTTGCGTTTATTTACATCGGGATAGGTATAGTAATCTCAACTAACTGGAACCTTGAATATGTGAAAATTGAAAGCTGACTAGGTGAGTTTTTTTTTTATTTTACTTATTAGAATTTCTTCCGCCGCGACGATCGATCGCTGTTTTGTCTGCGTTGCCGTAGAAGATGGACATCACAATGGACATGAATAGTACTTACTACTTAGAGAATTTATATATAGAGGGAGCGCTGTCATACATTCGCGATTTGAAAAACGTAGATATTTTCTTGTTCGTAATGTTGGTAGCGCTTGTTAACATAGATAATATACTTAGATTGATTATAATATTTGTAAATATATATTCCACATTGTAAATTATGTATTGAAGTGATTGTTTGTGAAATAAATTCATCATGATAATATAAAAACATAAATTGTAAATGTAAGCCTGAAGTGGCGGTAGTATTAAGTTGTTTTGACATTCAGATTGGTATAAATACCAGTCTCCGACGGATAAGAGACACATTCCGATCGTGAGGCGTCGCTGAGCGGAAGCTCTGCCAGTGAGCAGTGAGGAGTACCAGGATTGGCAAGTTAAGTAATTAATATTATATTCTGATGCTTATTGTTCAGAATAATTAGATATTATTCTGTAACATTGTAATTGTCTATTGTGGTAGAATTAATCTATATTATTGTACCAAATTGTGTCAATGTCAATTGCTGTGTAATAAATAAGATTTAATATAATTGATAATTTTGTAACATTATAATAATTATTGGCCATTATGTTAAGTAATATTGTTAAAATATATAATTATAGATAATTATATCTATTGAAATACCCATGTTTATATTTTTATATACCTCTACCCACAAAATTCTAACATCAGAAGTGGGATAGTATCCATTACTTTTTATATACAAATTATACTTTTGTTTCAAGGATGGATCACGGCGTTCTGACGGACCTTCGGACATATAAATTAAATACGCTGTTAGCTCTACGCGAAATGACGACACTGCACTACCGGCTTTTAATCCAGCCACAAGAGAACGGTAGAAGATTTTCTTAAAAAAAATGGGGTGGAGAAGTGTACAGACTATCGCTAAGGCAGGTAAGGCCCTGACGGGATCTGCATTATTCTGGTTCGAGCCTTGTGAACCTGCGACGAGTCTTTAGTAAGAACAACTTTGTAGGGTGTTAAAGTAACCGAAAAAAAAACGCTCCGGATATTTAAATATTTATCCGCACTTTGATTGTATCAAGTGGGACAGGAGATTGTTTTTGCCCGTGTTATTTCTACAGAATCGAATAAGAAACCGAGGTATTCTACTTGGCACTTTTTATGAGATTTATTAAATGTATAGATGGAGGGTTGTATTAGTTGCTACTAATTATGTGAATTAAGTTTCAAGTTTCTTTGCATAGTGTCACTATAACTTTACATGAAATGGTAATTTAATTTTATTGTGATTTACAACGCATTTTTGCTAACTTTCTCCATTCTGAGACGGTATAACTATTATAATTGACTATATTGCTTCGTACATAGCTGTTGAATAATAGTAATACTGTGGACAATATAGTGGAACGAAACCTAAGATATAAGCAGCATTTAGCATTGTCTAAAATGTTGCCTTTTAAATCATTCCCAAGACGGTACATACGAAAAAAAAAATAGTTTAACGTGAAAACATTTGATTTAGAAACAGTTTAGTGACTTATTTGAAACGCTTGTATTTAACTGCAGTTGCAAAATACGTATTTTAATTTTGTACTTAAATACCTTTTATATTTTTAAAGTATTTCGTATACTTTTCGAAATATATTTTTACTTGTAATACATAAAATACTTTTTGTACTGCTGTTTCGAAAGCATTACCGCTAGAATAAAATTCTTGGATTAACGATTCAGCAAAAGGCCACTAGAGGCGTTGCAACTTGGAAATCCAATTGAAATCTTAGAATATATACAAAGTGATTGTATTATAACCAGACACTAGTCAGACAATTTGCAATGCATACCCAACAGTAAAAAAGTTTGTTTTTAAAATAAAACACCTGCCTCCCTAATTCCGCACCAGTGGAACGATTATTTTCATATGGTGGTAGGATAATCTCATGTTCTTTTTGAAGAGCTGGTAATGTTAAAAAGTATTTTATTTGATAAGTATTTTTAAAATACCTATTTTGCGTTTTTGGTATTTAAATAGCAAGAGCGGAAGAACTTTGTATTTGAAATGGAAAATTTGAAAAGTATTGGTATTCTGTATTTAAATACTTTTAAGAAGTATTTTATACATCTCTGAAATATCACATTCTGAAGCAATTTGGCATAACTTGATTCAAATCTGTCCGTGTAATTTTGAGATCACCTGCAAACATGTAATAATCATAGTTTTTGGAAATGAGTCATTTTATTGATACATAATATATTAATGATCTAAAGTTGAAACTTCGAGGCACCCTAGAGTGTGCTACAAATGGAATAAAAATTGTCCATCCCTTGATACACATTTTTTTTCTAAATAAAATTAGTGTTTTTTTTTATTTAAAATTCGAACCTTTTTTAGTTTATAACTTAAATAAAGTTTTACAAATAATTATCCTAAGCACATTATCAAAAACCAAGAGACTATGGGTCAGGCGAGTCTCTTAAAAACCAATAGTTAAATAATTGTATGGCAGACGGCAAATGTAAATTTGTTTAACAGATTTAACAATCTGGCAACTAGCCTGAGTTTCCAAAAAAAATTTTTTTTTGTTAATTATGGTAGTTATTGATCTTGTGAAAAGACTTCCTTGTTCAACAACTGTGTAACATCAGTTCAGTTTCAATATCAATGTAGCGAAGTAAATTTTTATAACAAAAAATTTAGATCTTTTTACAACAAATCCATGTGGGTGCCGTGATAATTGTTGCTTGACCTGTATATAAATAATTGGACAGACTTGATATAGGTGTCTAATTTATAAAATGTTTTTTTTTTCCATTCTTATATTTTGCCCCAATTTTGTCTCCTGCCATGTAGTCGGAATGACGTCTGAACATGTGATGTTATTTGTAAATAAATCCATAGTATCTGACAAATAAGGGATTTAACAAAAAATAAGTTCTTTTAGTGAAAAATTCCCTCTTTGAGCTATTACACTATTCACACAATGCTGTTAAATACGTAATTAAACGGTGTAGTCAATTGCTAAGCACAGATAACAATTTAAATAGATGGTATGCTGTCAGACCTTTAGTCGGGTCAACCTTTTTATAATTTAAAGTAGATCTGTAGATTTTCTAAGGAAATTGGGCCTAGTAGTGAAAACTTGACGGACACAAATGACACCTAGAATTAAATAACGATTCAATATAATTTAAATATAATAGTCTTTTTGAGCTACGATATGGGGTATTTAAGATATATCCTCTTAAAGTTTTACATTAACTACTATATTCTACTATCTTCACATATATCTTATTTGGACAATATTTTATATTTTCTGTAACTATGTAAATAATTTCGTTTAATAATATTGTAAAATGAATTACATAATTATAAACACGTTAAATACTTTTCGATATAAAGTTGATAAAGAAAGCATTTCTGGGGGTAGAAATATCCGTTTCAAAAGGAGGTAAGTCATTCTAAAAAAAGGGAATTGCTGTGTGTGTGTAGTGTAAGTGCTTTTCAGAAGGTGTGATATTATTTTGGTACCTAGCCCAACCATGGTACCATATAATAGTCATTTCATGTACACAGCATCCTACTGTCCTTTTGATTGCAATGGAATTACAATAATGTTGGATTATATCATTGTGGCCATTTTGAGAGCTGTCGATCTGAATATAAACAAAATAGATTTTTGTTCTGTCCTAACCAATAACGCACTAAGTGGTCTGGCATACTGTTTCTCATTAAAATCGATTGATGTTTTAGAATTCTTTATAATTGTAAACATGTCTAACTAAAATAATATTATTAATATTATAGAGCCTATCCCTCATAAAATCTAATGAGGTATTGCGTAGACGCACTGAGCAAGCTCTGCTATTTTTGGGAGTATTTTTTTTTTTTTTTCATTTATTGTAAGGACTTTGTCGCTGAGCGACCATATCGTCCTATAAAGATTACAATACATAATACAATACAAATATCAATAACAATTATAACTACAAATAACAATAACAAAAATAATTATGATAAAAGAAAATACAATACTAAGTACTACTTTTTAAGCCTATATCAGCTATTTTAATTAATGCTTTAGCTGCTTCTGATGACGGCAGAGCTAAAATACTGTTAATAAATCCAGTGTGCGACATCTTGTTTCGATCAAAATATTTTGTTCTAATTTGTTCGGTCCGAGCACATTCCACCAAAATGTGAAATATATCTTCAATCACTCCACAGGTGTTGCAGTTCGGCGATGTGACTTTTTTCATTAAGTACGCAAATTTGTTTGATGGTATGTGTCCGGATCTTAGTCTAAGAATAGTCTTGACACTGTTTCTGCTTAAAAGTATGCTGTCTATCCACGAATATTTAGAAACATGCGGATTTATTGTTTTATACCAAATACCCTTCTCGCGAGACCTTAGGTCGAAGTATTCCTGCCACCCTTCTCTGCATTGATGTTTTATGATCTTAAAGTAATCAGAGTACGTGGGCAAAATATTAATTGGGATCCCGTCTTCAGTTGCTTGTTTTGCTAACGAGTCCACGTCATCATTTTCTTTTAACTGAATATGCGATGGAATCCATTGGAGCACCAACCGTTTGTTAAGGGACTTTAATTTCAAAATTGACTGCAATATTTGGTAGGCAATCGGTAAACCTCTCACAGAAGAGGAACAACGAGCCAAATGTTGTAGGGAGCTTTTGGAGTCTGTCAAAATGACAAATATATCGAAATCTATTGAATCAATGTATGATAGAGCTTCAGCTATGGCAATCAATTCAATATGCATTATAGAAATATTTGAGTCAATCTTAAATTTTACGTTGCATCCTACGGCGGGGTCCAAAAAGGCCGCACCTCCTCGAATTAAGTCCTTTGATCCGTCAGTAAATATTTTGTAACAATTGGCATACTGTTCTTGAATATACTTTTGGCAAATAGTATGTAATTCATGGCAGCTCATCTTACGTTTCGCACGGTCAATGAGAGGTATTGAATCAAAGATCACTTCCTTTAAGTTGAGATTACTTACCCACGTATCTAAAGAATATATTTCAAGACAGGAAATACTATGCATGGGCATTGAGCCAAAAGAATTTAGAATATCTAACAGTATGGGTAATTTTTTGTTAGACCAATAGCGAGCATGGCGAAGCAAACTTAATTCTCTTAATATGTTAATACTACTATTATTGATAAAAGATCTCGATTTAAACCAAAATTTTCCGGCTAGAAATTTCCTACGCATCACAAGAGGTGGAAGGCAAAGATCATTCTCCATCACATGAATTGGCGTGGATCGCACAAAACCACCAATAAGACGTAAGGCTTGATTCTGGACCTTATCTAATTTTAATAAATTTGTCTTGCAACTATTATCGTACAAGAATGAAGCGTAATCTATTCTACTACGAATGATTGAGATGTACAGGCGTCTTAGGTGTCTTTGATGAACACCCCAACCTGGCCCTGACAGAACTTTTAAGAGATTTAAGATCTTTGTCACTTTTAGTACAATCTCATTTATATGCTTCGCCCATCTTAAAGCACTATCTAGCCATAAGCCTAGGTATTTTACATGTTTAACCAACTGTAGAGTTATTATTTACCACAAAATTAATATTCGTTCTAAAACCACCTTTTTTAAAAACACATAATTTGCTCTTTGTGGGAGAAATGGCTAGTCCTAAATTATATAAACAACGTTGAAAAACTTGGCATGCAAGTTCTAGCTGCCTTATCGCCGAATGTGCATTTTTGCTCGATGTATATAAGACAAAATCATCTGCATATTGCGAAATTTCAACATTGCGTATGGATTTACATATGTTGCTCGTAGCCGCATTAAAAAGAAATGGAGACAGAGGGTCACCTTGAGCAATTCCCCGTCCGGTAAATCTTTCCAAAGTGTGACCATCAATTGTAATTTGTAGCTGCCTACATTTTAAAAAGGTCCAGAGATACAAGCAGATTTTAGAACCCACCCCATGTTGATCCAAGACAGATAATAGGCAACTCACGTCAATATTGTTATAAGCATTATCAATATCTATGAAGCACGCTGCGGTCACAAAATCTTTACAAAAGCCTATATGAATGTGAGAAACTAATCGCGTTAAATTATCATAACAAGATCTTCCCTTGCGGAAACCTACCATATTGTCAGAGAACAGATATTGCTTTTCAAAAAACCACTCCAATCTTGTGTTCAGAATAGCATGTAAAATTTTACAGAGACAGGATAACAGGGAAATTGGTCGTAGATTAGAAGAAGAATCGGAACTTGTATGTAATTTAGGAATGGGAATAATTTTTACCTTGCGCCATTGCAGTGGGACAAAGCCAGAATAAAGAAATGAATTATAAAGTTTAATTAAAAATGTTTTACCTGAGCTTGGTAGATATTTAATCATAGAAAATGAAATTTGATCACATCCCGGCGCAGTATCAGAATTTTTAATAGAATTTTCTAACTCCTGTAAGGTAATTTCTGATTCAAGTTTACGGTTTGTAGACTGAAAGTGAGGTTGAGGAGGAACAGAGTAATCAGGAGACAAATCATTAAGAAGACATTCGGCTTTATCTTTATCTAAGCAATTATTAGATATGTTAGGCCTACGACCCTTCAACCATCGCATTTTGCGCCACATGTGCGACGATGACGTGGTTTCATTCACAGAAGAACAGAAATTTTGCCATGATTTACACTTGGCCATTCTTATTAGTTTTTGAGTGATACGAATTTTGTCTTTTAAAATGTCCAAATTTGTAGGTGATGGGTTGCGTCTTAAATTTGCTAAAGCGCGTCGACGTTCGGCTACCGCTTTGGATAGATCAGGGTTCCAATATGGTTTAGGCTTAAAAGTGCCACAAATATGTTGAGGGACTTTAACCAATGGAATAAATCTGTTTGCAGCTTGTTGTAAAGTCAGTTCAAAAGCGTCATAATTTTTTTGAAGGTCCGATTGGAAGGTATATTGGGATAATGAATTTGCGATGTATGATGCATAAGAACTCCAATCACTATTTTTAAAGTTCCTTTTTTTGAGGAAGTCTGGATATATATTTAAGGCTATCGACAATTTAATTATACGATGATCACTACCGAGAGTTTCGTTACTAACATTCCAAGAAAATAATGTAGCCAGATTTGTAGAAACTAACGAAATATCAGGTGAAGTCTGTTGTAATAACCCATTCACGAGGCGCACTCTGGTTGGATCCCCATTATTTAAACAGCAAAAGTCATTTTCCAATATGGAGTCAAAGATCTGCATACCCCTTAGATCATTTTTATAGGACCAGCTGATATGATGAGCGTTAAAATCACCTAAAATTAAACAATTTCTGTTTGCAAGAGAAAGTACGAAATCCCAATCATTTTGTGTAGTATGAATAGAAGATGGGCAGTACACAGATACAATGTTCTCAATTTGTTGACAATTCAGTACCTTAACATGTAAAAGTTCAATACCAATATTGGGACATCGTGGTAAACAAGCAATACTTTTCACAGTTTTATGAGTTAAAATAGCCACGCCGCCATATCCATCTGATCTATCCAATCTATAAATATTATAACTAGGCATATTAAAATAACTTTCTGGTTCGAGCCAGGTTTCACTCAGCACAGCAATATGAACCTTTTCCTGTGTAAGCAATGATTCTAGAGATATGGCCTTAGGTCTCAAGCTTTGACAATTCCATTGTACGATATTCACATGAACTATTTTAGAATTAGTAGCCATTATTTGCAAATACATTAAAAAGAAATCCAACAAAATTCTCACTAACCATATTTGAAATAATCCATTCTGAACTAATTGTTACAGCTTGTCTAATTTTAACATCTAAAGAAACCTTACTTAATAAAATTTGATACAGCTTATAAAGTAAACGAATAAAAGTAAAATTTGTGGTCTTTCTGTCAGTAGATGTCTTCTCTGTCTGTGTGTCCTCAGGTGTATAGTCTTCTGTAGACTCTGTGTCTTCATGTCGGTATGCATCCATAGGTTCCGGAACTGATGGTGTTGTCATACCGGGAACTGGAGTGGGAGGCCTTGCCACCTGTTTACGGTGTTTCTTCGTTCTATTATTTTGTACAATATTAGACGGCGTCTGTTTAGACGAAGTAAACAGTTGAGACATCAGCTTCTGTTTCTGAGGTGATTTAGTAGTCTCCTCGCACATTGATTCAGTGTCACGCTGCATTAGGCAAGAAACACGTGGTGGTGGGGATAGACATCTATCAGGCACCGGGGAGGGAGGAACGTATATAGTAAGGGCTTTTGTGTACGTACAGTTGTACTGACATCAATTGTCTTATTCGCCTTTCTTTTATAAAGACTGGGCATATCTTTTGGAGAGCCATATGATTACCGGAACAGTTCACGCATCGGAATGATGTGATCTCACAGTTTTCGTGGTTTTTCGTGCACTTGGGGCATATTACTTTTGTGGAAGGGCAAAATAACCGAGAGTGGCCAAACTTCCAACAACGGGAACATTGGGTCACGGGAAACACATAGGGAGATACGCTCACTCTTAGTCCAAAGAGGTATACATATGAAGGTAGTGAGGCCCCTTTAAATGCTAGGCGAATAGATTCGCATTGTATCCATCCATTAGCTGAGTTTTCGTTAAATTGTCGCTTATTCAATCTTTTTGCTGAGATTAATTCGAACTCACATGTCAAATTTTCTAGTAAATCTTTCTCGGTAACATTCAAATCTATGTTTCTGATAACGCCATATGTTACGCCTACCTCAGACGATCTCTGGCGCTTCCAACCCAATTCATCGAGTGATTTGTTATAAATAAATTTATCAACATCGTCTTCCTTTTCAAATGTTATGATAAGTTTGTTTTTATGAACATACTTAACACGGGCGATTCCATTAATATCCTCGTCTTTAAACAGCTTGGCCAATGCAAACTGTTTAGGAAACGTAGTCGTACACGTCACATGAACTAAAATTTTTTCCACTATATCCTGGCTACTTCTACGACTAGATTTCCGACCTCGAGTTACAGTTTGCCAATCTTCCTCTGACGAACATTCCACGTGTGTTCTTGTCCTCTTTCTATTCACTTCGTCCACTACACTCATTTCTTCATCGTACATTATTGTATCAGTTATCGTGCCTTCGCTTTCATTGTTCAAAGTAATAGCGTCTTTATCGTGCGGGACGCACGACTCATTATTCATATCGAATGCGTTCCGACCCAAACGGGTCGAGCACGCGCTTATCTATAAAAATGTGCAGGTGATTAGTTAATTATTGTTTCGCACAACACGACCGCTGTTAGCGGTTAACGCAAAGCAACTGTTGGGAGTATAATAATTATAATCTTTTTTAGAGTAGCCAAGAGTTGTCGTAAATAATAAACTCAAAATAACCAACACCACAAAAGCACATTCCTTTCGCAACCAAGCACAAAGAATAGAACAAAGAGAATTTAAAACTACGTTAGAATAGAATTTGACAAACACTAATTATAAGACAGATGTTGAAATTCTGATAATATTGCAAACAATGCAAAAAGTGGTAGAATATTTTATGATATTCTTTTTTTTTTTTTTTTTTTTTTACAAAATCTGATCCCGACGGTGTAGGATAAAAATAAATAGAGAAATGAATCTAAAAAAAATATGCCTGATTTCTCTGTCTCTCGTATTTATGTCTCTCATAGTTCCTGATACCCACGACACAAGACTCGATCTTAGTGTGGGGTCAGGACTATGTATGTGACTGTTGGGTGTTATTTATTTATTTATTATTTATTTATTTTTTAGTCGTACTTAATTTCTTGTCCGTAGTTGGACCAAATCGACTGATCTACTTTTATACTGATGTTTTTATCATCGGTACCATCCGATTCTCATTATCAGTTATCTGGAAGTTTCAATAATACTAGAATGATAATAGTGTCGTTTGATATCCGGACAGAGTATAATTTGGGAATCAATAGTCAGATTGGCCGAACGATTTATAAAAATAAAAATGGATCCATTAGAATGTTCCAACATTTCGATTCACTACCCGGTATTTAGTGCCCTATATTTAATATATAAAGTTACCAATGTAAATTTTATTTTGATACGGAACTAGATACAGATATATAGTAAAATACAAAATGTATGATTTTTCGTATTTATTGATCGGAGTAGAAGCGAATGTACATGTCGTTGTAAAGTCAAATTTACTGTTCTGGCCCGATAATCGATCGAGTAAAATATTTACATTGAAAATGCCTTGTCACATTATTATTGATTATGAAGCATTATAAAAAAAAATGCTTTTTGTGAAACGTGATTCTTTGATGTACAAGCCAAAAAAAAAACCGCTGGTCGACCATATACTTGGTGTCAATTAGTCTCACCAGCAGCGGGTGAACATGTTTTTGGCATGTCTAGGTATCTGGTAAATACTAAAATCGCTGTCTTACTTGTTTGGTGTTGGTCTTGCAATTGAAGGGGACCAATATGTCTATGCAAATACTATATTTAAAAAATGCTGCTAGCCACACGTTTGGTGCCAGTCAGTCGCTCCGGCAGCTGGAGAATGTGGCGGTGTCTATGCGTCTGGTGAATCAATGCGATTTATAGTATTCATCGTGTACATAGGTAAAAAAAATATTGTATGGTATGTAAGTCCGCCAACCCGCACTAGGCCAGCGTGTTGGACTATATGGCCTAACCACTCTCAATCGTACAGTCGATTGTAGAGTAGGCCCGTGCCCTGCAGTGGGACGTATATGGGCTGATACAGACATAGGTTCGGGATACCTTCGTTTATCTTTTACCTAAGATCTAAATTAATAATAATAAATTGGCTGTTTGATCAGGAGTCTGATACAGAAGGCAGTATTGCTTGACACGGCACGTATAGTGAGGAGGTTCCTCACTTTGGTGTCCTGGTGGCTTAGGTCTCGAGCCTCGCCATTGTTGAATGACTTTTATATTTTTATATGTATTTTGTTTATATACTATATATAAAACTGTAAAAAAATATTTAAAATAAAGATAACTATAATGATGGCGAAAAAAAAAAGAAATATTTCACAAAATGTTATTTTTATTCCGTTATTTGCTTATCATGTAATGATAAATTTGTGTACATTAAAGATATAAAAATATTATATACTTCGAGGACGAAGTATTGTCAGTATGGCCGTGTTAACATAGATAATATACTTAGATTGATTATAATATTTGTAAATATATATTCCACATTGTAAATTATGTATTGAAGTGATTGTTTGTGAAATAAATTCATCATGATAATATAAAAACATAAATTGTAAATGTAAGCCTGAAGTGGCGGTAGTATTAAGTTGTTTTGACATTCAGATTGGTATAAATACCAGTCTCCGACGGATAAGAGACACATTCCGATCGTGAGGCGTCGCTGAGCGGAAGCTCTGCCAGTGAGCAGTGAGGAGTACCAGGATTGGCAAGTTAAGTAATTAATATTATATTCTGATGCTTATTGTTCAGAATAATTAGATATTATTCTGTAACATTGTAATTGTCTATTGTGGTAGAATTAATCTATATTATTGTACCAAATTGTGTCAATGTCAATTGCTGTGTAATAAATAAGATTTAATATAATTGATAATTTTGTAACATTATAATAATTATTGGCCATTATGTTAAGTAATATTGTTAAAATATATAATTATAGATAATTATATCTATTGAAATACCCATGTTTATATTTTTTATATACCTCTACCCACAAAATTCTAACACGCTCCTATATTAGTAAAAATTGAACTAATTATTTAGCAATAAATTGCTATAAATTCCTTTATTGGCCGAAATTATAATTAGCTATTATTCTTTTAAAACGAGTTTGAGTGGAATTAAATAGACCTAAACTACTTATTTTTATATTTTTTTTTCAAATAATTTATGTGTGTTGCACAACCTGTTCCAATATTAGCCAATAAGAGGGCAGAAAAAGGTGGCCCGACACCACCATTTTTATCTACGTTTTTGATGTACCAGCGCTCCCTCTATATATAAATACTCTAAGGAATAGTAGTACATCTAAGACTTGTTATGTTGGCATGGTTTCCGACTTAGAGATCCGTCGCGTGGCTGTGGCTATGCTAAAAAACTATAAAAGAAAAAGTTTTTGTGACCGAGTATTCCGCCGCATACCCAGTGTCATAATCCTGTGCACGCCGCTGCAACCTAAAGGCTAAATACTACAGTATAATCATGGTATGAGTACAGCAACCCACTGTCCAGTATCCAGCCATGTTCCTTTCAACATGAAGCACTTGTGGGTTAAGTATGTCCAAAAGAATCGAGATTGATACAATCTTTTTACGGCGGAGTTGGAATAAAATCTTGCTCATTGTCTACAGCTTGATTTATTTGCAGCCAGCAGTTTGTACAGATAATTGCTTGTCCTGATAACTAAAACAAAATAAAAAAGATTTAGTATTGAAGATATCGAAGAATTATGATGAATAAATAACTCTTTGCAGTCACATGTGTATGATCCCAGGTCTTCTTCTTTAAACAATAGCAGACTATTGTTTAAAGAAGCATCTTAGCAGGCCGGCCGGATAATTGTATGAAATGTCTGGGGACAGTCATCTGATGCCATTAGATATTCCTCCTGGACGGCATTTGTGCTTACCATCAGACATAGTGTTGTTATTATGGATATAATTATAATATAATATATTATACATAACACAAGATCATCTGAGTGTCCAGAGGGAAATAAAAGAAAATGTAATTCATTTAACAATTTAAACAATATATAAAATATCACTTCTTACATATTTATGTACTAGTAGACTTGTCCTGTGGACACAATGCAATTCAGCTCTAAAATGAATACTTTTGTAATACTCCATACTTTGTATTGACCTTGATTAATTGGCATAAAACATACATTTCCCAAATTAATGAAGAAAATAGAATACTTACTTCTTGTTCTGCCATTTCAGCAATAAAACGTTTTGAAATACTCTACACGAGAGTAAATTGGCAGCCCATGTAGTTACTAAGATTCTGTTGAATGATAGAATCCATTTCAATTTTTGATTGCAGAAGTGCAATTCAACCATTTCACAACAATTGCAGAAGTGCAATTCAAGCAAAGCGCCACTTTTGATGTACTGAAAAGCAGAATTGTGGGTTAGAAGAGAAATATGAACATAGAAAAACATAACAGTATTACTTACATGCAGCGGCGTAGCTAGCATAGGTGGCACCCGGGGCGGATTTTGTAGGTGTCACCCCAAAACTCAAACACAATGTATAAAATAAAAAGTAATAATCGTTTACGTTTTATTAAAATAAGAGTATTACAAATAGTAGTATATTATGTAAAACAGTATGCCAAAATTAAAATTTCTTCCTTCTAGCTTTGACACTTGCGAACTCCGAAATCACGTCTTCAAAATTTATATTTTGTGTTGCTTCATGTTCTATTGTTAAAATACCAAGATTATTTAATCTGGTTTCAGTCATTGTAGACCGCAAGTAATTTTTTATTAATTTCAATTTGCTGAAACTTCTCTCACATGAAGCAACTGATGCACATATTGTTATAAATAACTTTAGTGCGACCGTTAGATTCGGAAGAGATTCTGTAAAATCCCATTCCACAATGAATTTTAAATAGTCCAGTGTCACCCAATTAGAGACAGTAATATTAGCCGCTTTTATATGTCTTCTCAATCTTGGTATTTCTAAAAGTAGTTCTGTTTCTGATACTTCATCGTAAAGGTTAGTAAATTTTGATATTGCAAATTTTAACTGTTCAGTGTTTGCCGAAAGCAAAGTCTTCGACTGTACAACCTCAAATAATGAAACTACGTCTTTAATGGACTTTACTCTTGTTTCGAGTTCAATATTGAATCTGTCAAGACATTCTAACATGTCCTTTTGAAGTTCCGCTCTAAGTGTTAGTCCAGCATCTGTGGACGATGCTAACTCACCGGGCATGCGCTTCTTGCGACGAATTCGTCGTTCCATCGAAATGTTGTATTCTTCCGATTTTCGTACAGCAAAATCTATTGCCTCTTCTGCTAGATGCAACCGTTTCTCTCCAATGAATAGACGAAGTGCTTCTAGTTTTATGATTATTTCATCAACACATAATCCTTTGCTTTGTAATGCAATCTGAGCATAGTTCACTTCCCTTAGCACATCATTCCAGAAGAAAAGAAAACAAAGAAATGAGAAATTGCACACAGCAGGGATAAGATTTTGTGCACCACCTCTTGTTTCTAAATTTACGTCTTGGTCACATAGTTCCTCAATTGCAGATATTATTCCATCAAAATTTTCAGTCAATACTTTTACTGCACCATAATGAGCACTCCAGCGTGTTGTTGAAAGTCTTTTAACAGATGCTTTGCTGTGATTGAGGAGCACCTCCCAGCGGCTTGTGGAGGTTGAAAAAAAGTTAAATATTGTCTCCACTGCTCCGAAAAATGTAACACAAGTCACATTTTGTGCGAACGAATGCTGGCCGCATAAATTAATTGAATGATCAATGCAACCAATAAAAATTGCTTTATTGTTTTTTTCTTTTATAATAGCTTGCACTCCCCCGTGTATACCACTCATAACTGCAGCATTATCATAACCTTGAGAACGACACATCATAATATCTAAGCCATCGTTTTCAAGCTTCTTTAGTATTTCAGCGCTTAAATCAGCTGCTTTTTTTCCATGCAAGGGAAAAAATCCTAAGAATACTTCTTTGACTTCTACTTTTCTATTATTAATTTTTACATAACGAATTACTTCAGACATTTGATCGACATGTGAAACGTCAGGTGTGCTATCAAACATAATTCCGAAATATTTGGCCAGTTTAATTTCGTTGACAAGCTGACATTTAACGTGATTAGCTAAAACATTTATGAACTCATTTTGTATTTCGGGCGATAAATATGTTACTTTATGTGATTTTTCCTGCTCCAAAAATAATATATGTTCTTTAAGTACAACATCATACTTTGAAAGCAGCTTAACTAGTTCTAAGAAATTACCTTTATTGGATGACCCTTGGGTTTCATCATGTCCACGAAATGCTAGGTTTTGTTTCGCCAAAAATAAAGTTATATCAAATAATCTAGATAACAGATTTTTCCACTTCTGTTTTTCCGTATTCATTAATTGCAAGGTTGCGTCATCTATTGTGGTGTGAGATTTTAATCTCATTTCCAAAGTTTTCCAATTTTCGAAATTTTCTAAATGTTCACATGAAGTTTCATGGTCCAATACTTTAGGATTTAGTTTCCACCATTTCTGAAATCCAGTTGTAAATGTTCTTTGTATGTTACTGACAGCAAATAAACGGCAGCAAAAACAGTACAGATTATTTGATATAGGAGAAAATACCATCCATGATCGTAGAATTTTTTCACCACTAGGCATCTCTTTATAAAACCATTCCTGTGAAAGATGACGAGAATCTCCTTTAATCTTTGAACCATGACGAGATACAGTAGGGAACGGTCCTTCTTTGTTCTGGAAATGTTCACTGCCCTTTTTTATTATGTCAATGCGAACATTATTGGGAACCGGTAAACTCCAATGTGAAATATCCCTCAAGTGTTGCACAGATTCTTCGAAGCTAATGCTGTCTCCAAAAGTAGCATTGTCATTATTTGATTTGGTTCCGTCGAGGAAATGGGTTGTCTTCAATGATTCTGTATTGTCGCTGTTGCTATCTGAATGTGAGTCTTCAAGATGTGAATCATTACTTTCGTCAACAGGAGACTCGGGTACTTTAATTGAACCTTGGCCGCTATCTGCTTTTGTGACATATTTGAAAAGAGATCCAGACATGCTCTGAATTTGATCCATTTTAGCCTTTTTGGCTTTTCTCTGTTGAAACCCGCTTTGTCTTTTCGAAGTATGAATTCCCCGAGGCATATTTCGTTCTGGGTATCCTAAAAAATATTTTTTGTTTGTAAGTGATACGTTGATTTTATAAACAAATTGTAACGGTAAATAACACCTAGGTACACGTTACGTAACTAGCTTTGTGAAATATATATTTATATAAATTAACAATCCTGCATCTGGGTGTAAATATGTATTTAAGTAGGTATTTTTAGAAAATACTAGTTAAATACTCCACCGTTAATTGTGATATCCTTAGGTGATATCCGTATAAATACTCGTGGTAGTGCTCGAGCTACTCATCTCGGAGCCGAATCAATGTACGTGAAGATGTATGATTATAATTACCTACTTTTTATCATTAATCTAAACTTAATATAATCCGTTTGGATCAGAAAATAATAATAAATAAGTATATTAATAATTAATAAACATTATTACCTTAAGTCTCTAAAGTATGATCGTAAACTTGTAGATCAAAATAATCTAAGATACTGCTACTAGATACTAAACGAATTAAAAAAGTTAGTATCACCTTTAATAAAAAATACTTCACTTACCTTGTTTATTTTCTTCAAGAATCGACTATTAACTAGGTTTATTTATTATAAATATAAGATACGAAAATTGTCGTTTATAATATCTAATAATTAAAAAACACTTTGCACTAGACGTTCACACGTTCACGCAAAAGAATATTGAAATGAATGCGGTCGAAAACAAAAGAATTTGTCTAATCCACAATACAAGTGACGAGCTCTATATCGAGGGAATCCCCTAAGTAGCGTTGGTTATACGCGAACAAGAAGCTTATACCCAAATGGAGATTGCATTCCGTATAAAACACTGAAGCACAAAAATTTGACCTTGAATGACGTCGCTGTTATCTTCTATCCTTTTCTTTAGAGTGACAATGAATGAAAATGACATTATGTTCATTCATTGTCACTCGATAGAAAAGGATAGAAGATAACAGCGACGTTATTTAAGGTCAAATTTTTGTGCTTCACTTTTATATACGGAATGCAATCTCCATTTGGGTATAAGCTTCTTGTACGCGAACGGAGTATTAAATTTTAGGGGAATCCCTGATCGATTGACAGTGTGCAACGCACAGTGCAACGTGCACCTCAGATGAATGAAACTATTATTCGGATCGACTTGAAAATTTAGGATAATATTTTTGAGATGTTGTAGAAATTAAAAAGCCAAAAAAAAAAACGATTTTTTGAACCCACGAAATCCCTTAATGACAAAATGGCTCACGAGTAAGGAGTACTACTATATGAAGTTTTTATTGCTCTGTCTAGTTATTCCTTAGTCTAAGGTGGGTACATTATTTGTATTTATATAGGTATCAATTTATTATGCTTGTGGTACAATACTGTACTTAGGTACCTAGATTATTTTATTAGTAGCGGTTATGGTCTCTGCCACAAATTTTTGATTTTTATAGGTAGAAGTAGAAAGAACTATAACTGATGGTCAAAGTTGGGCTCGGGTGTCACCCCTGTTGGGGTGACACCCGGGGCGGACCGCCCTTGCCGCCCCCCCCCTAGCTACGCCACTGCTTACATGTGGCATTCAAAATAATAAATAATATGTTTACTCACCAAAATACGAACTAGTAATTGCGTTTAAACTTCAAGATATATCATCTGCGAGACTCAGAATCCATAAAATAAAGCCAGGTATACAGAGAAGCAAATACACATTTGCGAAATGTATGCGAATAATAAAAAATAATACGAATTACGGCCACAGACGTAGACAGATAACACAGAGTTTTGCAATTGCTGTCAAGTTAACCATTTTCGTTCTTAAACTAAAATCATGTAACATAAATAAAATAATAAAAGTGACTTCTTTAACAACATATATCGTCTTTTAAAAAGCGAAGAATATGGAAAAAGAAATATAGACAATAATTCTAATTTGTAGGGGTTTTAAAAATAAGACATATTCAAGTTAAAGATAATGGGTTCGCGTATTTTTGAACGAAATGACAATTAGGCATCATGGAGGACAGATTATAGAAGAAAATATTGCTTCTGTACTAAAACAATCACATTTTTGTATAAAGCCCCCTGTTGTCCAAGAAATCTAAATGTATTTTATTTGAATTCCATATTTGTTTCTAGAATTTGTATTAGACGTACACAAAACGGCCCAAGATAGCACATCTCCTTTAATTACATTGGACATTATTATCATTACTACTATTGGACTACTAGTATAAATGTACATTGTATAAATTATGAAAGAATATTTTAATGAAAGCGTTGAAGATATTTTTTACTTTCATTTCTAGTTCCTAATTTCACCACTTGTCAATTTATGTTAGTTGCGCTGTATGTCTCAGACGTTTTTTGTTTTTGAAGGTCATGCCCTCGAATTTCGACCGACAGTGTGCACACAACAAAAGAATCTATTGTTCAGATCGCTGTAAGACGCGTTGCTCTAGTATTTAAGCGAGCACCGATGACAGTTCGTACGTCAAATTTGACAGATGTCAGTCAGTAAATGAATCGACCAATCAGCGCAACGGAGGCGTTGATTGGCATAGACAATAGGATTTATGTCGACTATTGAACTATAGATCGCAAATATAAAAGGTGACATTCCCACAACGTCACAGCCGCTTCTTTACTCTATGCGTAAGACAAAAACCTACAATATGTTTTCAGCTTTATTTAAACGATATGTCACAGGTGTACAATTTCAAATTATTGTCGATATTTACTAACGGAAATTGGTTAAAAAGTGTACCAAATGATTTGTATAAGTGAATAATATAGTGGTTGTTGTATATCGATTCAAAAGTGAGTGGTTTCATGAGATTTACCATTTTTGTTTACAAACATTCGCTACGGTGACCATAATAAAACCCGCCTTAGAACTTTTCTGATCGACAATTCAAAGTTCAGATGAATTATTGAATAACTTTTAATCTGCTTGAATATTAAAAGCAGTTATTTTTTCAATTTTATTATTAAAGTAATGTTTAATTTATACTTGTTAATTTGCATCCTACTATGTTTTAAGAGCGTATACACCTTGCGCGCAAAGTCAACTATAGGTATTTCTTCGTTAATTTCACGCACACATAAGCGACCAAAGCTGTGTGCGTAGAGCTGCCGCGTCGGGTCGCTATACAATCGGCTCAAACAACTTTGATCCGTGCGCTTCAAATATTCAATTGAAATGTAACTGTAATATAATATCATAAAAATATTTTAATTGCATTATAAGTAGACAAATATTACTGTGCAAGCAAAGAATAATACAAATTTAGATAGTAATCATACTTTCGTTATTATTACATTGTTAAGTTGCATTCAAATCAGTGTTCAATCAGTAGACACTACGGACGTTTTATTAATCATTTCGTGTTCGAACACATAAATAGTGTTAGGGGCCTTACAACCCCTTACAATTACGAAATATATTTAATTTTATATTACAATGCATAACATAATTTAGCCTCGGAATTACATCCCATTATATTACCTGAACATAATTTATACTCACTACAAAATCATTGTAGGTAATAAAAATAATTAAATATTTTACTACCAAAGCACTAAGATGTGGTAATCGCAGTCCGTGCGTGGCTATTTTTACTACGTACGGCAAAAATCGACTGCAGCTAGGCCGGAGCGACGAGCGATATGTCCTCCCTCTAGAAGGCCTTGCGGCGGTCTGATTTGATCCACGTCGGACAGCGTGTTTTATAGTGGTTTTTAAAATATTTGTAGAAAACATGAAAACTAATTTTGTTGAAATATAAAAATGGCAATTTATTGATAAGATGTTCTTCTATTATAATATGCAATTGCCATAAAAAATTATGTACGATAAGTTGGTGAAAAAAAATATGTTCTTGACGAGAGTTTCTGAATAATTTCGCATTGTTTAAATTTTTATTTTTCAGGAACTAAACACAAAAAGATTATTTTTCTCAGCAAAATCCCTCCATAAGGGTCTTATTAGTCTGATAATATTTTTATTTTCATCTTATATTTAGTGGTTTCGGATATCTTAAGCTTCTAAATTGCCATTTAAAGCCTAAATAACGAAACTTGTGTTCAGTAATCCTTATAGTACTCACAAATTATCCATCAATCTATAATGTTTTCCACCAAAATCCCTAGATGACAACCTTTTCTAAAATTAGTAATAATTATTTTTCCTTTAAATTGTTTATTGGTGGCTATTAACTCATTTGAAAAGTCCTGTTTTTAAGCCAAAAAGCGCGTGCAGGGTATAAACGCTCTTAAGTGAAAATAAACACGATAAAAGTTTTTCTAATACAATTGATCATGAATTAAGTATGATTAAAAAATATTTATTTCTTGCGATAGTTTTTATTTACTGAGTGATGTAAGATTTCGGCACGAACGTATTACACTAACTGGTCCACTGTCTGCTAAATTTTCACGCCTAAGCCACTGAACCGATTTTGATAGAATTTGATACAGAGATAGATTAGACCTTGGGTAAGGGCAAAAGGTTACCTTTTATTATATAGACAACGCTTGAAGGGGTTGAACAAAGAGATGGCAGTATGTATAGAAAAATCTATGAACAAAAATAACTGCACACTTTATGTTCTTAAAGTTAACCATAAAGGGGTTGAAATGTTACATAAAAATTTAAGCCGTTACAGTTATGGAAACCTTATTCCAAATGAAAAATAATGGCGTGAATAATATTAGAAAAATAGTATTATGGGGTCGAAATAAGGGATGAAATATTATACATAAAATCAATTTTTTTTTGTAAATATCACTAATAATATGGCAGAAAGGAAGAAACTTTTTTGTTATTGATCCGATTGGTTTGAAATTCGAAATTTAAACCTCCCCTTTAAATTGAGATTCAGAATTATAGTTATCGCCGCCATTTTGAACTTTGTTAATGATTTGATTAAGATATTTGTTAGGTATGAGATGGTAGGACAACTACGTTGCCGTTAGGTTTTACAAGATTAGGTATGAATAATAACGTGTATCTGGTATTAAGTAGGTCAGCGATGCTCCTAGCTAGTGGTCCTGGCCTGTCCTAAAATAGGTGCTACGAGTATACGACCTCGGCCCCCGAACTACTGTACTGTAGTATCCATCTCTATATTCCATACTTTCCTTTCCAACAACATCTTCTAGCCGCAAACTCTATTTCCATTCCCCAGTTGAAGACGGACAGCAGCGTCATCAACGCGAACCCTCCTGCGCTCTCGAACCCGCCTGCCAAGCGTGGTTAGTATTGGCATAAACAATAAAAAAGCCTAATAGTTGTTAAAACCAGGACCAGGACTCCAGTCCCCGGCAGCCCCGCTATTCCTGGTTATGGCGGCCACGGTAACGGCGGGGTAGAGGTTGGTAAGAATCTCTGGGTTGACCCCAGCTACCACCCCCGACGACGACTGGCACTATAACACACAACATACGCACTTTGTGAACAGACGAGAAGATTGTTAACTGAATTTTGTTGTCAATAAAGATTTATTATTATTATTTTCATTTTTCATTTCACCTATTAAAAGTATACGTATAAAACTATGATTTTGAACTTTTTTGCTAGGTCCTAATGGTCCAATGTGTAACTCAGGAGTGATTTACTAAACAGATATATATCCGACGTATGGAGCGATTATATCTTTATATCAATTGCACTCAAACTAACTCATTATATCCATACGCGTAAAGATCATTATTGGTTCAATTTCACTGCAAAGATTAGAAAGAAACAGATAATAATAATAATAACTCTTTATTATAACACCATATACAAAAGATAAACAAAAGACAAAAACAAAAGAAAAAAGAAGAAAACAATAGTTATAGAAAAATAAAGTTGGTGATATAACTGGCGGTCTTATCGCTTTAAGCGATCTCTTCCAGACAACCGGTTGGTAAAGGAAAGATCCAATGGTTATGGACGGTGCTTATTATTAACAATAAACTTACATACAATATAAATATATAAATACCGATATAAACGAATAAATGCAAGATATGATACACTTAAATACAATATAATACATAAACATACATATATACATAACAATAATAGTGAATGATGATAAATCTATTGCGAAAGGTAGAAAGCTTTCACCCTTGATTTAAATATTTCCAGCGAGGACGATCGCTTAATTGTAAGAGGCAAAGCGTTCCACAGCCGCACTGCCTCAACAGTAAAGGAACGGTCATAAAATGACGTCCTATGTGCTGGAAACTGCAACATCAGATTCTCTGATGACCTAAGACAATGTGAATTAGCAGTATGTAGGAAGTTAAAACGTTCCTGAAGGTAGCGCGGAGAAGAGGGATTAAACAGAACACTGTAGAGAAGAGACAGGATATGAGCATTTCGGCGACGACGTATAGGGAGCCACTTGAGCCTGTTACGATATTCAGAAACATGGTCATATTTACGCAAACCAAATATAAACCTGATACAAAAATTTTGAAGGCGCTCAAGCTTATTTATCTGGGCCTCAGTAAGATCGAGATAGCTGGTATCGGCATAGTCGAGAATAGGGAGCAAGAGAGCTTGTGCAAGCGCAATCTTAGTGGTAGTCGGAAGAAAATTACGCAATCTACGCAACGAACCAGCAGAGGCAAACAATTAACAGATATAGACTTTTATATTTGTGTGAGCGGAAAAGAGAATATTTATGTTCACAATGCAATACATGCGCCATGCGTACGATCGTGAAATACGATCACAGTAGTAAATGGAGTGTAAGCGAAAACAAAGCTATTTACAATGAATTAAGGCCTAATTTCGCTAGCATGTTTTCAAATTAGCAAAGATACATTGTATTCATTTTTTTTATCGGATTTGTATTTTGTTTCCGTGAAATATCTTGTACCAGTGGTGACCATAGCACAAAAGTTTTAATTACAAAACTACCCAGTTTATGCAATGTTTAAATGTCCATGAATTTTTACATATTTCACTACTCCTTATTTATATTTCTAAACACAATTTATTTTACTGGTGGTAGGTCTCTCATATGTGAGAGGCCATCTGGGTAGGTACCACCGCAATGTCTATTTCTCCCGTGAAACAACACTGCTTAAATGCACTGTTGTGTTTCGGATTGAAGGACATTGTAGCCAGAGCAACTACTGGACATATTGAGACTTAACATCTTATGTCTCAGGATGGCGAGCGCAGTGGAATATTGCTACTGTTCATGAGCGGTCGTATCGCTTACCATCAGGCGAACGGCTTGCTCGTCTCGCCAATCAATGCAACAAAAAAAAAAAAAAAAAAAATTCTGTTGATAGATATCAGCAGAAAATAATTAATCTCTTTATCTCACTGTAACAATACTATATCTAAACCACAAAGCAATTTTTACTCGAATATAGCCTCTTGAACGTCCACCCAAATGTAAATTTTAGATATAGATATTGTGGAAGACTCATAACGAAATTTCTAATCAACAAATTTAAACTCATCTTTTAGCTCATGAATCATTAAGAGATAGAGATATAAAGATATAGTCCACCAAAATGTCAACCTTAGATATAGATATAAAGAAAGACTCATAACTCAATTTTTATCAACTCATTCTTTAGCTCATTGATCATTGTGAGGTAGAGATATAAAGATATAAAATAATGATATATATCTTTTGACTCAAAAGATATATATCTCTCTTTTCTTTCCAGTGATTCATTTTGCGCATGACTATAAGGGGGTAAGTGTTTAGCTGCGCGTGAACTGCGCGTGAGCTTCGCGTCAACTGTACGTCAGACGTATGAAATTTGTTTGAAATTGACATAAACCCGCAGCAGTAGAATACGTTAAAACCAATGATTAAAGAATAGAGGGGATAAAGCATAAGGTCACGTGACACGTACCACTTTGATTCACAAACATGGCGGCGGCTCCGCCCCTAAAAATAGTGATACGCTAGTACCAAATTTTTTATCGATATCGATCATCAACAGTGGCATACGACTAACATTAATATAACATTCTTAAGGAGATCGGTCGATTTCCTAAGGAAATTGGGCCTAGTAGTGAAAACTTGACGGACACAAATGAGACCTAGAATTAAATAATAAAGATTCAATATCCTTTAAATAAAATATAGTCTTTTTGAGCTACCATATGGGGTATTTAAGATATATCCTCTGAAAGTTTTACAAAAACTACCATATTCTACTATCTTCACATATATCTTATTTGGACAATATTTTATATTTTCTGTAACTATGTAAATAATTTCGTTTAATAATATTGTTAAATGTATTTCATAATTATAAACACGTTAAATACTTTTCGAAATAAAGTTGATAAAGAAAGCATTTCTGGGGGTAGAAATATCCGTTTGAAAAGAAGGTAAGTCATTTTAAAAAGGGAATGATGACGGTATTAATGTTGGTATTGATAATAAGAAACACATTTATATAATGTTGTGTTATTGCATTGTAGCCATTTTGAGAGCTGTCGATCTGAATATAAATAAAACATATTTTTGTTCTGTCCTAACCAATAACGCACTAAGTGGTCTGGCATGCTATTAATTTCATTAAAATCGATTGATGTTTTAGAATGTTTGTTTGATGAATTAGAATGTTGGAACTAAAATAATATGATTAATATCATCGAGCCTTTCCCTCATAAAATCCAATGAGGTATTGCGTAGACGCACTGAGCAAGCTCTGCTATTTTTGGGAATATAATAATTATAATCTTTTTTAGAGTAGCCAAGAGTTTTTGTAAAAAGCACATTCCTTTCGCGACCAAGCACAAAGAATAGAATTTGACAAATACTAATTATAAGACAGATGTCAATTCTGATAATATTGCAAACAATGCAAAAAGTGGTAGAATATTTTGTGATATCCTTTTTTTTTACAAAATCTGATTCCGACGGTGTAGGATAAAAATAAATAGAGAAATGAATCTAAAAAAATACGCCTGATTTTTTAGTCATACTTAATTTCTTGTCCGTAGTTGGACCAAATCGACTGATCTCCTTTTTGCTTTACATCTCAATTGAGTATAAACAGGGGATTTTAGGACTTGACAGTCAAGTCTTTGAAAATTAAATCCGATAATAATAGGTCAATGTTTTGATATTTTTTTCATGCTATGATTTATTTGATGGGTCAGTTTTACCTGACGATTGGATTGGATTTGTCAAATAATACACACGTGAGATAAAATACAACTTTATTAATAGCTAGAATTTGGTTGCGACTTCGAATATACCACACTTTTTTCCTTAAGCACCAATTTTCACCATGTCAATATTTCTTTTGCCAAATTATAACTAAAATCTAAAAAAAAACATTTAGCAGCAAACAACTATGAAAATATGTACACTAAACTAACAACTTAAATATATAAATAGAAATAAAATATCTACACAAAATTAACAATTAAAATGTAAAAATAGAAATTAAACAATTAACTAAATAAACACAATTAACTAAATAAACTGACATTATTGTGTTCTGTGACATGAACCATTGTAATTTTAAATGGCGATATAAAAAAAAGAAAAAAGAAGACAGTTCGTGTTGCTGACGAAGTTTCTTGCGCCACTTCTTCTTCACAGCTACAACACGTTCCGAAGCGGTGGGTAGCAGAAATGAACAATCCAAAAGATCTTTTGAAAGACTATTTGAATAAATAATAATAATAATAATTAATCTTTATTTCATTACAACATGTTTACAACATAATAACACCCTGACTCCTGAACTAGGAAGCCCTGTATAACAGAAGTCAGTCTCTTTCGACAATTATTTATTTAACAGCTGCTTTATATAAAAAAATAAGAAACTCGAAAAAAAATAATAATTAAAAGACTTAATAAACTATGTAACAACACTAGATCGCCAAATGAAATGAACTTAAATTATAAAGAATATTTTGATTTTGATTTTGAATAAAGGAATTGTAGCGGACATCGCGAACGAAGGCAGGAAATCAGCACTAGAATAAAAATATTTTTCGAATAATTCAATCAAACAAAAAAAACATAAGGTACATACATACATAAACATACAAGCGGTGAATAATGTGGACTATAGATTTTAATTTATGTATAAATATTGACTGCCTCAGTGGCGTAGTTGTATTATGGTACGGTTACAAAGCTGAGGTCTCGAGTTCGAATCCCGGGTCGCGAAAAGTGATATCGGATTTTTCTATTCATTATCAGCACAGTCAGGAATTTGTGCCCGATATTGCGATAGGCTCGCCACCCACAACATCGTAGGACGGAACATATAAGGCGAAATAAATAAATAAATAAATAACACCCAACAGTCACATACATAGTCCTGACCCCACATTAAGATCGAGTCTTGTGTCGTGGGTATCAGGAACTACGAGAGACTTTTCGGTCTCACAAACACACAGACCCGAGAGAAATATTTGTGGGCCGCACAAACATTTCTCTCGGTGCGGGGATCGAACCCGCGGTCTCTCTATTCACGAACGGCGTCTTACCGCCTGCGCCACGGAGGCTGAAATGTGGGTGTCCTGGTTGCACCTCTGCCTACCCATTCTGGGAAAAAGGCGTGAGTTTATGTATGTATAAATATTAATATTATGAGAAATTTATTGTAACAAAACTAATAAAAATGCAACTGCTACATAAACAATAGTAATATGATGTATTAAACATTTTGATCTTAGTGTGGGGTCAGACTATGTATGTGACGGTTGGGGGTAATTATTTCTTGATATTCCTAAAAATATACTTATACTTTACAATTATCGTTACTTTTTTAGTCGCCACAATGTAAACATATGACCAACTAATACTAATTTACATGTTACAACCGTTACAAGGTTATACCTGTCGAGACAAACACCCAGTTGCATCTAATACATTTCGTTCATTATTACGTTGCACCATTCTTTGCTAAAATCAAAAATACCTATCAGGATATTTAATACATACCAAATAAAATAAAATAACATAGGTAGATTTTTATTGCTATTATTTGACTGAGGAAAATCATTATGTCTCACTTAGAATTCAATCAATGAATATGAAAGTGTTGGTTAAGATAAACAATTATAATAATTAATAATAAAATATAAAACTATTTCTGTTCATTAAAAGGTTCTCCAGAACATTAGACAATAGACTACCAATTGTCCAAATTATCTTGCATGTCATCTTTGTTATTGATTAACAGTTGTATTATTAATAGGATTATTAGGTAAAATATCATAATTACTACAATTTCACTTACCGGGAATATTGTGGGAAAGCTGTTTTCTTTTTCAAAATGTAATGAACAAATAAATGTATTTATTGCAGGGTTCCAATAGCTTCCAATTTTTTGTATCCATTTTGTCCTGGTTTGTATGTTTATAGGGAATCTAAAAAATATTTTTAATTTCACTTTGTTTGTCGGTCTGAATATATATTTAAACTAGCGGCCCGGCCCGGCTTCGCCTGGGTGCAAATACAGATTCCAGTCCATATTTTATTTAAAATCAATATGACAGCCGTTGTCTAAACTGCTTATCCTATTCCAATCCCATCCTGTACCTATTCTTATGTCCCATTTTATCCACCTTATATTCTATTCTATCCCATCTCTCCAGATTCAAATCATTATTTTGCTACGGAGATATTATAACACTGTTACTACTCCGACGACATTCATTGAAATCAATTAAAAGATACCATAGCTGACCCGACCACGCTTCGCTATGGCTTAGTTATTAAATGATTAATATTTTATATTCAATTATTTAGTATAGAAAAAAGCCCGACCCACGTTTGCCTGGATGCAGATATTTTTTTATTTTACTCCACACCAAATACATGTTATTTTTCGTATAAGCTCTTGTATACCTAAACATGAATTAGCTATTCTACTGTCCTGCTCAATTCCGTCCCATCCCGTCTGTTCATTCACTTCCCGATACGTCGCGTCCTTTCTCTTAATTAACCATCCCGTCTTATACCGTGCATTTACATTTCGTCCTATTAAATCTGTCAGCTATCCCAGTCTTCTCCCCTACCTCCCACTCTATTATATCCAGTTTCTCTCTACTTTCTAAACACTTTATCGATTTTGATTATCCATGCAATATCCCATCCCTTATTTCACCCCCACTATGCTGTTTTTCCAAAAATATTACGCCATTACTCTTGTTAGTAATAAAGAGATGAAATATTAATTTTCGTAGAAATGCACTCACACACACACAATTAACGTAGAAACAATTATATTTAACTGGTTTTTCAAGACACAGGCAACGCCTAATTTGAGAATCCCTGCAATATTCTCCATAATTATATAAAATTTTTATTTTATTCAATTCAGTTCAGTTTTTATTTTTATGTGTTATTTTATTAAAGATTTTTCATTTTCAAGTGAAATTCTATCTTGAAAAGAAGTAAAACTTAATACAAGTGAATATTATTTATTTAATTGTCCTATATTTATGTAGCATCATAATATACTCTTTAGTTTACAATAAATTCCTGAACGTATGCATAACCCTTAGCCTGTCGTAAGCGCCGCCTACTGACCTTGATTCAAAAATAGCCCCTATTTCAATGCCGTTAGGTTGCTTTTTTGCTTGAAATCCGATGAGCCGTATTAATATAGACCCTATTTCAATGATATTAGGTTGCTTATTGCTTGCAACCGGAAGGAACCGGCTTCAGGTTCCGACGGTTGAGGGGATAAATATTTGACAATTTAAATGTCAACCACTTTTCATTACTGTCATTAATTTACATCTTTAAAATCTAAAATACGCCATAAATCGAATATTGTGGCTATGTGTTGTGGATTCGAAACCTTTATTTAAATACGTTATTTAATTTTAGGGAAGAGTTTACCGTATCGACGCTATGAACATTAAATCTTTGACAGTTACAAACCCATGAACATTTTGTATGGCAAAATGTTTTTTCCTTTTTTTTATACTTTCGTCAATTCAATCGAGATAAAAACTATCCCACCTTTAAGTTGGAACAAATAACACATACCTACAAAATTTCATTATAATCAGTTGAGTGGTTTAGGAGTCCATCGCGGACAAACAACGTGACACGTGAATTATATATATTAAGATATAAACTATTTTTTCTTTTTTTGAAAAATAAAGATCAAAATATTTAAAAATGATAATATCGATATGAATAATTTCGTATCGAACCCACTCATCTCTAAACTTGTGTGTAAACAAACAATGAGGTTGTTATTTACACTACTTGTATAAATAACGCCTAGAAGAGTCTAAAACTTAATCAACAAGATCCAAATACATTTATAAATGATAAAAATAAACCCAAAATGTAAATTTAGCACATATTTGTTAGTATTTCGTAAAAACAGTTACTAACCTATGAAAAGTTGTGTTGAGTCCTTTTTGCTTGAACTCGACTTGAATCCTCTAACACAACACTGAGGCACTTTAAAAAGTTAACAATTAAACTAATTAGCAAACTTAACAAACGAGATTAAACAATGAATAATTCGAAATTCTTTGATTTTGCAGATTTGTTTACTTCGATTGACAGATAACGCCACAGTTTGACATTTCATGGAGTTTTTGTTTTACTAGTCTGTGGTTTCGGATGAGCTAAATAAAATGGCGTCATTTTGGTCTAGGGCATGGACGTAGTATCAAATGGACTCGACATTCGAGTTCCACCGTAAGGGACAGACATAAAGTAAAAAAAAAAGCATTTTTATTTTTTATGCAAATATAATCCTATTTTTCAATGTATTCTATGAAATACTAATTGCAGATGTTAGTAATAATGAACGTCTACATTTATTTTTACCAATATACTAAATAAAATGCACTTACCAGTGAGAGGTTATATTTTCATATTATCGTTTAGATCGGCTATCACAGCCAATAATAAAGCAGCACACCATACATTTTGTCTTATAATTAGTTTCAACACTCTTTTACATACATTTTTGACCGCAAATATTCGTAAAATACTCAGTAATTCAAGTTTATAACAAACCGCACGTCTTATTTGTTTGGGTATACGCAGTGTTCCCCTACAAAATTATGTGAAACTATGACAAGGACCGCAAATTGTGTTTTGTCACTTTCATTTTTTAAGGTTTATGCATAAGTCTAAGTGAGATGGACTATATATGTCAAATGCATGTCAAGTCTATTGATACTACGTCTATGGTCTAGGGGCGGTCTCAGTGTGGTTAGTGAACAAAATATTGCCATATTCGAAACAAAGGAATTATTATTTGTCTCTTTCATTAAGGGAAAAGTCAGCTTTGTGTAAAGGAGACAGATAGATAAACGTACATTCCGCGTCGATATTCCTAACATAACTATAATTTGATATATATAGCTACTTTTGTGCGTAATTCTTTATAATTCTTTTATCATTGGTTAAAACGTTTGCGTGACGCGAACTTGCCGCGAGCGTATTTGACAGCGGTTGTCAAAATTACGAGAATACGAAAAGGGCTGTTTTGATCGAAACTTAACCGCAACTGCACTGAAGCTGAACGAGCCACAAAGTTATCTGACCCGGTGAGAGAGTCGCTGTAATCGAATTTGGTGTTGCCATTAAAAATAGATATTGCAATAAATGGGGTAAAGTAAGATTTTTCAATCCGATCAATAGTGTCGAGAAAATGACCAGTTTCATCTGCATATTATTTTTCCTTCACACGATTTCTAACAAATCGTTCCCCAAAACCCTTAAAAAAGTGTATCTGTATTCTCCTCCACAATCGAGAGTACGATTGCGGGGGGTTAGGCCATATAGCCCACCACGCTGGCCTCATGCGGGTTGGTGGACTTACATACCATAGAAATTCTAATAAATCGCTATGGTATGCAGGTTTCCTCACGATGTTTTCCTTCACCATTATAGCGCGTTTTTATCAATACAAGCATGGCTCCGAAAAGTCAGAAGTGTGACCTGAGATTCCAACCCGCAACCAGCGTGAACAAGCTGGCTGCCGCGTCTGGTCCATTTACCAACAGGCCACCACACACGTAACGTAAAATGAGACGAGTAAGATACATTTTAGTTTATGATATGTACTTACATTATATTCCACTAGTACGTACATAATTCATAAGCAGTTCGATTGTGGAACGCGCTTCCTGTTGTGGTGAGACAGGCGCAATCGCTGTCTTCATTCAAGAGGCAAATCAAAGGACATTACCTCTATCTCTCTAAATAAACAGATTTTAGTAGATAATATTATTTCCTACTTCTAATTAATTTTAAATTTGTATTTATTATATATTTATATATGTATATGTTTGTAGTATTATATATGTATGTATTTATGCTTTTTATTATGTATGTATGTATGTTATTTTGGTGTATTTTTATGTTTAGATTATACCGGGTATATCAAGACTGCTACCGAAACGAAGCCGGGTGGTAGTTTTATTGGCTACAAACACATTGCAACTAAAAATTTTGCAGAGAAACGCGACAATTATTTTTAATGATTTTTTAAATATCATCATTTTTGGGTGGTAAATCTATACTTTTTGCTATAATTATAATTTAAACTCTTTTATCCCTTAGAGTATTTATGAATAAAAGGGTACACACTATTATTTTAGGACAAAATGGATTTATCACCCAAATAAGACAAAAGAAAAAAAAAAGCAAATAAAAAATTGTCACTTTCCATCCATCAGCCAAAGGAAGTCCACTGCTGAACATAGGCCTCCCCCAATGATTTCCACAGAGACCTGTTGGAGGCAGCCTGTGTCCAGCGACGTCCCGCGACCTTTACCAGGTCGTCGGACCATCTTGTGGGTGGACGTCCTACGCTGCGCTTTCCGCTACGCGGCCTCCATTCGAGCACTTTCCGACCCCATCGGTCATCAGATCTCCGCGCTATGTGGCCTGCCCATTGCCACTTCAACTTGCTAATCCGGTGGGCTATGTCGGTTACTTTAGTTCTCCTACGGATCTCCTCATTTCTGATTCGATCTCGTAGGGAAACTCCGAGCATAGCCCTCTCCATAGCTCGTTGAGTGACTTTGAGCTTCCTAATAAGGCCCATAGTGAGAGGCCACGTCTCGGTGCCGTAAGTCATCACTGGCAACACACAACTATCGAAGACTTTCGATTTAAGGCACTGAGGTATTTTGGACGAGAAGACGTCGCGTAGTTTCCCGAACGCTGCCCAACCGAGTTGGATTTGACGATTGACCTCTCTCTCGAAGTTGGACCTGCCTAACCGGACCACTTGTCCTAAATAGACATATTCGTCAACAACTTCGAGAGTCGAGCCCCCAACACCGATGGGAGTGGGCACAACATGGACATTCGACATGATCTTCGTTTTGTCCATGTTCATTTTAAGACCCACCTGTTGGGAGACTCGATTGAGGTCTTCGAGCATAGTGCTAAGGTCTTCCAGCGATTCTGCCAAAACTACAATATCGTCGGCAAACCGAAGGTGAGTGATATACTCGCCGTTGATGTTGATGCCGAATCCTTTCCATTGCAAGAGCTTGAAGGCGTTTTCCAGCGCGGCAGTGAACAGTTTCGGAGATATGACATCTCCCTGTCTCACGCCTCTCTGTAGTGGAATAGCCTTCGTACTCTGATCCTGTACTCGGACCGACATGGTGGCGTTGTTGTATATACACTTCAACGCTTCGATGTACCGATAGTCGATATGGCATCGCTGGAGAGACTGTAGCACAGCCCAAGTCTCGATCGAATCAAAGGCTTTCTCATAGTCCACAAACGCTAAACAAAGCGGCAAGTTATATTCCTCGGTTTTTTGTATAACTTGCCGAAGCGTATGGATGTGGTCTATGGTACTAAAGCCTTTTCGAAAACCGGCTTGTTCGGGAGGCTGGAAGTCATCAAACCTGCGTTCGAGACGATTTGTGATGACCCTCGAAAACAACTTATAGACATGGCTCAGGAGCGAGATGGGCCTGTAATTCTTCAGCAAAGTGTTATCACCTTTTTTGAAGAACAGTACCACCACGCTCCTGCTCCATGCCTCTGGCGTTGAGCCCTCGAGGAGAACGGAATTGAAGAGCTTCTGAAGGACTTTCAGTATCGGCGTTCCGCCCGCTTTCAGAAGCTCTGAAGTTATTCCGTCCTCGCCCGGCGCCTTGTTGTTTTTAAGTTGCTTCAGGGCCATCTCAATCTCACACAGGCTGATGTCCGGGATATCATCGCTAAAGTGTCGGATCAACTCGGCTCTCGGGTCTTCGGCCGAGCTAACAGCAGGTTTGGCAACCGAGGTGTAAAGCTGTCCGTAGAACCTCTCGATCTCCCTTAATACCTCTGCCCTCGTCGATACTACGCGGCCGTCCTCCGTCTTCAGCCTAGACAACTGGCTTTGCCCAATAGACAAGTCTCTTGCAAACACTTTGGAGCCTCCGTTCCGCTCGATTGTCTCCTTAATGCTCACAGTATTGTGAGAACGGACATCGTGTCGCAAGGACTTCCAGATCTGTCTATTGAGCCGCCGATATGCTTCGGCGTCAACGGAAGACTGCAGCGTCAAAGATCGACGTTCGGCCATGAGGTCAAGAGTGTGGATCGAGAGTTTTTGTGGTCTATCTCTACGGCGAGGTCTAAAATACTTAGATCCCACCGTATGGACAGCTTCTACCAAACCGCTGTTTAGCTCGTCCACTGCAAGGTTTTCTCCTAGACAATCAAAGCGATTTGTCAGCTCGAGTTGAAAGCTCTCGGGGTTTTGGATATGGGCGCGAGTAGGTCGGAGCGTAGATTTCATCAAGCGACGCCTTTCCGATTGGACATTGATATTCAGGGTGCCCCTAACCATTCGGTGATCACTGCCGGTTTTCACCCTGTTGATCACAGAGACATCTCTGAATATCCGTCTATTCGTCGTCAAGATGAAATCTATCTCGTTTCTCGTAGAACCGTCAGGACTCAACCAGGTCCATTTCCTGTGAGGCGGCTTCTGGAAGAAAGAGTTCATCGCAAAGAGTCCCTCTTTCTCCAGAAAGTCGGCCAGCCTCTGACCCCTGGGGTTCCGTTGCCCATGTCCAAATTGCCCCACTTTCAACTCTGCATCGCTTCCCTTGCCCAACTTTGCGTTGAAGTCTCCATAACAACATTGAAGTAGGTTTTGGAAGTATGTATGGCCCGACTTATGTCCTCATACATTTCCTCTACTTCTTCATCTGGGTGTGTCGAGGTCGGCGCGTATACCTGTATGACCTTCAACGAATATCTTTTAGATATTCTGAGTATAAGGTATACTACCCTGCTCGACACACTTTCGATGGATACGATGTTGTTGATGAGAGACTTGTGGACGAGAAATCCGACACCTCCTCGGGACTGTTGGTCGTCCCCCCGGTAGAAGAGCAGGTTACCAGACTTCAGGGTTATCGTATCCTCCCCGATTCTTCGGACTTCCGATAACCCCAGAATGTCCCAGTGTAACCTGCTCAATTCTTCTTCCAGTTCGACAATCTTCTCGTCTGTCCTCAATGTGCGTACGTTGTGTGTTACCAGGGCCAGTCGTCGTCGGGGGGGGGGGGGTGGTAGCCGGGGCCAACCCGGGGATTCTTAGCACCCCCTGCCCCACCGTAACCATGACCGCTACCATAGCCAGGAATAGTGGGGCTGCCGGGGACTGGGGGCCTGGTTTGTGTCGCCATTGTGGGGGTATTTGCCGTTACTCGCCACGCTTGGCAGGCGGGTTGGCGAGCGCAGTAGTCACTTTATTTTGCAACATTTTCTATTGCCTTTTGTCCGAAGTCGCTTAAACTACCACCCGGCTTCGTTTTCGGTAGCAGTCTTGATATACCCTGTATATATAGATAGTATGAGTTTTATCTAGTTTCCTCACTTTTAATTATTTATTTTACACTGCCCTCTCTTTTTCCTTCTTTTAAATCCATCCCATGGTTGTCTGTAAGACATTGCTTTAAGCGATAAGACCGCCATTTGTACTTTTTATATTTTTTTGTTTCTGTATGTTGTATTTTTTTATGTGTACAATAAAGATTTAAAATAAATAAATAAATAATTCTGTTTTCGTGGAATTTATTTTATAAAGCTGACAACACAAACCCTTGGTGGCAGCTACGCGTTAATACAATTTTTCGAAGGGTATTATTGATGTCGGAAGACGCTTTTCATCCTACGTAAAATTTAATACCTGAAGTATAACGTTCCTAGCATCACTTTTTAAAGCTTTCGGCATTTTTCACTAGTTTTAAATAATGCAGGAAAAATAAATACATTGAGTAAACAACCAATGGCGGATATGTCAGCGACTGGCAGCTAGATTGTCAATTTCAAATGACGTCTTTGTTTCCAGTTTTGGCCACCGGGCCAGATAACTTTGTGGCTCTATAATAAAATACGTGAATCGCCCTACAGCACGGCGCGGCGCACTGACGAGTGACCACTGAGTCTAGGGATGATCGATATTCATCGATGATGAGTAAACATCGATGTTATGGAAATTTTATTTATTGATACAAATTTTCAGTACTATTAAACATTTCTTTAAATAAAAATGAAATGATGAGCATCGCAATAATATTGAACAGTATAAACTTACTCCGAGTTTTTTTCATATGTCGCATAGATGGCACTGTTAATAAAAATCGATTTTTTTTATGGATAATTTATATAATCGATTTATAAAAAATCGATTGATATTATTTTAAAAATCGATTATAAAAAATCGATTATAAGAAAATAATAACCGATTACATTAAAAATTATAGTAAACCGTTCTGGTAACACCGCTGTGTTACCACCCCGTGCCTCACGCGGCTGTCTTCCCGGGCGCTATCGAGAATAGAGTGCTTGCGTGCAACCGACACGCTCACTTCTCGCGCGGTCTCTTTCCGCCATGCGCTGTTGCCGCTCACGATGGCCTACGTGACTTCTGGCGCATAGGCAACCGCCCCGAGACCTAAAGGACATCGGTATGGCGTCAGTCGTCCCGGAGGAGCCTGACAGGTTAGACGGTTGCACGCCTGCACGTTACGAACCCACAATTATACTTTCACTGTAGCTTTGTATGTGTTTAAGTGAATAAACTTTAGAGAAACCTTCTCATGTTTTTTTTTATCGTATGTAGGAAGTAACCCTCCTCATAAAATCGATTATTTTTTAACATCTCTAGTGGTCAGTTATCAATTCTCAACTTCTGGAAGGAAAAAGCGCGGGAAGCTTTGTACTTGGTGGACGTGTTTTTTTCAATTGATTATTTAAATATTTCTATCAGTGGAGTATTGTATATATTTGTAGTATAGTTCATTTCATAGTAGTAGTAGATACATTTTCATCGTTTTAGGTAAGTGTTTGTAAATAATTAAAGCCGATTAGTTCATAATGAATGATCCGCCTGATCCGGGGAGATTTGTCCCCCCGGCGGGCAGCTTCGTAACAATTACTTCAGAACCATGCTTGCCTAAAGAAAGTTCATATGCCTCTGAGTCGGGCATGGACACAGATGGCTCTTCATCAACTCGGCCGCTAAAAAGAAGTCGTCGACACGTTTGTAAGCTCTGCAATAAAAGACGGAGAAAACAAGGCTCTAGTGATACTTTTTCTGTATGCGGATGTACTGACACTGTTCCTTCGAGTTCATTGTCGGTGCAGGCGCAACCAGTCATTGAAAATGTAAACAAGACATCTGATTCATCGACATCAAAAATTCCCGCGCAAACGGTGGGAAGGAAATCGTATGACAAGTGATATCGCCGATCGCGCCCTTTATAGTTCACGTGCAAAAGAACATTTCGTCTGAAAATGATCCTGCTATTTTGCATCCGCTAGCATTCGGAAAGTTCTTAAAACAGAATAATATTAAAAATATTGTTAATGGGAGCGTAAAAAGAATTGGGCGAAACAAAATATCTTTAGCATTTACCTCTCCAATGGATGCTAATTCTTTCATTTGTAATGAAAACCTGATTAAAAATAATTTTAAAGCTTTCATTCCTACTTTTAATGTCACAAGGATGGGTTTATTAAGAGGAATTCCTGCTGAGTGGTCTCCTGAGGAAGTCATTGAGAATATGTCAGTCCCTGTAGGTTGTGGTCCCATTTTAAAAGTTCGTAGATTAAATTTTAAAGCTTATGAAGAAGGTTCAGTTACATGGAAGCCCTCCCAGACAGTTGTGGTGACTTTTGATGGACAAGGACTCCCAAAAAGAATTTTTATATGTTACAATGCACTACCAGTAGACTTATATATATATCCCACAATTCAATGCTTTAATTGTTGTCGGTTTGGACATACAAAAGTACAGTGCAGATCTAAACCTAGGTGTTACAAGTGTGGGCAAAACCATGCTGGGGAACTATGTGACATAGAGGAGTCGAATGGATCGTGTTGCTTATGTTCAGGGCATCATTATGCTATCAGTAAATTTTGTCCCGAATTTTCGAGACAAAAACAAATAAAAACTCATATGGCCCAAAGTGCTATACATGGAGGCGTCCAAGCTGCTACCACCTGTCACTAAATCTTATGCTGATATATTAACTTCCCCCAAATCCCCATATATTAATTCCTCAACTTCACCAACTAAGTCAAATTATAAAAAACTGTATTTTTGAAGCCCCGTTCTGCTCCTACCATATCCAAAGGATACAATCAACAAGCTCACAATAAGCTTATCAATGAGTATTCACTGCCTGAACCATCAAATGGATGTGCCCTTTCTCCCAAGAAGGAAGGAAATAAAAAGAAACATTTGATATTAAAGACTTTATTCTATCACTATTTAATCTGTTAACAAAATACAATATATCACCGTCCCACGTTGCCTCTATTCTTGACTATTCTATTCCCACACACAATAGACAATCAGTCCAAAATAATTCAGTGGAATTGTCGCAGCATAATTAATAAAAAATCTGATTTAATTTATTTAATTAACAAATATCAGCCTTTTGTATTTGCTTTGTCAGAAACATGGCTAAAACATGGTCATGTTTTGAAAATACAAAAGTACATTACTGTAAGAGAAGACAGACCTGATGGGTATGGTGGTGTTGCCTTACTCATTAGAGACTCTGTCCCTTTCTCCTTTATTTCTTTACCTTCCCATAGCGATCAAATCTCCATTGTAGCTGTTAGTGTAAATAATATTTGTATAGTTTCTATTTATATTTCTCATCCTTCCTCTTCTATTCTCAATGAATTCAATAACCTCCTGAAATTTCTTCCTAGACCTATACTTATTCTTGGTGATCTCAACTGTCACGATCAATCTTGGGGTAGTTCATTATCTAATTCATATGGTGAAGCTCTATTAGAGATATTAGATTCACAAAACTTATGTACATTAAATACAGGTGCCCCTACTCGTCGAAATGACCCCATCCATACTAATCAAAGTGCTGTGGATCTATCTATATGTTCTGCTAATTTGGCATCCTCTCTTTCCTAGTCTCCTCTTTCCTCTTCTTTTGGCAGTGATCATTTCCCTATTAAAATATCTTATCCATTCTTGCATAATATCCCTTTCCAATCTCACAAAAAACCTTATTTGAAATACAAAATACCATCAAGATCTAGTACTCTTTGGGATAATTTTAGAGAAAAGGTAATAATAATAATAATAATAACACCCAACAGTCACATACATAGTCCTGACCCCACACTAAGATCGAGTCTTGTGTCGTGGGTATCAAGAACTACGAGAGACTTTTCGGTCTCACAAACACCCAGACCCGGAAGAAATATTTGTGGGCTGCACAAACATTTCTCTCGGTGCGGGGATCGAACCCGCGGCCTCTCGTTTCACAGGCGGCGTCTAACCGACTGCGCCACGGAGGCTGTCGGTAGACAGTCTTATTCAGTCTCTTCCTATTGTAACTGAGGGTAATGAACATGTTTGTGCTGAGGCTTATTCTCATTTATTAACATCAGCAGCTGACAACATCTTACCTCCCAAAAAAACATCAGCACATAGAAAAATACCCTTACCTCCCTGGTGGGACTCTGAGTGTTTGGAGGCTGTTAAAAAGCGAAAGAAAGCTGAGCAGATATACAATTATAACATGTCTCCAGAGAATTTTGCTTCTCTTTCATTAATAATTGCTCAGGCTGGACTTTATAGTCGTTTGGCACGAGTTGAGGGGTAAAAATGGTCAGAGGTGGTAGGGATTGGGTCCCTGATTATAACGATACCACTCTTATTAAAAGGCAATGCGTAGTTTTCGAGAAATTAATAAAAATAGTTCTTAACCTCAAATCACATATTACGCAAAACGGAACGTTATTATAGGCGATTGACAACTATATCGCTATTACTAAATAAGTTATATTATCTGTGGTTTAGAAATAACATGAAATGGAACGTAAAATAAAAGTAATTACGTTAAGTGTCAATGTCATTCATTCATAAACTTCATTCCGTTTCCCCCGAGTTGCCTGAATGTGTTCTTTGAGCTCCGTGGTAATTATTGTGTGGATTTCTTCAACGACTTTGGCATATCTTCTGGACTTTGATTGTTCGCCTTCACGACCAATCTACTGTGCAATCTACGCTTTTACACTGGACACCTTTTACCATAGATTTAGTATAAAACATAGATCGGCAATGTGAAAGAGATAGAATAATTTAACTCATATGTTAAAGCGAGATGCATGATGCGACCATACGTTTACACAGGAGTAGCCTGCAGTGACCCAGAGTCAAAATATGTCAAACTAAGCGAGCAACAAAATTCGCTTAATTTCATAATTTATTTAATTTTACAGTACTTGGTTATATTTATTAAACGTAGTTTATAATAGTGCATTGTGCAGTGACAAGGTGTGGTTCATGCAGGCGTAAAAATCCGAAATAATTAAAGTTTTCACAGGTACCGGCCACTTTTGCACAATACTATTTTGTGACGATATTATAGAATTAAATGGAAATCCGTGCATACATATCGGTAGAAAATAATATAGTATTTCATTATATAAATACGCTGAAAGCATCCATTGCGTATAAAAAATAATATCAAATACGTGAATTTACAATAATTTCAACCAAAAGTTGCTAGGGATTGACTGACAGGTTCGATCAATAAAAGGTTGTCGATGAAATAGTCGATGACAACACATGTTCCTTACATTTTTATGGAGCTATAGTATGTTGTGATAGTGTGCATTATTCTTCTTCTTCTTCTACCTGGCGTTATCCCGACCATTATTATAGTATTCATTCTACAATATTACTTATTACTTTACTTTTACTCATTTATTTATAATTGTAGAATAATTATTATAACACTTCATGTGTGTGATTTATGAATCAAGAACCTGTTTCAATCTCTGCCAAGAGGCTGTCAATTTATAATAGTAAAACAAGAACATATTAGATATTATTATAAAATATGCGATACTTCTATGCACAGTATCATCGTCCAAACCTTGAAGCAACATTATTCATTTATCATAACATTAGGTATAGGTTTAAAATTTATAATTCTCATAGGGAAAATATTAATTTAGGTGACGTGATCGAAAAAAGCTTCATAATTTATTAAACTGTCTCTTTCTTCAGCCACAGGAATGCGACTAATGAACATAGGCCTTCCACAAGAATGTCTACATCAGTTTGTTGTAAGCTGCCTGCATCCAACGACTTCCTACAAGCTCCTCCGTACACCTCCAACGCGACCTAGCAGGCGTCCAACACTTCCCAATGTGTTACAAGTCAATTAATTGACTTAAATAAGCATATTTTTTTAACTCTAGTACACATATAGTAAAAATGTGTTTCTTAGACTTACGCGAATGTTACTCATTGAAAAAACTAATAATCACGGATTTTGTTGCAGACTGAGTCCACGCTGTGACTACGAATGCTGTAAAGTAATCGAAACTTCGCGCCAGGAAATTAAAATTGAAAAAAATAAACCGAAACCGCTAATACTTTGTAAATTATGGTTTTATTTTAAAAAGTTTTTTTTTGTTCTCAGTTTAGTTAGGTGTAGGTATTATGTATACATCACAATGAAAAAATAATTTTGTTCAGGTGAACATAAAGACCCATATAAAACATCTCAAACAAAATGTTTTCAAATAATATGACAATTTATCTTTATTTATTTGTGTGTTTATAATACAGATGTATTGAAATAAACACATCAATAAGTTTCTGTTAATATATAATAAAATGTCGCATATATCCATAACATTTTATTTCATAACTACAGGCCGACAGCTATATCGATATCGATATGATAGTATCGAAAGTGCATGGTACACCACTATATGTCAAGCACACATGTAAACTTCACGCACACAATCGTAAATCAGTTTTGGTCGCGCTCAAAATGACACATTGCCGATCTATGTTCTATATACTACATCTATGCCTTTTACACTTTTTTTGTTTTATTTGTTTTCAACAACACAACCCATTATGTCTGATGGTAGTTGTTAAACCGACTTTGGGTAAATTAGGTCGACTCTGTCACAAAACCGACATAGGGCACCCCGACTTCACCTAGACTTTTGGGTACCAACCCTAGAGTGTATATAAAAGCCGGAGGCGCGGAGGGAGAGCAGACCCCGCCCGCTGTAACAAAATGTGGATGCCTATCCTTTGTTACGCAAGGGCGAAGGGGCTGCACTTCCCGCAGCGCCGGAGACGTTGCAGAAGCAACTTTGTTTTGAAAACAAGTGTTTTGAGGTTAGGTTACTTAAATTGCTATTTCTCAGGAATGGTGTATTGCCTTTTCACGAGAGTGGTATCGGGGGACAGTGGGCACCCCCCCTCCTCCCCCTAAACCCCTACTACCCCCCATTTAGTGCCAAACGATTCTAAAGTTTTCCCCCCTTAATTTCTGAAAATTTAAAAGCAATAAATGAATCCCACTCATTATTAAATCTCCCTTTCACAATATTTGAATTTAAAGGTATCATAATGAATAGAACGGATTCAGCCCCTGGTATAGACGGCTTTCCTTACTCTTTCTTTTATCATATGAGTGACAATTCTCTTATGTACTTTTTAAATATTATTAACTCCATAATGTGCACAGGAAATATTCCACCAGAATGGAAACGCCAAATAGTGTTGCCAATTCTCAAACCTAATAAAATCCCATCTGAACCTTCTTCATATCGCCCGATAGTTTTATCTTCCGTTCTAATAAAATTATCAGAACACTTAATAAAAAATCGCCTAGAGTGGTATGTGGAAAATCAAAATTTATTATCAAATTCACAATATGGCTTTCGTAAAGGCAAAAGTACTTTAGATTGCCTAAGTATCCTTACATCGGACATAAGATTATCTTTCTCGAAAAATTTAAGTACTGTTGCTGTTTCTTAGACATCAAATCTGCGTATGATAATGTACAAATATCAATTCTGCAAAGCAAGTTATATAGTCTTAAAGTTCCTATAAAACTAAGTAATTTTATTCTCAATATTTTACATGAAAGGACGATTCTATTGTTATCTCCGGAGAATAACTATTTATCTCGGGTGGTATGGAGAGGTCTGCCGCAAGGTTCGGTGCTTAGTCCCTTACTTTATAATATTTACACTTTTGATTTGACCTCTTGTATTAATAAAGAAACTCAGATTTTACAATATGCAGATGACATTCTTTTATACTGTTCTTCTCCTTCTGTTACAAATTCTTGTTGTGCACTTAATACTTCTTTACATTCCCTCAAATCATTGCTTTATACTAATGGTTTAGACCTTTCCCCATCTAAAAGTGTAGCAATGATATTTTCGCGTGCTAGAAATCCCCCTGTTATAAATATTTTGTACGATGACGTTCAGATTCCAAATAAAAATAACTTCAATTATTTGGGTGTTATTTTGGACTCCAATCTTTCTGGAGTACCTCATTGTGAATATGTAATAAATAAAGTCGAGCGACAAATAAATATGTTACGATGTTTATCTGGTGTTTGGTGGGGAAGTCATCCTTGGTCACTAAAGCTTGTTTATAATGCCATAATCAAAAGTATTTTGATTATGGTACCTTTCTCTTAGAGCCTGGTAATGTTAATGCCTTTCGAAAATTAGACTGGCTACAATCTAAAGCACTGCGTATTATTTCAGGGGCTATGAAGTCCAGCCCTATAAATGCCCTACAAGTAGAATGTGGTGAAGCTCCACTTTTGCTTAGGAGACAGTTTCTTTCCGACAGATATTTGTTTAGAATTATCCAATTCTCAAATCATCCATTGAGTCCTTCCAAACACAAGTTAACTCCGGCTATTGTAACTTTAAATCCCTTCCATGTCTCATAAAAAGTTACCAAAAATTTCAATCCCTGTCTGCTCCCACTCATCGCTCTGGTACTCTCCCTTTATTTAGTAATACTTATGAATCCTTAACTTATTCTCCTAAAATTATATTCGATTGTGTTGATAAACACTCTCCAAATATTAGAGTTTCTTTTAATTCCTTTCTTGCTGGCTTTGAGGGCTTCCATTATTTGTACTCAGATGCTTCTAAATTATCTCCTTCTCAATGTGTTGGGATCGGTGTTTTCCATTCCCAGTATAACATAGTACAAAAAATAAGACTTCCTCCGGAAGCATCAGTATTTACTGGCGAATGCCTTGGTAACCAGGTTCTAAAGGCCATTGAATACATTCTAACTTTTAAACTAAAAAAAGCAATTATTTTCTCGAATTCTTTAAGTGCACTTCAGGCCATTGCAAGATTTCGTTTTAAAAATAATACTATGCTTCCGATTGTTTTCCAAATTAGGGAATTAGCATTCAAGTGTATATCCATGGACTATTCACTAGTTTTTGGATGGATTCCTAGTCATACGGGAATTCATGGTAATGATGCTGCCGATAAACTTGCCAAGGAAGCGGTACACTGTGGGGGTTTGTTTCCTTTTAAAAACTTCAGTATTGATCTTTTATCCTTGCCGAAAACATTTCTTCGGGATTCATGGACTGCAGCTTGGTGTTCCAGTGCACAGACTCAGGGCCGCTATTACTTTTGCATTCAGCCAGATATTCCAACAAAACCCTGGTTATATAAGGCCAAGTTTGGGAAACTAGAAACCTCCATATTGATAAGATCTAGACTTGGTCACACTTGTTCTCCCGCTCATCTTGCAAAACTTAATATAATAAATATTTTCATGTGTTCTTGTGAATCTGATGTCGGCGACTTAAATCACATACTGTTTGCATGTACAAAATATGATCGTTCATCCTTTATTAACTCTCTTGTTCGTCTTCGTATTCCTTTTCCATGTTCCATCACCACTTTTCTTAGTAGTAATGACATTCCTGTATATAAATGTATAGCATTATTTTTCATTAGCAATAATATAAAAATTTAATTTTATATTCTTTTATTTTATCTTTAATATGGTATTAATACTTTTTATTTTCTTTTTGTCTTGTTAAATTGACATATATTGTCTATTTATTGCGTAGACACATTTATCAATTTTTCGTTTTCTACATCCTTTTTCATAAAAACTCTCCTGATAGATACTTAATCCACATTCCTTTCCGTTTATCTTAAATCAAATAGTTTCCCTTCCTTTACCTTTTCCGTAAACCTTTGAGTCCAATAAGCTTGTCAATATCGCTATACTCGACATTGGCTAAATGTACAAGAAGTGCGAAGCCAAAAACAGAAGAAAAAAAAAACTTCTGGAAATAAACACCACAATAACCACTCAAACGTCCCGACCTCCAATTTTGACGTAAGCTGTCATTTTTATAGGAAAATACACTAGTAATGAAAAAGCGTCCTAAATTCAAAATATATTATAAAAAGCGTTATGAAAAAAATATATATAATGCTTGAATAAAGTACCTTTAATGTAACATTGGCCAAAAAGACATTAGCAATAGGCATATTTAAAAAAAAAACAGGCAAACTCGTGTGTTGTTTAAGAACAACGACGAGTGGTGCTCAGGATTTTTTTTAAATGTAAATATTGATTTTTAACTCTCTTATTGTTGTTATATAGTTTATTAAAAGATACCTTTACATTAATAATTATCAATTATCTAAAAATAAGCCATATTCGACGCGTGATTCGAAGTTTTTTAGACACGAAAGTAAATCACGGTCGTTGTTTGTCGGTTTTCATTAAATATTTCTGTGTTAGTTCTATGAAAAAATGATAAATAAAGTGTTAGAGAGAGAAAACATATCATAAAGAATAAATAGGTGCCATTTGATAATTGAAAATATATCAAAACAATTCAATATGTTAATTGATTTCCAGTATTCCGTAGAAAGTCGCGCGCCATTTTTTGTAAGATCAGAGTTTGCGTTCCAAAGTTTTTGTTCAAACTAGAATGTGTGGTATGTTTGATGTTGGATGTGATTGTTTTAAATTAAGTATGATGAAGCCAATTATATGGTGATTTAAATTTTCAATATCAAAGAATTAATTTATTAATTCAGTTTAAATATTTCAATATTTCCTCTCCAAATATGCATCCAAACCGTGGAAATACGAGTTGGATACATTCGAGCCAAAATCACAAGAGCTCGCCGAGGACAGGGTCAAATGGAATGATAAAGAGGAAGCCTTTGCCCAGCAGTGGGACACAATCTAGGCTATTAAAAAAATATATATATACGGAATGGAAGCCGCCATCAGGGACCGCAAACCGTTACGTACATTACGATAAAGTATAGATGCGCGACTGCGAATAATCCGAACATTGAAATGATCTACTATTAAGCCAAAAACAAATTATAAGACTGCCGGACGCGGCTGAAGAGTGGTACAATATTCAGGGTCTCTTGGACGCGGCGCGGCAGAATCTTCAATTTTCTAAATATCTTCAGCTGCGTTCATCAGCCACATCTTATAAATTGTACCCGGCTTTACTAACGTAGTTATTCTGATACAAAACTAGTATTACAATTGGACAAATTTATTGAAATAAAAAAGAAAAATAACAAAATACATTTTCAATTTTAGGTCATCAATGGAAAAGCAAGAATGCTCGTGAGTGTTTAATTTTTTTATTTCAGTGATAGAGTGCATGCATAGTTTGTGTCAATTAAACAAATAAAAAACCATCACTAGTGCTAAGAGTTAGCTTGAACTTTACATTGAGCGGGCAGTGCGGAAATGGGGGAGACCGAGGCCCGGGCAGAGGCAGAGGCAGAAGCCGAGGCAGAGGCAGAGAGACTGTGCCGGGCTACTATGCCGGGCAAAATAAAAAAAAATACTAAATAAATCGTACAAATCTTTAATTATTAGTTTATAGATTTGAAATTGTCAGTATTTATTCCTAAATATTTATTCATTGATTGAAATAATAATAATTGTTTATTTTTATTTTGTTTTAATTTTCAACCACCACTTACCTACCCTTATTCGTAATTTTTAAATACTATTACAATTTTTGATTGTAATGGATTACGCTATACCTACCAGTACCTTTACCTATACAAATCTCGTCGTAATTAAGGATATTTTCTTAAAAATCTACCATAAACTATAATTTGGTTTCTAAACCAAACACTATAAAAAAGGATAACAGCTTTGCATGTCTCGATCGCTAAAATTTCATTAATGCAAATCAATAAATACATTAAAAAACTAGGTATAACAGTGTTAACATTTGATAGGACTAAGTCATTTATATTCCATTCATGTTATTACACGTAGATAGTAACATATTTATTGGCCCCCGCGCTGTTTTAAACCGGTTAACATCTGCGTCAAATATCGTCTGGACAAGAACTTACATGGGCGGCCATCTTTCAAGCTTTTTTTCACCAGTATTGCCAACTTAGTGGATTTTCCACAAAATCTGGTAGTTTGGTCCTGGTTGGGAAACATTGCTTTTAGTGGATTTTAAATGGTTTGGGGGCTGGCGAAAATTATTGAAAAGCTGCCATTATCAAATCCGACACATCATTGTTTATTGAAAATATGATGTCATATATTGTAATCAAATATCCAAAAATAGACTAGGACGAATTTCCGTGCTTTCCGGCGTTTTTGCCATACCTATTACTGGAATCAAGTATAACAGCTCACACAATAGGTCCCATTTAAATGTAATAATGAATTCCGTGGTGCTTTACAGCTGGCTTCTCCGGCTGTAAAAGTCTTTTTGGGAGGTCATTTACCTCTTAGTTCAATGTTTGTCACCCGCTTTGCACGGAGGGAAGTGGACATTATTTATTTCCAACTCCTCCTATTAATTTAAATTTCTGATTCATTTCGTTGCGGGTTAAAGACAAGTTAGAGATTCCCGGAGACTCGCCGAGCTTCAATGCTTGGTGTCATTACATTGCGTGCCACTGTTGATCCTGGCTTACAGGAGTTGCAGTGCCGGGTGTGAGGGCGGGACAATCTCCTAAATATCCAAAAATGTAATAAAATAAATAAATAAATACACCCAACAGTCACATTTATAGTCACGACCCCACACAAAGAACTAGTCTTGTGTCGTGGGTATCAGTGTGGGTATCAGGAACTACAACAGACTTTTCGGTCTCACTAATAGCCAGACCCGAAACAAATACCTCTACTTCACAGATATTTGTTTCGGTGCGGGAATCGAACCCGAACAATATTATGTTAATATATTAATTAGGATATCAATTAGGAAATAGGAATATTAATAATTAGGATTAATGTTTAAAAAATGTTGCAAAACAAAACTGAAATACAAACTGAAAATATGACTTCCTGACATCTATTGGCGAATAATGATGTGTTAAGCCATTCTATGCATGCCCAGCATTAATTGTGTAACAGCGCTATCTACCGATAAATATAGAGGTACCCAGCGTTAATTGTGTAACAGCGCCTGTCTGCGCCCCGGGCCGCCATTTTGTTTACAACAAATGCGTCGATAGATTTACTTGTATTTTCTTATAGTGAATTTGCAAATGTAATGACCAGAAAGGATTGCTTTGTGCAGTGATTAATGTGCAGTGAATACGTGTATTAAACGTGCAGTGTAAGTGACGTCAAGGAAACAATTGAATATTTGGAAAATAATGCTCGTAACTTATAGAAATCATTACTCATCAATTCAATAATCAAAAATGTAAATATTCTCTCCAAATATTTGTTTGATTTCTATGAATGTAACAATGACAAACAGTAGACACTTCGTAATTTTATAAATACATGTATTGTTGTTGCATCCTAATTAATTCAATTGAAAATGTATATTATTATCTAAATTCATGTTTGTTCGATTTCGTTTTTTATGTTAATTTACTACCCCTTCATATTAGTTTCATATAAATATTTAAATGAATAATGTGTAAAGTCAATGTACCAAATGTCAGAATTTTATTAATATCTAATTTTATTTATGATGAAAGATTTCTATTACTTATAACAGTACACATGCTTATGTAATATAATCCAATATAAGAGGCTTTACATTTTTTCGTATCTTTGATACCTCCCATTCAGGTACGCCCAGTTGGGAACCTTGGTAAAATTGTAGCTACGTAAGGCAAAAGTGTACTTTATTTCAACTTAAAATGTCATATTTGTAATAAACACATTTATATATTTCGACGAATACTTTTGAATGTATAAATGAAATGAAATAAATAGTTGTTTATATCATTTGAAGGGTTTTATTTCTAATCTACACAAATACTAATATCTGAATTTGAATAAAGTTACATCAATTGCATTATTTTGCTGTTTTTTTTTATATCACACTAAAATGAACCCTATTTCAATGATAGTAGGTTACTTTTTACTTGAAGCCGCGCCTGGCGTTTTCGACTGTCTAACCGTCTACAGTCATGACAAACGACAGTCTAGGCCCTAGGGGTTAAGCGAGTCGGCCGTCTGTAGTACTACTTGGTCTGTGGATACATTATTTTGCAGCGCCGTTGTCATTAAATTCCTGGCAAACATAATGTTAGTGTGCTTGCAAATACGTGCTATTTATAAAATATTAGGCGTTTTTATATTATGATATTTTGTTTATTCTTTTATTTACTATTAATTAAAGTCATCTAAAACGTACGAATGTTTTATTAAAATATCTGTGTATGGCAAGTAAAGCACTGCATTTCTGCCTACAAGGAGCGCACGCCCCTTACATACATAGCCTATAAATCATATTTCATCATTTCACCAGTATGTAATTTGTATTTAAATATGATTTCTAAAACACATAATTAAACAAAAAAAAAATACCGGTCAAAGTTCATCGATCATCCAGGTGTTATTTTCTTACATCTCGTTCTTACTTGGCAACATTAAATCGTAACCCGGAACTCGGGAGTCACTAAGCAATAATGGCAAAACGCAAACGTAACAAAAATTGGTTATGTGATTATGGGTATATTTTTTTGTTTTTTTATAAGATAAGAATAACTTTAAGTACTAAAATATGGATATCAAAAGAAAGCTTATAGTATATACTTTATTTACAAATGGATTTTATTGGTATGTAATATGATTTAATGGGTGAAAACTTGATTTGAAAATGAAAAACCATTGAAATTCGATCTGTATAGAATTTTTATTATTTGTTTACAACACATTTGAATTATATTTGTAAAATAATTGTCACATCGAATAATTCTGCATAGTTTTAGATACTTAAAGGTATTTTTTATTTCCCTGTAGCTAGAATAGGTACTAGGATATAATGCTTTATGTTTATGAATATTGAAAACGCGGGAATCGGAAAATTTCTGTTAAAATAAGTGACAGTGACGTGGACGTGTGAGTGGCTATACACTACGTTATTAGAGATGGGTCAAACCGTAATTTTTTCAAATCAGTTAAACCGAATCATAATTTTGCTCAAACCGAATTACAAACCGATTCAACCAAACCGATGTATGACATCATTCATTCGTTCATGAACCCCGTTATAAGTTATAAACCGTATTACGATACGGTTTACGATTTTAATTCGGGTACTCCTACCCGAATTAAAATCGTAATAAATGATAGGGATGGGAAAAAATATCGATGACTGAAAATGTATTAGGCGTTTATTTATTATTATTCATATGAGTATTTATAAGATATAAGAAAAAAACCAATATCTCTTAAGTACCTATTACAGAAATGTATCTAGAACAAAATCAGATGACTTTCCGTAAAACTGTAATCAAGTAGTTTATTCTGAAAATTATGTTTCAAGATATCACGTCATCAGAAAAAATAATCAGCTGCAGTGAATAAAAAATTTAATCATACAGAAAATAAACTTGTCTTCAAAAAGTTAAAAATCAGCCTTATAACTTGAATTATCAAATACGTATATTATTATATTCAAGTAACTATCCACATACAACTATGAAAAAATCAACAGTCTATAAATCAGTCTTTCATTTTGTAGTTAGGATATCGCTAAATACACGTTGTGTTTATCGTGTAAACATAATTACTATTAAAATCAATAAAAAACAACTAAACAAACCTCTTAGTAAAACAAAATAAATATAAGTACAAACAAAAGCAAACTTCTTGCTAAAATTAAAAGTGTGAACAAAAACAAATTTCTTAGTATAACAAAATAAAATATAAGTTTAAACAAAAATAAACGTTTTCTTCTTTTAAAAATAATCTAAAAAATAATCGTGTATATAATGTAATAATAAATAAATATTTATATTATAAATTTTATAACAATGGATTGGAACATTTTAATAGTTATAGCTATTAAGGAATAATATTTGGTCAATCTTCTTTGGAGCTAACCTGTTTCTCCGTTCATTACACAAAAGGCCTGCTTTTGAAAACAATCTTTCTGAAGGTACCGATGTGGCAGGTATGCACAAATATTTTAGTGCCATTTTATGCAAGAACGGAAACAAAGTTTTTTGTTCGTCCCAATATTTAATTGGATCCCTTTTTCGGACCAAATATGGTAAGTCGATAAACTGTTTATACTTGCTGCAGAAGTAAATGGCGTCATTTGATGAGAGGATTTTGTTATTTTTTTGTCTATGGGGCCCCAAATTTCGTCAGATTCATCATCACAATCATTTATGGTATTGTCACTTGCGGCTGTAGAAATAACTGGTCCATCAGTTGTGCATATAGAAATAATTTCCTTCAATTCGTCTATCACCCACATCTGTGCATTGGTTGCATTGGTTTCAGTGGAGAAACCTTTTTTCTTGAACCTTGGATCTAAGAGTGTTGCTTTGGCTGCCGTCCTGTTGAGTTCGTACACACCGAGACGTTTTTCGACCACATCCATTAATTTTTTTTTCAAAAACGTTCCGGTATCCGTTTTTACATTTTTTTGGATATCGCGGTGCGTAATCCTAACACCAAAGGTATTACTGATGATAAAGTCGGATACGCTTCTCCTGATAAAATAGAAGTAATTTTTTCAAAGGGCTGTAGCAACAAAACAGCGTCTTCAACCAAAAGCCATTCATTAGAATTTAAATTGTTTGGAGGCGAGTCTAGAAGTGGTATAGTGGCGGATAGAGGAATTTTTAATTTTAAAAGCCGTTCCAGCATATAAAATGTACTGTTCCACCTTGTGCGAACGTCTTGTTTCAGCTTTAACATTTCTAGATTCATTTGTTTCTGCATATCTATTAGAGTGTAACTTGATTTGGTGCTGTGCTTGAAATGGGCAACTATAGTCCGGCATTTATTTAGTAAGTCGAAAAGAGGCTTGTTATGATCTTCTTCTACGTCTCTATCTTTGGTCTCAATACAATCTTTTACTGAAAGGTTGATGGTATGAGCAACACAGTAATGATTTCTTTTGAATAAAAAATCATTAACCGCTTTTTTCATAGACGCGGCATTGTCCGTGACCACGGTAACAATTTTTGATTCTATTTGCCATTCATTGAAAATATGGCGTAGGGCGCTTGCTATATTCTCCGCAGTGTGCGTTTTATCAATTTCGGCAGTGGAAATAACAAGTGATCTTAAAATGTTTGAATCAATGAAATGTGCGGTTACACTTATAAAACTTTTATTGCTGTCAGAAGTCCAAATGTCGGTGGTAATAGCTATGTATTCGATATTAACTAATTGTTTTTTGACTTCTCGAGAACAAATTAAATATTTTTCCTCTAACATTTGCACTAAATTCTTACGGCTAGGGATTACATAGTGCGGGTTTAAGGTATGAGTAAATTTCCGGAACCCTTTATTTTCTACTAATTGTTAAGGCTGGTAGTCCATTATTATCATATTTAGCAAAGCATCATCTCCCGATTTTTGCTTTAATTTGGCAGGGACAGCCAATCTGGTTTGCCTTAGCCTCTTAGCTGGGGGCTTGTCGTTAGTTGGTACCGAAGCAGATATGGTTTGTGATTCTGAGTTTGCTATACTGGTAGAGGCGAGGGATGATGAGACAGGTTCTGAAGACGTCGAAGGCAAAATGTCCGATGTGATGTCAAGGTGCCTTTTTCTAATGTGTAACATCATTGTGCTAGTGTTTCCTGAATATTTGTAAGATAAGCTACACTTTTTACAAGTTACCTTCCCATCGACTGGTGAGTCGAAGACTTCCCAAACAACAGATGATTTTTTCGGGGCCATTGTTCTAAAAAATAAAACATAAAAAACATTATTATTTTATTTTAATAAATAAATTTACATACACAAATAATATATTAAATAGTAACAAATTACGCCATAATTAAATTACAAAACACGCCGCTTCTTAATCTATAAAGAGATTATTCCCTCATAAACTGTAAAAAGTAGAAAGTACCTACTTGCTCAAAATGTCATAAAGTTATATCATTAATATTCAAATTTATCGATATTGATAAGTAACATCGGTATTATATTAGCTCATCTCTACACTACGAACCATAGACAATATTAATTGTTTCTTTCTACAAGTACAACAATGAGTTTGGTTATGTTTTTATAACCACTCCCACGTCCACGTCACTGTCACTTATTTTGACAGCAATCTTCCGATTCCCGCGCTTTCAATATTCATAAACATAAAGCATTATATCCTAGTACCTATTCTAGCTACAGGGAAATAAAAAATACCTTTAAGTATCTTAAACTATGCAGAATTATTAGATGTGACAATTATTGTACAAATATAATTCAAATGTGTTGTAAACAAATAATAAAAAATCTATACAGATCGAATTTCAATGGTTTTTCATTTTCAAATCATGTTTTCACCCATTAAATCATATTACATACCAATAAAATCCATTTGTAAATAAAGTATATACTATAAGCTTTCTTTTGATATCCATATTTTACTACTTCAAGTCATTTTTATCCATGGACGTAGTATCAAATGGACTCGACATTCGAGTTCCACCGTAAGGGACAGACATAAAGTAAAAAAAAAAGCATTTTTAATTTTTATGCAAATATAATCCTATTTTTCAATGTATTCTATGAAATACTAATTGCAGATGTTAGTAATAATGAACGTCTACATTTATTTTTACCAATATACTAAATAAAATGCACTTACCAGTGAGAGGTTATATTTTCATATTATCGTTTAGATCGGCTATCACAGCCAATAATAAAGCAGCACACCATACCTTTTGTCTTATAATCAGTTTCAACACTCTTTTACATACATTTTTGACCGCAAATATTCGTAAAATACTCAGTAATTCAAGTTTATAACAAACCGCACGTCTTATTTGTTTGGTTACACGCAGTGTTGCCCTACAAAATTATGTGAAACTATGACAAGGACCGCAAATTATGTTTTGTCACTTTCATTTTTTAAGGTTTATGCATAAGTCTAAGTGAGATGGACTATATATGTCAAATGCATGTCAAGTCTATTGATACTACGTCTATGTTTTTATCTTATAAATAACCAAAACAATATACCCATAATCACATAACCAATTTTTGTTACGTTTGCGTTGCTATTATTGCTTAGTGACTCCCGAGTTCCGGGTTACGATTTAATGTTGCCAAGTAAGAACGAGATGTAAGAAAATAACACCTGGATGATCGATGAACTTTGATCGGTATTTTTTTTTGTTTAATTATTTGTTTTAGAAATCATATTTAAATACAAATTACATACTGGTGAAATGATGAAATATGATTTTATAGACTATGTTTGTAAGGGGCGTGCGCTCCTTGTAGGCAGAAATGCAGTGCTTTACTTGCCATTCACAGATATTTTAATAAAACATTCCTACGTTTTAGATGACTTTAATTAATAGTAAATAAAAGAATAAATAAAATATCATATTTAAAAACGCCAAATATTTTATAAATAGCACGTAAATGACAAGCAAGCGGCGCGGCGCTGCAAATTAATGTATCCACAGACCAAGTAGTACTACAGACGGCCGACTCGCCTATCCCTGTCTGTCGCCTATGACTGTCGTTTGTTTTTCTGTCAAAAAACTGTCATGACCGTAGACGGTTCGACAGTCGGAAACGCCAGGCGTGGCTTCAAGCAAAAAGCAACCTCATTGAAATAGGGTTCATTTTAGTGTGATATAAAAAAATTGCAAAATAATGCAATTGATATAATTTTTTTCAAGTTCAGATATTAGTGTTTGTGTAGATTAGAAATAAAACCCTTCAAATTATATAAACAACTATTTATTTCATTTCATTCAAAATATTCGTCGAAATATACAAATGTGTTTATTACAAATATGACATCTTAAGTTGAAATAAAGTACACTTTTGCCTTACGTAGCTACAAATTTACCAAGGTTCCCAACTCGGCGTACTTGAATGGGAGGTACCAAAGATACGAAAAAATGTAAAGCCTCTTATATTGGATTATATTTACATAAGCATGTGTACTATGTTATAAGTAATAGAAATCTTTCATCATAAATAAAATTAGATATTATTAAAATTCTGACATTTGGTACATTGACTTTACACATTATTCATTTAAATATTTATATGAAACTAATATGAAGGGGTAGTAAATAAACACAAAAAACGAAATCGAACATACATGAGTTTAGATAATAATAAACATTTTCAATTGAATTAATTAGGATGCAACAACAATACATGTATTTATAAAATTACGAAGTGTCTACTGTTTGTGATTGTTACATTCATAAAAATCAATGAGTAATGATTTCTTATAAGTTACGAGCATAATTTTCCAAATATTCAATTGTTTCCTTGACGTCACTTACACTGCACGTTTAATACACGTATTCACTGCACATTAATCACTGCACAAAGCAATCCTTTCTGGTCATTACATTTGCAAATTCACTAAAAGAAAATCGGCCCGGGGCGCAGACAGGCGCTGTTACACAATGAACGCTGGGTACCTCTATATATATCGGTAGATGGCGCTGTTACACATTTAATGCTGGGCAAGCATAGAATGGCTTAACACATCATTATTCTCCAATAGATGTCAGGAAGTCATATTTTCAGTTTGTATTTCAGTTTTTTTTGCAACATTTTTTAAACATTAATCCTAATTATTAATATTCCTATTTCCTAATTAATATATTAACATAATATTGTTCTGGTTCGATTCCGGCATCGAAACAAATATCTGTGTGAAGTAGAGGTATTTGTTTCGGGTCTGGCTATTAGTGAGACCGAAAAGTCTGTTGTAGTTCCTGATATCCACGACACAAGACTAGTTCTTTGTGTGGGGTCGAGACTATAAATGTGACTGTTGGGTGTATTTATTTATTTATTTTATTACATTTTTGGATATTTAGGAGATTGTCCCGCCCTCACACCCGGCACTGCAACTCCTGTAAGCCAGGATCAACAGTGGCACGCAATGTAATGACACCAAGCATTGAAGCTCGGCGAGTCTCCGGGAATGTCTAACTTGTCTTTAACCCGCAACGAAATGAATCAGAAAGTTAAATTAATAGGAGGAGTTGGAAATAAATAATGTCCACTTCCCTCCGTGCAAAGCGGGTGACAAAACATTGAACTAAAGAGGTAAATGACCTCCCAAAAAGACTTTTACAGCCGGAGAAGCCAGCTGTAAAGCACCACGGAATTCATTATTACATTTAAATGGGACCTATTGTGTGAGCTGTTATACTTGATTCCAGTAATAGGTATGGCAAAAACGCCGGAAAGCACGGAAATTCGTCCTAGTCTATATTTGGATATTTGATTACAATATATGACATCATATTTTCAATAAACAATGATGTGTCGGATTTGATAATGGCAGCTTTTCAATAATTTTCGCTAGCCCCCAAACCATTTAAAATCCACTAAAAGCAATGTTTCCCAACCAGGACCAAACTACCAGATTTTGTGGAAAATCCACTAAGTTGGCAACACTGGTGAAAAAAAGCTTGAAAGATGGCCGCCCATGTAAGTTCTTGTCCAGACGATATTTGATACAGATGTTAACCGGTTTAAAACAGCGCGGGGGCCAATAAATAAGTTACTATCTACGTGTAATAACATGAATACAATATAAATGACTTAGTCCTATCAAATGTTAACATTGTTATACCTAGTTTTTTAATGTATTTATTGATTTTGCATTAATGAAATTTTAGCGATCGAGACATGCAAAGCTGTTATCCTTTTTATAGTGTTTGGTTTAGAAACCAAATTATAGTTTATGGCAGATTTTTAAGAAAATATCCTTAATTACGACGAGATTTGTATAGGTAAAGGTACTATACCTACCGTATAGCGTAATCCATTACAATCAAATATTGTAATAGTATTTAAAAATTACGAATAAGGGTAGGTAAGTGGTGGTTGAAAATTAAAACAAATTAAAAATAAACAATTATTATTATTTCAATCAATGAATAAATATTTAGGAATAAATAATGACAATTTCATGTCTATAAACTAATAATTATAGATTTGTACGATTTATTTAGTATTTTTTTTTATTTGGCCCGGCATAGTAGCCCGGCACAGTGCCTCTGCCTCTGCCTCGGCTTCTGCCTCTGCCCGGGCCTCGGTCTCCCCCATTTCCGCACTGCCCGCTCAATGTAAAGTTCAAGTTAACTCTTAGCACTAGTGATGGTTTTTTATTTGTTTAATTGACACAAACTATGCATGCACTCTATCACTGAAATAAAAAAATAAAACACTCACGAGCATTCTTGCTTTTCCATTGATGACCTAAAATTGAAAATGTATTTTATTATTTTTCTTTTTTATTTCAATAAATTTGTCCAATTGTAATACTAGTTTTGTATCAGAATAACTACGTTAGTAAAGCCGGGTACAATTTCTAAGATGCGGCTGATGAACGCAGCTGAAGATATTTAGAAAATTGAAGATTCTGCCGCGCCGCGTCCAAGAGACCCTGAATATTGTACCACTCTTCAGCCGCGTCCGACAGTCTTATAATTTATTTTTGGCTTAATAGTAGATCATTTCAATGTTCGGATTATTCGCAATCGCGCATCTATACTTTATCGTAATGTACGTAACGGTTTGCGGTCCCTGATGGCGGCTTCCATTTCGTATATATATATTTTTTTAATAGACTAGATTGTGTCCCACTGCTGGGCAAAGGCTTCCCCTTTATCATTCCATTTGACCCTGTCCTCGGCGAGCTCTTGTGATTTTGGCTCGAATGTATCCAACTCGTCTTTCCACGGTTTGGATGCATATTTGGAGAGGAAATATTGAAATATTTAAACTGAATTAATATATTAATTCTTTGATATTGAAAATTTAAATCACCATATAATTGGCTTCATGTTACTTAATTTATGACAATCACATCCAACATCAAACGTACCACACATTCTAGTTTGAACAAAAACTTTGAAACGCAAACTCTGATCTTACAAAAAATGGCGCGCGACTTTCTACGGAATACTGGAAATCAATTAAAATATTGAATTGTTTTGATATATTTTCAATTATCAAATGGCACCTATTTATTCTTTATGATATGTTTTCTCTCTCTAACACTTTAGTTATCATTTTTTCATAGAATTAACACAGAAATATTTAATGAAAACCGACAAACAACGACCGTGATTTACTTTCGTGTCTAAAAAACTTCGAATCACGCGTCGAATATGGCTTATTTTTAGATAATTGATAATTATTAATGTAAAGGTATCTTTTAATAAACTATATAACAACAATAAGAGAATTAAAAATCAATATTTACATTTTTAAAAAATCCTGCGCACCACTCGTCGTTGTTCTTAAACAACACACGAGTTTGCCTGTTTTTTTTTAAATATGCCTATTGCTAATGTCTTTTTGGCCAATGTTACATTAAAGGTACTTTATTCAAGCATTATATATATTTTTTTCATAACGCTTTTTATAATATATTTTGAATTTAGGACGCTTTTTCATTACTAGTGTATTTTCCTATAAAAATGACAGCTTACGTCAAAATTGGGGGTCGGGACGTTTGAGTGGATAAAGACTATAGGTATTTACAAGAACAAATCTTAATAAATTTTAATTACTGCTGTAACAATAATTAAAATATTTAGTATATTTAACTATTTTATCTATGTTTTAAAAGTGTTAAAACAAAATATGTAAACATTTCATTAGATATCATCAAACAACTAATACGGCGCTCGAGACTTGAATTGAGCTCACTGTATTTATTATATTTAACAACTAATTAAGTTATTCTGTCCATCCAATCTAATTTGTAACCCCTAACTTTTGATGTAAAAAGTTTATCATCGTACATCTGGGGGCGCGGCCGAGCCCCCTCCAAGTCGAGCTATAGGCAGTAACATCCTTTTCTCGAAGCAATTCAGACCATTTTCAACCCCCTATAACTTCGTTGTGGCTAAAGCATGAAGCCTGAATTTTCAGTTACTAAGCAGGCATTGTGTAAACACGGTATATTTAAAATTTCATCCAATTTGAACCAGTAGTTTAAGAATTATAACTAGTCAAACTTTCTTAATTTTGTCACTCACTGACTGACTGACCGATCATCAAAAGTCTAAGGCACTTCTAGCAGACACAGAACCTTCAAATTTTGAATATAATTAGTGTTTAGTGTCTAAAGCCAGCAGCATTATGTATAAATTGTACGATACATTATGTTTTCATGCGATGGCTAAGTCGATCCATTTATTTAAAACGTAAAGAATTTTTAATATTGATATGGTAATAACTAACGTAATAACTTTATATAGAAGGTCCCTTAAGGACTAAATAAATTAATCGACTTGGTATTACATGCATCTCACAACTTTTTGCGGTAGAAAACCTGAGCTGCGAGACTTGGAATTTTTTTACAGAATGTTTTTGATGGGTCGTATTTGCACACCAAAGTTTCAATAAAAACATTCAACCAACGTATAAGAATTTTCTTACCTTTTTATGATTAAAACACTCACTTGTTACTTTTAGTAGTTCAAGTATTTATATACTTAATATAATAAAATAATAAAATTTCATACTTACTGAAAACACGATGTTAATTAAAATATAATTACGATAACAAACAAATGCCTAATATAAAACGGAATGAAAATTTGGCGCCACCATTTGACATGCAACTCGTCGCGTCGCGTCACCGGTCGGCGTCAGCAACTTCATTCGGGATAACTCGGTTCCGTTCGTTATTCATTCGGGCGGAGCGTTCAGCTCGCATCAGCTTATTCGCATTGCATCGCATTCGTACTCGCTCGAACTGAACACGAGTTGACGCGATTGCGGTTTCAAACTGAAACCGGGTTGGATAGACTGTAGCTCGGTTTGATGCGAGTTAACCTCAAACCGAATCAGTGTTGCCGTTTTAGCGACTTTGTCGCTAGATCTAGCGGATTTTTTATGTTCTTAGCGACTTTTTTTTTCAATCTAGCGACTAAAATTAATTTAGCTACTTCTAGCGACCTTAGGTACGCAAAACTAACAAATATTCCATTGTAGAAATGAGAAGAAGTAGTGTAGGTACTAATAGATTAACTAGTAGATTAATAATATTAATATATGTTAGTGTAAATTAAAATTATATTTCTTGCAACACCATGAATTTTCGGGGTTCCCCTATCAGAATGTTTTGAGTTTATTCTTTGATGCCTCATCATCATGCCATCAGATATCACTGTTTCTTTCTTTTCCATTTCGAAGGAATAGTAACTAGTTTCTATGCTACGTATTCACAAAATAAACCTGTTTGTTTCGAACGGCAAAAGTTTCGTTTAATTGTCGTAATTTTGAAGAGATTTTGTGTGTTTTGAAAATGGAAATTCCTTTAAAAAAGAAAAGTTATACTCAAAAATACAGACAAGAATGGGAACAAGAAGAGTTCAAAATGTGGTTAAAACCTGTTATGACCGATCCAACTAAAGCCTTTTGCTCGTTTTGCCATAGTGAAATATTCGCAAAAATAAATGATTTAAAGAAACACGCTGATACAAAAAAACACAAACAAAAATGTGATGCGATTTCAAAAAATCAGCAAATATGCTTTACTTCTACTGCTAAAGTGGGTAAAGGTACCCAGAAAGCAGAAGGTAAGCTTGCTTTATTTATAACGGAACACAGTGCAATTTCTCAAATAGATCATCTATCAGAATTGTGCAAAGATGTGTTCGCAGATTCAAAATGTGCTGATATAAAAATACATAGGACGAAGTGCACTCAGATTATCAATCAGGTACTAGTACCACATTTTAGAGAAAACCTTTTAAAAGATATTGCTAGTCAAAAATAGTCTTATTTTAGATGAATCTACAGACGTTAGCGTGACCAAATTCTTGGGCGTAATAGTGAGATATTTCAGTATGTCACAAAACTTAGTTGTATCTGCTTTTCTCTCACACGAGCCTGTAGAACGAGCTGATGCCAATGGCATTGTAGCGTCATTACTAAATTGTTTACAATCACACAATTTATCGCTGCAAAATTTGATTGGGATTGGGACTGATAACGCTGCTGTAATGACAGGATATCACAACAGCGTATACGAAATACTTAAAGAGGCAATACAATCTACCCAATTTAATACTTATAAGATGCATTTGTCACTCCCTACAACTAGCCGTAAGTTACGCATCACAGCACTCTATTCCGCAACATATTGAGTTTATGATAAGAGAAACCTATAAGTAGTTTCTCTTATCCTGTCAAATTATTACTCTCTTTGATGAATTTATTGCGATCAGTTTGTAATAGGATATTGATACCGAACTGTGCAACAACTGAAAAAGATTATTTAACCATTAAAATTGATAATCACCTATGTCCAGATCCTCATCTCGGATACATGTTCGAATCTCATGTCGCTAAAGCTAATTTACCATCTCAAACAGTTGCAACTGTTAGAGAAAGATGTATTGATTTTACCGTGCGGTTGGCAAAAGAAATTCAAAACCGTTTACCCAGCAATTACATAGCCTTACAAAAAATGACACAATTATCTGTAGATAACACGTTAAAACAGGTTAAAGACAATTCAATTGCTGAACTCGCTGCGGAATTAGGTTTTGAGGAAGATAAAATTGAAAACATTTTAAAACAATGGCACAGTATAAATTTTGTGAAATGGGACATCACGACAACAAATACCGTACAATTTTGGGCTCACGTATTAACTTACAAGGACGCTGCAGGTTTTAATACATACAAAGACATAGCAGAATTAGCCATCACAGTCCTGTCGTTGCCACATTCGAATGCAGAATTGGAACGAATTTTCAGTCAAATGAATATTATAAAGAACAAATTAAGAAACAGGCTGGCTTCAACCACTTTAAACTCCATACTTCTTGTAAGGAATCAGTTAAAGCTTTTGAAACGAAATTGCCATAACTATATCTTGCCAGATGATGTCCTAACCAAAATCACTAAAACTATTAAAAAACCAAGTTCTACAGTGGATCAACCATCAACTTCTGCTGCTTCAATGCCATTTAACATTATTGGAGATAAAAAAGAGGACACAATAGATTCTGATGACGAAATTTTTGCCTGTATAAATCTATAGAGGTAGTAAAATGATTAAATGCTATTAATACAAATTTACTTTTATTTGCTCTATATTTCGTTATCATGCAATACTTTAAAAATTTAGCGACTTCTAGCGGATTTTTAAATTACATTTTTTCCCAAATCTAGGGAGTTTGTGTCGAGGTCTGGCGACTTTTTTTTTCATAAACGGCAACACTGAACCGAATTGATTCGGTTTGGCAAACCGGGTTGACACATCGCTATACGTTATACTCAGGCCGGTTTAACTCAGGCTTAAAAAGTGACGCAAATTTCTATCTCGCTTTCTCATATGCCGTTTTCGCCCCATCTCTTTCACGCTCCGCCACTTTTATGAATGTGTGCGTGTGCCGGCGTGCGCTGTCGCCGCCATATTGCTGCCATTTTTCAACAGTCGATTGTTGTTTAATTTGGATTTGCTTATTTTATTTTTAATTGCATGTTATTTCATCTGTTTTGTAATCAGCAACGTAAATATTTAGCAGTATAAACATGATATAGTTTTGTTTGTGTAAATCGTATCGAAAGACTTGTGATTTACGTGATAATTATTAATTTTAGTTATGTGTTTTGTTCCCGAGTGCACAAACGAAAAAAACATAGAAATATCTGTGCAGCCTTCACAAACAAAATATACAAACACTTTAATAAGTGAACAGCTACGTTGACGGAGCAAGAAATACCAAATTATTGAAAAACATAAATCTAACCTCATCTGACATAATTAAGGTAAATATAATAATATGTTATTCCGCTGTGACCCTATTTCTAGTTTAATCTGCTACAGGAATATAAGAAATAACAATAAGTTGAAATAGTTGAAATAAATACCCATTAAAATACAGATTTATTAGTTCTCTGAACACATGATAAGGTTAACTTTTTGTTAGTGTCGAGTTGATGAATTATGTAGCCTTACTCCTTTCATTCGTACTCTCGACTGTACAGGAGGCTTGTGCTCTGCAGTGAAAAGTAAATGAGTCGTTCCAGCACAGTAAAGTGTAAGATTAAAGCCATTTTTCGGTATAGGTATTTCCAAGTTCATAACATATTCATTTATAACTATCCAATGTTTTATGGTTACATGTATGTAAAGTCAGGAAGCAGTCAACTTCAACAGATTGAGCCCTTATAGTATTTATTTCTTTATTAATTGTTTTATAATTTCTAGGCTAGACTCGGGTCAAATTTCCAGTCCAAGCAATTCGCAGGCAAATGGGTTCATCATTGGAAAACCAAAGAAAGTCTCTACTGCGTCTGCAGGATCACTACACTGTAGACTTATATGTTAATATTGGCAAAGGTTAAATCACAACAGAAGTAATTATGTTCATTAATAATCTGTTTATAATATTTATACTTCTTGATATAATTAAGATTCTCATAAAAATGCATTTGCTAAAGATTTTGGTTATATTTTCAAATCCAGCACAATGCAGTAGTTTATAAAAGTATATTATAGACCTATATTGTGCATACTATAATAATAATAGCATTAACATTCTTTAAAATGACTATATTCAAACATATGTTTTGGCTATTCCTTTAATATAATAATAAATCAAAAAAGTTTTAGTAGTTAGTAATGCATGATGCATTTAATGTTTTCAATGATTTAAATAATTATTTATTAATTGATAGCTTATTTTAATTATGTATGTCATGTTTTTGCTTTTAAATTTCTCCAAAAGTAAGCTAAATCGTTTTGTTTGTTATTTACTTTATGTTAATTGTCTCTTAGATAACATTTACAATCAAAGCAATCTTGTGCTGGTTCATGGTATTGTAAAATATATTTTGCAACAATTAATGTTTCCATTTAATATTTTATTTGTCAATGCATATTTCAATTCTGTAGTCATGTTCTTACATTTGGCATTGTTTTATTGGTCCTAAAATTAAGAGAATTTTAAGAGGTAAAATTAAGCGATATAAACAAATTGAAAATGTTTAAATTAATCTGAAGATGTATAAAAAAGTATTGTAGGTTATAATATTCATTAGGATAAAAATGTTACAATAAAAGTGTTGTAATATAAAAATATAACATCAAATAAATCAAATATATTGTTGAGTAAAGGTTTACAATTATAACCTGGTTTTATTTGTTATTTTTATTTTAAATCCATAAATTTGAATATATAAGCATGAAACCCAAATATAAAACCAGTAAATTTCCGGTAGTAAAAATCGGTATGCTGAAAGTATAACGTACATCCCTAAATATTTCAAAATCGGTAATTTCGGTTAAAGTACCGATTCCAGCCCTGGTCGGAAACGCATCTAAATATATATACGTATAACGTACGAAAGAGATGGCTCAAGTACGATGAACGAAATTCTTTAATACTATTGGTTAGTGACAAAATTATCAATGAAATGAAAGAAAGATCCGATGAAGATAGAATGAATTATATATGTAGAAAAGCATGTTTGGTTTCGATGTGTGAGTTTTCATAACGTGTTAAAAATTTTGTATGGAGTTGGCCGTCTGTATTTTTAGTCGTCTGTGGTTATACTGTTGGTTTGTCTTCTGCAGTTCTTAGGTGTTCAATTCTTTGGGTCTCAGTGGTTCTCAGCAGTAGAGATGTGAGGTTAATGGAAAAAATCGATTAAATAAAAATCGATTTTTCTTTATTTAATATTAATCGATTTGTTAAAAATCGATTATTATCAAAAACAATCGATTTTTGCGAAAAAACGATTTTTTTTCTATCATTTAAAAATCTAAATGCTTTCATATTCCAAAAATAATCCTCAGAAATTCATATTAACAATTTATTAAAATAAAAATCAAATAAATTGATATCAATAAAAAATATCGAATTCAAAACTTAAAATCAAAGTGAATGTTCCTTTAAACTTTCAAGGTAAGGAATAAGGAAACCAAATTTATTTATTGATACAAATTTTCAGTACCATTATACGTTTATTTTAATAAAAATGAAATGATGAGCATCGCAATAATATTGAACAGTATAAACTGACTCCGAGTTTTTTCATACGTCGCATAGATAGCAGTGTTAATAAAAATCGATGTTTTACGGATAATTTATATAATCGATTTATAAAAAATCGATTAATAGTATTTTAAAAATCGGTTGTAAAAAATCGATTATAAGAAAATAATAATCGATTAAATTAAAAATCGATTATTTTTTAACATCTCTACTCAGCAGAGTTTAATAATTCTCACCACAAAATACTTTATTATTGAAAGTAAATCGTAATTATTTACTTAGCATAGGAATAGGAAAGGGTTGAAAATTATACCAAAGTAAAAATTGTTGAGTGTTCTTCGTGGAGATTGATTATTCTTTTTTATTCGGACATTATATATTAAAAAACGTAATTATGATGTTGAACTGCATAATGCTTAATGTTTATTTTCACAATCCATTTATAACCTCTGTCTTTTTTGTTGGTTAGGAAGTAGTATGTACAGCCTGTAGGATACTTTTACGTGTCAAGTACTATGTATTAATTTGTTTGTTTGTGAGTGCTTTATTCCACCTGATTTTCAAGTCGTCGTTAATTTGTTTTGCTGGATATTTAATTATTTCGTGCTGTTTGTCTGGGTTTGGTAGTTTACTTGTTTGTCTTTGCATTTTGTATACTGCTCCAAGAGATCAGTCAACTTCATACATATAATGAGCTCAATTATTAGTAGTTCACATGTAATCACATATATGTCCAAGAAGTTCTCATTTCACTTATTTAAGTCTTGGGTTCAAAGACGTCAGATAATTATTGTAAATTACCACCAACATTATACTTAAATTTCCTTATTTACAGTTGACAATTATTTTGTTCTGAAAGTATTCTTAGATTTGCAAAGCAATGTGTGGTGTAAAATATAATGTCACCTGTTATTTAAGGTAACTTGATTTTATTTAAAACACATTTATTTGTGTGGTTATTGGTGGTCTAGACTCAAAAACTATCTGCATTCTGCACCCAGGCAAAGCTGGGCCGAGTCAATCTAGGTAACTGACAAAGAAGCGTGATACCTTTCCTGATATTTTGTAAAGTAAAACCTTTAAATGGAATTATTTCGCATTGTTGGTGTTCTTGATATGCTTTTTACCCATACTGTAGGCCATTTACTAAAGATGGATTGTAAATTGATAATATAAATATATATTCCAGATTCAACTTCCACCCATGAGTCTTGACACACATAAAACCAACTATGGAAATAATTAATTGTAACATTACTTTGGGTATATTTGGATTGTTTTTTTTTAATTGATGTCTATAGATGTGGTTGTATTTTTTGTCAACTTTGACTATGGAAGTGGTAATAAAACCAATAACCATATATGTATTTCAAGATTCTCATAGTCTCTAATAAATTAAGTTATACTCTATGGAATTTTGAAAAGCTACAATTATTTTAAATCAGAATGATAAAACCTTTTTAAAAGTATTGTTGACAACATTTTTATGCCAATTGAATAGAAAACAAGCTAAAATAAATAGAACAGAGGAATCTATAAATAAGTGTGCCTGTTACATCTATTCGACCCATATCTTATAGAGTAAATCATCTATTGTACACACGAGGACATGTCATATTTATTTAGATGTTATCTGTTTTTGATACAACCTCATTACATTAGATTTTTATAATTTCCCTTTTCGGTGGCCATCATACAAGCAGATGCGGACAGTAACAACATAATGTGGGCATATCACACTCAAAACTTAACATGGAAACAAAGCCTTCTGTTGTGAATATTCGTGTATTTCCAGGTAACAGTTGGTGAATTTTGAAGGTTCGCACACAAGAATAGTTTCTTTTTCTTGTTGCAAAATCCCATTTATTACTACTAAATCTTCCTTTGCTACCTTTTTCCCCCAAAGCCACCCCCACTCACTACTGGTTCTTCAAAGTTTAAGTCCAGATTTGGCTAAGACTTAATTTCTTCTTCTTTATTGTCCTTTTTCCTTTTTATTTTTGCACTGAAATCTTTTAATATAGTCCATTTGCTCCATTTTTCTTCTTGTGTTATAATTCTACCTCCTGTGCTGAGATACTCTTACCTATGATGACTGGCATTTGGCATTTACTTTGATTCTGTATGGCCAAATTAGTGTTACACAGTTCATTATAACTTTTAAAACATTTTCTTAAAGCTTCTGTGGAGGTGTATATATTAATTGTAGTTTTGCATATTCAGCAAGCCAATTCAATGCCTGTTGACGATTCAGTGTAAAACCTGCCATATTCTGAAAGACAACAGTGGAATTTATTACAGAATTTTTTAATCATTGGGGAGAGGGGGGCACCTTTGAACACTTTTTAAATAAAATCTTAGAGTATATACAACGTGTAACAGGGATTAATTCACAACCTCAGACACCCCAACTTTAAAATATTATTGCAATCATAGTTTATGCTTTGAAATCGTACTACCATAATTACAAAATCTTTTATTTGTGAAATTTGTTATACCAAATGTAGGCACTTAACATGGTCACCTCACGAGTTACAAATAAGAGAGTACTACTACCACCTACTACACACGCTCGCGGACACGCACACATTTACAAAGACCTATTCGCACGAGTACCTAACGCCGAACGCTGCGACGCGACGCGCCGCGCCGCGCCGGCAGAAACAGCTGACAATAAACGAAATACAAATTACGTACGTAACTGATTACTGGGTGGTTTGGTAAACAAATTATTATTAATTTAATCTGTAAGCATAACATTTGTGTTTTAGCTATAAAATCTAAATATTTTACTTACTAGATTTATTATTATTTTTTTCTTTTCCCGAAATTTCATCTCTTCTGACCTCTTTGTTTATGACTGAATCTTCTATTTTATCTACATCGACATTCTCATTCACTGGTGCATTTTCATAAACTGAGGATGGAGCAAAATCCATATGAGTAAATAAATTTCTGTCTGGTGGCATTTTGTACAGTAGCACTTTTTTCGTACGCAGTGCATACAAGTCTGGCAACGTCAAACTGGGTTACTCTTCTTCCAGGATGATTTTTTTGAAACGTGTCAATTGTTTGTTCAAAGGCCACTTTAAATGAACGATAGACTGACACATCTAATGGTTGCAGTTTGTGACTTGTGTGCGGAGGAATGCTGACCATAATCACATGATTTTTCCGTGCTAAATTTAAAGCTTCCAGGTTTTGATGAGTTCTGTGGTTGTCTAAAATCAATAAAACCGGTTTGTCTGCTGTTGGTCTTGTTTTCTCGATAAATATCGATAAATATTTGTAACCAATTGTTAAAAGTATTGTTAGTTATCCAGCCAGAATCAGAGCACCAAGCTTGAGAGCCGTTGGGACCTCCATCCAGAAGTCTTTCATTCATTCTTTTCCTCTGTCCAAATATGAAACAAGGTGGAATGAAACGACCCGTAGCACTGCAAGCGCAGATCACTGTAGTAAGTTGCCCTTTTTCTGCTGTAGCAACAACCCCTACTTGTCTTTTACCTTTAACAGAAATTACTTGAGGGGGTCGGCAAGCGCTAGTCTTGATACCAGTTTCGTCCATATTATAAATGTCGTCAGGTCTCGTCAGAAACTGATTTTGGGACATAACGTCCCACAGGTTATCATAGAAATGTTCCACCTGAGTGCGATTGAAAGCAGAGCATCGAGATAGGGCCGTAGGTTCTGGCGTTCGGAATGTTAGTTGAGGATGTCTTCTCATAAAGCCTTCAATCCATGCTCTCCCAGCTTTTCCACACGTAAAAGGATGCGGAATTTTATTCAATGTCGCCACCTCATAAGCTAAATCTTGTAGACTGTCTTTTGTTAGACCATAAAATAGCGCGTCTCGTTCAATGGCAAGGTCACAAATTTTCTGCTCAAGCTCTTTTGAGAAAACAGGCTGAAACCTACCAAGTTTTTTAGAAGCATCGCCTTTCTTAATGTGGCGATGTAAAGTTCCGATTGGAATCTTATATTTCTTTGAAGCTGAACTTATCGTTGTAGTTTTAGCCTCATCCATCGCCTTCTGCATTATTTCTTCCGTCCAAGATCCTCTGTTAGTCTTTTTTTTGTATTTGAAAACCATCTAAAAAATGAAAATTCGCAATTGAGGTAAGAGATCAAGATAAAAAATTTAACTTATTACATGCAGGCAAAATGGAAAGTTTTCCATCTTGCCCTAAAATTCAGATTTCCAACTTGCCCATAAGCCAATTCTAATAATAATATCTACGCATCTATAACCAAATTTTTTTTTTCTAAATATCAATTCGAACACTAGATTTCTGATAGATACTTACTGCCAAAACGGAATAGTAGTAATGCTTACCTTTTCCAAACAGTTTTATCGCAAAATAACAATGTTTTTGTAATAAAAAAGCATCAAATAAACAAATTAAACGTACACTCCACTGGCTGACGCAAACCGGACTAAACGTCGTGCGTAAATTCAAGGTGACCGCACCTATTTGTTTACGTAGCGGTACGTGCGACAAGTCACGTGTTTTTGTTCTACAGGCAGTTTCCATCTTACCCGCTCCTTCCATCTTGCCCTCCCTTCCCCTATAAATACTCTAAAAATAAAATATTACATTTGTGTTATTGTGCTACATATCAAGGTATATAATTTTTTTATGAATAGATATGCTATTTGTGCTACAAAATACAAAATTAAATTTACTTGTTTTTATTTATTAAAGTAACAATATTATTATTTTTCAAAACCACATTTTTGTTCAAATGTGCCAGGGGCACATTTGATAACCCCAGGGGCAGTTTTGAAATACCATGATAACAAGAAAACAATGTAACTTAGAATATAATCAACACTTTATTTAAGACATACAGATCTTATATTACACAAGGGAACAGCATTTTTGTTGCATGAAAATTTTTGACTAATTATACATATTTGGGGTGCCGATTTCAAATCCGAAGTCAGATTTTTTGTATCAGCTTTAGTTTTTGAGAAATAGTAAAATGCGTTATTAAAGAAAAATCCACTTTTTATTAAGAAAACCACAAGAAAAACATCCACTACTTGTCAAAAAACTTTCTTTTATAAGATTTTCTTGCTTGAGTTGGTTCACAAGGGCTGTTTTTAATACTCCAACAATAGTCCGCCATCATGTGAGCATTCCAGTGAACCTGGTAACGTTCCTCCATAGTTCGAATGTCTTGATGAAACCGTTCCCCTTGTTCTTCACTCAGATCACCAAGATTTTCCGAAAAACGGTCCAAATGGCTGTGGAGGAAGTGTGTCTTGATACTCATGTTACAACCAAGCTGTTGAAAGTGTGACAACATTAATTTTATGTGCTCCACATAACTTTCATCCTTTTTGTTTCCAAGAAAATTTTGTACAACCCAAACGAATTCATTCCAGGCATTCTTTTCAGGATCAATCATGTGACTACTAAAATTTTTATCCTTTATCAACCGTCTTATCTGTGGATCATAAAAAATTCCGGCTTTAAGTTTTTCTGTGCTCAAATTATGGAACTTTTTAGAGATGTATTTGAAACAATCACCATCTTTGTTCAGAGCTTTGACAAATTGTTTCATGAGCCCCAGTTTGATATGCAAAGGCGGCAGTATTATGCGATCCCTGGGCACAAGGGGTTCTCTTATCACATTTAGTGTCCCAGGAACCATAGCTTGCCTGGAAGGCCAATCTTCTCTAACCCAATGCTCAGACTTTGCTCTGCTGTCCCACAGACAAATAAACCATGGATATTATGTAAAGCCCCCTTGTTGTCCAAGTAGAAAATTTACCATTTTAAGATCTACACATATCAACCACTTGTGTTCGTTGTAATTGATTCTAGCCAAAACAGAAGCAACAGTGGCATATTCTTCTTTGACTGTAGTTGAATGTGCAATTGGAATCGAACCCAGTTTATTGCCATTATGCATAAGTACACATTTTAGGCTACGCTTAGAAGAATCAATAAATAAACGCCATTCATTTGGATCATATTTCTGTACTCCCATTGCTGTCAATAAACCAGGAACATCTGAACAAAAAACAAAGTCGACATCTTCAGAAAAGTATGAAAGCAATTCTGTCTCTCGGGTATCCATCCATCCATCAGCCAAAGGAAGTCCACTGCTGAACATAGGCCTCCCCCAATGATTTCCACAGAGACCTGTTGGAGGCAGCCTGCATCCAGCGACGTCCCGCGACCTTTACCAGGTCGTCGGACCATCTTGTGGGTGGACGTCCTACGCTGCGCTTTCCGCTACGTGGCCTCCATTCGAGCACTTTCCGACCCCATCGGTCATTAGATCTCCGCGCTATGTGCCCTGCCCATTGCTACTTCAACTTGCTAATCCGGTGGGCTATGTCGGTTATTTTAGTTCTCCTACGGATCTCCTCATTTCTGATTAGATGATTTCTCTCAGGTATGATACTATGAAATTCTTGTTTCTGGGGTTAAAAGGTTTCTTTGCTTTAATTGAGAAGCTAGAATCTCCGATCCTTTTTTAGAAAGTCCGAGGTCTCTGACTAATGCGCTGACGTCTTCCTGAGTAAAGGGATGGGGCTCAGATGAAACATCTGGGTTAAAATCAGCTGTCCCACTTTCATCACTTGAGGAATACATTTTTTCTTCTAAGATGTGATCACTTTGTATTGATGAAGAAGCTTGGGGTAGGGGAACAGGGGGTAATGGGAGTCACTTAAGCAAGAAATTAAATAAAACACAAAATATTTGTATAAACTTTATGAAAATCAACAGTTACGATAGCATTATTATTAAACTATTAGTCTCAATTAGTTTCATTACTTTTGGAATGATAAATTACTAGCAATTAAACTTAAAAAAAATCAGCTTTGACCACAATTGTCCGCACATGAGGGTAATTAAAGTCACTATGTGGACAATGATAGTCAGACCACCCCCTAACAATTATCACACACATATCCACGTTGTGAATCCCATCCAGTGCAGTCTTGGTGTGCTCACAATCCGCAAGAGGTGCATGCAGAATGCACCGCATACGAGGCATTTATTTAAATCATCGTCTTCGTCATCATCGCAAATCTTGGTAAGACTGATGTCTGATTGATCTGAAGAGCTGTTTGACTCCTGCAGCACGCGCCTTTTAGCCTTATTTGCCACTTGTTTTTTCTATTTTCCTTTAGCTTTCGGCGCTGAATTTTTGCCTTTTGTTGCTTTCTTATTTTCTTTTTCTATGAGACTATCTTTCATGGGTGTTGATGTTAAAATCTTTGCGTGTTGTTTCATTTGTCCTTTCCGTACGTGTCTTTCACGAGTTGTTTGGGTCGGAAATGGAAGTAAATTTGCGATGTTTGATTGTATAGTTCCGGACGAGGTGGATGGCGTTGTATTCATTACTGTGGGTGATCTAAGCAGCCTTGTATCTATTGTAGCAGATGATGTCAATGGCACAGGATCTATGGTAGCAGATGATGTCGACGGCACAGGATTTATGGTAGCAGGTGACGTCGATGTCATAGGATCTATGGTAGCAGATGATGTCGATGGTGCTGGAATGATTGCATCAGATGATGTAGCTGTCATTGGATTAAATGAAGTAGATGCAGGTATAACCATGGACCCCGGGGCAAATGCGTCGTGGCGGTGTCACTAGACATCGCCAACGCATTCAACACCTTGCCCTGGCCCTGCATTGAAGAGGCATTGCGGTACCATGTGGTGCCCCCGTATCTTCGGCGCCTGGTGCACTCGTATCTGTCCGACAGATACGTAGCGTACCCGGGCGCGGACGGGTGGCACCGTAGAGCCATGTCGTGCGGCGTTCCGCAGGGGTCAGTCCTCGGACCTCTCCTGTGGAATATCGGCTACGACTGGGTGCTTCGTGGTGCCAATCTCCGGGGTGTCGACGTCATCTGCTACGCCGATGACACGCTGGTCACCGCGTGTGGCGGTACCTTCGAGGAGGCTGCCTCACTCGCCGCGTTGGGAACAAGCAACGTGGTGAGGAGGATAAGGCGACTGGGCCTGGCCGTGGCCCTCCATAAGTCCGAGGCCATCTGCTTCCACAGACCTCGGAAGGGGCCACCGGCAGGGGCTCAATTGGCGACTGAGGGCGTGGCTATTTCCATCGGCTCCACGATGAAGTACTTGGGAGTCGTGCTGGACAGCCGGTGGAACTTCCGCGCCCACTTCACCCAGCTAAAGCCGAAGCTGGTTCGGGCGGCAGGCGCGTTGTCAAGCCTGCTGCCCAACCTCGAAGGTCCCGGCATCCCCTGCCGAAGATTGCACGCGGGAGTCGTGCGATCCATGGCACTTTACGGTTGCCCCGTTTGGGCCGAGTCCCTGGACAGGCGCTGTGTTTTCCTCCTGCGTCCAGCGCAGCGAATGGTCAGGGGCTATCGCACGATTTCCCATGAGGCGGCCTGCGTACTGGCTGGTTTCCTTCCCTGGGACATTGACGCCAGAGCCCTCTCGTCAGCCTACCACTGGCGGGAGGAGGCGTCCCGTCGTGGGGAGCTACCAGCCTTTAGAGAAGTCGAGGCCGTTCGGGCCTCCTTCCGCACGGCTGCAGTGGAGGAGTGGCGCACCAGGCTGAACAATCCCAGTGCTGGTGTTTGGACCATCGCGGCAGTGCGTCCTGTCCTAGACCAGTGGCTGGGCAGGCGCCACGGCGAGATGACGTTCCGCCTGACACAGGTTTTGTCGGGGCATGGCTGTTTCGGCAGATACCTGTGGCGGGTGGCAAGAAGGGAAGAGTCCGCCGTGTGTCACCATTGTGACAACTGCCCGGAAGACACAGCCCAGCACACTCTCTCGGAGTGTTCAGCTTGGGAAGAGGAGCGCGCAGCTCTCCGAGCAGCCATCGGAGAGGACCTCTCACTCTCAGCCGTGATTCCTTCCATGGTTGAGAGTAGGAGGTCATGGCAGGCCATGCTTACCTTCTGTGAGATCATCATCTCATCTATACTTAAATAATCTATACTTTATTTATAATAGAAAAAACAATGCACATTGATTATAATAATCAATGTGCATTGTTTTTTCTACTAGAGAATAGCTAGTTAACAAATAAAACACGTAGGTATTTGTATTTAGTTATTATGTCTTTATTATAATTTGGTATCACTCGTCATCATCACGGAACATGTTTTCGATAACAGAACTGTTGTCCATAGACTGGTCAGAATAATATGAATGAGTTGCAGAAGGCTGAATTATAGGTGAAGACGGGATAGATGTAGAAGCGTTTTGTGTAGAGTATGACATGTCAAGCATAGACTTGTCGGAATAATGTGAATGAAGTGGAGAAGGCTGAACAGATGTAGAAGCTTTTGTGTCGAGTGTATGTTGGCATTTCCTGAAGAATAACCATAATATTGTGCCGAATAGGTTTCATAATTTTGATTATGCGTGTACTTTCTAATTAACTGTAATATTTCTGATTGAAAATCAAGTTTACAATTTTCGTCAATTTTTTTACATGTGGAAGCAGCGACATCAAAAATTGCTTATCGGGGTCATTTTGGTCGCTTATTTGATCATGTTTACGTTTTAAATTTTCCGAAAGTGTTCTGAGAATTTCATTTTCTGATTTTTCGGCCCTTTTTATATTAATGTTTCTGTTTATTTTCGGGCGAGATGTTTCCGCATCATCAGTTGCATTAGTAACATCGGTAGGCGGTCTCACTTCTTTTAAGGAATTCAAGAACGATAGATGATTGAAATAAATGTACTGTTTACTGCTTGTTGCTGCCGAACCACTCGCAACGTTCTTGTTTTTTGTATTTTCTCTATTAAAACTGTCACGAAGACTCTTCCACTTCCTCTGTAATTTAGTTACTTTAACAACAAAAAATATAATTTTAATTTATTTAATTTATTTTTTAAAAAATATAATTTGTTTCAGGTATCTAGGAACTGGATGCTCAGTTTGAGGATTTTGAACTCTCTTACCACCGTGGGGCCTCTACAGCAAGGAAAATAGTACAAGAAACATGTCAACTAATTTGGAACTATTTAAAAGCCGTTTGTATTCCAGAACCGACCCAAGACATGTGGAAAGAAATTGCCAGCGGATTTCTTCAAAATACTAATTTTCCTAATTGTTTAGGCGCCATAGATGGGAAACATATAAGAATTATTCATCCTATTCGATACCGGCTCCTTGTACTTTAACTATAAAAATTTTTTTTCAATAGTACTTCTAGCAAGTTGCGACTCGAATTTACTTTTTACGTTCGTGGATGTTGGGGCATACGGTAAAGCATCCGATTCTACAATATTTAGAGAAAGTGAACTGTGTAACAAAATACACAGAAAGACATTAAATATCCCCTCACCACGACAGGTCGGTAATCGACAACCATTGAACTACACATTTGTTGGTGATGAAGCATTTGGCCTCAGTGAAAATATGATGAGGCCATATGCTGGAAAATATTTGGACTTAGACAAAAAAGTTTTCAATTATAGGTTAAGCCGTGCCAGACGTTGCATTGAGTGTACCTTCGGCGTACTAGCAAACAAATGGAGAATATTACATCGCCCATTAAACACTTCTGTTCATTTCTCAGAAGACATTGTGAAAGCTTGTTGCATTTTGCACAACTTTATTCGCAAAAGGGATGGCTTCAATTTTCGGCACTCGAAAATAGTACAAAATACAGGCTGGCCAGTAACACGAGCGTCTACGGCAAGAGATACGTTAAAAGATTATTTTATGAATGAAGGAGCAATACCGTGGCAAGAAAATAGAATATAAATATATGGTTTTATATTATTTTATTAAACTTACCTTCAATGTTCTTTTCTTTGGCAGTTTTATTCGAAAAATCTCCCACAAACAATTCGCAGATTTCTTCCCAGGCCTTCACTTTTTCTCCTCTATTACTATAACTATCACTTTTTGAATCCCAAATCGCAGGACGGGATTGTATCTCTGATATAAATAATTCTATATCCATATTTATCTACCTATATGAACTACAGACTACGTGCGTGCGTCACCGTCGACTTACACAGGTTAACTGAGGCAAGGGAGAGAGGGGCGCGGAATCGCGCGAGTGGCGTGTGGCGGCTTTTTGTGTCGGCGTTTAGTGGCCGGTGCGAGCCACAAGATGCAAGCTGCGACGATTTGAAGCGTGTGGCCGCCACCGGCGTCAACCGTGTGCGGCGAGTCCATATAAAATGTATGAAAAATACAGGAAATATGCCAGTGGCGGCGTTTTGTGGTTGTGGCCGGTGGCCCGTGTGCGGGAGCCCTAACGGCCTTCCTCCGCAAACGACCGATGCGCACTGAACGGGCGATCGAGCGGCCGCAAGGTGTCACGTGACGCGTCGTTTAAGTCGATATTCGCTTGTTTCATTTCTTTCGTTTAGATGTGGTTACACTGACCACCATTACCTGCTGACTCCTATTGCCCCTTTTTCCCCTACTGGTGCATCGCCGGAGTACAGGACTGGTCGTGATTTCGACCGGTTTCTTTTATTAATTCAGTTGATATCAACCAAACAAAAATAACAATCATTTTGATGATTTGAAGGTTACCGCCAAATCATTGGTGTATGAAATTTAAATTGGGATCTTTTCTTATTCCTCCATAATCTTAGAGACTCCACACATGTTTTACATGCCATATGAGGGACCCAGTACTTGTCACGGGTGTCCAAACCGAATCCAAAGTAATCAAAATATACCTGATTTATGAACTCCGACACACTTACAGCCGTTCTCAATAATCTATCTATCTTTAACAAGAGATTTCGTTAGATATTTAGATACATTTTATGTTTCAGTTAATATAGATAAAGAGGTAGGAACATTTTGCACATATTTATAGAAAGCTAAATTATATAAATACAGGGTATATCAAGACTGCTACCGAAAACGAAGCCGGGTGGTAGTTTAAGCGACTTCAGACACAATGCAACAAAAAATGTGGCAAAAAAAGCGACAATTTTTTTTTTGGTTATTTTTTTCCTTTGGCCATATTTGGGTGGTAAATGCATTTTTTCCTAAAACAACAGTGTATACCCTTTAATTTATAGATAATCTAAGGTATAAAAGAGTTTAAATTATTATTTTAGCTAAAACTAGGGATTTACCACCAAAAAATTACGATGTTTAAAAAATCATAAAAAATAACTGTCGCGATTCTTTGCGAAATTTTCAGTTGCTTTGTGTTTGTAGTCACTAAAACTACCACCCGGCTTCGTTTTCGGTAGCAGTCTTGAGATACCCGGTATATCTCTATTTTTATTTTATGAAGCGTAGTATTGTACCGACATAGTCATGGTAGCTATTTTAACCCCTTGTTAAAGATAGATAGGATATTGAGAACGGACGTTAGTCTACAAGTTTTAAATGTATATTCACCACAGATATTACAAAAGCAGTTGGGATCGTTTTGACAAATATATCTCGACGTGGACATTGTTAAAAAACGTGAGTAGTACAAAAATATGTCTGACAGCTACATCTCTAAAACTAAAGCTGTTAGAAAAAAATGATGGTATATTTGAAACAAGCGACGTCACATTATGGATTGTAAAATATGCTTGATAATTTTGACAGATCGCAGTAGGGATGAGGGTAGTGTATAAACGTTAATGACTTTATTCGATTATTATTTTTCTATCTTGTTATCGATAATTGCGTGATTAATGTATGGATTTTATGAAACAGTTTTTTTTATTTATTATTATTACTTTAAAAATAAGTTATTACTAATACTACAATAACAGCCGTCCCAGAGTGGCGATTTCGGCTCGTGCCTACTTTTATTCGGTGAAACGGCCGTATGAACGTAAGAAATACAGCCCTTAGTGTAAAATCAAACAAGAAATTTTAAATTATGTATTTCAATATAATGGTGTACAACCTAAATCGTGTTCATTATTATCAACATCATTATCATCATCATCATCATCACTAGTTTCACTAGAACTATCCCCTACGTTAATAATAAATTCTTGATCACAAACGCTGTCGAAGTGGACATCTCGCTCCCAGTCTTCTATAATTATTTTTTTTGTGTGTTTTTCCAATCATCTGCGGTAACTTGGTGACAGGCATTATGCAATAATGTTAGCATTTTGTTAGCCGTAAATGGTGGTGTCGTGTTGAGTTTCGCTGCATGACCTAAGAAAAAAAAAAATATGAAGTTGTTTATGTAATAAACGTAGGTACATAGTATAATAAACTTATTGATAAAAAACAAACCTTTGATATAAGCCCAAATCCGTTCGATAGCATTGTATGGACCGTATGGCCATGTTCTTCCGCGATTTCGTCCAAAATGTAAGTTGGCTTTCTGAGCTTGTTATCTTTAACTAGACGTACCAATTCGGTTTTTAGCATATTCTCATTAGCTTCAATGCCTTTGCCCTGTAGCCATGATATACATATAAGCTCGAGTTTTTTGCAGCTGGCTGTAGGATCTTTATTCTTCTGTAAGGAGTGGTACGGTGCGTTATCCATTATTATTATATGTGGTTCATGGAGATTTTGCATTAAAGTTAAAAACCACTCTTTGAATTTTTCAAAATTCATTTCCTCATGATATTCCGTAGTTTTCATAGATTTGAAAGCCAACAAACAATTGGGTACGAAACCATTTGCCGACCCTGCGTGAGTAATTATGAGATGTTGTTCCTTTTCCTTCGGGCACTTTGGTAACAGATTGTGCGGTATTATCCGTCCACGCCTTTGGTACAGTGTGGTTAGCATTAAGCCACGTTTCGTCCAGAAAACGACTTTACCCCAATTCACAATATCTTTGGCTTTCCTCAAAAAATCTATCCGTGCCAAGGCAATATCGGTGCGCTCCATTATTATTTTTCTTTTATCGCTTTTCTTATAAGCCAAGCCAATTTTATGTAATATAGTGGCCAATGAGGGCAAGCTACCTTTAAATAAATCGGCAGTCTTTCAGGGACACACTTAACTTTCTCAATGTTGGAAATTCACCACGTCTATATTACGCATATCCCAGATAAGCCTACTGTCCTATATATAGGACAGTCAAAATAAAAAAATATATTGAACTAACCACTTAAATGGTTGATTTTATTTGTTGTTATTTGAAGTAAGGAGACTATTTTTTATTATAAAAAAATAGAATATCAATGATATAAATACATTTCATAGAAATATTTCACTTCAAAGTACGCAATAAAAGTGTGCCCCAGACAAGGTGCACGAAAGGTAGGTATAAAAAACTGTATATTACAGTTAAGTTTTATATTTCACATTTTTCTTATTCTAGATAGCCTGTTCCTTGTTTTCGAAAACTCGTTCCTCAATATAATACTTCGGAAAGTGGAAATAATTAGGGATAAAAAGTAGTGTCCTATATATAGGACGGTAGGATAATACGGGGTAACTTTATATTCCCACTATTACAGGCGCATTTCATAATTATCGCGTGGATTATGATGTTGAAATCTTTTCTGATGATGGAAAAAATACTGAGAGGTAACTCAATATACAGTGCCCTCCAAAAGTTAGTTGAAATTAATTCACCTTTACAATGATGTCACGTAATTTCTAAAATACGCAGTTTCAATAAAAGAACTGTTACTATGTTCGGATACTCTATTCTAATACATACAGTATCGAATTTCTCGAAATTCCATTTGCTTTCTTTCTTAATCAATGTTTATATACTCAGTACTTGAATTGTGTGCGTCAAAAGTCAGTTGAAATGGAAAACTTTTAACGATTTCCGATAATCTCGTGGTTTTTAAACTCATTTACCAATATTGTTAGGGCAGTTTGGGTAGTTTATATTTATTAATAAGATATTGTGAGGTGATATGACTGTTTTAGAATAAATAATGGCTCCAAAGTGAAAATAACACGTAGAAGATAGAACAAAGATGATTGGTAAATAGAAAATAAATAAAAAAATTTAGTGCTGAGGGAAAATTATTCAAAGTTAGTGAAGAAGATAAGCGAATAATAATGCCGAAGAGTTTGGAATGTCCTAGTCTTGCAGATAGGCCACGGTAGAGGCGTCCTAGGTCTACTAATTCTGTTGATGATCGACAAATTGTGCGACAGTGTAAAATTAATCCCAAGATTGTGATACGAGTGATCAAAAAATAGTAATAGAAAGCAGGAACCATGGTTTCTATAACTACTACCAGGCGATGTCTGCATGATGCTAATTTACGAGGTCACGTTGCCAGATAAAAACCTCATAGCATCGATCCATAAAAAAGACGGTTGGAGTTCGCCCGCAATTATTTAGATAAACTAATAGACTTTTGGAATAAAGTATTTTTTCGCGATGAATCAAACTTCTAACCGTTTGGAAAAAGAGGTTGGCAAACTGTATGTCGTAGGAGCAATGATAACTCTTATGACGACAAGCACTTGCAGCCGACTGTAAAACACGGCGTTGACAGTATGATGGTTTGGGGGTCTTTTTCTTGGAATGGTAGTGGAACTGACTGCAAATAATTGAAGGCAGATGACATCACAGATCTATTGTAATATTTTCCATGACAATTTATAATAATCTGTTGAACATATGTGGTAAAGTAAATTTTTTAAGTTCCAACAAGACAACAATCTGTAGCATACAGCAAGGATAACTGAATAATATTTTGAAGATAACGAAGTAGACTTACTGGGATGGCCTTAAATATTACTCGACCTTAACTCTATTTAATATTTGTGGGATTAATTGACCCGAGAATCCCTGTTTCCATAAAAGGCAACAGGAATTTGTTGAAAAATAGAATTAATGAAACATGGTCGACTATACCGGTCAAAACTTTACAAAATCTTGTAGAATCAACACCTGGACGATTTAAAGCAATTCTACAGAATAATGGCGGCCATACAAAATATTAAAAGTTAAGACAGTGGCAAATATAACAATCCCTAAAATATTTTTTCATCAATTTCAACTAACTTTTGCCACCGCAATTTTACTGTTTCTGTACATAAATTATTATTAATAACGTTATTATGCACCTTTTATTGATAGACATATTCAAAATTGATTAAATTTAATAAACAGTTTAAAAAACAATGATTTGAATTGGTTTTATCATAATTTCCTCACATTTATTACATTTTTGATCATTTCAACTAACTTTTGGAGGGCACTGTATATATGATCACTTTTGACTAACATTTATTGACACACTAATGTAGATTTTTGTATAAGGACTTTTGTAAGTGGTAGAGTTTTGCTGTAAGTCGTTAAAGCTACGAAACACATGTCTCCTCAGCCAAGGAGGCTCTACTAGCTCACAGATGAACTGTATAGCAGCATCTTCGCTGTTGCGTTTCATTCGTCGAGTGAGATTGTCCAAGAACCAACAGCTGGCAATGTGCTTGATTACCTTATTGCCGGGTGTTGGTTATCGAACCGTGTAGGGCTGTCATCATATACACTGGTGGAAAACTCGTCGATGACCCATGCAAGTGTATCGCATTCAGGGATCAGCTTGTGTATATCCATTAGATACCCTGTTTGGATCGCGCTAACCTTACATCAAGTGCACTGGGACAGTTTGATAGGCCAGAGTAAAAAACGACTCAGTGGTTGAGAATGTGACGCTGAATAACTAGCCAACAAACACAATAATTCCAGTAGCAGTTATCTTTGTTCAAAGACAACACGGTAGAGATCACATTAGTAATCGCAAAAACAAACCTACAAGTTAGGCAGCTTCTTGCGAGAAATAATATGGTCCGAAATAATAGGTTCTGAAGTCATTTTCAGTAGATTAGCTTGAAATTTAAAAATTTTATGTGGGTAGATTTGACTTTTTCTTTCACGACATTCATGTCCATGACTCATGTAGATATTTAGGACACTTTTAATCAGTAAATATACCTTTTATATTCAATTTGGTCAAAATCAATACTAAACTATACTTGCTACCTATTATCCTACTGTCCTATATATAGGACGGTCATTTCCCGGAAAGCCTTATGGCAGATAATTTTTTCAACATTTTTTTTATTCGTCTTGAGGGTAATGAAATTAAAAAAAATCATTAGTTCTGATGATTTACAAAAAAACTTGTTTCAGGCTTATCTGGGATATACATGGTTACGTATCGCAGCGGTGTCAAAGTCGTCAATGTCGGTTACGCTTGAAACTCTTCTTCTTTTCTTATTGGGTGTCGACAATTTTTTTTCCGACTTTTCGTCTGTACCTTGCGTTGATGATGGCTCGCCATACTTTTCCTGCATTATTCGAGACACAGTCGCTCGGCCAATACCAAGTGCGTCCGCAACTCTGTTACCAACTTGGGTTAAAGGTAACAATGGTCCGCCATTTTGACACTCACGTTCAAAATATTCTTGCAAGCGAACCACAAACTCGCGACATTCGCTATTCAAAACAGTCTTTTTCGTTCTTTTAGGCATTTTTTTTCCCAAAAAATAACCAACAAAACAGGTGGATTATTGTTTCACTATTTTACTGGACACAATACTTTGCACTTTATCCTGACTGAACTGTTTCGCTGATAAACCAATCTGAACTACAATCATAATCGTAGATCTTCACGCACGCACGAGTTCCACGCAGGCATGGAACCGCACGTGGCGGAAACTAAACCAGGGCGTGTGCCCTCTGGTTGTGGTCTTCTGTGCAATCCGTGACGACGGATTGATCCTTGCTCCTTGTCGATATATATATGATATATACGATTTTTGACTTCACTTTCTCGTTGTTCTGTTGGTCGCTCTTGCGGTTCGAGTTCGATGAGAAAAAGAACTCGAGGATGTTTCGATGAGGCCGCGTGTGTCGTCGAAGTGTGGGTATCCCCGGTGCCGTCGTGATTCTTCTTGTCGTCTGGGCGATCTGGTCCCAGCCAGGTGGATCCCGTTGGGGAAGCCCGGCTAGGCGATCAGCGACCGGACGACGTAATCACGAGGCCCGCAGTTCAACCCGCTCCTTCAGACGGCGGAGTGTCAGTTGGTGTTGGCGGAATTGTCTTCCGCTAGGAGATCGCGTAGAATCGCCGTTGCGGACGGCGAGGGTCTTTCGTCGATCTTCATACACGTGCAGTTTCACGCAGACATGGAACCGCACGTGTTGGAGACTCAACCAGGGTGTGTACGTACACTCTGGTTGTGGTGTTCTGTGCTGTGATGTGATGGTAGTGCTGATGGTGTTGCGGGTCGCTCTTGTGGTTCGAATCGTGGAGAAACTCGAGGGTGCTCGGAGAGAAGTGTGGGTATTCCTGGTGCCATCGTGATTCTTCTTGTCGTCTGGGCGATCTGGTCCCAGCCAGGTGGATCCCGTTGGGGAAGCCCGGCTAGGCGATCAGCGGCCGGACGACGTTATCACGAGGCCCGCAGTTCAACCCGCTCCTTCAGGCGTTGTTAGCGGAATTGTTTTCCGCTAGGAGGTCACGTGGCAGTGCCGGCACAGGTTGTTCCGGCGGGCGAGCATGAAGCGGCGCCAGGTTCTGGAGATGAGGCCAGTCCGAGGCGTCGGCGCGTTCGAACATCTTCGTCGAGAGGCGTTGGACGAAATCGTCCAGGCTCTCGATGCGGAGATCCCTCTGGATGGTGGAGTTTCTCACGTAACGCGGGGCGTTAACGATCTTCCGGAGCGTCTTTGACTGGACGACCCGCAGTTTCTGACGCGCGGTAGCGCCAGTGAGCGCGTACCACGCGGGCGCTGCGTACGTGAGGCGTGATCGTATGTACAGCTTGTACACAGATTGAAGGTATCTGCGTTCAGCGGGAGTCTCGAAGAGAAGACTGGGCGAAGTTTCGCGGCGGCGCTCCTCGTCTGGTTGGCGATGGCTTCGGCGTGTTTGTTCATCCGAAGATTCTTGTGTATGCTGATCCCGAGATATTTGGCTGAGACAGCCAGGGAATTCGTTGATCTTGCATCTTGATGTGTAATGATCTCGTCGGGTTGTTCCTCGTTATGTGGTTGGAACGCTTGATCAATAGGGCCTGTGTCTTTCCGACGTTCACTGTCAGTTTCCACTTGGAAAACCAGGCAGGGAGTTCGTCCAGGTTGCGCTGGAGCTTGGTGATGGCGTGCTTCGGCGACACGGAGGATGTGTAGAGCGCTATGTCGTCTGCGTACAGCGCTAGGTGGACGTCTTCCCTCACAGGAATGTCGTTGGTGTAGCAAGCGTACAGGACCGGAGATAGGCAGCTTCCTTGAGGTACTCCGGCGGCGATGGTGCGCTCGCCGGAGAGCTTGCCTTCGATCATCACGTGGAATCTTCTGTCTTCTAGAAATGACTGGATCACTCTGGTGATGCGACGGGGCGAGTCGGACAGGGCTACCTTGTGTACAAGGCCGCGGTGCCAGACTCGGTCGAACGCTTTCTCCATATCCAGGAATACTGCGACAGTGTTTTCACGCCGTAGTTTGGCCATCGTGAAATCATGCAGTACCCTGGTCAGTTGCAGCGTGGTGCTGTGGTCTGATCTGAATCCGAACTGTTCTTGTCGTGGTGTCAGGAACGGCACCAGACGTTGTAGCAGGAGTTTCTCGAACACTTTTGAGGTTGTCGACAGGAGTGTGATGGGTCTGTAGCTTTCCGGCTTCAGGATGTTCTTGTTGGGCTTGGGCAGCATGATGACTCTGCCGGATTTCCACTGTTGAGGAAAGTGTCCCGTGCGCATGATACCGTTGAAGAGCCGCGTCATCGCGGCCACAGTCCTCTGTGGCAGGCGACGGAGCGTACTGTTCTTGATGCCATCCGCGCCGGGTGCTTTCCTCGGCTTCGTCTTGAGAATCATCTTCCGCACTTGTCCAGGCGAGAAGAAGATTGGATCCTCTTCGGGAGTCACGACTTCCGTGAAGTAGTCCTCGAGATGTCGTTCTACTTCTGCTTCGTGTCCGGTGTTGGTTGTCGGATTCGGTTGAAACTGGCGTTCTAGATGTTCGGCGAAGATCTCTGCACGGTCTTCGGCGACGTATCTCGGTGTCCCGTCGCTGTGCAGAAGTGGGCGCACTGGTTCTGGTGTGTTGGTTACGTATCGACATAACCGGTAGAGGGCGGGCCAATCGTCCCCTGTGGAGTCGACGTAACGTTCCCAGCGGTCGGTGTTGTAGGCTTCGAGTTCGGCTTTCCACCTGCTCTATAAGTCGATTTAATCTCGTCTTGAGCTGTGGGCAGCGGTTGTGTTGCCACTGTACTCGGACTTTCCTCTTCTCATCGATGAGATTTCGAATGTGTCGAGGGAGGTCCGGCATTCTGTTCACGGCCTTCCGCGTAGTCTTTGCCGCTTCAAAGGCTTCTTGGATTCTGGTCGTGAGCTCGTTGGCGAGCATGTCCACATCTGCGGGGCAGGTGATCGGTCGCGTCGGTGTGCAGGCCTGCAACTCTTCTGCGAAGGTGTTCCAGTTGATGTTGTAGCGTGGTGCCGGCGGGTTGACTCTCACCGGTAGTTCAGGAACGACGACTAGTACAGGCTGATGGTCAGATTGTAGATAGTCGTGTAGAACTTCTTGCGTCGGCTGGCTTCGGAGTCCTCGGTGTATGATAATGTCGATGGTGGACGGGCTGAACGCACTGCCCGTTGGGTAGCGCGTTGGCGTGTCCGGCCCTTCGACTGCATATCCGTGTGTCTGCGAATCGTTGAAAAGCTTCCTTCCGTCCGAGTCCATGTTGGATGTCGGGTCCCATGATGGGTGTTTGGCGTTCAAGTCTCCGGCGATGATAGTCGGATTCGGCGAGGCGAGCAAGGCATGGATATCGGCTCTCGCCAATCTCGATCCCGGCGGCTTGTAGGCGGCAAACAACCAGTGTGGGTTGCCTGCGATGCACAATTCCACACCAAGTCCGTACATCGAACGGAGGCTGTTGTTGCGGTAGTGCTTGGTGAAGGAGTCTTCTTTTAACGGCTACTAGCAAGCCTCTGTAGACTCTGTTGTGCGGTGAGAGTTCGTCTTGCCGGTAAATGAAGTATCGAAGAAGGTGTCAGCCCTAACTACAACAATAGCAACTCAAACTGCACTGATTGAGCAACAAAATGCAAAAATTGAATGTCAACAAAAGACACTTGACAAATTTTGGGCAGCCATTTGTGATTTAACGACAAAATTAGACAAATTGAACCAATTACACTCCAGAGTGAAAGAGAAACCAACACGGAAATACGGAGGGTGAGCGAGAAACAAAAAGAGGAGCATACCGGCGCAGTGACAGCGCGAAATAAAATGTCGGAACGCGCGCGCCGTGCACTCGAGCGATCTAAGTCTAAGGATGTGTCCTCACTACATACGAATGAGCGATTAAACTCGATCAACATAACTAACATGGGCGATGGTAGTAGCCAAAGAGTCGCAAGATTTTACAGTTACCAATCAGAAGAAAAGAAAGGAAAGCCATCTCCAACCTGTAGGAAAAGGTGGAAACCAGGCAATTTCTACGTTTCAAGCGATTGAGAAGAAAACATTTTTGCATGTATGGTCACTTCATCCAGATACTACCGAGGACGCAATTTTTGAACATGTTACGAATTTGTGTGCATCAAGCGATATAAAAGTAGAAAAGATTGTTCCTAAAACGGAAAGAGATTATGCATCTTTTATGATCGGAGTACCTGAGTCCCTGTTTGAGAAATTAACACACAGGACTGCTGGCCTTTAAACACTCGTTTTAATAAATGGGTTTGGTTTCGGAAGTCATCCAAAAAAAAGTGTCAGCAAGAAATAAGAGGCATATTAATATATATTACCAGAACACAAGGGGACTTCGTACGAAGACTCATGTATTTTATACTAATATCTTAGCGTCATGTTACGATATATTTGCGGTCACAGAGTCAGGCCTTAATGATTCAATACATGATGGAGAAATAATTCCACCTGGTTATGACATCATACGTTGTGACAGGCAGGATGGACGTAAGCAAGGAGGAGTGTTTTTGGCGGTGACGTCGCGCCTTCAACTTAAACGCGTTTCTGTAGGCAGCGTGGACAACGCCTTATTCGAAATTGTTTGTGCTACCGTCCACATGGATAATAATTATTTGTTTTTGTGTTGCGTTGTTTATATACCACCAAAATGTGATCCAAGTGATTATATGCGTTTATTTAGTATATTGGAACATTTATCTGTTAAGTTTAATAAGCTATTAGTGTTGGGTGATTTCAATATGCCATCCACAACAACCGAAATAAGGAACTATTTGAATATGTGAACGCTTTCTGTGGATTTCGGCAGGTAAATAACGTTTATAATGTTAATAACCGGACTCTGGATTTGGTGTTAACATCGTTAGGAGGGGGCGATGTGCAGGTATTTGCGTCTGATGAGTCACTAGTAGACATTGACGTGCATCATCCCCCGCTAGTGATTAATGTAGCTCGGCCTACCAGGCGGGAAGGGGAAATAGACTCAGCTCGTGGTCAGGCTGATAATCTTAATATTAACAATAGCACTATAGCACATTGTGGCAAAAATAGATGGAACTTTCGTAAAGCAGATTATTTTATTTTATATCAGGAGTTGAGGTCAATTAATTGGGACATTTTATACACTATTAATAATGCAGACGAAGCTATTGTTCATGTCTATGATAAACTTTATCGTGTCTTTGACAGCTCTGTTCCGACAATAAATCGCAGAGTACGTAAGGTTAAGGGAAAATATAATTACCCTGACTGGTATACACCGGAGTTGATATATGATATCAGGAAAAAATGGATTCATCATAAATTATATAAAAAGACTGGCTCTCGGCGCGACTACGAAACATTTTCGCATTATCGTTCTCTAGTTAAATACAAAATTAAATTAAATTACGAGTTATATCAAAACCGATTACAATCATGTATAAAAGAAGATCCCAAGTCATTCTGGAAATTTATTAGATGCAAACAGTCCAAACGTAATAGGTCGGAAATATTTAAAGATGGTCAGGTACTGGATGAGGGACAGTGTACCGAGTCGTTCGCGTCATATTTTCACTCGGTATACAGCGGTGTGCGGCCCGCACTGGACGCGGCGGCGGCGGAGCGCGAGGCGGGCGGGGGCGCGGGCGCCGCTCGCGTGCATGTCGCTCAGCTGACGGCGGGCGAGCTGCGCGCCGCACTCGGCCGCATCAAGCCGAAACATTCGGTTGGCCCCGATGGCATACCACCATATATTGTTAAGGATTGCAGTTCCGTATTTGAAGACCCTTTGTTGTACATATTTAATTTATGTTTGAAGGAAAGTCATTACCCCGATGATTGGAAACTAACCAGAGTTATTCCGGTTCCGAAAGGTTCAGCAAATTCAGATGTCAGCGGGTACCGACCGGTTGCGGTGCTCTCGGCTTTCGCTAAGGTATTTGAAACGGCTTTGTATACAAGTATTTATAACCAAGTGAGCCCCCGGCTCACCAATGCACAGCATGGGTTTCGACCAGGGAGAAGTACGGGGAGTAACTTGCTGTCGTTTGTGACGTTTCTAACGCCAGTCCTTGATGGCGGAGGACAAGTGGACTCCGCATATTTTGATTTTCGGAAGGCGTTTGACACGGTTGATAATGACGTATTGTTGAGAAAATTTTGCTGCGATAGGTTTCACCCCACATCTTCTAAGTTTCTTTGCAAACTACCTTAGCGATCGCAGGCAGTATGTGGAATTTGCTGGGTATAATTCCAGGCCGTACTACACTTTTTCGGGCGTAAGTCAGGGAAGCAATCTTGGTCCTTTGGAATTCATAATAATGATTAACGATCTACCGTTTGTTGTAGAGGAGGCGCAATGTTTATTGTTCGCAGACGATCTGAAACTATTTCTGTCGATAGCGAACGTGTCTGATTGTGGGCGCCTCCAGCGGGATATTGACAGTGTAGTGCAGTGGAGTGTGTGTAATAAACTACATTTTAATGTGACAAAATGCGAGGTGATGAGCTATACCCGCGCGCGTGCACCACTCAACTGGCAGTACACGTTGGATTCCAGGGTCATACCGCGCGTTACGTCAGTACATGACCTGGGTATTCTGATGGTGCCTGAATTAAAGTTTCGGAATCATATCAATGATGTATGTGGGAAATCTTTTAGAAATTTAGGATTTATCTTAAGGCAATGCAAGAGTTTCCGCGCTATATCAGTCATTAAAATTCTATTTAATGCGCTTGTTCGTAGTCGCCTAGAAACCAGTTCGATAATATGGAATCCTCACGAGGCTAAGTATAGCTTAATGTTGGAAAAACTGCAAAACAAATTTGCTCGATTTTTATACCATAAACAATACGGTGTGTATCCTTACTATCCTCTGATGTACCCGAGTCTATTTGTGTTAGGCATGGTGGGATATTGCAGACTGGATGTAAGGATAAATGTCGCCCTAGTGAAGTACGTGTATGCGGTGTGGCGCGGGTGGGTGCACCACCCGGAGCTGCTGTGCGAGCTGCAGCTGTGCGTGCCCCGCGAACGCGTCGCCACTCGCCGCGCCACGCCCATGTTCCGCGTCCCAACGGCTAGGACGAATATGTTAAAGTTTTCCCCCTTGTCGCGGGCAATACGACTACTCAACTTGATCTCGGGACATGTTGATATATGTCATTGCAGCCTGCCGAAATTTACAGTAGTGGCCCAAAAATGCATTGAAGAATTTAAAATGTAATGTTTGTTGTTATGTTGGTAAAATTGTAATGTTTTGTTTTATTTTTATTGTTTATTCTATGGGATATTTAGAATAGTTTAGTGTAATGCCGCCTTAGTTTTAAAACTGTTAGGGTATTATATTTAAGGTGATACATAAATAAATAAATAAATAAATAAATAAATCCTGGTAGTCTGCAGATGTCCGTAGGTCCCAGGTGCGTTTCATTTATCAGCACAACATCGATGTCCTGTTCTCGTAGGAGCGGCTTGAGATGAACGATCTTGTTTCGAAGACCGTTGGCGTTCCAGTGTAGTATTCTCAGCGGTTTAGACATAGTGGGCTAAACGCTGAGCGATGATGGCGGAGATGTCTTCTCCGCCCTTGAAGGCAGTCAGTATCTTAAGGAGAGTACTGATCTCTTCAAGTTGGCTTGTTGTTCCTGTAGTTTGTGCAGGAACCTCGTTTCTTGCGGTGGGCGTGGTCTTAGCCGGGGCCGCCGGAGTCGTTTTTGTTGTCGGCGCTGGTGCCGTCTGATTCTTCCTCTTCTTTTTGCCCCCTTTGCCTCGCTTCTTAGCGGGCTGGCGTCTTTCATGAGGGTTGTTTGCGGCGGCCATCAGCGTTGTGTTGCCGGTGGCCGCGGTCGTGGTGTCCTTGATGATGTTGCTCGTCTTGTTTGTTGTCGGCAGGGCGTGTGGAGATTGCCACTGTGCCTGCCTTCTTGTTCCGGGCTTCTCTCCGGAACACTGGGCATGCAGTGTAGCACGCCGGGTGTGCACCACCACAGTTTGCGCATGTGGCGGGTTCCTCCTTCGGGCGCGGGCAGTCTCGGGCGGTGTGTGTTCACCGCATCGGACGCAGGCCAGTTGCCTGTGACAATTATGCTTGAGTGCCTAAACTGTTGGCAACGATGGCATTGAGCGGGGGCCTTTCTTGCCTCGCCATGGCTCCACCTTTATGGAGGGCAGCGCCATAAGTTCCGAGATTTGAATATCTCGGAGATGTTTGATGTCCTCTTCAGGAGACCAGGTAGATACATCCTGATCTACCTTGTCGTGCTTTGATGGGTCTGACATACTCCGGTGTGAAACCCAGAGTTTCCAGCTCCGTCTGGATTGCGTCGATTTCAGTGTCTACTGGCAGTCCGCGGATAGCGACCTTGACGCTCTTCTCCGCCGGCAGCGAGTAGGAAAACCACGAGATCTTCTCTGTTTCTCTAGCTCTGCTAGGTACCGCTGTACCGTGCGGTATTCGTCTTCCGACCTCGGCAAGAATTTGAGGCCTTTGCCGAGGTGCGTGTGGGCGTTTGGTGCGTGGCCGAGCTTGCGCTTCAAGGCCTGCGCATGGTGTGCCCAATTTGGGAGCGATTCCATAATGAGTGGTGGATATCGCGGGCGCTTGTCAACCGGCTTCTGCGCGGCTGGCGCCTGTGCTGGCGTCTGCACCGGTTTGTTGGTCGGTGGCAGCGACTGCGCGGGTTTTGTCTGCACTGTTGTTGGTGCAGTCTTCGGCGTCGTTGTTGTTGAAGAGGGCGTCGAGTTGATAGTACGTGTCAACTTTGCCCTCTTTTTGTTTTCATTGCTCATCGCGGCGCCGTTGTTGGTGTCGGCTGACGTCCTGCGGCGGCGATGGAAGTCTTCTTCCTCTTCGGGGCTTCTGGGGCGCCTGATTGAGGTCTGTGTGACCTCCATCGGCTCTGGTTCTGGGTCCGCTTCCTCTTCGGATGAGTTGGTGTCGTCCGAGTCTTCTTTCAGGCGGTCGAGTGTGCCGCGGATGGACCGGTCGATCCATTCGACCATCTGCAGTTGCAGCATGCCGCACAAGTTGTTAATCGCCGTGTCGTTCTGCATGGCCTGCTGAAACAGATAAGGGCGATTTGCGTATACGGGTGTCGGCCCACAAAATGTCGCACCACTGATGCCAGTGGGTGCGACGGCCGACAGTCGGGGTCGGGGGAGGCGGGTTGGCCCAGCGATACAACTGGGGGATTGGGGCTACGGGCAGGTCCAAACGCGACGGCTTGCGAGAAGCCGGGCGGGACGCCCTGCGAAATGCCGGGGTTTTCACCCACGGCGACGGAGTGGGGCAAAGTGCCCTGCTGTACTCCGTTCGAGCCATGAGACTCAGAACGGGGAGAGTGGAGAGATTGGTCCTGAAAAGGACCGTTGGGTTGACCTCGTGAGAGGCCGGCAGATGAGCCCTCCGTGGGGAGGCTCATCTCTCCTCGTTGCGAAGCGCCGCGACCCTCTGGCGAACGTGCGAGACGTCCGACAGCAGTCAAGCGACTAATCCCCCGCACCGAAGCGCGGTCCGTTCGTCGACTCGGCAGGTTCCGAAAAACCTGAGAACCAATAAACGGTGGGATTAAAATCAGGTCCGAGCGGTAGTAAACGTGTGCTTACTACGCTTCGCAAGCTGATCCTACAATCATAACTTAGAATCTACGATCTTATCAAGTAAAATACAGCTCGCAGCATATAGCGGGTGGACCATACAATTATCCATGTACTGCGCTGTGATTGGCCGCGTCAATTTCTGGATACTGCCTTCTGGTTGCCGTGCGCCGCTCGCCCTCGATGACTCACACGTCGACACCTTACCATTTCACAACAACCATCCGGTGCCGGACGGACCGGACCGGAAATATTTTGTTACAATCGTGCAGTCATTAGATACTATTTTTTATTTCCATTCTTTAGAATAACATCTGAAAATATACTAACTATATTATCGGTAACTTTTATTCAATGCACATTTTTTTAATGTAATCGGTAATTGGAACATATTTCGCCAATTAAGAAACAAGTTACTTTTATATTTACATTTTTGTTATGTATTGTTTTCATTTAAAATCCGATTATTGATAGTCTGTGGTTAATCGTTATGCGTGGCACATCTCTAAGGGGGCGGTACCTGTCCATGAAGTACAGTTTTTATTTGTATGACATTTTAATAAAAAAAAATAGATAACTTTATAGGCGTGAGCTGTCATAATTATCAAGCTATATTTTACAGGCATAAATTTCCATTCAACAAAAAAAAAGACGGGTTGCACTCCGGGAGTGCCGGCAGAAGTGAAAACTTGATTATTAACGTTGAGCATGTTTGATATTTTGGAATGGTTAGGGAATAATTTTGCACCAATTGCTTTATCAGTATAAAAGTACTATCATTTATGTGGTAGAATACAATATTCATTTATTGCGCTATCGTACACAAACATGACAATTTATATTACATTAAAATTTAACACTTTAAACTATTACTATTATTTTACATTAAAAAGTTTATCTCTCCGAAAAATCAACTTTCATCCATAATTTCAACGACTTTTTCACCATCATCATTACCAGAACTATCATCGCCGATCTCTAAAACTGATACGATAGGTTTATGGTAGCTGAAGTAAGAAACGAACAGTTTGATTCGAACCTATTTAAATGTCTAATAAAGACCGCATCAATAGTAGTTTTGTATTTCGTTGTGCTAAGATTGCGATCATTCAACATAGTTAAACCAAATTCATTATTTAAAAATTCAATTAATAGTTGATTTTTATGGTCTGCGAAGTTTATGTTGAAATCTCCACTCAAAATCATTGGCAATTCATCAAAGCTTTATAAACTGACAGCTAACTGACAGCTGTCTACTCTCCATCCGTCTTACGCTTTTCGTCTTACGATCAGGTCACGTGTCCTGACGCGAGTTTAAGATTTTTATACCCATTACAGAAAAAGTGCTCAACGCCGCTAAAGAAGTTTCACTTCAAAAAAGTTTAATTTTGTTCCCTAGTCTTATAATTGTGTATTGTCCCTAACTTCGTACACTCACTATTGATTAATTAAACTTTATAAAACTATTAACAGCCTGGGGCAGTCTTGAACAAGTGTAACGCCCAAATACAGGAACGCAACTTAAATATAAATGGCGCTTAACTACGTTAATCCCGATTAAATGTACATGGCTAAGTGGGCCGTGCGCTGTTAAGAGCAACTTATATTTGAATAGCGTTCCAGTATTCGGGCGTAAGTAACTTATTACTTTAATATATGAGATCTAGTTACATATTGCAATTAAAATCTTTGTCTTTATATTATCTTTATAATCTTAACAATATCTTAAAAAAACATACCATTTCAAATGGTCTCAGAAAGGCATTTAATGAAGAATCGAGTAGTTAAACTATGTAAGTTTGAATATCAAACACAAAATAAACAATCCAAATCGCCTTATTAGCCAACATAAAAGTAGATATTAAAAAAAAACGAACAACTTCAAAACTTGGGTAATAGTACGCTAACCTAGTTTAAATTACTAAAATCAAATTTGAAGGTTAATAGAGCAGCTGTACGAGAAGTTCTTGGAGCTGAGCATGTCTTTGGAAGTTTCCTTACAATATCAGTAGGGCGATTCACGTAATATAATAAGTTCAGCTGCAGTGCAGTTGCGGTTAAGTTTCGATCAAAACGCCCTTTTCGTATTCTCGTAATACGCTCGCGTCAAGTCGCGTCACGCGAGCGCTTTAATGTATTCTACTGCTGCGCGTATATGTCATGTCAAACAAATTCATACGTCTGACGTACAGTTGACGCGCAGCTCACGCGCAGTTAAACACTTACAAGAATACCATTTTGTACCAAAGCGTAAACTTAATTGTAACCGCACCGCAACTTGATCGGCGCGTCAAAAAGTTACGTGAATCGCACTACAGGATTGGACTTTCTTTGTCAGGGAACAAAAATTTTAAACCCAGTTTCCTTTTTAAAAAGAAACTAGAACATATTTTGATCTTCATGTTTAATTAAAGCTACGAAATACATTTGTGATTCTTTTTTGACAGAGTGACACTTACCACAATGTATAGTCATTTTCATTCAAACTTCTCATTTGTCAAGGACTGACACCAATGACACCCCTTTCCCCTATTTTAATTTTCATATGTATTTAACTTGTTCACTAATCAAAATTTGGGTGATTACTTGTATATGGTATTTGTTTTTTTTTTGTCCCCAAAGGAAATGTAATCAGTTCCAATATGATAATTTATCTATTTGACACTATTTAAAATTTGTAATAAGGAGGGTCAGAAGTTTTTCTATTTTTTTTTAATGTTTTATCAGGGGGGGTGACACCATTGGCAGAGTGGTGGCAAGTTAAAGCACGAAAGTGACAAGCTATTGATTGTATTAGCTAAGAAAGGCGAGAATATTAAATAAAACATATTATACATATTTTTTTAAGGCTTTACTTTTTTTTCAGTCATGTTATCTGTGACGTTCTTCCTCTTTTCTTTGTAACGATGGACCACACATACAAAGACTTTTAGAACAATCCACTTCAATGTATTCTTTTTGTTTATTGCAAGACTGTATAACCTTGTTTAATGGGCTGTTGTCCTACAAAAGATGAGGACAAAACTACGGGCTTGTTATTATACCACATTACTGTGTCAACTTAGGTGTCATCTAGAGTAAGTGCGCCAAGTATGGACCACCATAAGGATTTTGTGAAATAAAACTCAGAATAATAAAGATTAATCAGCCTTATATTCTTTGAACAGTTCGATAATTATTTGGTGTTAAAAACAATTGTTAGAATTCGTTCAAATGGACGTGTTGCTTGAAATTAAATCAGCCCGTTACTATGATTATTTACTAATCACTGGTACACAATTCGCAGACATAGAAATCAACCATATCTTCTATGCCAGCACAGTCTTCATGAGCCCACTGCTTACATGATGCACATTGGATCCATTTCTCTCCATTAACGTCTTCAGAAGAAAGCCCATTACAATACAAACATTTACCATTTTTGAACTGTACTATTCGGTATGTGAGTACCAATAAACACAGGTTAGATTCACCAGCGTTTCTCCTCGTTCCGTGTCCCGAAGGTGATGTGAGCGACAAACTGTTGCTCTCCGCTCCCCACCACCACACACGTCACAAGTGCGCGTATTTAATAATTATTGCTTATATGTATAGGAACGATCAGGACTTTCATCTGTACTATCATTGACGGAATAATCACTGTTATCACAAATCGAAGACGATGACTTTCTTGTTTTGAGATCTTTCTTTTCTTTTGAACTGTTTTCTTTGGCGTTTTTTCTGGGGCGCTCTCTTTGGCGTATTCTTTGTTGAATTCTTTTGTATCGACGTTTCTAAATCTCGTTTATAAGGTTAAGATGTCAAAATTGTAGGCTTGGTGCCTTTTCTTCCTCTGTTACTGACAGTTTTCGTTAAACGCGGTATAGACTGCAACATCTTTGGCGACAAATATGATCTAGACGATGTAGAGGGGCTAGCTATTAAATCATTCATAGTCGACGTTGGCACTCCTGATTGGTTGTTTGCTAGGTGATGTCCATCATCGATTTGGGGTAATATTTCGTACACAGATTGAGGTTCTGGAGTTACAACAGCCCTTGGCTCAGGTAAGCAGTTATCGGGTTCAGGTATCGGGTTATCGGGAATTATATGAACTGGTGTCATTATACCGCGCGCTGGGTCATTAGAAGGCCCGACTACTTCTGGAAGGTCTTCGTCAATAAAAGCATGACCTTGAAAGACGTGTCTATTAACAGGATATATCCCAGTTGTACGAAAACCGCTAATGGCCAATTCTGCATGCTGAGCTCGTATTCCGCAATGTCAAAATGTGTTACTGCTCAAGGTTGCATTCTTAGTCGTTTGCAAGTTTCTTCAGTCAAATACTTTTTTAATGGACCCATGAATGTTTTATCAAGTGGCTGCATTTTGTGACTTGAGTGTGGAGGCAGAGACAGCAAGTGAACATGGCTTTCTCTAGCTAAATCGACTACTTTAATATTTCTGGTGTGGCTTGTATGACCGTCCAAAATCAGCAGAACTGGTGATGAAGCACTTGGTTTCACATGTTTTAACCCTTTCAGACCTGAATTATTATTTTTTCTAGTATAAACGTAATATTTTTTAGGTTAATTAAACTTTAGCTAATAGGGGAAAAATATTTGAAAAAATCATTCTAGTTTACTTTTCGAGAAAAAGTGATTTTTCTTTATGTGCTCAAATGCGCACATCCGTATTTGACAATAAAATGTCTGTTATATAGATTATTTGAAATTTTTGAATAAAACTATTTAATATTTATATTATTTATTAAAAACATAATAAAAATAACATAATTAAATGTTTTTCTCAATAAAACAAAATATCTTCTACAATTTGAATAGGAACCATGTAATAATAATCAGTCTATATAATAGTAATTTCAATCAGTCTGTGTATATATAATCTAGCACACTTATGTGTGGAAACCTAGGAAACAATTTTTATCTTTGGTGAGGCACTGGTGGTAGGTCTCTCATATGTGAGAGGCTATCTGGGTAGGTACCACCGCAATGTCTATTTCTTCCGTTAAACAACACTGCTTAAATGCACTGTTGTGTTTCGGATTGAAGGACATTGTAGCCAGAGCAACTACTGGACATATTGAGACTTAACATCTTATGTCTCAGGATGGCGAGCGCAGTGGAATGTTGCTACTGTTTATGAGCGGTCGTATCGCTTAACATCAGGCGAACGGCTTGATCGTCTCGCCATTCACTGCAATAAAAAAAAAAAAAAAAGGCACAAGTGCACGTCATATTTCAAGCATTTTATACGAGATTTCCCTTTACAGCCGAACATTTTACAGCGGGTTCCGGGTCCATCATCATGTGCAGGAAAATGACCCACACCATCATGAGCTATTTTGGCAGCAGGTCGAATTTCTCCAGGTTTTCTCGGAATCACCTGCGGCGTAGGACTACTGACACTTGGACGTCCCCTTTTAGCTGTTGTAATTTTATTCCGTAATACTAAAGCTTCAGCTAGTTGGCGGCGAAAACGAAGCATAGTCAGCTGTCTGTTTTTCGGAATTCCAAGTAAATCATTATGATTTTGATAATCACGAAAAGCTTGAGTTAGTGCTAGGTCGGATGCGTGGAAAGTCATGCGAAGGGGCCATTTTTTAGATTTTATAAATGTCCTGTAATAACTCATCATTTGGTCAAGCAAATCGACCCCTCCCATTGCCTGATTGTATTTTCGAACTATCTCCGGCCTTTCCACTTCAATATAGCGCTTTTCCTTCTTGCACCATCTCTTACGATATCCTTTTCTCCAATATCGACAAAGTTTGACGCTATGTGAGCTGGTTTGTTATCTAACCACTTCACTAAAACAATATCACCATCTAAGCTGCTCACTTCTTGTGCAAAACCCCTCTGTTTTTTATTTATTTCTCTATCAGATAGTAATGATGGTTTTGCAAATCTGTTTACACGAGCGGTACAGGCAGCCATAATATGTTTCTGTTTCAAAATCTGCAGTAGATGATAAGAAGAAAAATAATTGTCGAAATAAAGTTCGTGGCCTCTGCTATCACCGATTCTATTTACTAAGTGTAGTACTACAGATGCGCCGTATCCAATGGTTTTTATGCAATTCTTATCAAGTTCGGGTGACGAACTTTGATAGATTATGAAGTCATAATAACGCCTGACCATGTTTACTACATAAAAAAATAACTTTATACCCCATGGACATGGCTTCCCTTTCATATACTGCTTAGCGGCGTGTTTACCCGTAAAGGGAATCATCTGTTCATCAACACAGAGTTCTCTTTGTAATGGTAGCTCCAAGCATCGATTTCTGATTGCATCATAAATAGGTCTTACTTTATAAAATACATCCTGGCAACCTAAAGGTTTCTGTGTATTATCGACTAAAAGTAAATTATTGCGTAATTCAAAAAAACGATCTCTGGCCATGTTTTCGGTAAATAAAGGAATACTGATATTGGTTTCCCAATACATTCTCAAACATGGATATCTGAACACACCTGTAGCTATATGTAACCCGAATAATACTTCCAATTCTGCAACACATGTAGCATTGAACCTAAGTTTGCCTGACTGTAACGCATATAGGTTAGTCATTTCAGCCATCGTACAAAATAATTCACGAGGAATATACTTGAAATAATAATCGATTGGTGCTAGTACAACAGGATCGATTGTCACTGGTGGAAACCAATCACAATATATTGTATTGTAGCTCTGTATGTCTCCACCTAATTCATTGTTTAGGTGTAAGATTTTCAAACATACCTCCAGGAGACGCTAGTACCGGTCCTGAGCCAGCACCCGAATGATCAATTGGAACTTCTAACTCAGCTTCAGATTCAAGGATAACGTCTTCATCTTCGGAGTCAGCCTGGTAGGAGTCCTGTTGATGCTGGTGCACTACATCTGCACCAATTCGAATACGTCTTGGTTCTCGTGCTGTATCATAATTACCTTCATCTTCATCGTCAGAAGATAACAACAGGTCTGATAAATTGTCGTCTTCTAAAGCAGCCAAAGCTTCTGGTGAAAACATTTCTACTATTTCGATGTACCCAGTATGTGTATGTATAAATAATCTGTAAAAAATGACAACATATACACAAAAAAAAAAATTACAAACAATAGGTAATGTATTTTGACCTACCATATAAGTATTGCAATATTTCGTAAATTTATCAGTTGATCCGATTGTGCACATTTGTGGACATAAATAAAAATCATGTATTCCAATGTAAAAAAAACCACAAATGACACAAATAATACATTTCACATCATGTGAAAAACCATATTTTATACAAACACCATTTTTTCATAACATACCGGGTATCTCAAGACTGCTACCGAAAACGAAGCGGGGTGGTAGTTTTAGTGGCTACAAACACAATGCAATTAAAAATTTCGCATAGAAACGCGACAATTATTTTTTATGATTTTTTTAAATATCGTCATTTTTGGGTGGTAAATCCATAGTTTTTGCTAAAATAATAATTTAAACTCTTTTATACCTTAGAGTATTTATAAATAAAAGGGCATACACTGTTATTTTAGGAAAAAATGTATTTACCACCCAAATATGGCGATAGGAAAAAAATAAAAAATAAAAATTGCCGCTTTTTTTTGCAACTTTTTCTGTTGCATTGTGTCTGAAGTCGCTTAAACTACCACCCGGCTTCGTTTTCGGTAGCAGTCTTGATATACCCTGTATAATAAGATAAAACATATAATTTCGAAATAAAATTTACAGCTTACCTGAACGTGTTCAAACTTTGCTCCGTACTGGTCGAAACTTGTTCCCTGTATCGTTTCAACAACGTATTATGTGTACAAACAAGTACAACCGTCCGAAACCGTAAATTTAAAATATTTAGTATTAATTTATTTTTTTAAACTTTATGTCCTCAATTGTGGACGTCAGGTCTGAAAGGGTTAAAAAATGCTCGAACCATTGTGTGAATGAATCAAGTTGTATCCATCCAGACGGATGACAAGCATGGATGGCACCAAGTGGAGCACCTTTCATCAGCAGTGGATTGTCCCGTTTCCTCGGAAATATCATCGGTGGAACAAAGTGGCACCTGCACTCATACATATCACACAAGTGATCGTTGATCCACGTTCTGCTGACGTTACGGTTCCTATTTGTTTTTTGTCCTTGAGTACCAGTATCTCCGGCATTTTTGATGGCACCACTGAAATGCCAGTTTCGTCCACATTGGTTGCAGGAATACTGGAATTTATCAAAAGAGCTCTCCAATAAGTCAAAAAATGCGTTTACATTTTCTTTGTTAAATCCTTTCATTCTAGCAATTGATGTGCCCGTTGGTCAGCGAAAGGATAGGTTAGGGTCGCGCTTAAGGAATAACCGCAGCCATGATCTTCTTGCAGATTCATTATTTAGCGAAAACGAGTGCTTTAAATTATTCTTTTCCGGTAGCTGGTAAGCCAAAAATCTGATGTCCCTGCGCGTAAGACCAAATCCACATTTTTCAATTTCTAGAATATAATCGCATAATTCAGCTTCCAATTCACTCGGCAAAGTCGATTTTCTTTCAAGTTTCTGGTTCGTAATGTCACTAAGTGGTTGGTCTTCCATTTTGATAAGCGTATAAGCGTCGTTTGGGTAGTCCGTATGTTTTGGATGCTTTCAAAAAACCCATTTACACCCACCACTAGTCCATATTCAAAACATGCCGGTGGTCCATATTACAATACACATACATTTCTAGGTTAATATTGTTGCTAAGAAAATTACAAAAAGGATTGGATATTGCAAGTTAATATGAATAAATGTAAAATAGCTAAGCGCCCAGCGACCGACGGCTTAATACGACGGACGGTTTCTGAGAAACGAAGGTAGTCCATATTACGGACCCAGTCCATATTTAGCGCACTTACTCTACATCAGTTTCCCGTTCTTCTGAATGGCCCCGTTCTGTTTTAGTACTCTTCAAGTCGTTCGGGGATGGGGTTTCCAAATCTTTGCCAAGTCGGCCTTTGTTGACCGTTCCGAGTGACTGGATACCTTGTTTGGAAAGGAAAGAGATAAGTTCAGCTGAAGTGTAGTAATTATCGAAAAATAATTTACACTCTTAATACCTCGGAATAGTTTGTCGTTTTATGTACATGGTCCCATCTCGTTAACTTTTTCTTTTACCAACTGAATAATTTCGGATACATTCCATCCCACATTTTTGCTGCTAACGTAACCTCTGATGGCTGCCCATGCCATCTCGATTGGGTTAAGATTCGGATGATATGGCGGCAGGCGAAGTACATTATGGTCATTTTCATTCAAAATCTTATCTATGTTAAATGTTTTGAAACGGTCTTTATTTCTTTTTTTAACTGGTATAACTGGGGTTTCAACATGTCAGACGTAAATGCTATTCCTTTTTGTAATAGCCAAGTCTGCATGTCCAATTTCTTTGCATTAGAGTTAGGTGCCAAATCGTCTTCTTTGTTATGGTATGAAGCGTTATCTACACCACAACTGATTTTGGAGGAAGGTTTGGTAGCAATTGATTTCGGATCCACTATTTATAGTTTTTGAAGTTCATATATTCAAAGTAATCTCCAGTCTTCATACCTGATTAAAACGCCAACAAGGCGCTCGGCTCAAAGCCAGCTGCCGATCCAGCATGTACAATGATAACCCGCTGCCCTTTTGAAATATTTTTTTTAAACCGTTGGTAGACCCATCAATCCATGCTTTTGGGGTTGAGTGGGATGAGTGCACATACGTCTCATCGCTATATATAATTTGCCTACCTTCTTGTCTGTACTATCTTATTTTAAGTAAATAATTAATTCTGAGCAACCTGATAGCGGATGTTTATAACGGGTGTCTCAAAAGAAAGTTCACATTTAAAAAAAATTTAAAAAAAAAAGTTTGAAGTTTATTGACAAAAGGTTTATTATATATTAAAATACAGTGTTTGGGAATTTATTTTTTAAAAATGACATCGTCCAAATGTAAACCGTTGCATTCACGGCATTCATTTAATCGAGCACTAAAATTGCCTATGACGGCTCGGCAGGTATTCTCCGTGATGGCTGCCATTGCGTGACGGATATTTTCTTTTAATTGTGACAAGGAAGTCGGTTTGTTGGCATAAACTTTGGATTTGACATAACCCCATAGGAAAAAGTCCATAGGTGTCAAATCGGGACTACGTGGAGGCCAACTTATGTCACCTCTCCTAGAGATCAATTTGCCAGGAAACATTTCACGAACTCTTGTCAGAGACCTGTTGGACGTGTGTGAAGTTGCACCATCCTGCTGGAACCATGTTCTTTGGTTATAACCAAGAAAGTTTTGCAACTCAGGCATAAAGAAGTTGTCTAACATCTCCACATAACGCTCTAATTCACCGTAACTGTGCATCCCTTTCCATCTTCAAAGAAGTAAGGGCCGATAATTCCTCGCGCCGACATTGCGGCCCATACGGTCACTTTAGGCGAATGTAGGGGTTTCTCATGTTTTTGTTTTGGATTGGTTGCACTCCAGTAGCGGCAATTTTGCTTGTTAACATGTCCATTAAGATGAAAATGCGCTTCATCTGAAAACAAGATGTTGGCAAACGTTGGAAAACTCTTAATAGAAAGAAAGAAAGAAAGAAAACAGATTTATTTGTCACCACAATACAACACACACACACTGACACTACATACATTAACACAGAAAAAATGAAAACAATAAGTATATAAGTAACACATAGGTAATGTAAGACTGCGCGTCGCATTGTTGTGACACTTAGGTGACCACTCAGCTTAATGTCGCCCTGCGGCGTGAGCCACAGCGCAACGCTGATTTTCAGTGGTCACCTAGAGTGACATGTGAACGCTGGCCAACATACAATAAATCTTAATAAATATTGAGCTGGAACTTAAATAAATTAAATGTATATAAAATGTATGTAAAACAATAAAGACTCAGTGCCTTCGTCTCGCTTCCACACGCCATACCGGCCAGTTTGCGCATGCGCATTTTAAAATATTTTTTGCGAAACGCCCGCGCGTACCCATGCGTTGCACAATCACTGCAGTCTACAATAAATGCGCCATACACTATGCAGTCGTCCGACACCAACGGCGTGAGAGGACGTGTGTCAATTTTGCTGCTTACCCAAGTCTCTAAGCGTGCGGTCAGGGTATATCGCAAACATGTATTGTTGGCACTGGGCATGGCATGTCGTACATGTAAAGCGAATAGCACCACCATACCATAAAAACAATTATCTCGAGTAAGTACAAATTACATATTGCGTAATATAAATTATTCAAATGAAGATAATTAATTTAATCATCTGGCTTACGAAGTCAAGCCTTTCACCAGCATCCTGAGGCTTTAATTCTTGCACCAACTGAATTTTGTAGGGGTGAAGTTTTAAATCTTTGTGTAAAATGCGGCATAATGACGATCTATGCACGTTTAAGGCCACAGCACGCTTCCGAATTGAAAGGTTCGGATCGTCCCGAATAGACTGGGTGACACTGTCTACGATTTCGACGGTTCTTGAAGATCTTGGACGCCCAGATTTTGGTTTTTCCAGTGTTGAGCCGGTTTCTTCAAACTTGTTGACCCATTTTGCAATGAGTCGAGTGCTTGGCGCATCATTTAAGTGACGAATATGTCGAATATTGCAGAATTTTCTTCGCGCTACAGTCACCGAATTACCGTTCTTATAAAACTCGCGTACACACAACGCACGGTCCGCTCCCGAGAAACGCTCCATAGCGAGTAAATTCCCAAGAGCCTGGCTACCGATTGACACGCCCCCCGCGCCCCTCCAAATAGTTGCGTTCACGCAATAACCAAAACAAATGTGAACTTTCTTTGAGACACCCTGTATCAAAGTTTTCCTATTGTTCTCAGTTGCATTCTATTTGAATCCCAGTTCCTTAATTATGTGACGGAGACTTTTCTCGGAACCGTGAAAATTGATGTAGGAATGTAATTTTTATGAGAAGCTTATTGAGGTTCGGTAACTCAAAGTTTTGTGAAATTATGTATGCACCGTATTATTATGTATTTATCAAAATCGTTAATACCCGTGACTGGTTTTGTACGTTGTCTTTTTTTTGCCAGGTGTCCTGAATGCAATTATGAATACTTTCTTTTCTAATTCTTCTAACCGTTTTTTTGTGACTTCGGCAGTTTTTTCTTTAGAGAAATAGGTAAAAACAATGTAGACCATCCTTATCTCTTGTCATCTTAATGTTGGCTGCCGAGCCATGTTGTTCACAAGAAAACAAATTAATTGTGAGAACTCCCGTAGGCGACAGTTCTCTTGGGCCAAAGGGGCGCGTGCGCGGGTGTAGGAGTACGAAGAGACTATGCGCATGCGCGCCGCTGTTTGAGCCGCATTCCCCGCGTCGCACCTCATACCGCACTTCAGTTAAGACCCTAAACTAAATATCTGTGCATTCATTGTCATAGTTCAACTTAGGCGCCGAGGATTATACTGTATGTAACTTAGGGCTAAAAACAACCTTAATTCTATTATTAATTTAATTTTGTTTTAATTACCCGTATAAAATTTTAAATTTTTTTGTTTCTCCGTCTCATCTGAGATGAAAATCACGGTACATACTGTTTGTTATTTTTTAGGATTCCGTGCATTAAAGGTAAAAATTAATCTAAATAAATTTCCAAATTAAACAAAAATTTAAACTGTTTAAAGCCATATACAAATATTCACATGCACATATTTCTTACAGCACGGGTGGGCGCTATGACATAATAAGGCCTACTACGATAAAATGTAGAAAAACTCATTTTTCCGCCTTCTAACTACATTCATACGAAAAGTGTTCAGAAAGGTTTCCAGCAAATACCTAATTTGCATCTTTTATTTGTTTCTGGTTTTGCATTATTTTCGGACTTTCGAATAAGTTTAGTGCTGTTGATACTTGTGCGACATGGTATTCCAAATTGTTTTTTCCGCTTCATATGAGGACGTAGCTTTGCTGAGTACCAATTCTACTGCAATATTTAAAGTTTCTTCCGAATAATCGCTATATCGCCTAGCACCAGGTTTCGTCTGCTTCCTTTTTTTCCATAGGTTAATAATCTATACTTAGCAAAAATGTACAGACCAAACTATAGACGTATTCAAGTTTAAGCACAGAATTAAACATTATTAATATACTAATAATATGTTGGATGATAGGGGAACCAAAAATACAATTTGATTTATCTAAAAATAGAAACATTGAATGTTATTTCAGCAGTGGACTTCCTATGTTCAGCAGTGGACTGCCTGTGGCTGATATGATGATGATGACGAATGTTATTTTAAACTTACAATATTCAAATGAATTGTAATTTTAGATTAAATATTTACACACTGAATATACTAACCTAAAAATAGAAAAATCGACAATTAAAGGTTTTTACTTCCGATATTTTAGTAGATCGACATTTGCCGTGACTCCCAGGGTGACCATTCCTTCGACGACCGTTAACCGTACTAAACGTATTTTGAATTGAAAACTAGGTCGTGACATGGATCGTAAAAAAAAATGTGCACTTTTATTATTGCTTAGGAGATACATGAAAAAGAAACAAAGAAGATTTTGGGTTCATCCATTTATTACTATTATGAATCCCGATGGAAATTATTTTCTTCTAAAATATAAAGCTTTGAAAACCGACGAAAAAAAATTTTTGGAGTATTTTAGAATGAGCATATCTTCATTCGAAGAGCTTTTAAGTTTATTATCACCATATCTTCAGAAACAATCGTACAAGGGGAGAATTCCTGTTATGCCTCTGGAAATGATTGGCCTCACTATCCGGTAAGTAAAGTAAAACAATAATTGTTTACATTAGTTTTTATTGAGAAAAGAGTTTTTAAAATATTACAATCCATAAAATTTACGAAAAATCAAAGTCTTCTTCAGTTGAAAGTGTGCTTAATATGCTTGAGTTAGAAAAATCATTACTGGGTGAATCAATTTGATCTGGTATTTTAGATGACTGTGGACGTATCAGTGGCATTTGTTGAGATGTCGCAAAATGTTGAGTTTGATAGCCACCCTGGTAGTTGCTATTCGGATAGTAGTAGCCATGAGGTTGATGCAATTCTGTTAAAATTTGAAGAACTCTGCTCTGAAAGATTAGTGTTTTATTGTCATCTAATCTTTCAAGTGATGGTAGAATACCTTTAAAAAAAGATATGTGTCTATTCTCAGGTTCCTTTAAAATATTTACAATATCATCTTCAAATTTATTATTAACCATCTTTCTTTTTGGTGGCTGCCTTTGGTAACGTGTTTTAGATGTACCTTCTTGATTATCTTGCTCATTTTCATTTATACTAGTAGTCTCATTTTGCAAATTTTTCTTAAGAAATAGTAATTGTTTGTACAGATGGTATTCTTTTATATTTTGGATCCAGACCCTGACCTACTTGCATCTTTGAGTTTCTTTTCATATTTATTAAAGGTATCCTTAATCCCCCTCCATCTTTGTATTACTGAATTACCTGCAAAAAAAAAAATTGACAATATTTAATTTATTCATTTATTTATTAATCTTTATTATTCATCAAATACCAATTATACAGAACAATAGGCGAACTTAACGCTAGAAGCGTTGTCTACCAATTAATTAAATTAAAATAATTTATGTATGTTTATGTCGTTTTAGGTTAGTGTTCTTTATTTTTCAAGTTTGTTATATAAATTAATCCTTTTTTTTTCTATTTATGTTACAGATTCCTAGCGACCGGAAATGAAATCAGAAATATACATTTAGATTATTATCGAGGAATAAGTACAGTTGCTAAGATAATACGAGTAGTTTGTAATGCAATATGGAAATTTTGTTTAAATACAAACATACCAAAAATAACACAACAGCTGTTTGAAGAAATAGCTGCGGACTTTGACAAGAAAGCCAACTTCCCTAACTGTATTGGAGCCGTTGATGGGAAACATATTCGTATTCGTAGTCCCCCAAAAAGTGGATCACTTTTTTTTAATTACAAGGGCTACAATTCAATAGTTTTGTTGGCTATTGTGGACTCGAAATACAGATTCATCTATGTGGACATGGGAGCATATGGAAAGGAAAGTGATTCCACTATTTTCCACAACACGAAACTGTACGACTTACTGATGAGAGGTGATTTGCCTACACCAACATCAAGGCCGTTACCGGGCTTTCAAGAACCGGTTTCGTTTGTTTTTGCCGGAGACGAAGCTTTTTCTATTTCGAATAATGTCATGCGTCCTTATTCTGGCAAGCATTTGTCTGTTAAACAAAGAGTATTCAACTACCGTTTGAGTAGGGCAAGAAGATATGTCGAGTGTACTTTCGGCATACTGGCCAATAAGTGGCGAATATTTAACCGGCCCATTAACGTTTCATATGATTTTGCAATAGATATTGTTAAGGCTTGTTGCATACTACATAACTTTGTAATTAACCGTGATGAATTAGACACCCCTATTGAAATGATCATAGATGATTCCGAACTACAACCACTTCAACAAATGAATGTAGGTAGTCAGGTTGAATGTAGGGAGTTGAATGTAGGTAGTCAGGTGGTAAGTGCAAATATAATTAGAAACGAATTTTCGGATTACTTTACTAGTGAAGTTGGAGCATTAAGCTGGCAACTACAAAAAATTTAAGAATATACAATGCGACTTGCATTGTTGCTCGCGTTCTTGGTAATAAGTCAATACAACAGGTACAAAAGGATCACATCGTAAAACATTAAAGTAACTCGCTGTCGACGCCTAAACATGTAAACAATTTAAAGAATATTTTTTGTGCTTATATGAATAGAATGTTTGATTTGTAGGTAGTTTTAGTAAAAAGTAAAAAGAAGTTATACTTACATAATAAATGTATTTGTGTACTTACCAAGTTTAGTTTTTTCATTGTTTTCTTTTTCCTCGAAATTTGGAAATAAACTTTTACACACGTCCTTCCAACCATCTTGTTTGATGAATTTGTTTTTATAATCATCATTACTAGTGTCCCAAAGAACAGGGCGCTCCTCAATCAGTGATATTAAAAAATCAACGTCGTATTCTGTCATTTTTAAAGTACACGTCTTGCCCACACGCTGTCCCTGAGCGAACTAAAATGGCGTCAACAAGTGTGACGCAACATCGCAGGAATGCGCGATGCGAATCAATTCGCAAGTTCTTGCGATGCGTAAAGGGAGCTCGCAGATTTTTGCGATGCGACGTCGCATCGCAGTTTTGTGTACAAGCCCTAATACCGATTCACCTCGTCGCCACTGGTAGATAATGGAAGATTCAATTAAACAGCGCGTGAAGTTTGTACACCATTTTAGTAGACACCGATGTTGCGGTTCACTATTTGAAATGCTAGGCCAAGGACAGATTTTCCAACGCGGGTCTGCAGCCCTTTCCTTTTTAAATCGGATAAAGGAATTTCATCTCCCGAACTGGTTTCTGACGAGCTAATTTCTGCGTTATCACCGTAATCTGAAAATCGTACAAAATCTGTATTCTCTTGTCCTCGTCTTCAATCTCTGAGTTGTTGAGAGTACCATCGTTCAGAATAGATGTAAATTAATCATTCTACAAACCTATGAACAAAACATCTCATATTTATAGGTTCCTAAAGCAATCCTAAACCAGACTAACAATATTAAATTGTTAGTAAAAGGCAAGTAGTGTTTTTTTTTATGAAAAATTAAAATATTTTACGAAACGACATAAAGCTACAAACAAAAGTATTAAAATCATTCATACTAATTTCGAACCAACAGCCTTTACAAAGGTATAATATTTCAACACGAGATTCTGAAAAATATTAGCGGTAAAAATGCGAAATAACTAACTCCACTCAAGTGGTGCTTATTATTGCAACTTTTTGCAAAAAATACGATTTTCCTACCACGTTGTCGTGAGACGTGAGCCATACTACGGCCAACCATTTTTTTAAAAGTGACTTCTTTCCATTATCACAGCCAATGGTAGCATACCGGAAACTACTTTAATATTTCATTAAGAAATTAAATTTAAACTATTAGTATATTTAAACAAAACATACAGACTTTTAATATGGCTTTCTGAAAGGTGCGTCGGCTGTAATAGAAAGTATTATCAAAAGGCGCGTAAGCGCTACGAGGATAGTGAGGGTTCCCCACGCTACTGCCGTATTCCAGAATAGAAAGCACGAAAGCATAGTAAATTATTATTTTCGTCTTAGATTTTGAATTTCCTTTCTACAGCGTATTACTAATCGGAGATTTGAAATGCCTTTTAACTTACTATCAATTAGAATATCGAAATCGCGAATTACGCCTGTATGTGTAATTTCCAGACCATTCATGTATATGGTTATTCTTTCAGTGTACATATTATTTAACTTATTTCAAATTTTATAAAAAACACTGGTTACCCACTTACTAAATGTTGGTCTCAGAATTACCTACTATAAGCAATAGTTTTAGAAAGAAGAAGAAGAAAGAAAGAAATACGATTTATTTGTCACAGTCGCAACATACACAGGCATTGTTAATATAAAACACAGAATAAAAATACAAAAAAAGACTGGTCGCGGCTGTGACTGGTAGGTGTCCACTCAGCTCATGCTATGATGTGGTGAAAACCACAACATAACGCTGATTTTCAGTGGACACCTTAAGTGACGTCCGCGCGTCAAGCCAGCCAATAACAATAATACATTAAAATAAAAATAAAAATAAAAGAAATACAAAAGTGAGTAGACAGATCATAAAAAGTGCAATATTTAAATAAGTGTAAAAAAGTGCAAAACAATTATGCAATCGATGTAAACGCCTCATGTGCACACAGTTCTGCATTGGTAATAAAAAATATTGTTCCGTTTTAATTTAGTTGCGACGTGCACGCCGTCGCTGGCGCACACTATGCAGTACACGCGGCGTGCGCATGGGCCACAATAATTTGAACAAAAACAGATATATTAAAGTGGGTATAACTCCAAAAATTACGTGCATAGTAAACGCATAATAGCAATGGTTGCCAATGTTACGGGAAACCACGCTAATCGGGATGTGACGGCAACACAATAATAATGGAAAAGTACATAATTATTCGCTGCCCACTGCTTGGAGGTTGAGATTAGCCATATATAAAAAACGCATAGGTCATAAAACAAATGTGAGTATAAGATTATTTGTATAGATGTCGGGAAGCCCCGCAAGCATTAACGTGCCAAGCCACTCTTCGTTAATTTCAAAATCAATATTTCGGAGTTTGTGAGCAGTTGACATAATTTTGTTCACTTAGTCCTCGACGCTATTACTCGATTCGAGGGTGATATTGAAGAGGTCCTTTAATAGACCTACCTTTCTTGTGAGTCCGTTATCATCGAATGCCCGCCGTAGATTGTTCCAAACATCTCGCGCGGTCTTGCAGTCTTGAATGTGGACATAGTTTTGAGTGTCAATCAGCAGGATTAATTTGGCTTTAGCCTTAATATCCTTCTTAGGATCCACTTCGTCGCCGGCTTCTGGGTCCAAGCACTCCCAGAGGTCCTCGTGCTCGAGGTATGTTAGGACACTGAACTTCCATGTTGCAAAGTTTTCACGACCAGTGAGTTTTCGATGTGAAACATATGCGAAGCCATTATAAAAATTGATTCTGAACAGATCCTGACTAATTGTAGTGACTATTGCCAATTTGCGTATCGGCTTTGGCACGTGACCATAGAAACATAACCTTACACAGTTTTGCCGGTATACTTTTATTCACTGATTTCTTCGCGGTCCCTAAAACTGATCGCTAACCACGCTCTGCTACCATGAAGGATTTATTCGTGGAGCAATTTCGCAATGAATAGACCACTACTTTGAATTGAATAAGTATATTGCAAAAGGAATGTTTAACAAACGTGTCATTACCAAAAGGGCGGGCAGAGAGAGAGAGAGCAGCGCCCCCAGCGGCAAAAATAGTTACCATTTTAATTGGGTTGCGTTCATAAATTAACATTTTGCTATGGTCGTATTTGGATGTAAAATTCATTTTTTTTTCCTAAAATAATAGTTTATATCCTTTTATTTATAAGGACTCTTAAGGTATAAAAGAGTTTAAATTATTATTTTAGCAAAAACTATGGATTTACCACTCAAAAATTACGATACCGGGTATCTCAAGACTGCTACCGAAAACGAAGCCGGGTGGTAGTTTTAGTGGCTACAAACACAATGCAATTAAAAATTTCGCTTAGAAACGCGACAATTATTTTTTATGATTTTTTAAATATCGTCATTTTTGGGTGGTAAATCCATAGATTTTGCTAAAATAATAATTTAAACTCTCTTATATCTTAGAGTATTTATAAATTAAAGGGTATACACTATTATTTTAGGAAAAAATGTATTTACCACCAAAATATGGCAATAGGAAAAAAATTACAAAAAAAAAATTGTCGCTTTTTTTTGCAACTTTTTCTGTTGCATTGTGTCTGAAGTCGCTTAAACTACCACCCGGCTTCGTTTTCGGTAGCAGTCTTGATATACCCTGTATTTAAAAAAACCATGAAAAAAAATTGTCGCGTTTTTTTCGCGAAAATTTTAATTGCATTGTGTTTGTAGTCACTAAAACTACCACCCGGCTTCGCTTTCGATAGCACTCTTGATATACCCGGTATAATAAAACAAACTATTATTTGTTAAATAAAATCATTTCAAATTAAATTTAATTAAAAACTTACAAATACAATTAGTTTTTAACTAATTGCATTTTTTTTAAATATATGTAGAACATTGATATTAAAATTTTAACTAATCTATATATACTAAAAATGAATATTTATTTGTATGTCATCGATGAACTCAAAAACTACTGGACCGATTTGGCTTATTTTGGTCTTGAAATATTCGTGAAAGCCCTGGGAAGGTTTCAGGAGTGAGAAAAGTTGGAAAATTTCTAAGGAAGATACTAAAAACCTTTTTTTTGGGTATCGTTCAAGCGTGATGCGTCCAGCCAATATAGGATGATCTTTGTTTATTTGACGGGAGACGTAAAAGACGGTCCAGCTTCAACTACCATCCAACGTAAAATGATCTATCTTTCCATTGTTTTTCATTGACGGCTGACGAAATAGAACAAAATTCAAAAAATGTGTCCATCGTGTATATAATATCTAGATACGGCGTCTTGCGCGTAATTTTGTTAAATATAAAATAAAACGATGTCCATATCTACCAAAATAGCCCATTGTTTTTTGAGATTATTGCAACAGTTTTAAACAAGGTATACTCTATCTAAGCGTTTTGCCGGATTACACCAAATATCTCTAATTATAATTTTGCGTTTTCATAATGGACATTGTTTTTTGAATTGATAATTTTAGATGCGCTGGGGGACAAATTTAAATTCCGCATTAGTATTGTTTTCAGACTCAAGAATAAAAAAATATTGCTACGTTGATGCCGTATCTAGACATTATAATGAAACGATATGCAGTTTTATATTTTTAAATATTTGTTTTATTACTTACGTCACCTGGTAAGGCAGTATGAAGGTTTTATTAATTTGTATATGGTAACGTACTAGACGCGACTGCCAACAAGTTTACGATGGTCACGGGTTCAAATTCCAGGGCACACCTCTGACTTTTCGGATTAATTTCTACGTCAAATAAAATCCGCCAACCCGCACTAAGCCAGCGGGGTGGACTATATCTTCATCTATAATATAAAAATGAATCGCAAAATGTGTTGGTAAGCGCATAACTCAACAACGCCTGGACCCATAGATTATACACTTATCCTGGACCAATTTGGCCAATTCTTTTTTTTTAATGTTTTTTTACTTTATCGCGTATCGGAAAGCGCAGCGTAGGACGTCCACCCACAAGATGGTCCGACGACCTGATAAAGGTCGCGGGACGTCGCTGGATGCAGGCTGCCTCCAACAGGTCTCTGTGGAAATCATTGGGGGAGGCCTATGTTCAGCAGTGGACTTCCTTTGGCTGATGGATGGATGATGGATGGATTTTTTACTTTATTACTAAAAAAAGTAATGGCGTGCAATATTATTTGGAAAACCAGCATTTTGGTGCTGAAATAAGGGAAGGAATATTGGATGGACGCTAAAGTTTTTAATGTCAAAATTTCATAAGGCAATCCTTCCAAATCCAAGTGGAAGGTACGGGAGAGGGCTGGGATAGCTGGCAGATTTGATAGGATGAAATGTAAATGCACGTTATAAGACGGGATGGGTAATAAAGAGAAAGGACGGGACGGATCGGGAAGAGACTGAACAGACGGATAAGCCGGACAGCAGGACAGCTACGTCAAGTTTAGGTATACAAGAGTTTATACGAAAAATAACTTGTATTTGGTGTGGAGTGAAATCAAAAAATATATGCACCCAGGCGAAGCCGGGCCGGGCCGCTAGTTGATATATAATAAGCAGTTAGTTTTACAGTCTAATATCGGGTATGTCTTCTCTTTTTAAACGCATTCTTGGAGGCTTTTTCTTTGAGCCTTTTGACTCTGTCATCAGAGATTTCTTCCCAACACCTTTTTAATAAGTTTATGAGCTGCTGCTGACTATGCATATCTTCTTAAGTTGTCCTTTCCGGTCAGGATTGTTGGCAGGCCACGCCAAAACCTGAAAATTGGCTTCGTCTAGGACTGCCAAAGTTGCCCGCGCTGCGTGCCGTCGAGCATTGTCCTGCATCAGGATGAAATCTTCAGAGGCTGATTGTGAAAATGGAATGATATGAGGTCTGACTACTGGATCGATGTAACTTTGTGCTGGCACGGTACCCTCGCTTAGAAAAACAAGGTCAGTTTTACCTTGTAAGCTGAAACCGGCCCAGATTGGCTCCACAAAATCTGTTACGTTCATGAATACAAACATCAAGAAAACGTTCTCCAATTCTCCATACTCATCCATGAAGAGCACGTTACGCCATTGGTTTATTCGCTGGGTGCGAAGTATAAGGTGGGGGAACCACGAAACGATCGCAGCGCGCGTCATGGCCAAAAAAGGAACTATCGGTGGCGGACGCTGTCACTTTTTACTAGCGAGATTTACGTTTTTAGTAAATAAAGATGAGTCACGAAGCTTGCTGCGTAGTTAATTGCAAAAACAATGGCAGAAATAGTGATAAAAAATTCTACAAATTTCCACAGGCAAGTTGGAAACGAGAACAACGAATGAAATGGATAATGGCTGTCAAGAGGAAAAAGTAAGTAAGCTAACCTAGAAGCAACATATCTAATACTTATATTTTGTCTGTTGTAGCACGTTACAAATTAATTTGTTGTTTTATTTCAGTGTCGACGGAACACCGTGGTGCCCAAAGCCACAGGACAAGATTTGCAGTGCGCACTTTATTGGAGGCAAAAAAGCTGATGAACAGAACAGTCCTAGTTACGTCCCGAGAATATTTCCTGCTACATCTACCTCTGCAAGGCTTAATGCAAATTTAGCAATGTCAAGATACAAACGATACATGGAACGCAGTAACAAGAATGAAAAAAATAGAGCAAATGTACCTAACCTTCATTACCAATCCAATAGTACATTTGAAATAATGGAAACTACTAATAGCACAAAAACTGATAAAGAATGCCAAATTGAAATATTCTCTAATATTGAAAACGAAGGAAAAACATTCATTTGTAACAGATATATTAGAAATAGTGGCAAAGAAATATGTGACTCTGAAGTTCAAACTGAAATATCAAGCAATTCGAAGATTATTAAGAATTACAAGAAGACAAAACACCAAGGATGTAACACTGTTGAAAAGATTTACACTGATCAAACAACCTTAACAGAGAAGAAATATTTTACTGGGTTTCGATCAATTAGCGAAGATGAGGATCTCATTGATCTTGCAGGTGTTACCCTTGACAATTTCCGTTTTTTATTAAAACGAACAGTGGACAATCACAAGTATATGTTTTCCAAAGAAGATAGACTTCTTATTTTTTTGATGAAAATAAACTAGGTGTGACATTTTCAGCTCTAAGTGTCTTATTTGGTATACATAGAACAACAGTATCAAGGATATTCTATTCGTATCTTGGAGAATTAGTATCTGCAACATCAGATATGATTTTTTGGCCCAGTAAAAGTGTTGTGCAAAAAACAATGCCGGACTGCTTTCATCCAACCGACACTAACACTCGGGTAATTATTGATTGTACTGAGTTTCAAATAGAAATACCATCTACAGTTGATAATCGTGTGTGGTGCTATTCACATTACAAAAAGGGTTTTACTGCAAAAGTGCTCATAGGTTAATACCTATAGATTTAAATGAAATAAAGCCTCCTGGTGTAATCACCAGGAGGCTTTATTTCATTTAAATCTAAAGTGGCCGGTGGAAGGAAAAACGATTCACAAATAACAGTTGAATCAGGATTGGTTGATTATTTAGAAAGTGGAGACATTGTTTTGGCTGACAAAGGATTTCCACAAATAAATAAAAATGTAGATGAAAGTGGAAAAGAAATAGGAATTGTTATGCCACCTTTTCTAAAAAAACAATATGGAATTTTCTAGAGATGAGACAGATGCTACTTATAGTATTGCTCGGGTCAGGATTCATGTCGAGAGGATAATGCAACGGCTGAGACTCTATCAAATATTAAATAAAATTCCTCACAACTTGTTTTGTCATATTGATGATATTTTGCATATTTGCTGTGTGTTAGTAAATTTACAGCCCTCAATATTTTCTAATAAATAGACCTGTGCATGTTTTTTGGGATTTTTTGTATGTATGATGATTGTAAGAAAATAATTAAATGAAAAAAAAAAAACCATAACACAGTTTACTTTTATTTAAAAACGCAATAATAACATAAGTAGTAATTAAGAAAACAACATATTTTATTACCTTAAATAATGTGAACAAATAACGTTACTCTTATTTATTACTAGTAACCAACACTAATAAAATATGAATTTTCAACAACTTCAATCAGTATTAACTCAAGTTCATATTTTTCATATGTAGATTGATTAAGTTATTACCAGTAAAATTACGTTTTGGCAGAATCTCTTTAATACTGATTTTTTCCTTCAGTTCCTCATTACCAATCGTCACATACAAATGTGGTAAATAATGTTTAAAATAAAATTCTTCACTTTTTAAAATCGCATCTTTTATAAAAAGTTCATCTCTGTCTACTCTTATTATGCAACTACCGTTTTCCACTGGAGAATAAACAAAAAGATCGCATATTGTCATACCAGTGACATACATTTGTATTTGTATTTGGGTATAATATGAGTGTTTTTTCTTTAATTCAATGTTATCATTAACATACTCCAGATATTGCACATTACTAAGTTTACTGACAAAATCCACAACAACTTTTTTCTGGCAAGATATTGGACATTTAAATTCTACCAGTTTTATAATACATCCATCGTGTATAACAACTCCATCTATGCTTGTGCATAGCCAAGGCTGCTCTTTGCTAACAATTACTCCAACTGTTATCACACGACAGTTGGCAAACTTTTGGTATTATTGTAGCGCATGACATTCATTACGTTTACCATAATTAGTAGCATCACAATAAATGGATTTCGGGAACAGCATATTATGCACCAAACTCTCAATTGATTTTGATTTTCGCACTTTTATATGGTGTACATTCATACTGGATGAGATTCTTAATCTCCTGGCAGCATACCACTCTTTGCACTTTGACTGTTCAATTGTTTTACAACATAAATCAATTATTTTATCATCTCCCATCGTAATATTTGCTTCATAAAACTCTTTCAAATTCTGGTCAATTTCTATCTCATCAATTTTATAAACCTCAAATTCTTCTTTAAAAATACAAAAGTTTTTCAAGCATTCAATGCAATCTTCTATTTTCTAAATTAAACTCAACCTTGTCTACTAAATTTTTAACAACTTCGGTAATGCATGCATCATTGTCTTGTGTATTACACAAAGCACCAGCTTCCATTACCGCCTTTAATGGCGACTCTTTCAGTTCCGAAACATCAAACCGCAAGGATCATACCTAATTTTCTTTTTCGGTGGATACATTTCTTCAAAATACTTTCCTTTGGAATATTTTTCTTTGGCAAACTGTCTGGCACTTGGTCTGCCCCATTGCTGCTCTTTGCAAGTTTTGGAGAAGCTCTCAACATGATTTATATAGTATATCAGAGCCGCAATGTGTTTACACCTGCAGCTCTGATTGTACACACAATCACATTTGGCACTCGTAATATGACGGCTAGAATCAATCTGTAAAAAAATAATTATTTCGTTAACACCTACTAATGGTGTAATATATTACGTACTACATCAAAAATTGCAAAAACAGTAAACAACTGCTAACATTCAAGGATGTTTTGAATGGCGTTGATGTCACTGAAGTTTGTCGAATAACATGTGCTTCAATGGTGTGGATCATAGCATCTTCATATTTAATTTCTTTCACATCTTGCACGTGTTGAGCTAAAACTAATTGTTTTCCTTTCAATGTTGTTTGTGGTTGGAAAATGATGTCGTGTGTGATTGGTCGGAATCCAGTTTTTTATGATTAATTTGGCCATGTTTAACTGAAATACATAAAAGGATGGATTATTGAGAGCACAAGCACTCATAAATAATCGTCTGCTATTTATATGAAATGCATTATTCGATGAAATTTGCTTATTTCTTTACTTACTTCTCATGACGACAGCCATGAAATATCCGTAATGTACTAAGCGAAATCTATTAATTGTGCCATTTTGACGAAAAATAAAAAAGACTTACCTTATATAGATTTAGAATATTTATTGGAATAAATGTACAATAAATTACAATATTTAATTAAAATTGTTCGTTTGTAAATAACTCGTCGTAATGACAGCCGGGCATTTGACATTTCGGAGGCCACCGTAGTTGCAACCGCTAGTTGGCGCTGTCGTCGCGCACCCAGCGAATACAACCAGAGATGTACAAAATAGTTTTAAAAAAGCATTTAAATACAAAATGCAAAATACTTTTCAGATTTCCTATTTCAAATGCAAAATACCAAATAGTTTTACGTTTTGTATTTCAAATGCTAAATGCAAAATAGGTATTTTCATAATACTTTTTCAAAATAAAATACCTTTTGACCAAATTGAATGGTATTTTTATTTATTTTAAGTATTTATCATGAGAAATGGAATAGAGATACAATGCCGAGCCAAATAGCACTTTTTGCGGTTCATTTTGGTCATATTTATCAGTATGCGTATCAATAAATTCTGTTGTTATTAATAATCATAATACTCACTTGAAATAATGTAAAACTAGACTAACGAAAAGAATAGGAAAGACTAAACAGCCTAAACCTCAATTTTCTTTATTTAATACGCTTTTTAATAATACCAGTTGTTCGAATAGATCATCACTAATTTTTCTTCTGTGAGGTCTTCCCACCATACGAAAGTCTTTCCACTGGTGATGAACTAGGTAGGGATGTGTTGTATTTAAAAATACTTTTTTTTACTGTGGGATATGCGTTTAGCATCTCCAGACTTGTGCACTCCTCCTTCAAATATTGTAGGGTTTCTAGATCTGTAGTAGTATTGGCACTACCACCCTCACTGGTTGCAGAGGAGTCTGAATCCTGAAACATGTAGTAAGACTCATTTTTAATTTTTTTTCTTTCTGATGTCTGTGATGATTGGTGGCCACTTAAAATTTTATTTTTAAATTCCCTGACTTCTGTGATAAACAGCTCCTTAAAATGCTCCTTCTTATTTTTCGGCACCCACTTTAATTTGGACAATGGATATGATACTGCTGCCAAAATGCTGTCTTTGGATCTTGGGTCTCCTAAATCAAATTTTCGAAACACTTTTCAATACTTTCCTTTATTATTTCAATCAACGGTCCACAATATACTGGGTTGTCCATTCTAATGAAGCTAATATTTTTTGCATTCTCATCAATTCAGGTTGTAGACATCTATAATATATCTCTTTGTCACCTTCCAAGGTCCTGATGGCCTCAGCTATGGGTTTGAAAGTTTTAACATATTCAATCAAGAACCTGCATTTCAATTTATTTCAGGACTGATAATCCCAGTTTTCGTAGAGCTTCATTTATGGTTTCTTGTACTTGTGATATATCTGATATAAAATTGTAATATGAATTCCAACGAGTTAGACAGGGGCTAGTTGGAGACTTACCAGTAACTTCCAAGTAAAGAACAATGATAATCCTCCATACATTTTTTTGTGTGTATTGAGATGGAAATATTTTAAAATATAGATTTCGAATTCCTTAACAATTATTTCTTAAAATTTACTATTGTGGCAAGCCTAGGAAAAAAGATAGTCCACTATAAAGTTTTACAGATTTTCTACATCTTGTCAAACTCTGTGGGTAGTTAATGTTATTTTGTTGCATTTATATTGGCGTGAGGCAAAGTTATGACGCACAAATAAAAGTAAAAAATATATATTTTACACGCAATTTAAACATCAAGTACTTATTTATTTTATTAATCAATAGTAATATCATGTGCAATGAAATAAGAAGGAAACAGGGGACAATTATATTATTATTTGCACAATAGCGCTTTCGGACGACAGAAACAAATTGTTATTCCTTAATTAATTAATCAGTGATTATTTTGCTGTTCTCACTTCTCTGCACTATTTTTTTACATTAATTATCTCAGAAAGATAATGCAAGAAAGCCAGTCAAGCTTATATTTCAAAAATGGCAACATTGAAACGACATAACGCTTCTCCAATAAAAATAAAGCAAATATCAATAGAGTTTTACGAAAAATGTGTTTTCGTAATTCAGGCTTAGGTACGCCGTGAGCTAGGCACCAAATAACTTAGAAAATTAATTATTAACATTTTTATACATGAAATTTATAGACGCTTAAGAATTGCATTAACAATGATTTTACCAATGTTCTTTCAGATGCTTTCGGTGACCTAGAGCATATATTTCAAACATGCGTCATGTAGTTTTCGGTATGAATTATTGAAATTAAACCCGTTTAGTGGGTTAGCTTTTCTTGCCGTTTTGAATAACGGTTTGTTTTTATGAACAATATAAGAATCAAAGATGTAAAGAGATCAAAGATGCAAAGTGAGGTTAAGAGTCCAAGTTTGTTAAATACAGGTCAACATGACTCAGCAGGAAGAAGTCCACACATGGCCCGCATGCATTTTTTTGAGCTATAAATGCTCTATTTATGTCTGTACTGTTTCCCCATATTATAAGACCATAGCGTAATAATGATTCTACAAAAGCACGATAAGATGTGATTGCAGTTTTCATATTTGTTTGTTTGTTGTTTATTTATTTGTTGTATGTTAATTGCATGAATGTCTCTTTCCAACACATCTGAGCAAGCAAATTGAGTGTTTAGCATGTCACTGAAACGAGCCCAGTTTGCCTTAGTACTCTTGTATTTGAAAGTAGACAGTGCGGTGTGTAAGTGTGCCAAGTATCGACGCAAAATGCAATGGCGTTGTGTTGTGAGTTGAGACATAGTGTGAGGTTAACCCGCCATCCTCTTATGGCGTCAAATATGTCGTACGATGCCATAGTTACGTCTATACTGGACGTACGTGGGCGCCCATGCGTAATCGTTTCGAAGGTGGGGGTTGTACCGGTGTTCCAAATGTATAGGTCGTTTGCGCAGGCCAGCTCCACAACCTCGTCCCCGCGGGGAGAATTATGGAGTCTCCCCGAGCCGACTTGAGAGTGTCGTGTGCGTCGTGGTCGGGCTCCACATAGGCGGACGCAACAAAGATGCGTCGACCGCCCATGTCGAGCCTAACCACGTTCAGGTTGCTTGTGGAGTTTTGTGTCATGCCCAGCACTGTGCCGTAGTCGGATTTTACTATGACACAGGCGTTGACTCGCTCTCCGGTACAAAACTGAAAAACTTTAGCTCCCGGAGTATGTCTTACTTCGTTTCGCGAGCCGACATATGGTTCCGAGACAAGAGCAATCTTGTGTCGGCCCGCCATGAAGGAGGAGACGAACTCCCGCAGGCAACTAACCGATCGATCTAAGTTACCTGCACAATGGCTAAGGTGTTAGTAGCAATAGTCGACGCGGTCATTTATCTTCTCCTTCATGGCTCGCTAGCGTGGGCAAGTGAGTGATGTGGCCTTGTACTTTACGTCGATACCTGCGTTGAAGCGTGTGTTATGTGTGACGCAGTTAACACATTTCTGTGTGCCCTGTTTCGCTTTGTGTGGGCAGTCGTCTATGCCGTGGCTCGCGTCTGCGCAATGCGCACAGGGGGAGGTAGCCGCGGAGCACTTACCTTTGGTGTGCCCGAACTGAAGACACTTGAAGCACTGTAATGGGGAGTAGCTGAATGTCAACGCAGATTCTCCCCATTTCTGTAATTTTGCATATGTTCGGGTTTGCTATGAAGATGGCGTTGTAGAGACTAGCATTACGATTCGCCCTTTTGAACCTAAGTGTAAGGTCTTCCGGGGATGCGATCATAGTGCCTATCTCTTTTTTTATCTTAATTAATTCAGCAATTTCCTCCGCGGGCACGTCATTAGAAATGCCCTTTAGGATAAGCATCGGTCTCAGTTTACGAGTAGGTTCAGCACTTACCTGTATGGTTTTAGCAGTCTGTACTCGCTTAAGTGCATCGTCTCGCTGTTTCACGTTATCAAATTCTACTCGCAGTTTGTTATTAGACACTAACTGGACTCGGGCAGAGGCGTAGTTGCAGTTGCGGAAGGATATACTCTTCTTCATTGCTTCTAGGGCTTCTTGCTTGGTTTAAACATTGGTTTTAGGTGTTACGATGAGTGCCGGTCTAGTCTTCGGCGGTACAGGGGATGGGGTTGGAAAGGTGGTAGTTTTATGTTGAAGGTTGCGGCGCTAAAGCAGATGCCATAGCTATTTGATTTTTTTTTATTTGAAAAGTTGTTTTAATTTATTTTCCTGCTCTGGGTCTTTTTATTAGCTCCGATTTCAATTTGTCGAATTTACCTGTTGGTGGCGGTGCGCATAAAATGTCTTTTACTTGCGTGGCGTACACGTGCTCCAGCGCAATAGATCAAAGCCATGAGCTCACACCGCTATAGCACTTGGAGAGGCAACAAGCAGGGGTGCGAGGAACATGTTTCATACGCATTTAGATGATGGCACTATACTCCATCGGTTTAGGTACTTAACTAAATGTAAACAAACCGTAAAAAAGGTTATTTAACATTGCCATTTCTCATTTCTAAATTAATTGAAGACAAAAAAATGTTTACGTAAATATAAAACTACATTGCATGTTCAAATTTATTATAACGATTATAACTACAAATGTGTGAGCTTGGAAACAATAAATTATACCGGGTATTTCAAGACTGCTACCGAAAACGAAGCCGGATGGTAGTTTTAGTGACTACAAACACAATGCAATCAAAAATTTCGCAAAGAAACGCGACAATTATTTTTTTATGATTTTTTAAATATCGTCATTTTTGGGTGGTAAATCCATAGTTTTTGCTAAAATAATAACTTAAACTATATGTTGGAGAAGTATTACGGCATCGAATGCAGCCAAAAAAGTTTTCTAAGGAGTCCTGATTAAAATGTCTCATCAATACAGTCGTCAAGTTATATGTTTTTGTTAAAACGTTGACAATATATTCCAAATTTTAATAGTTTGTATCCCGTTTATAATGGACGGTACAACATCTGATTAGCGGCCACTGCAAAACTTCATTGACCTCAAAACCGGCTTAGATGCAAACCACACTTGTGCCCGCTGCCCCGAAAACTACTTATTGCATTGGCAGGTGTCGTTGCTCGAATTCACGCCCTTGCTATCAGTTGACTAGAATTGTACCGGTTCAATTTTTTTTTGTGGATTGGTACGAATAAAATTGTTTGTCTCCGCATAATAATATTTTTTAAATGGTTCGAATACAGATACGTCAAAGTATTGCCGCGGAAGATGTTTTCTCACATAGACAAAACACGTGCGCCTACTTCAACGGCTTATGCGGCACTGAGGCCTGCGCGGGTGACGCTTTTAATTACGAGGGTGATTCAAATATGATCGAGACAAATGCTCTGGCACGTTTATTTATTTTATCGAAAAAAATTATAAAAATTTACAGTTTTTCTAGGTACTGTCTCTCACTAATTACACATTTTGTCCACCTTTCCGGAAGCTTTTTGATGCCGGTATCGAAGAATTCCTTGGGCAACTCGGACAGCCATGTGCGCACGAACTCTTCTACCTCGTCGTCTGTATTGAATCTTCGTCCGCCGAGGGCTTCTTTCAGTGGTCCAAACATGTGGTAATCGCAGGGTGATAAATCCGGACTGTAGGGAGGGTGTTCCAGTACCTCCCACCCCAATTTCCATATTGTATCGAGCGTGAGACGCGCGGTATGAGGGCGTGCGTTATCCTGGAGAAGAATCGCACTTCGTGCTGGAATGCTCCTCCGTTTCGAACGATAAGCGGGTTTTACGTGTGTTTTCAGAAGATTAGAGTAGTATGCAGCATTGATGGAACATTGTGTGCGCAGGGAAGTCAACGTACAGCACGCCCCGCCGGTCCCAGAACACAGTACACATAACCTTACCCGCAGATCTGGTTGTCCTCGCTTTGATTGGCGCCCCTTCCTCCTTCTTCCTCCACTTTTTAGACGACACCTTGCTTTCGGGAGTGTAATAGTGTACCCATGTCTCGTCTGTAGTGAAAATTCGCGTTAAAAAACCGTCCCCCTCCGCCTCGTATCGTGCCAGCAATGGGCGACAAACTTCCAACCGTATCAATTTTTGCTCGAAGTTCAACAGTTTGGGAAACCATCGCGCCGTTATTTTGCGATATTGAAGGTGTTCGTGGATGATAAACTCTACACTACCAATACTGATGTCGAGTTCGGCCGAAATGTCTCGAACATTTATCCTACGGTCCTCTAAAATGAGTTGTTCTACGCGGCGAATGTTGTCTGGTGTGATGCTGGTTCGCGGTCGACGATCATGCGGCTGATTCTCGACAGTTTCGCGGCCATCCTTGAACGCTTTGGCCCATTTAAATACAGCAGCCCTACTCAGGCACTCACTACCGAACTGATGTCGCAGACGCAGAAAAAATTCCGTGTTTTTAACGCCTTCCCATACTAAAAAACGAATGACAATACGTTGCGCAACAGCAGTCGGCACTTGACGTTCACTCATGGTCGTAGCACGCGCGTAACACGTGCGTTCGCGACGAAAACTATGCCGCACTGTTCGTAAGGGATGCAGCTATCACATACTGAAGCCACGATCTTCAAAACATACATGCGCGCCATCTATAGCGTTTGTCTCCATCATATTTGAACCGCCCTCGTATGACCAAAAGAAGGCAAAGAAAAGACATTCCAAATAACTACTAACACTAGGCAATTGCAACTAACGAACAGGCGTACAGCAGAAGCTAAAGCGAATTTCAAGTACCGTGCGCGATTAATAATTATCGCATACTGTTTTTTGCGGCGGCCCGATCAGCTGCGCGGGCGCAGACCCGACGTCACAGCTACCTAAGCCGCTATTCAATCGGACGGTTGATCTATTTACTGTTGAATTTTATCTAATACACAGTGTTATTAATTGTGTGTCGCGTGTTTGTCTGTATGTAAATTAAGGATTATTTTTGTGTGTAAAGAATGATGTGGCGTGTCGCCACAACTCAATATAAAATGTGAAGGTAAGTGGTAAGTTGTAGAAGACTCAGACACAGATGGCATAAAACTAGGTGATCTGTTACTTCTAAAGCATTTTGTGCGTGTAAAAAACGTACATGATTTACGTTTGCATTCCGTTCGTGATCCTTTACTTGGAATATTATAATGTTTTGGACAATGTATCACTGGATCAGTGTTATTCAAAATTCCAGCGAGAGGAAATGTTTCCTATTCATGATACTATAGCAGGACCTCTTTAATCCGAACTCTGAAAATTTTACCCCCGTTCGGATTAGTGGAGCGTTCGGATTATAGGGGTATAGATGATAAGGTATTTTTTGTGAATAAAACTACTTAATAGGTACATAAATACAGTAGAAGTATAAGTCGAACATCAAGGGAGACGCCAAAAAATTCGAGTTATAGAGTTTTCAACTTATGAAGGATTTCGACTTAGGCGGATTTTGATTCGACATAAAGAGTTTGAGTCTTATAAATTTTGAGTTAGAGAGGTAAAATAAATGAAAATTCAACTTGCAGAGGTGACAAACATATTTTTATTTAATATAAATCAACATTATTTCAAATCATTTTAAAATAAAAAATAAAACATTAAAAAAGTCAGTATTTTTTTTTGCTTTAGATAATTTGGTTGTTCTCTATCTATTGCATTGTCTAATCTATAAAGAGCAGAAAATTCTTCTTCAGAGTTACTGGTTTGCTCTATAAAATTACGTAAGGTATTCAATGCGGTTCGCGCCTCTTTGATGGAGCGCATGTACTATTCACGTCTTCTATGTCATCTAAATCATTAGTATCGGTTTTCTGAGCTACTAAATCGATAATTTCGTCATCAGATAATGTCCCAGCAGTCATAACTCCATCATCGCACGAAACAAAGTCCTCAAAGGATATTCCTGATTCAGATACCACTGCGTTCCATTCTGCAGGAGGTGAAATAGAAATATCTTCGGTTTCAGTTACTACTGTTGACGACGATGAAAAACCACAGTGTACATAACAGTTTTTTTATTGTAGTCGCAGTAACATTTCGCCAAGCTTTATCAGCCATTCTCATGGCTTGCAATACATTTATAGTAGAATTCTTTTTTTCTTCCATATTATCCAACATGTTCCTGACAACTTCTTTTCGATACAATGACTTGAAGTTTTTAATGATACCTTGGTCCATAGGCTGTAATTTTGATGTGGCATTGGCAGGCAGACAATGTATTTAACAGCTTTCATTTGTGGAATATCATTATGAGCTGTACAATTATCAAGGAACAACAAGATTTTTCTTTTTTCTTTGGCCATTTTCTTATCAATGCATATGAGCCAGTTTTTAAAAATTGCAGAAGATATCCATGCTTTTGTATTCGCTTCATATTGCAGTGGTAGTGATTTACATCTTGAAAAACAACGAGGTTTTTAGATTTGCCGATGACTAATGGTGAGAATTTTTCTGTGCCCGACATGTTTGCTCCTAGCAGGATAGTCAAACGTTCCTGGCTATGCTTCCCACCATGGCAGTTATCATTTTTAAAAGTTAGAGTCTTATCAGGAAGACATTTAAAAAACAGACCTGTTTCGTCGGCATTGAAGATATTGTCAGGTTCGTAACCATGTAACAAATCTTGCAATTCACTTTTCCATTTGTTACAGGTTTCAATGTTGACACTTGCACTTTCCCCACAAACTTTTTTAAAAACAAGTTCCTGTCTTCTTTTGAATTTTTCTAACCATCCATTACTGACTCTGAAATTAACGAGTCCCAATGATTTAGAGAATATTTGGGCTTTTTCTTGTAACAGTGGTGGTCCACTAACACTGATATTTTGGCTGCGACACTGCTCAAACCATTTAAGTAAGCACTCCTCCAAGCCTGGATATTCTGCAATTCGTCGTCTTTTGCAGGACAAACTTTGGCCGTTTTGTATTTTTCTCATGTCTGATTCATTTTTATTATTGTTGAAAGAGTACTCATTTGGCAGGCCAAATTGTTCAGCAACATCTTTCTTTTTTTGATTGAAGGACATTGTAGCCAGAGTAACTACTGGACATATTGAGACTTAACATCTTATGTCTCAGGATGGCGAGCGCAGTGGAATGTTGCTACTGTTTATGAGCGGTCGTATGGCTCACCATCAGGCGAACGGCTTGCTCGTCTCGCCATTCATTGCAATAAAAAAAAAAAAAAAAAAAAACCTCTTCACAGCTTCGAGCACTTCTAATTTTTCAGCAAGACTCAAAGTTTTTAGTTTACGTTTTACAGCACTCATGTTAACTGTTGTACTAATTGATGTATATTGCAGTAGAACCAAACTACTTCTGACAGTATTTAAGTCGAAAACAAATGACTTGCTTAGTTAAATTTCAAAGGAAATCAAAATTGAACACCTGACACCAAGCAAGCAAACACATGTTTACGTGAGTCATAAATTTATTATCGTATTTTTTTTTTTATACTGACCTGGCATAGTGGCGGCATTGCACCTGATGGAAAGTGCCAATGCCGCCCAGGTATACTCTAAATATATATAATATAATATACGTATACTCCTAAAATGAAACAATAGTGTACTCATATTGTCGGCAAGTTCTTAAAGTCGGTAACTTATTTTTGTTCGAACAATAGAGGTAATAAATTCCAAATGATCAAGTTGTAAAGGTTGTAAAATAAAACGTTGCTATGTTCGAGATACAGAGGTCAAATTTAATTTTTCGAGTTATAGAGTGAAAATATGTACCAAAATGGCTTGGAGGGACTCGGTGATTATTTCGACTAACAGAGGATCAAGATTTCAAGTAATGGAGGTTTTGGTGTTTGAAGGGAAGGGAACAAAACATTTTTTCGAGATTTGGAGGTTTTTGACTTATCGAGTTTCGACTTAACGAGGTTCTACTGTAATACAAAGTCTGTATTCATCTATAAACGTTACATATTCTATTCAACTTTTTTGGAGAAATCCAGTATTTTGGTTTGTCGTGTGGTGTTTAATGACAAGGAATTATATTGTGCTTTATGAGTTCTATCGCAACCGCAACAGAATCATGACACATTTTACATACTTGTTAAGGCAACGAAGGGAAAATACAGATTAATTTAATAATAAACGATCTACATTAAGTAGTGGCAACGGCAACATGATTGCTGCATGACCTTGTGTTGAGTGAAGTATCTGACCAGCCGGTGCCGCACCTTGTCAAAGAAGGCAGATTCGGTTCAAAGCTCCACGGAGCACTCCAAAACTCGTTTTCTCGCCAACAACCCGCGCCACGCCACCAGATACAGAAAATACCACGTTTAGTCGTCCAATGCTCCATTTCAGAGGTGGCAATATATTATACACTTTCAATAAAGAATGCTGCTTCCGCCACTTTTTGCTATGTTGAACTTCTGATATTGGGCACTCCAGCGGTTCCAAAAATATTGCTTCATTTGCCTATCCAAGCTGTTAATTTTAACATCAATGAGTTTCTCCGATGGCAGTCCTGTCAAGGGTCTTATAATTAAAAAATGCCCTGGTGTTAGAGGACTTAAATCTTATGGGTTTGAAGACAACGGAACTAGTGAACGTGAATTGAGAATTGCCTTTATTTGAACAAACAGCGCCGCTGTATAGCCTTTAGTGAGAAATCTCAGAGTGATAGTATCAATATTAATGCACTCAGAATTAACAATCATTACCAGCGCTGTAAATAAAAACCAATTTTTATTTTGTCCAGTGCAATTGTCACACCACAGTGTTAATTTTTTCACATCTCTTTCCGAAATAAGAAAAGCCATCAATGCATCTATTATATTATTAGCATCTCGACCCATCATTGCTTCATGCCACACAACACACTTGCTGTTTATCTTTGCATCTTTACATAGTGGTGCAAATGTTAAATTGAAAGCCACTAGACGGCTCAAAAAAAATGAATCCTTTATTTTTGGCATATCTGGCAATAATGTCACTTTCTGAAGATCCATAGAAAAATAGTGTTCCATAGTATCGTTGCCTTTCTTCGCATCTTCTTTGTAATTTTTTATAGCTTTTTCAGCTTTAACCTTGTGTTGAGCGAAATAATTCTGTAAACTTTCCACAGCTGATGCCTCACTTCCATTTTTAATCTTTTCCATGAATACTCCGCAATCAACACATTGGTCTCCTTTGGGATATTTTAAGGAAACTTTCATTGATTTCATAGTATTTCTGTAGGTTTCAATAGAACATTTGACATCAGGATTATTCGATATGAAGTCAGTATGCATAGATTGCAGCGTAAGCGTTCGTGGCAAGTACCGTGTCAACGGTGCGTTGTTTCTCCTGTAGTGGCTCAATGCCGGGTTATAGCTCATGATATGGTCTTCGATTGGTGTTCTTGATAGTCTAGGTTTCTTACCACCTCGATTTTCTTAACTAATTCGTAAAAGGGTTTCCGTTTTAAAGCTCTACTTAGCTCGGTAATAACGCCATCAGTACAATGACCCAGAGTATTCAGGAAAAATGATTTACAAACATTTATCTCTTCATTCCCGAGACAAAAGTAGTAATACCTCGACTCGTTTTTACGTGTTTTTTGTCTGAGTTAGGAACAGATGCAGATTTCTCTTTGACTGGTGCAATCTTTACACATTTGTTCAAAAACTGGCGGCGCTGAGTATAATTAAGATTCCAGTAACCATTCCAAATATCCTCTCGCTGTTTTTCTGTGAAGTTATTGCAACGTCGTCTACATTTACCGTCGCACATTTTAGATATCATGGGATGCATCGTTTTATTTTTATAACCTTTGCTGTTTCTTCGGGATTATGTGAAATGTCGATTAATGTACCCGTATCAAATATGGGGCCTGGATAATTTGCAGTGAACCGAGCTGGTGGACGGTAGCCATCTGCTTGTTCAGAGTCGATGAAAATAATTGTATTTGGGTAAGTAGCAATGAAAATTGGCATTTCTGGTACAGGGGATTGCATTGGAGGTGGTTGGGGTAGATTTTCTATGGCAAACGTAGGTTCTAGGAGATCGATATCTTAAAAACAATCTTCGGAATTATCAGCAAACAACTGTAGTGCAGGTTTTTGTACTACCAAAGGTATATAATCGGGATCAGCTACGGAGTCATCACTCAAGTAAGCTGCAGTATCAAATCCAAGGTTACTATCAGAAACGATACTATCACAGATCGTTACATTGTCGGCTGATGACCCAGGGATAGGATTGCTGTAGTCGATAACAGTTTCAGTATCTGTTTTAGCTTCATCATTTGCTCTGAAAGCGGAAAAAAGAACCAAGCTATCACGCAACCAACACCGAAAACAAAAAGGCAAATGATAAGGCAATAAGTATTAGTTAAATAGCTTGGGTAAAGAAAAAAAACTTTCTTTCATTGTTTGGGTAAAGTCCCGTTCTGTTCTATAGGGCAACAAGTAAAGGGGATTTATGTGGCGCTAGTAGCGCCTGCACTAGTTAAAATTACACACATACCATCACGCCTGTATTCCCCGAAGGGTTAGGCAGAGGTGTAGCAGCGTACACCCACAGTGTTCGCCGGTATGTTTTAGGTCCCATGTAATAGGGGGCGAGCCTATTGCCATTAACCGGGCACAAATCCTAAATCCGAGCTGCTACTGAGAATTTCGTAGAAAAACCCAATAACACTTTTTGCTCGACCTGGGATTCGAACCCAAGACCTCTAGCGTAACAGTCGCGCTTAGGACTACTAGGCTACCGAGGCAGTCAAATAAAGTCGATAAAATGTTTCTAGTATCTTTTGATAGAGCATAGGGCGTTTTTAATGAAAAGTGGCTACTTTTGTTATAAACATACCCCTGTATGTTACATTACTGTTTTAATTAGAAACTTCTTATATGAGATCACATTAAAAATTACCGAGATACCCGTTGTGGCTGATTTTTACATTAAATTTTCTTTACAGAGGTAATAATTTATAACCAGTGCAGGTGCCACTAGCGCCGCCTAAGGCCCCTTAACTCGGAACCACTACTTTTTGTCGATAATTAGCAAAACATACCATTAAAATAAGCAAAATCGGCTTTTGCACATTCATTATACGAAAGCCAGCACAACATACTAGTTTTGTTAGTTTTATTATGAAGATAATGCAACGACAATTTTATTTTGAGGTTATGTCACATTTCTTTTACATTTTCGTAACCATAATGAATAAGTTATTTCTTACCTGCATTCGTTTACGTTCTGCAAAGCACGCAGTATACGCCTGGACCGATAAAATTGCTTGTAACTAGTGGTGGGTCGTTGAAGATTTTACAGTCGACGCAACGAGACTGTTTTTCATAGACAATAGACTAGTTGATAAAACAGTTTAATTTTCGACTAGTTTATGTTGTAGACGCTTAACAAGACGTTTCGTTTATACGCGACGAGCGATGAACGGATCGCGATGCCGTTCATTCGTTAACGTGTTTATCAACGAACTATAAACTAGTCTATTCGTTCACCACAAAGAAACAGTTGAAAAAAACTGTTCGTTCATTCAACGACCACCACTACTTGTAACTCATTTTATTATTTTTTAACACGGAGCGAAACACTCGTGCGCCGGTGACACTGGACTTACTAAACGAAATGTCATCTATTTTACAATCGGCGCCAAATTCAAAACATAGCAAGTTGGTATTTCAAATTCATAATTTAGAAAGTCGCTTGAGCTGCTAGGGTTTTAAATATGTATTTTGACATACTAAGTTTAAAATTTGTACTTCAAGGAAATTTTCGTAATCATGCCAAATTGCTTAGACTTGCTAAATATTTTTTTTTAAATTACGTATGAAACTGGGTGTTTTAAGGTCCACATCATTTTGATACTGCCTAGTAAGTCGAAAAACACCAAAAGCCGTTTTTTTTTCAAATCACCTGTTACTAGGTTTTGAATTTGGGCAGCCGACCAGAGTCTATGAGTATACTTCAGGTATTTAATTTACATCTAATTATTATGTAAAATGTTACATATACATACCGGGTATATCAAGACTGCTACCGAAAACAAAGCCGGGTGATAGTATTAGTGATTTCAAACACATTGTCATTAAAAAAATCGAAAAAAAAAATTGTAAAAAGTAATTAAAAAAAAATTTTGTTTCACTCATGGTTGTATTTAGTTGCATGAATGCTTCGAATTTATGCTAAAATAATCAAAATTTTTTTTTCTTTTAAATAAAGCAATGTAAACGAGATAAATAATCAGCTGACGCAAGGGGTCAACGCACGCCGCGCGCGATTATTTTCCAAATAGTACCTACCAACCGAGCAGCGAGCGTCGAGCAACGGCCGCCGAGGCCCCCTCCTCCCGCCGCGCCGTGTCGCTCCGCGCTCGCCCTGCGCCGCACCGCGCCGCCCGCCCCCGGCCGTGGCCCGGACAGCTGACTGCGAGCCGAACTGCCGCGCCGCCGCGCGCGCCGCAAATCGAGACCATTATTCGCGATTTATCCCGGTCGAGCACACAGACACAAATTAGTTACAATAATTATGAATTACAATTTTCTAACGACCATAGTTTATTGCAATTCGCATAATTGCACCAATGTTCAGCAGTTTTTAGTACAGTAGCTAAAGCATTTGGTCACAAGGCATTTTAAGATAAAGTAAAAACCAGATAAAGTTATAAGAAAACTTACCTAAACCCCTCGGTATGGCATCCCACGATATGAGGCTCGAAGTGCTCTATTTGTAGCAAATCCTCGTACAGGCGGGGTATCGTCGAGGTGTCTTCAGTACACTCCGCTCACTGCGTATCGGACACATCAAATTCAATGACACATTTTGTCCGCACATTCATAATTGCGCCGGAGAATCCATAGGTACCTACTATCTATCCCCGACAAATTCTCAATACGCGACAAGAGTTTGAGCTACTCATAAAAACATTCGAATATTGCCCTACTCACACACATTGGCACAACAAAACGACACAAACTTCACAAGAACCTAAATCAATAACAAATCACCAAATTCACAACTTAACAACAGAAATTTGTACATGTCACAACAAGAACTCAATACTCATACTGAAGCAAAGAGTAGAATAGTAATAATGAAATACTGAAGACTACGTAGTGAAGTCGAGACGTTTCCCCACCAGTCTCTCCATTACCTCTCAAATGAACCCCGCGGAGCCCTGATTCCCGCGCTTCTAAGTACCAATTAACTTCTTTAAGAAAACGTGTATGAATTGAAAAATAAGTTTCTAATTTATCAGGTTTTAATAAACTTTAAATACATACTCGTAATGGTTACACATAAAACTAAAACATTGCAATAATTAAAAAAAAAACGTAATTCACCTCAATGGCCTAGTGGCCCCGTGTTTGACCTGTGTCGATCGTCGCGGCCCTGTGATCGAAACCCAGACCAGATAACACCGTTTTTGTTTTTTCATGTCATGTGAGTTATTTTTGACATTATTAATTACGTTCAGATGTAAAGATGAGCTTATGCATTTTATGTATCGTTCAAATCGACATAATTTAAAAAAAATATTATTTTAGTTGCGTTCACGACTTCAATAGAGGGCGCTTTATTAAACAATGTCGCATTCTTGGCCGATGCATGTACTCTAAAACAGCCCTGCGTAAATCATTGTAATTTTCTTCCGATTTTTAGTACATTAGCATAAGCACTTGATCTTTGGCGCTTAAAGCTTGCAGGTTTAATCCCCACAAGATAAATTTGTGTAAAAACAAGATAAAATTATAAAGGAACTGACTTAAATCCTTCGGGGTCTACTCTAAAACAGCGGAGCCCTGCGCGGGCGCGGCGCGCAATATGCACACAGCGAGGCGCCGCGGCATGATTGCTTTCGGCAGGAAAGTGTGTGAAAAGTCGCATTAATGGTAAATGTTGAATGTTGTTTATTGAATGGAATGCTCTATGAAGAGTTTTGTATAGACATTTTAAAAATAAATAATTCTGCTACAGATCATAATCACTCAAAACCGCTACGGGTTAACTACTAACTTCAAATTGCGAAAGAATTACCAAAAGTACTTATTGACGATGGGGCACGGGGTAGAACTTTGCTGGCGGACCCAGGGCTCCATTACATTACATTCACGAGTCGCGTATGCCAAATCGAAAATAATTTATTATTAAGCCATCTGTCGACATCCACTGTCAACTATGCAACGTTGACAGTACAATTAATGCAATGATTACTAAATTCTTTAAATGTTAGTAGTTTTATTTCTTTTAGTATGTTTTATTTATTTACAAAAGGATTAATTCACCCCTGAATGTAGCTAATTAAAAAGATATGAGAAACATTGGCTGGATTTGATATTTAAATGCAGCGCGGACGTTACTTTTGCCACGCACAAGATGTTCCAAAGGAAATTATTCCTAATAACTAAGTATCAGTATTGTGAATGATTATAATTTAATTACTATACAAAAAAATATTCATAAAATATTTTTATTTTTATGGCGAGTTTTTATCGAATTCGAGTGTAGTTTAATAAAAAAGGACATTTTAACAGATTATAAGGAATTAGTAAAAAGCGCGGGAATATGTGGGAGAGGTTTGCGAGTGACAGTTTATGCTAATATTCGTATGTTTATGCGCGCGCGAATGTACGTCTGTTACAATTTACTAAATTTGGTTGTTGCTATTAGTTTTTTTGTTAATACTTTTTGTTATTTAGTTAGTTTCTTGTTAAGTTTGTGTTCTTTTTATTCGTTTTTCAAGTATGTCGCTTTTATACAGTGCTCGTGAGTACGGGCACATGCTCATGTGTCTGGGGGAAGCTCTCGGAAATGCTTCTCGTGCTTTGAGGATTTATAGAGAAAAGTTCCCTAACGTTCGGCACCCGGTTGATTCACGGGTTATAACCGCTGCTTACCAACGAGTTTTAGAAAATCGTCCTATTGTTCCTATGGTCTCTGGTGGTGGGCGGCAAGATGATGTTCAGACTGAAGAAAGCATTTTGGACATAGTGCGCCGGAATCCGCGCTTAGGCACAAAAAGCGTTGCCAAATTACTCCGGCGGCGGGACGGATCGCGGGTTTCCCATTCTACTGTGCATAGGGTATTGCGCCGTAACAAAATGCGGCCCTACAAAGTGCACAAAGTGCAAGCTTTGATGCCCGGCGATCGCAATCGTCGTGAGAATTATTGCCAATGGCTTCTTGACCGACAAAGTCGGGAACCGGGGTTCATCGAACACGTCATCTGGACTGATGAGGCCACGTTCACCAGAAACGGATTGTGGAACAGGAGGAATATGCATGTATGGTCTGAAAATAACCCCCACGCGGTCCAAACAACAGGACACCAAATACGATGGTCGGTGAATGTATGGGCTGGTATCTTCAATGACAAAATTCTCGGGCCTGTATTTTTGCCGCAGAGATTAAATAGATCCAGCTATTTAAGTTTCTTGAATGAAACCGTTCAAGACCTTTTAGACGATTTGCCGCTAGCGGAGTACCGTAGAGCGTGGTTCCAACATGATGGCGCACCTCCGCATATCGTAAGATCTGTCCGTGAGCGTCTTACGGCGATGTTTGGGAACCGTTGGATTGGCAGATTAGGGCCACAAGCTTGGCCTCCTCGCTCACCTGACTTAACCCCGTTAGACTTTTTTTTGTGGGGATATGTGAAGGAAAGGGTGTTCAACCGTGAGTGTGATGGTGCGGATTAAATGCGGCGTAGAATTCGGGATGTCTTCGACAAACTACGTGTCGATTGCGCTGAAGACCCTACACTAATGCCACGTCTACACCAAGAAACAGAACGACGGGCCCACACTTGCTTAATAATGAATGGTGCACAATTCGAGCCTCATCTCGTAAGACCCCGAAGGATTTAAGTAAGTTCCTTTATAATTTTATCTTGTTTTTACACAAATTTATCTTGTGGGGATTAAACCTGCAAGCTTTAAGCGCCAAAGATCAAGTGCTTATGCTAATGTACTAAAAATCGGAAGAAAATTACAATGATCTACGCAGGGCTCCGCTGTTTTAGAGTACATGCATCGGCCAAGAATGTGACATTGTTTAATAAAGCGCCCTCTATTGAAGTCGTGAACGCAACTAAAATAATATTTTTTTTAAATTATGTCGATTTGAACGATACATAAAATGCATAAGCTCATCTTTACATCTGAACGTAATTAATAATGTCAAAAATAACTCACATGACATGAAAAATCAAAAACGGTGTTATCTGGTCTGGGTTTCGATCACAGGGCCGCGACGATCGACACAGGTCAAACACGGGCCACTAGGCCATTGAGGTGAATTACGTTTTTTTTTTAATTATTGCAATGTTTTAGTTTTATGTGTAACCATTACGAGTATGTATTTAAAGTTTATTAAAACCTGATAAATTAGAAACTTATTTTTCAATTCATACACGTTTTCTTAAAGAAGTTAATTGGTACTTAGAAGCGCGGGAATCAGGGCTCCGCGGGGTTCATTTGAGAGGTAATGGAGAGACTGGTGGGGAAACGTCTCGACTTCACTACGTAGTCTTCAGTATTTCATTTATTACTATTCTACTCTTTGCTTCAGTATGAGTATTGAGTTCTTGTTGTGACATGTACAAATTTCTGTTGTTAAGTTGTGAATTTGGTGATTTGTTATTGATTTAGGTTCTTGTGAAGTTTGTGTCGTTTTGTTGTGCCAATGTGTGTGAGTAGGGCAATATTCGAATGTTTTATGAGTAGCTCAAACTCTTGTCGCGTATTGAGAATTTGTCGGGGATAGATAGTAGGTACCTATGGATTCTCCGGCGCAATTATGAATGTGCGGACAAAATGTGTCATTGAATTTGATGTGTCCGATACGCAGTGAGCGGAGTGTACTGAAGACACCTCGACGATACCCCGCCTGTACGAGGATTTGCTACAAATAGAGCACTTCGAGCCTCATATCGTGGGATGCCATACCGAGGGGTTTAGGTAAGTTTTCTTATAACTTTATCTGGTTTTTACTTTATCTTAAAATGCCTTGTGACCAAATGCTTTAGCTACTGTACTAAAAACTGCTGAACATTGGTGCAATTATGCGAATTGCAATAAACTATGGTCGTTAGAAAATTGTAATTAATAATTATTGTAACTAATTTGTGTCTGTGTGCTCGACCGGGATAAATCGCGAATAATGGTCTCGATTTGCGGCGCGCGCGGCGGCGCGGCAGTTCGGCTCGCAGTCAGCTGTCCGGGCCACGGCCGGGGGCGGGCGGCGCGGTGCGGCGCAGGGCGAGCGCGGAGCGACACGGCGCGGCGGGAGGAGGGGGCCTCGGCGGCCGTTGCTCGACGCTCGCTGCTCGGTTGGTAGGTACTATTTGGAAAAGAATCGCGCGCGGCGTGCGTTGACCCCTTGCGTCAGCTGATTATTTATCTCGTTTACATTGCTTTATTTAAAAGAAAAAAAATTTTTGATTATTTTAGCATAAATTCGAAGCATTCATGCAACTAAATACGACCATGAGTGAAACAAAATTTTTTTTAATTACTTTTACAATTTTTTTTTCGATTTTTTTAATGGCAATGTGTTTGAAATCACTAATACTATCACCCGGCTTTGTTTTCGGTAGCAGTCTTGATATACCCGGTATATGTATATGCACATAAAATAGATAATATCATATATTTTTTATAGAGTCATGTGCAAATAGCTGTAGAAGCCCCCACACCTGCTGCAGTGCTGCTCCAAACAACAGAAAATTCCACCCCTACATTAACAGTAAGTTCAATAAAATAGATATTGTAATTGTTAATTAAAGATACTTAGAGTTTTTTTTAAATGTAATTGTTTCTGTATCAGCCCATATACGTCCCACTGCAGGGCACGGGCCTCCTCTACAATCGAGAGTACGATTGAGAGTGGTTAGGCCATATAGTCCACCACGCTGGCCTAGTGCGGGTTGGCGGACTTACATACCATATAAATTTTATAAATCGCTATGGTATGCAGGTTTCCTCACGATGTTTTCCTTCACCGTTTTAGTGCGTGGTGATTGACTATCAATACACACATGACTCTGAAAAGTCAGAGGTGTGCCCTGGGATTCGAACCCGCGACCACCGTGAACATGTTGGCAGTCACGTCTAGTCCGTTTACCAACAGGCCACCACGCACCAGCAGATGGAGCTCAAAGAAATAATGCCCCAATTGCCACTTCATGTAAGGAATTATTTATTTTCTTGCACATCTTTTATCCAACTTTATTTGAAGTTATGTTCTCTTGGATACCTATAGTTTTATATTGTATGCAGATCATTTAATTGGTGGCTACTAAATGGCAATATATTGTCCCCTATGAAATTAGATTAAATAGTTAATAATCATCTGTCCAGCTCTGTAAAATAATTTTTGCATTCCATTTATGTTTTATTGTTTAGCACCTCGAAGGCGTCGTTTGGTGACGGCACGACGTCGTTTGCTAAACCGTTCGCCACCTTCACAAAGGCGCTCACATTTGGCGAGTCTCACGGAACGCTTTGTGGCCATCGAGGAAAAACGCCTTGACAATGAAAGATTGCTTATTGACAACCAGCAGAAGATGTTGGAAGTTTTCAAAGATATTAGCGAATCATGGTCAAGGCAAACTCAAGCTTTGCACGACTTGTGTGCATCCATCAGTGGACGCAATGAAATGCCTGGAACATGACAGTGTATAGTTTTATTTCATAAGTTATCATTTTGTAACAAAATGACATATTTTTTTGTTATTTATTGTAACTTTATATACTAAATTAGATTAAGAATGGTAAATATATTAAACATGTATCTATTTCCTTAAATACATGTAAAATTGTAGTTAAATAAAAGACAGTTTAGATACTTACATATTTTTATATTCATATTTTAAAATAGTGTAAAAAAAGATATCATGTATTTGTATAATAAATGTAAACCTAAAGAAGTCATTCTTATGTTTTATTTCGACCGGGTATCTCAAGACTGCTACCGAAAACGAAGCCGGGTGGTAGTTTTAGTGGCTACAAACACAATGCAATTAAAAATTTCGCATAGAAACGCGACAATTATTTTTTATGATTTTTTAAATATCGTCATTTTTGGGTGGTAAATCCATAGTTTTTGCTAAAATAATAATTTAAACTCTTTTATACCTTAGAGTATTTATAAGTAAAAGGGTATACACTATTATTTTAGGAAAAAATGTATTTACCACCCAAATATGGCCATAGGAAAAAAATAAAAAAAAAAAAAAATTGTCGCTTTTTTTTGCAACTTTTTCTGTTGCATTTGATGGGTTATGGACAAAAACACCAGATGCAATAGAAAAATTATGATTTAATTAACATGACAAACGAAACTGTTACAATGGGTTACAATGGCATAGACAAAGGAAGAAAAAAAAATTGTCTTTGACAGACCACAGATATATAAACTTAATATAGATAAAATAAACTTCAAATGCTTGTAACTTTATTGTTAGTTTACATTTCCTTCACTGGCCCTTAAACTTAACAATAAAACAAAAAGTTATTCACTGGCCTTCAATACTAACATCCATTCATAAGATATACTATGTTAAACAAAAATACAACATTTCATAAATTGAGTGCATACAATATGACAATCTAATGACAATACTTTACATCAACAAAAATTCTGTTATATATTGAAAAGGAACTTTACAATCTCATGTTCAAACATGAAACACATTTATGTATTTAAACCAAAAAGTTACATAATGCTTAGACTCAAAACTTTAACAAAATTATTATGTTTCTCTATAGTTAGAGGTTTAGTCAGTATATCTGCAACCATCAAGTTTGTCGACAAATATTTCACTTCTATTATTTTTTTACTTATAATATCTCTAATAAAATGATGTCTTACATCTATGTGCTTTGTTCTGTTATGATACATAGAATTAACAGTCAGTTTTTGTGCTGACTGATTATCATTATACAAACAAACTTTCACATCTTTGTCTAACAATTCTTTCAAGAAATTACGAACAAACAATGTTTCTTTGCATGCATCGGATAAGGCCATATACTCAGCCTCCGTGCTTGAAAGTGCAACCGTTTTTTGTTTCCTACTCTCCCATGTAATAGGAGATTTACCTAACATGAAGACAAAACCAGTGTACGACCTACGATCTACTTCATCCCCAGCCCAGTCAGCATCAACATAGGCTGTGACATTTAATCCTCCTTTCTTAAATACTAACAATAATTCAAAGTACCTTTGAGATAGCGTACCACACGTTTTGCAGCTTTCCAGTGACTTTCCGAATAAGATTCATTGAATTGACTAAGTACACTTACTGCATGAGCAATGTCAGGCCTACTGCACACCGCTATATACATAAGACAACCAATGAGATTCCTATAACAATACTTATCATCCTTTTTATCACCTTTTGAAGTTTCAACCCTGTTTCCATGGGAGTTTTCGAAGGTTTACAATCAATCATCTGAAATTTTTCTAAAACTTTCATTATGTAACTAGATTGATCAAGAGTAATTTTATCTTTACTTTTACAAACTCGCATGCCTAAAATGTGATGAACAGGACCAAGATCTCTCATTTCAAACTCACTCATCAATTCTGCTTTTACTTTATCCTTTAAAATTGAATTACTGGTAGAGAATAACAAGATATCATCAACATACAAAGCAATAATTAACATTTCACTCTGTGTTTTCTTAAAATAAACACAGGGCTCTGATGATGTTTTTCTGAAAAACAATTTCTTTAACAATACCTCATTAATCCTCTCATACCACATTTTAGATGCCTGTTTCAGCCCATAGATGGCTTTGTTTAATTTATAAACCATATGTTCTTTTCCTTTTATTTTAAAACCATCTGGTTGTTCCATATAAACAGTTTCCTCAAGATTACCATTCAAAAATGCGGTTTTTACGTCTAGATGATCAATACTCATATCATATTCTGCAGCAATCGCAAGTAGAGTTCTAATGGTGGAATGTCTAACTACTGGAGAGAATGTTTCCTCATAATCTATTCCATATTTCTGAGTGTAACCTTTTGCTACAAGGCGAGCCTTGTATCTCAACAATTCTCCATTTGCACCAGTCTTTCTTTTAAAAACCCACCGACACTTTATAGGTTTTTGACTGTTAGGTCTTTCCATAAGTGTCCAACACTTATTTTTATTAAAAGACTTATACTCATCTGACATGGCTTTTCTCCAGTCAGCTGCCTCAGGACTGGATAGTGCTTCATCCACAGTCTCTGGTTCATCATTACTGCATAATTTTTTCACTAACAGTACTGAATGCTGCATTGTTTCAGTATCTTCATAGGAAGTGTCTGTAGACAACTCCTCTAAGGTCGATTCACCTGGAATGTATGAGGGATCATCGCGACTATTTGACTCATATGAAACATCTTCACTGTCCGAGTCATTAACTGTAATTGTGCTAATTCTGTTTCTTAATTGGTCATCAGATGTCTCTGCAATCACAGTAGATGGCTCTGACAGTTCACTGGACAGCATTTGTTGCTCATTTTCATCCACTGAATGAGGAAAATGAACCACATCTACATCAACCGCAATATCACTATTGGGGCTATTAAATGAGACTAAATTATCATCATGTGACCTATCCTTATAAAAACGATTTTCCAAGAAAATCACATCTCTGGCTTTATTATACTTAAAAGAATTTGAAGGATCCAGGAGCCTGTAACCCTTCGTATTTCACAGTAGCCGACAAAAATATATGGTTTAGATTTTGACTCTAACTTATTTTTGCGATTGTGTGAAACAGCATAACATAAACATCCAAAAATTCTTAAATGGCTTATGTTCACCTTTTTATTGCTCCATTTCTCCTCAGGCACGAGTCCTGCTACAGCCTTGGTTGGTGTTCTATTTTTGAGGTACACAGCAGTGTTGACTGCTTCTGCCCAAAATTTGTTATCCAGCCCAGCATCACGTAACATGCATCTTGTCTTTTCTACAATAGTCCTGTTAGCTCTTTCGGCCACACCGTTCTGCTGTGGAGAATACGGGACTGTTGTGTGATGCTTAATACCATTCTCTTTCAGGTACGTCTCTAATCTGGAATTAACAAATTCACCACCATTATCACTCCTAAGAATTTTTATTTTATGGTCAGTTTCATTCTCAACCAACGCTTTAAAATTCCTGAAATGATCAAAAACTTCATCTTTTGTTTTTAGAAAATACACAAATGTTTTCCTTGTGTAATCATCTATAAAAGTGAGAAAATATTTTGATCCACCAAAAGAAACACACGGCATGGGACCACACAAGTCTGTGTGTATCAGGCCTAAAACTTCAGTAGCCCTACTATAAGACCTTTTTGGAAAAACTTGCCTGACCTGCTTTCCCTCGATACACGTTTTGCAAGGAACAAAACTATTAGAATTATATTTGATACCTGAGACCATACCTTTATGTAATAGTGACATGCTTCTTGAATTTAGGTGACCCAACCGTCTATGCCATGTATCCTGGGATGTTTCCTTATTTACTGCAACATTTTGTGGCTCTGATGTAGGTACCTGATTATTTACAGAACTATAAAAAACAAGATTATCACCCATTTCCATACATGGAGACTGAGTAATGACATCAAGTTGATACATGTCATTGATCAACGATGCAGTTGCTAAAATGTTATCATTATCAAATATTATACACTTACATTTATCAAAGACTACTTTATAACCTTTAGCGACTAAGGTACTCACTGACAGTAAATTAGTTGTAAGATTAGGTACATGATATACATTTGTAATTGTCCTAACACAATCTTTTAAATTTACTTTGACATTACCTTGCCCTGATGCCCACAATTTCTCACCATTTGCAACACTAACTTGTAATTTTTTAGTAGCGACATAATCACACATAATATTTTTGTTGTTGCACATGTGTACCGTTGCACCACTGTCTACATACCACATATCACGATGGACACATGCTGACAGTGCGGTCAATAGAGTTGTGTCATCTTTCTCCACCTTATCCTTTGTCCTCGCTTTCTGGTTATCATTATTCTTCTTCTTCTTATAACCCTTTTTGCAGTTTTTAATAAAATGTCCAGGCTTGTTGCATCTAAAGCACTTTAGTTGCTTCTTGGTAGCTACGGTTAAAGCCGACACCTCTTCAGTCTTATGGTCACGCCGCTCGTGCTCCTGTAGTAACTTGGCCTTGACATCATCGCTGCTCAACTTGGTACATGAGTTCTCGAGGGCCATTATTAATGGATCATAGTCATCTGGCAGTCCACTTAGCATAACAATGGCTAAGAACTCATCTTCGAGTGGCTCTCCAATGTCTGTCAATTGTTGCGATAGGTCTGTTAGTTTCAGCAGGTAAGTGTCCATACTTTCACTACCACTGTATTTAGTACTAAACAGTGATCGCATCAGGCTCAACCTTCGAGACAAACCTTTGCTCTCATAGGTTTTACTCAAGTTTGTCCATGCCTCTTTTGCATCTTTTGCGTTTCTTACATGAGAAAAAGCAGTTGAATTTACTGACAAACTTATTTTGGCCAGGGCTTTGAGTGATTTTTTCGCGTAGTCCGAAGCTTTTGTGTCTACTTCTCCTTCCACGTACTCCCATAAGTCTTCTTGGATGAGAATCATCTTCATGAGGAATTTCCACGTAGAGTAATTTTCTGCTCCGCGCAATTTCTCAATAGGTGTAGAAGTATAAGTTACGTTGGCCGACATTGTGGAGGACGTCACCAACAAACCATATAACGGCAAAGGACTTTAACGGAAATCGTCACTTTCGCAATACGTTTTATTGCGCCAAAATAAAATTATTAACTGTAATTACTACGTGCTCTGGGCCCATAACCTGATGGGTTATGGACAAAAACACCAGATGCAATAGAAAAATTATGATTTAATTAACATGACAAACGAACTGTTACAATGGGTTACAATGGCATAGACAAAGGAAGAAAAAAAAAATTGTCTTTGACAGACCACAGATATATAAACTTAATATAGATAAAAATAAACTTCAAATGCTTGTAACTTTATTGTTAGTTTACATTTCCTTCAGCATTGTGTCTGAAGTCGCTTAGACTACCACCCGGCTTCGTTTTCGGTAGCAGTCTTGATATACCCTGTATAATAATTAAAATATAATAATATTAACTTAAAATGTAAACAAACTATAATTCAATATTATCATGATAAACAAAAAAGATTAAGAATAATGGCTGCCTCATCTGATGTTGTGTGACTACATTTTAGATATGGCGGGCTCTCCACAATTGATTCACCAGATCCCTCCTACTGGTTTGACCACTTAGCAAATTATGGTGTGTGATAGCCTGCTGATTAAGTGTGCCAAGTAGTCTATATTCTTCATCTATATCATGCTGATCTAAGTTAGCAGCTGGCAGCCCAGCTCTATTACACATGTTATGTAATATGCAGCAAGCTATCACTATTTTCCCCACCATAATAGGGTCATATTGTAAGACTCTGTGAACTAACAGACACCGGAACCGCCCCTTTAGTATTCCAATGGTCCTTTCCACACTGTTACGTGCACTACTGTGTATATTATTGTAATGACTCTCTGGAGTGCCTGTTTCTGGATTACTGAATGGAGTCATGAGATAACTCCTTTGGGGATATCCTGAGTCACCTGTATTAAAAGAATGAAACTTGAATAAATTACAAATCTGTGAATAAGATAGTTCTATAGTAAAAAACTTACCCAGTAAATATACAATTTCTCCAGAACTATTTAAATTTTCTAAGTGCAGTTTCACACTTGTGTTGGAAAAAACAAAACTATCATGTGTGGCACCCCCAAAAGTTACATCCACATGCAAAATATTTATTTCAGCATCATTAATCTGCAATAAATAAAATATATTCAAAGCTTTTGTACTACATATCTATATTTAAAATAATATAATTTATCCACATGATGTAAGATAATTAAATAACTCACAATTTAAACATTCCTGGCATGATAACCTTTACGGCAATAATATCGCTCCTCATTTTTTTAGGACGTATCATAGAAACCAGAGTGCCATCAATGCAACCTAACACTCCTGGGATATTGAATTTTTCATAAAACCTGTAATTAGAATGAAAATTTGAAACAATTGCTCTTGTTTTTGTGAGACTACAGCCACTAAATATAATTTTTTTTTATATATTTACCTTGACTTGAGTGCTTGCCGTTCATTGTGGCTTTGCGGGAATCGAATATATTTTCTAATAATATTTACATTATTTAGAGCATTGACTACTTCATGTATTGCTCTAGAAGCTGACGGTTGAGATACATAAGTGTCTGCATTCTTGCCAATGATTTTCTGATAGCCTCCATTTGCCAAAAAATGATAGAGTGCATAAAATCTGAAACATTATCATATTTTATTAAAAAGCTGTTAAGATGTTACATAACGGTTACTTAAATAATTAGGTATATAATATAAACAATAACAGTAAACAAACCTAGCCTATTAGTCAAGCCGCTCGAGCGCACTTGTGGGCGCATGTAAGGAGTTATATCACTTTCCAATATATTAATTAAATCCTCAGAAAGACGATAAATATGAATAAAGTCTTCGTCACGGGATATAATTCTTAACTCTCTTAGTTGTTTCGCCTGACGAGCTTTATTTAGATCCTCTTTTTTCTTGGCTTCTTCTAATAATTGAAGTTTTATCAATAAACGAGCTGCCATTTTTAATAGGATTAAATATTAGAAACAAAACAGTTGAAATTATTCGAAGAAACACTAAGATTTAATGTCTTACGCGCAAGAAAAAGTAGCTTTTAGGTTTGACAGATTAAATCGAGGCTGCGAGCGAGGCTGTGAGCGTCTTCGACGCTGTTTTTTCTTAGGGAATACCAAAATCTATGAAGAACTGTCAAACTACTCGTCGTTGATTAGTTCTAACTCACGGTCGTCGCAGCCTAGGGCGCTAGTATCGCAATTGGTAACTTAGTGAATACCAAAGCATCGTCTCGACGCTGTTACAGCGCTGCGCGCAGCGCTGTGTTGTTTAGAGAATAGCACTGCAGGTGCAAAGCCGCCACTATGCAGGGCCAGATAAAAAAAAAGAGAAAAACTTCTGGATCTTGAGAGTATCAGCACATGGAGTAAGTCTCACGGACTATTAGTCAACCCTGCTGAAATGAAATGAAATGAAATGAAATGTATTTATTGATCACGTAGGCAATTAAGGAGCTCTTATGACAAGTCAATACACATAGAACTTAATCTCTATTTACAATATATTTCCTATGCTTATTATTACTTATTTTAATTTCTTGCTTTTATTGCTTGCTTAAAATGCTTGCTAAGTCCCAAGTCATTGTTGTCGGCAGCTCCAGGTTGATATCTAAATTAGATACGGATCAATTACCCCAAATTCTGTTTGATGGTTGTGCTATTCAAATTAGTGATACTGTTAAGAATTTGGGTGTAATCATCGACCAAAACCTATCCTGGGGTCCCCAGCTGCAACAAGTAAGTCGCAAATTGTTTGCTGCTGCGGGGTCCTTGCGGAGTTTGCGGAATTTTCTACCGATTTCCACGAAAATCGCACTGGTTCAATCTCTTCTTTTTCCCCTCCTTGATTATGCTGATCTAGCTACCTCGACATCACCGAAGCCCAAATGGAAAAACTTGAAAGACTTCAGAATTTCTGCATTAGATTCATATTTGGTCTTCGCAAATATGACCATGTTTCCGAATTTCGTGTCAAACTCAAGTGGCTATCAATACGTTTTCGCCGTTATACTCGAATTCTTTCCCTTTTATACGGTATCTTGTTCAATCCCTCCAGCCCCCACTATCTTAAAATCCGTTTTAATTTCCTAGGTCAAACTCATGCACGAACTCTTAGATCAACAGAGAATTTGATACTAGAGATTCCCAAGCACAGCACATCATTTCTCGACAAGTCTTTTACTGTTCATGCTGCTCGCTTGTGGAACGAATTACCACTGTCTATCAGGCAAGCTAAGTCACTGCCAAGTTTTAAGAGACTTGTTAAGATACATTATTTGTCACTGCAGTAACATGTTATCCTGTTATATTTTAATTTTTTTGCTCCTCTTTACTTACTCATTAAAGTTACCTCAGTATATGTATATTAGTATGTATGTATATATGTATGTATGTATGTTTGTATGTATTTATATTATAGATGCATATTATTATGTATGTAAATTGATATACTATAGCATGTACATCAATAATTATTTATTTATTTTTTCTCGCTCACTATTTTCACTACCCTATATAAGAATATCGCAATAATCCAGTCCATCCGAAGGTTGCCTGGAAGAGATCGCAGCTAGCGATAAGGCCGCCTATTGTAACCATGTCTAGTATTTTAAGTATTTTGTATTTCTTCTTGGTGTACAATAAAGCATATAAATAAATAAATAAATAAAACTTGCACTTATCGAAAATATCTATGAAAGAACAAGCAAATAAGTCACCATGTCTACCATCCTAGGGTGTTAGTTGTATGTCATTAACAAATTGATATTGTGAAGTTCGTGGAATGACATGACTTGGAGTGTTCGGGAATTTAAGGAATTTTGAAAATTAAATGACGTGTGTGGCACGGGTTCTGACGGTACACTGAATATTATTTATTGCTTATAACAAATTGATGCATTGATGCGGTGCGTTGCTAATCACAATCAATCAGGAACTTGTACACGAAGAAAAAAAAGATCATTCTTTTCCGAGATACTGAGTTGTAGTGATGACTCTGACTCTCTTGGCTGAATGACATAAAAATGTTATTGAGATAACGAGTCTGTGGAATTACATGCACTGGAGAAGGTGTTGAAGTTTGGCATTGGCAATCTGAATATTGTGATAGTGATGACGTGAATCACGTGGGTAGAATTTTGGTGGTAGCTCAACCGGATTTAGCAAAAGTAAGCCATCTATTTGGTACATTATTCTTGCTCGCATTGGCTCAGGATATTTACGTAATGTTTTGCCTAAAATCGCACACGTCTTCATCATCTACTTTGTCTTTATTTCTTTTATCTTGTATAACTTGGTTTAAAGTATCTAAAGTCTGCGTTATTTTTATTTGAGCTTTATCTATATTTGACTTTTTCCTTGTTTCATTTGGCCTGGTGTATAGTGGTGATGGCGATAGGATTGGCTGTAATGTCAAAGTGACTGGCTGTGATGGCGGTGATGAAGTTGGCATTTCAATATCTTCACTATGTAAATCCTGAAAAAAATAATTACTTTTTATTGTTTCAGTTGCCTCAATCACCAGTGGAATGGTTATCTCTAGAAGAGGGATTTAGAAGTAAATTTCCACGGTGTGTCGGAGCTATAGATGGGAAGCATATTGTAATTAACTACCCACCACACAGTGGCTCAAAATATTATAATTATAAGCAAACATATAGCATTGTACTTATGGTTTTAGTTGACAGTGACGTTTTATTTTTGCTGATATTGGTGGCCAGGGACGCATTAGTTATGGAGGAATTTTTCAAAACTATTTACTGGCAAAAAATTGACACAGATACTATTAATTTGCCACCAGATGCCCCTTTACCCGGAAGAGAAATTAATTTATTCTATGTATTTCTTGGTGATGGAGCTCTTGCTATACATAAATATACCGGGTATATCAAGACTGCTACCGAAAACGAAGCCGAGTGGTAGTTTTAGTGACTACAAATACAATGTAACTAAAAATTTCGCAAAGAAACGCGACAATGTTTTTATTATTTTTTAAATATCTTAATATCTATTTTAGATAAGGGCAGCTGCATTGTCTACTAATCAACTCGTAATGGAATGCATGACGTATATGTTTTGCGCCGGACTCTCTTGGTATTTATTAATTACACATTCACATTTACGACGAAACAAATTTAATTGTCATTGATCACCACCAAATAATGGGATAAGTTTTAACATTTCATTCAACACGTTAGTAAAGTATTTTTTTATTTTCTTAGAATTTCTTTTTGGGTATATCTTTTCTTCAAATTTCTTGTGCTTTGTATTTGTAGGAACGTATTTTCCGCCTCTTTTGGTGCAATAGACAGTTCTGTACTTTTGTGTAGTCTTTTGCTTTTATAAAATTATTCGAATTGGACTTGTACTGGATATAGTATTTCATTTTTGCAATGCTTACAATTTTTAGATATCCTTGGCGAAATGCTTATAAGCCAGAACCCAACCACAAACATAATTTGCCTGGCCGTTGTCGTCATTCTTAGGACTAAGATCGGTAAAAGGCACCACAATTTTTTTATTTTCCTCATTTTGAATTTGTAGTGACTCATCATTGGGAACACCAGAAGTTTTTTTTCCTCTAAAAATAAATTTAAACTTTGCAAACACTCATTATTATCATTTTCGCAATTAGCGGGAAGCGATTAGGGTAAGTTAAAATTATTAACGAGAAGGGACTTAAAATCCTCTTCAAAACGCTAAACTGTTCGGCGACGTTTTCCTCACCCCGTAACCTCTGATGTTCCTTAAGAAATTTTCCAGTAGGTCCTGGTTAAAACTACGTGTTAGCATACAGTCAAATGAATACTTTTGTGACAAAATTGTCCATAAATGTTGCACAGCCTCGATTGTACGAATAAAATATTTAATAGAAGATACAGCACGTGATTCACTGATGAGACTATATCATAAATTTCTTTTTAAAATAAACAAATTTTACAGTTCTTAAAACTCGTAAGCTTTTCAACCATAATTCATGGCGAGGAAAGTTTATTTTAACACATTTATGATTTTTCCGTTACATGATTTGAACATGCTAGCATTCATGGAGTCAAATAAATTATCTATCATCAATGTAAATTTAAGCAATTGACGGCAATCATTTGGTAAATCTCCTCTTCTTGATAGGTGAGCACCTATACCTGTATCTACAGCGACGCTGTGGCTAAATATCTGAGCGGGGGTCTATTTTACTTTCATTTTATTAATTTTATCTACATAAACATGTTCGTCTGTTTATTTGTGAAACAATTTTAATTCTCCATATCCTTATCGCACTCCTTATGGAGGCCATACACGCTAGGGTTTGCATGATGGTTTAGCCATAAATACATGACCGACGGGTATAACCGAGTTTCATATTGTAAAGAAAGAAAGAACGAAAAACTATTTATTGATCACAGTTGCAACACATAACAATAAACATAAAAACAAACATACACAATAAAAATTGCTGATCGCGACTGTGACCGGTAGGTGGCCACTCAGCTTTATATTGTACATACACGTTAGGGTTTGCATGCACAGTTTTGCCACGAACTCTCAGTTGAGCTACGTGACGATGTGTGTAGGTTGCCTACTAGGTACTGTGCACGGCAACTACCAAACTACAATGGACCACGACGATGTGATAGCTGCACTTGGCTTAACACTTATTCTGCAGAACAAAAAAGAGATCGCACTGAATGGTCTAAACGCTGGTTATTGAAAAGAAAGCATTTCTCCCACGTAAATTTGATAAATGAATTAATATTTGCACCAGCAGATTTCAAAAATTATTTACGAATGGATGAAAAACTTTATTTGAAACTATTATCATCGATTACTCCGTTAATACAAAGATACTGTTATGAGGAAAGCAATATCGGCACATGAGAGATTAGCAGTAACATTAAGATTTCTTGCAACAGCAAGAACATATGAATGTCTTAAATATTCTGTTATTATATCACCTCAGGCTTTGGGCCGAATAATACCAGACACATGTAATGGTATTTATGAAGCTTTGAAAGGGAACTATCTACAGGTGAGTAAATAATTAAAATCAAATTCGACTCGTTAGATAAGTTTAATAGAATCAATTCTGAATTAAAATATGAATAAAATGTTCCTGTGATTAGTTGTGTGTCAAATTCTTCTTGTGGTGCTGGAGAGGGCTGACGTTGTGGTGCAGGAGAAGTAGTTTGTTGTTGAGAGTTTCATTGTTGAATCGGAGATGCGCAGGGCTGCTTTGCGGTGCAGGATAAATCGTGTACCTTTGTGGTTGGGTGTTGTACTGTTGTATCGGGGAAATGCAGGATTGTATTTGGGGCGCAAAAGAAGCGGTATGAGTATACGGTTGTGTATAATATTGTTGAACTGGTGAGGGGGAAGGACTTGAAGTTCGTGAGAGACTAGGAGTTGGCGATGACAAAAAAGTTAAATTTCGACGATTTTGAATTATTTCGTTATTGAGATTGCCCATCTCGGCATCAAATAGGGTGTCATTAATTATTTTCTCGGCAATCAAGCGTTGACGCTTGTCTAATGATCTCAATTTTATTGCTATAGATCTTCCCAAAAGATCGTACCGATCTTCTGTTGCTGAAGCCGGAGCAGGACGCTTAAAATGATCTTTCGTCGATAGTAAGATATCAGTGGCTGATTTATCTTGCTCTGTCATTTTCTTTCTTCCCGGTGTCTTTGTCTCTGTCGTGATATTCATTACACTATACGCGCCAAAGACAAGGTTCCGACTTATAAATTTTTATGAATTCTTCTAATGTTGCATTGCGCTTGCGACTCGCCTTTTTTGAATCGACGCGACGCGAAGGAGCGCGTGCGTGACCTTACGCCGTCGAAGACAATTAAAAACTGAGAACTGTGGCAGGCAAGCTCGCGGCATGCCACACACGCTCGGTTATGCTCGCGCGCAAACAAAACCGAGCGGCATAAAATATCAATTTTGATATTTGCTCAGTTGCATGAAAGGTAAAATATAAGGAAATACGTGTTCACTAAAACTGCGTTTATTAGCGACTGGTCAGAAAACAAAAACGGCGGGCGCAGCCGCCTCTAATTACACACACATACATATCCCTTACATGCATACAAATATGTATGTGAATTATGTAATTCAATCATACTGTACCTACACCAAACCCCCTCTTAAAGAAAAAAAATATTCGAAACCCTAATAACTTTAGCAAACAATAAACACGTTTTAAAAATACCCGATTTTCATTTACTAAAACCATGCAATGCACTTTGGTCACACGAATGCACTAGCCGCTGGTGTCTGTTGGTGGGGCACCGTCTGGACGGTCACCGAGCTGGGGTTGGAGCTGGTCTGCTTACGTACGCACCCATGATTCTGCCCCCCTCTTGCAGCGCCGGCACACCATCAACCCAATGGCAGACAAAATCGCCACAAGAGCAATGATGACCCATACCAGGCTATTCAATTTTTGCTGGAAAGTATTGTTCACTGTCTGAGCTATCAAACTATTGCTCGTGTTATGTTCTTTAGTTTGACTCGAACCCATTGTATTGAATTAGTACCAAAAGATGATGTTCGTATGAGCAAAGAACATAATGTAATAATTTTTCTGGCAACGCTTCAACGCTCAGCTTTTGTACCGCGGCGACCAAGTCTGAAGATATGCCAGCATCCTTTGGTATGGGGCTCGATGTCGCTTCCGCCGATATCTGCTGGCCGGGTGGCCTCGATGACTTTATCGGCAATCACGGCCAAATTGTCCAACTCTTTGACCTCGGTGACTGCCAAAACAGCCTGCACCGCTGCTGGAAGGTGGCTATTCCACATAATCTGCAACGTGGGGTCCGGAATCTTCGCCTGTGCCAAGTCCCTCATGCGCCGCAGAAGCTGGGAAGGCTTCTGGTTCCCAAGTTCCATTTCTCTCAACAACTTTTGAAACTGACGCGTCTCTGATTCTTCAAAAACCTGCAGAAGCCTCTCCTTTAGCGTCTCGTACCTACGCTCCTCTGGTGGCATTAGAAGTAAATCGCTGACCTGCTTGTTGGCAGTCTTGTTCATCTTAGTCACGACTAAGTTCTGTTTCGCAGCATCACTGAGTTTCTGATTCGCCACTACCGCCTCAAATTGAACGAACCACAGTCGATATAAAGCATAGATGTTAGGGATCTGTGGCCCGAGCACGAATTACTATCGAAAAAGTATTCGTATCGAAATCGAATAATTTTGTATGAGATTTGTACAGCGCCTCTATCGTGCGTAAAAGGAACTAATTTTGCGAGCACGAAGCATTGTAACTTACTTTCGTATCGAAATCGAGACGTAATGTAAACAAAACTCGAGTTAAATAAACAATTTTGCGAGCACGAACGTTGATTTGACATACGGTATCGTAAGTTCGAAGGCTGGCTATCGAGAATTGTCGAATGTTTTCTCACTTAAATTTTTCGGTGAGAAAGGTTTCGAAACTTATTATAATAATGTTTTAATCGTGATTATAGTTTTGTTTAAGTTGATTATTGTATAGAAATTTGTTCTAATACTATTCTTAAGTTATTAAAACAATCAAGTGCTTAAAATCACCTATAATGCAAAGATTGTCCCTAAATGAACGTAGTGCTTTATAATGCATTTCTTGCTGGAAGTTCAATTGAAAATGAATATAAATCAAGAGAAACTGAGTTTGAGGAATTAAATCATGTTTTATTTATTTATTTACTAAGTTCAAAAATGAATTAAAAAATATATATACTTTATATTTTTTATTGCAGTGAAAAAGAAATACCAAAAACCCTATGGATATAAATGACAACAACTTTCGAAACATAAAAAAATAATTTCATGCTTTTATAGTAAACTCCTTCCATTTTGCTCGAATGTAATTGCGACCTCTCGGGGCGCTAGAAGATTTAGAGTTTAGACAAATCTCCATTTCTGGAATAGAAATTGCTAAATTGAAATACCTACTTTATTTAAAATTATTTATTATTTATATTTTACTCACATTAATTAATTATCTTGCACACTCAAGTAAACGTTCAAACTAATTAGAACTTTTCACTCACACGCTCATTAATTCCACCAACATTTAGTATTGCAAAATATTTGATACGTAATGGATGCATATTAAATATTTTAATTATTTAATGAAAATAACTAACAAGAACATTTTCGCTGTTAACTTATAAAAACATCAACAAACTCAACCTTGGTTTGGCGTCTCGTCGATGTCAAGTGGAGTCGTTCGGAACACGTATAATATTTTTTTGGTATCTAAAAATCTTAGTTACTTCTTCAACGATAACGTCACTTTTTAATTTCCAATAGCTCGCTTTTAATGTTTTATTCACTGTAAATGCATATTCTAAATTAAATGTCCTATAAGTAAACGGTGGAGTCAAGTTTTTAAGATTATTTTATATTTGATATGGTATTCGAACGCATCATTCATTCAACAAGTCGCTCATTATGCTCTTAAAGCAACATCACTGCTTACATTAGGATGACGTCACTAACGTATTCGTATCGAGCTCTCGATAGTCGACAGAAAGTGCTTCGTGCTATGTACTATCGACATACTCTGGTAAACGTATCGAGAACTCGATACGTTTACGTTACGAATTCGATAGTTTTTCGTGCTCGGCCTACTGTATATTTGTGTGATAAGATATTGAGATGTAAGATAAATGACATATTCCAAGTGCGTAGTGGCCTATTGGTAAATGGACTAGACGTGACTGCCAACATGTTCACGGTGGTCGCGGGTTTGAATCCCAGGGCTCACCTCTGACTTTTTGGAGTCATGTGTGTATTGATAGTCAATCAACATGGACTAAACCGGTGAAGGAAAACATCTTGGGGAAACCTGGATACACAGATCACTCCCAATAGATACCTAATGCAAGGCAGCGGTTGCGCCCAACACATATAAGCTATCAGATAGATATAAACCGATGCCAAATGTCGCGTCATCAGTGTCGTCCAAGTAGTGGACCCGCACATGTCGTCGCACGTTAGCGAAAATTACATTTTGGGAACATAATATTACAGTTAATAATGATTTGTTCAATAAAATGGTGTACAAAAAACTCAAAATAATAAAGTATCTAAAAAAAAACGCAATAAGTTTTCACCGATAACTAATATTCTTTAAATTAATTTGGTCCCGAGCGAGCTCAATTTATACTGGTTAATGTATCAATGTCAAAAAGTCGAGTTCGGATGGAGAATCAGCCCTATTTTTCGCATAGCAATAACCGTAATAAGCCATCTTTTTTTGGCGAAATCACGCGTTCTTCTAGTGTTTGACGCATGTTTATAATATAATTCCCAGAAATATCGAAAAATACACGGTGAATAATAGAAATAAAACCGTTACATACTAAAGTATAAATCTTAATCCTATTTTATTCGTAGTTAGCGGTTGCCGGTTGGTATAATTTATCAGATCAGGCTGGTGAAAAAATATTATCAAACATTTAACAAGTTGGTAATTAAGTTATAGAAGCGATCATAACACATGAACTTACTGGCAAATCGAACTATCGATACATTTTTTTATTTATCGACTTTGCCTCATCTCTCCAGTGAAGTCCACGTGACCGCGCTGCAACCCGCCCACCCCCCGCGAAGTTCCCTTCGTTGGCGTTTTCGGTTCAAAACAAAACTATCGTAATGCGGTATCTATTGGAAGTGATCTGTGCCTGGATACCATAGCGATTTACAAAAACAAACTATGGTATGTAAGTCCGCCAACCCGCACTAGGCCAGAGCGTCGTAGACTATATAGTCTACGACACGATTGAGAGGGCTTAACCCCTCTCAATCGTGTCGTCAATTGTAGAGGAAGCCCGTGCGTTGCAGTGGGACGTATATGGGCTGATACAGAGATAGTAGAATATATGAACCTAGTACTAAAGACTTTCCCGTAGTTGAATGAGTACTAGTACTGCATTTTCAACATGTATCTATTATTGTCTACTTAGTAGTACCGTTAAATGGAGGAAAAATTCGCTAAAAACAAGTAAACTTTGGAAATAAACTATATAAAACTCATTTCTAAAATTATTAAATTAGAAAACATTTAGCTTACAGATTACACGGATGTAGAACTCAATTGTGGCAAACATAAATCAGACCACCTTCCGTGTATTCTTCATGGGCCCACTGTTTGCAGCAAGTACACTGTATCCATTATTCTTCTGATCTGCTCTCTGAATATGGTTTTATGCACACAATACAGTATCTACTGATGAAAATTCCGGCTTAGTATTTGTTCTTTTTCCTTTTGAAATATCCCTTTTACTTTTTCTTCCATCGAATCGTTTAGTAACTGGCTTAGCTTTGATTCGTTTTAATTTTGTTTGATGCTCTTTTCTTATCTTTTCTTTTTCTGCTGTGTCAGTATAACAAAATAAAAGTAATGGCCTTACTGTTCCGGAGTAAAGACAAAACTACCATTAGTAGCTTGTGCACTTGTAGACGGTCTTGGTGACACATATCGATAGACACTGAAGCTGCCAAGTCTAGGTGGTGCATTTATAGTTTTTTTAGGTTATTCGAATAAGGTGTTGAGTGTCTAAATTTTTTGCACATATTGTGCAGTACTGCCATGGCAACAATGTTAGCTTGAGCTCTTCTTGGGTCTGTTTGGAGTTTTCAAGCTAATGAAGGAAACCTTTTTTTCCAACTCCCAAAAGTACGCTCAATCACATTCCTTGTTCTGATAAGGCTTTCATTATATACCCTTTTAGATTCTGTGATTGGCGTAAGTAATTGAGTTTTAGTGTGTAAAATTTCACGGCATTACTTTATCTCCACTAACCAGAAATTATTAAATTCCCTATCTTGAAACCTCCCTTTGATTATGCTGCTATTAAAAATATGGCTGTCATGACAACTGTGCCCCAATATCAACTGGTCTGCATTACATATTAATTGGATAACGTCCAAGGAAAAACATTTGTTTCCTGTTTCTATACGCCTCGGCATTCATACCGCCTGGCGATTTGATCGCTATGTGAGTGCAATCAATAGCCCCCGCTGTTTTAGGAACAGTACTTTTTTGTAAAATTTAAGTGCCACGGCTTCCATAGCCTTAATATTTTGTGGCATCAATATCCACTCTGTACGAAGCCCAGCAATAGCCCTGCTAACGCGATGTATGATTCGGCAGACGGTCGATTTGTGGACTCCTGCTGCATCATCAATACATCGTTGGAATGATCCACACGCATAGAAATCCAACGCAATGAGTATTTGCTGCTCAGGTGTTATTGCTTTGTTCCTGCCAATGATAAAACAGATTGAGAGTTAATATTTGATTAATACTTTATTGATATGATGAGGGGGCCATGTTAACCTCAGTGAATAAAATAAAAAAGTCACTGGAATAATATGAAGTAGGAACTTACCTCGATGTTCTTGCTTTAACCCGGCGTCATTGTGGCTACTAAACAGAACTTGGCCGTTGTGGCCGGGTAAATTTTACCCATGTACATTATTGTACACTGAATCAAGCTTATGTCAATATTAGTTTTCTATAATAGGGAAATAGGTAGTTAAACACATTATTAATAAAAATCAAACTAAAAAAAAACTAACTTTTATTTATCATAAAATGAGCATATTACTCATCAAATTAAATCTTTTTATTCTGTGATAATTTTTTTAGAACATACCATGAAATATGCCAACTTTGCCCACATTTTTTGATTAATTTCAATTTACGCATAATTTTTCTATGGAGACGATAGTAGTTTCTGGAAGTATATGTTTTTCATAGATCATGTGCATGTACTGATATATAAAATTTTATTATTCTTCAACATTTGACTAATTATTTTTCTGTTTTTGAGGCCGGGCAAAACTATTTGCATTATTGCCAACATTACCCATGTTGATTTTTGGCGTAAATATCATCTTTAGCCAGATTATTTTAAAATCCAATGCAAGAATTTTGGCAAAAATGACATCTAATTGAAAAATTTCAGCAGTATTATGAAAGATTCCTGATTAAAGTGGCTGGGCAAAGTTACCCAGACCTTTTTTCTCTTTCTCATACAAACTGCATTTCGCCTTCAAAAAGTGCTAGGGTTGGCATATCACAGTAAAATTACCAAGACATTTGTTTTGTTTTCTGCAAATACTATCTAGAACTAAAATAATGTTGGTAATAAAAAGAAATAAACAGATCATTGTTCAGTAATTATTTTATTTACTAAAATCAACATTTGGTTTCTTAAATTAACGCGGATGTTACACATGGAAATAAAACTATTATTTACGGATTTTATCGCGAATTTAGTTAATTTTTTTACATTTTTGACTGCGGACCACGCCCCGCGACCACGAAAGCTGTAAAGTAATCGAAACGTCGGGAAGTCAAAAATGTAAAAAATAAAACTAAATTCGCGACAAAATCCGTAAATAATAGTTTTATTTCAAAATCTACATTTATTGCACTAATAATTGAGAGCAATAAAGCGTATACATAATAATATGTTAATTACGAGTAACATAATTTCTTTGAAAATAAAATAAATAATTATAATAAATGACACCCACATACACAGTTCTGATCCCACACTAAGATCGAGTCTTATGTCGTGGGTATCAGGAACTACGAGAGCCGAAAGAAATATTTGTGGGCCGCACAAACATTTTTCTCGGTGTGGGGATCGAACCCGCGGCCTCATAGTTTAACAGGCGACGACTATGCCACAGGCGCTGTCTTAAAAGTTAGGAAAATAATTTTAAACTATATAAATTTTACTTTTCTGAATTCCTGCCAGACTGAACAAAAATACGAAATTAAAATATAATTCTTCAAAACGAAGACATAATATGATAATATGTTGATGAGTACAACAACACTAATAAGAATGAACTAATCAGTTATCATTTACTATGGTCCTTCTTGGAATACCAAACTGGCGTTCAGCATCCCTGGACGAAATTTGACCTGATTCAACAAACTCATACGCCAGTTTTAACGTGTCAACAGTATAGTTTCTGTACGTTCTCGATCCAATAAGAAGTCTTGATTTTCTCTCTGTTGTACGAGATTTATGCTTATTTTTCAGAAAAAAGTCATGCACAAAATATTAATAGTATAAGTAAAAAATAAAAAGTATCAAATTTTACGGTTTTGAATACGTAATTCTTGGGGACCAATTCTGAAATAGTGAAAACAGCTGTCTTATTTACTTAGTTAAAATTACCAAATTATCTCGAAATAATAATCTACTACAACTAAAAATCCAAGAATGATAAGTGCCAACCCTAAGCTTTTTTTAATGGCGGGCAAAGTTGTAAATAGTAGATCGCTGCAGTATGGGGTAACTTTGCCCACCATCATAATTTTAGTTTAAAACGACTTTCAACGGTGATAATAACATTAAAATACTCTTGAAGTCTTTTTTATATCATATTATCAATGAAACTTACCTGTGTTTTCCCCAACGTGCACAATTACAACTTGAATTTGCACCAAAATCTGCCCGCGAAATTACACACCATATTGTACGAGCTCCCACAAGTTACTGATTGAAGTTAGCGACGCACACAACAGGGAGTGTTGTCAGTCGTCAAACCTATTTTCTACCACAGTCTATTAATGTGGCCAAAATATGAAGGTATTTTTGCAACTTAAAAATTTACTTATAAATGTATCTTCGGGCAATGATACCCTTAGTGGCAAAGTTGGCGCATTTCACGGTAACTTAAAACGTTTATTCGAAAACATAACATAATATACATTTAGAGACAAAACATAAACATAAACATGAACTATACATAAAACAAAGCTTATTTACTAATAATATACCGACTTATTCGCTATCGAGATCAACGCAACTTTGGCATAATGGGATAATGTGTTGCATACAAATAGGCTTATTAAACTTATTGCAGTTATGCCTAGTTTTTTTGTCTTTAGCAGAAGGACAGTCTTTGCATCTCGTATATGTTTTAGAACTTTTATTCGGAGGGTAGGTCATCATTTCACCGACTTGTTCGTGAATACGTTTACGTAAGCCTCTCGGTAAGTTCTCCATATTTTTTCTCACGCGAAGATGACCTTCAAGCATTGGTAGACTGAGTTTTCTAAGGAAATCACGCCGGTTTGTTTTCAAGTTATTATTTTCACGAAAAATAATCACACCATTTATTGCAGCTACATTCATGACCGCATAAAATACTGTCATTGGCCAGCGTTTTGAGTTTCGAGATACATCATAGGTAGCACAGAGCTCATCAACCACAGCGACGCCAGCTTTCGTAGAATTATAAAATGTAATTATCTCTGTTTTCCTTTTTTCACTACTAGCAGGATCAATGTTTTGGTCATGATGAAGAGAAGACAATACCAGCACCACTTTAGACCTTTTAGGCATGTAGGAAATAAGCGTCATATCTTTTTGGAATGCAAACTGAGTGCTGTATACTTCTTTTCTTCGCGTGGTTATAAAGTTTGGTGGGATTTCTTTTTTGTTTTTACGTAATGTACCTGTAGATGTTAGTTTATGATTTTGTTGCAAATGTGTTACCAGTGGAATGCTCGTGAACCAATTGTCCATTGTAATATTTCTATTACGTTTAGAAATAGGATGCACTAATCTGTCTACAACATCGAAAGCTTTATTAAATAATACAATTAATTTAAATAAATTGCTAGGATTTTGTATGATATAAAAATGTACTAAACTAAAACTAAACAAAAATTAAGATTTTAGAAGATGTTTGTAGGAAACTAACATTCTCACTTCGGTTTACTAATAATTACCACATCCGTCTACTTTACTCGCAAATTAATTATAATTTATACAATTTAAAAATGAACTTAATCATAGAAAAATATTAACAAAATAATTTTAAAATAATTAAATGATCTCGCATAGTACAACCAGCAATCAACTCTGTATCCGTTAACTTCCTCCGACATACATATATGTATTAAAGACTATTCCATTTATTTTTTTCTTTAAGAGCGTTTATACCCTGCACGCGCTTTTTGGCTTAAAAACAGGACTTTTCAAATGAGTTAATAGCCACCAATAAACAATTTAAAGGAAAAATAATTATTATTAATTTTAGAAAAGGTTGTCATCTAGGGATTTTGGTGGAAAACATTATAGATTGATGGATAATTTGTGAGTACTATACGGATTACTGAACACAAGTTTCGTTATGTAGGCTTTAAATGGCAATTTAGAAGCTTAAGATATCCGAAACCACTAAATATAAGATGAAAATAAAAATATTATCAGACTAATAAGACCCTTATGGAGGGATTTTTCTGAGAAAAATAATCTTTTTGTGTTTAGTTCCTGAAAAATAAAAATTTCAACAATGCGAAATTATTCAGAAACTCTCGTCAAGAACATTTTTATTTTTAACCAACTTATCGTACATAATTTTTTATAACAATTGCATATTACAATAGAAGAACATCTTATCAATAAATTACCATTTTTATATTTCAACAAAATTAGTTTTCATGTTTTCTACAAATATTTTAAAAACCACTATAAAACACGCTGTCCGACGTGGATCAAATCAGACCGCCGCAAGGCCTTCTAGAGGGAGGACGTATCGCTCGTCGCTCCGGCCTGGCTGCAGTCGATTATGCCGCGCGTAGTAAAAATAGCCACGCGCGGAATGCGATTACCACATCTTAGTACTTTGGTAGTAAAATATTTAATTATTTTTATTACCTACAATGATTTTGTAGTGAGTATAAATTATGTTTCAGGTAATATAATGGGATGTAATTCCGAGGCTAAATTATGTTATGTATTGTAATATAAAATTAAATATATTTCGTAATTGTAAGGGGTTGTAAGGCCCCTAACACTATTTATCTGTTCGAACACGAAATGATTAATAAAACGTCTGTAGTGTATACTGATTGAACACTGATTTGAATGCAACTTAACAATGTAATAATAACGAAAATATGATTAGTATCCAAAATTTGTATTATTCTTTGCTTGCACAGTAATATTTGTCCACTTGTAATGCAAATAAAATATTTTTATGATATTATATTACCCAACAGGTGGGTCTTAAAATGAACATGGACAAAACGAAGATCATGTCGAATGTCCATGTTGTGCCCACCCCCATCGGTGTTGGGGGCTCGACTCTTGAAGTTGTTGACGAATATGTCTATTTAGGACAAGTGGTCCAGTTAGGCAGGTCCAACTTCGAGAGAGAGGTCAATCGTCGAATCCAACTCGGTTGGGCAGCGTTCGGGAAACTACGCGACGTCTTCTCGTCAAAAATACCTCAGTGCCTTAAATCGAAAGTCTTCGATAGTTGTGTGTTGCCAGTGATGACTTACGGCACCGAGACGTGGCCTCTCACTATGGGCCTTATTAGGAAGCTCAAAGTCACTCAACGAGCTATGGAGAGGGCTATGCTCGGGGTTTCCCTACGAGATCGAATCGGAAATGAGGAGATCCGTAGGAGAACTAAAATAACCGACATAGCCCACCGGATTAGCAAGTTGAAGTGGCAATGGGCAGGTAGCCCAGTCATATTAGGGCTTTCACCTCGGAATGAAAGATAATAAGCTGCAAATTGGTATGAACCTTTGTTTTGTCATTCTAAATGTTGTCTCAAAAGTCACAATCGTTATCGTGTCCGCGTCTCAAGATATTCAAGGTCAAAGGTCACAAAAATCGGTTTTTCGCGAATATCTGGCTTCCTATCGGTTAAATGAGATTTGCATTTATTATAAAAGTTGTAGGCTATAAAATTCCCTACAACTTTTGTTTAAACTTTTTTTTCATACGACCAACCGTTTTGAAGGTAGAGCGCGAAGAGTGCACATCGTACAGTCATATACGGCCTAATGCAAGGTCAAGCGTGAGTTATGGTTATCAGTACGTTATAAAGTCAATTATTTACTTGGAAATTATAAATATTAAACAATGCCTATTATTTATGTACTAACTATTAATTATTTATATTTAATTAAAGTAAGTAACTTGATTATTTATATATAATTATTCATATTTAACTATTTAAGTATAAAATATTATTAATTCTGGATTATATATTTTAGTTTTATTTTAAGTTAAAATGATAGTAAGAGTATATATTTTACACATATTTTTATTTATTATTAAATACGGCATAATATACATTTATCAAAATGTGAGTTCAAATATCAAAAGTATCTTTGTTGATTTTAATTGTAATGAAATTGGAAATGGAAGCTAATTATCTTCTTCTTGTTCGTCGTCTTCTTCTTCTTGTCGCTCAAAAATGTTCGATTCATTGTCATCATCCTCATTATCTGTCATGTTCATCTCCAAACCTTCCAGAATATCGGGATCATATGTATTTTCTTCATCGGGATTACTTGGATACAGTGAAGCGTTGAGGCAAGCTTGTCCGTTGCACTGGCCGCAAGCTAAAGAACATTGTAGCCCTGATTTTCTGCATCCACAGCGGGAACCACAACCATTTTTGCAATTGCAAAATATTACGTTTAGTAGTTCGGCTGGTGCTGGAGGTAATAACGTTCGTATGGGCTCCAGGATTTCATTTTCAAGCATCCAGCCCCATTCTTGAGGTTCTAAGTCCTTCCCTAACCACGTTTGAATCTGGTAGTAGACACGTTTTATGTGTTGATGAGCTGCTACACTTGTTGGTGGAAGTGTTGACAGTTGTACAGGTTTATTTAGTTTTGTAAATTTGATGAATTGCGTGTAGCGGAAATGATCAATGTTGTCCTCAGATTTTGGAGCATTATATAATGCCAACAAGATGCGCACTCCATTTTCTAATAATGTTTGTTTTGGGCAGTTTTCTTGTTGAAATACTTCCACCAGTTTATCTAAATCAGGAATTTTTTCCAATGCTCTAGTAACAGTTTTTTTTCCTTTTTTAAATAGCGCAGAAGTCGTGTCACAGCCACTGAATGCGTGTAAAAATAAAATGTGCTTTTTAGTACGAGGATATTGGTCAAAACTTTTAGTAGAATATATTTGTGTTTTGACATTGCCTTTGCCAACTTTTTTCAAAAAAATTTCCTGATGATGTGACTGAGTACGTCCAATTAAAATAACGAGCAAATCGATATCTTCTCCTATGATGACAGCAGTCTTTTGATGTTCTGATAAGGCAATAGCTGTGTCAATGATGAGAACATCAGCATCATCTCTGGCTTGTTTTGTTGTGATATTAACAGTTTTAAATTTTTCAACAAGCATGTCGATAAATTTTTTTTTATTAGACCGATTTGATAAAAAAAATTCTTGACTGATTGGCACAACCATTGTTTCGTCAAAACAAACTTCATATGATTTTGAAAGTGCAGCAGTTCTTCTTTGTTGTTCCAGTGCTTTAATATTTTTACTATAGTCCGAACATCCGTCAAATACAACAACAATTGCTGAGCCATAATGTGTTTGTAAATATTTAATGTACTTATTTAAAATAATAGAGAAAGTATCGTCTTTGCTCCATACGACGCGATGCAGAAGAAATCCACCATCGATGATGTATGTTACATTATTTTCATCAAGATCGATAACGACAGGCATCATATTGTCATATAATGTTGCTTTCGTGGTTTTTCTCATGCCATTACTATCAAATAAAGATGTCGGATACGGGCTTAGTTCATACTGAAGATATTCTTGTAAATTACTTTCAAATTTTTTGCTTACAGTTATTCTCTGGAAAAGTAACATTGGATCTATAGAAACTTTACAATCATTAATTTTGACAGATTTGTTAATGGCTGAAAGCGGTAAAACCTTATCGACGCGTTTTAACTTTATTTCGTTCAAGTTCAAACCAGTTATCTTTACCATAGATTGCAATCCGATTTCATGGGCTCGGTGACAATTAATTTGGTCATTTCCAACGATTCCTGAAGCTAAGGATACCAACTGATTCGTATTTGGAAAGGGATTATGAAGCGTAAACCAACCAACCAGTTCATTTACATCAGTATCATCCCTTTTTATTCGTGAATCTCTAGCATCAACATGTTGGTCCACAGAATCGAAAGAAATGTTACAAAACCGTTCAATTTCTTCACAAATTGTATTCGTGGCATACATAGCATATACCCACTTACATAGAACACTTTCTTGTGTACTTCGGCCTCGAGATACTCCTCCTTCTGTCTTCATAGATTTCATCAGACTTTGCTCGATTACCATGTCTGTCCATGTACCAGAATTGAATTTTTCTGTTCGTTTTACAGTAAAGAATCCGTTTTTAAAGTTCTCAAAAGCCTGTTGATCCATTGTCTCCTCAAGTTTTAACATATCTTGAAGATACAAATGAGCTGATTTCGCATATAGGAAATGACCACCAGCATGAAAATAGGGCAGCATTTTTCGCACTGCATCCAAATGTTCTTGAAAAAGTCCCAGCCTTTCAGCGCGAATGAAATCTAGGGCTATTGATACCATTTCAAAATATTGCACCCATAACTGTGCCGTGGGACCTCGAGCTTTTAATTCTTTTAGTTTATCCTGAAATTGATCAATTAACGAGTTGGAGCTGCTCGTACATCCTTCAACATCTTCGTAGGAAACATCGCGACTAGTTATCTGTTCAATTAACTCATCTAACACACAATTTTCAATTTTCATCTCTTCAAAAATCTTTATTGATAATGCAAGTCGTAATAATATATGGCCTCTGATACTTCTTGCATAAGCGTGACCATTCAACATTTTGTCGACCGAATTTGTAGCATATATTTTACTTAAAGCTTCCTTGAGACCACTACCGTCCATTACATGTCCTATGCATCCAAGAAAAGACATGAGCATATGAAATCCTCCAAGTTTGACAACTGTTTTAGACAAGTCTGAGTTTGCATCTGACGCAGCAACCATTTCACGTGCTTTTGAGTACAGGGGCTGATCAAATGTAATTATGCACGTTTTTTGTTGATGTGACTTGGCAATATTTATAGCACTATGTAAAGTTGTATAAATTGTGTCTAAATTACTGGCAGGATGATCAATGAAAGGTAGAAATATAACCTGAGAAGTTGAAAAATTTTGATTATTTTTCGTAAGTTGTTGAAGATAGCCATTCCACCCTGGCAACGGTGAAAGATTCTTCCATTTTCCGTATAACCACAACAAATCAACTGCATTAAATTTTTTTTCAATCAGTACTTGATCATCATGTAGATTTTGGACTTGAATCTTGCTGTACCCAGGTACAACTGGCTTTTCATATGCTAAAAGAGATACATGTGATATTGCTGCTAACTCTTTTGCACTCGGTTTAGTTGTACATTTTTTTATGCGATCATCATAAATTACAGCATCTTTCGGAGTAATTATTTTTATCATTCCCATAACGTGAAGAGTATTATTACCGTCAAGAGTACTGACATTAATATCTGCATTGTCTCCAACATATTGTACCAACGCACCAGACTCTGATGGTAAAATACGAGGTTGTGGATGGTAAACTGATGAAACTTCATACTGAATTACTATATGATGCAGCAAATCCTAAAGATGATAAAACATCCAACAATTTTTTAGACCCATATCTTCTGTGAAGAAATACGGAAAGGCCCAACAGTAGCTGTGATGAAAATGAACGTTCTCGTATCGAAGCCATTATTGCGTGGCTAATAGATGTGCATTTCGTTTTTAAATGATCTACTTGTCCTTTTCTATTTTTTAATATCATTTCTTCCAAAAAATGTGATAATGTTTTTGGTATTTCTTCATTAATACAATCTAGCATTTTATTCGGAGGTGGATACGTTTTTGTTTCAACTACAGATGATCTGATGTCTTCCCTAATAATAGCCGCAGCAGCTTCTACAATCCGTAGACGTTCTTCTACAGGAGTACTTTTTTTATTTTCGTACCAAGCTTTTGATAATACGTTAAGCTGTGTATCACGGAAAGATATAATTGTAAATGATCCAATTTTTTTTGTGATTATTATATCAGTTAAATACTTTTGTTGTAATTTTGTAATAATTGTCTTATCGTCAGGTATGTATTCCGTAGGGACATCTTTAAGTTCTTTCAAAGTAAATTGAGAATCTTCATTTTTTTCTATATAACAAAAAATCTCCTTCATTGCTTGAGTGACTTGATCATCTTGGCGAGGCATTTTATCTGCAGATGGTACTCGGGTTAAAAAGTTGGTATAGCAAATAGTATGATACTTTGCTTCAGCAGCGATCAAATCATACTCGTAATATATACGTTCCTTTATTCTCCTAAGGAATCGTTTCGTTCTTCTGCTCTCTTAATTACGTTGTCTTTGAATGCAAGAGTACTTACATTACTTATTGTCCGTCTATACTTTAATTTTTTTTTCTTTTCTGCTATTTCATCAGCTTCTTGGCCACAAAATAAGCATAACTTTCCAAAATCAAAGACTTAATTTCGTTTTTTACGAGGTGCACTTGACGTTGAAGGTTCACTCTCATCTGTGCGTCGTTTTGATGCAATAATAACATTTTTACTCGTGTACACTTTTCGACACTCGGAATGCACATTTACAGAACTTAAAGTATTTAAATAGTCTATATGTCCATCATTTCTTTCAATACTTGCAGTTTTTAAAGTTTGTAAACCACGTACGACATTCACAGAAACACCTTCTGAAAGTTTCTTATCACATATAAAACACAAATCAGCCATAGCTCTTAAAACCGTACGTCCGTAGTTGCAACGGTACAATTTCAAACTAACGAATAATCTTGACTCATACAAAGTGGAGAGAGTGGCCTTGAATACTATAGAACATCTGTCCCGGCAATGAATAGAAAAGGGCATAGGGTAGGGACAAGTATTTCCAGGTATATAAGTATTGAGAAATTTACGCGTTTTAAAGAAAAGATATATAATGTCGTGTTAACTTAAAATAAAACTAAAATATATAATCCAGAATTAATAATATTTTATACTTAAATAGTTAAATATGAATAATTATATATAAATAATCAAGTTACTTACTTTAATTAAATTTAAATAATTAATAGTTAGTACATAAATAATAGGCATTGTTTAATATTTATAATTTCCAAGTAAATAATTGACTTTATAACGTACTGATAACCATAACTCACGCTTGACCTTGCATTAGGCCGTATATGACTGTACGATGTGCACTCTTCGCGCTCTACCTTCAAAACGGTTGGTCGTATGAAAAAAAAGTTTAAACAAAAGTTGTAGGGAATTTTATAGCCTACAACTTTTATAATAAATGCAAATCTCATTTAACCGATAGGAAGCCAGATATTCCTTTGACCTTGAATATCTTGAGACGCGGACACGATAACGATTGTGACTTTTGAGACAACATTTAGAATGACAAAACAAAGGTTCATACCAATTTGCAGCTTATTATCTTTCATTCCGAGGTTGACCCCTTTTTTTACCTAATATGACTGGGCTAAGGGCACATAGCGCGGAGATCTGATGACCGATGGGGTCGGAAAGTGCTCGAATGGAGGCCGCGTATCGGAAAGCGCAGCGTAGGACGTCCACCCACACGATGGTCCGACGACCTGGTAAAGGTCGCGGGACGTCGCTGGATGCAGGCTGCCTCCAACAGGTCTCTGTGGAAATCATTGGGGGAGGCCTATGTTCAGCAGTGGACTTCCTTTGGCTGATGGATGGATGATGGATGATTATATTACAGTTACATTTCAATTGAATATTTGAAGCGCACGGATCAAAGTTGTTTGAGCCGATTGTATAGCGAGCCGACGCGGCAGCTCTATGCACACAGCTTTGGTCGCTTATGTGTGCGTGAAATTAACGAAGAAATACCTATAGTTGACTTTGCGCGCAAGGTGTATACGCTCTTAAAATCACTCTGACTCGGACAGATTATCAATGATTTGAGAGTTGATATTTTACAGACATGCCTGTACCTTTAGCCATTAACTGCCCGAAATTGTGGATTTAAAGGTAAAGATTTATGCTTCCAAAATTGGCTGAACTGTAACTTTAACGGTTGATTTGACGTTTGGTACAGGCAAAATTACGATGTACAACTCAGCCTAGAACTATTATTCGAGAGTGATATTTATATATAATTGGATATTGCGTTTCAGATTGGGCCTATTACAAAGAAAATATAATGCATAGGATACACATTTATATTCCAAGATGCTGCTGTATCTTGGAATTAATAGAGGAAAAATATATGGCGCTGGCAGCTGTTCAAGAAGCGTTATGGATTAAGTAACTACATCATGAGTTATAGCCTTCAATTGTGGTTAAAGCCATAACTATATTCTGTAATAATCGCTGTTTATTGCAGTCTTTAATTGCTAATCATAAAAAGAGTGGCAACTAGATGGTAATACACTTTTTAGGTCTTGCAAATATTCATACTTCCGCTTTGTAATTGGTACTAGCTGCATACAATTTCTGCTGGTGATTTATTTGTTTCAATGTTGTTCATTGGTGTGGGACGATTAGACTTGTCGATCGATCATTTGTCGTGACCCGGGTCGATCTTGACCGAATCGTACGGTGATCGGGTTACAAAGATTCGATCATTTCGATCATTTTTGTTGCATTCGTTTGTGTCACCAGAATACCAATGGTGAACACAGAACAAGTGATGGCCTGAATAATGATATTGATAACAATAGCAGTAAACCGACATGTGGAATGTTGACTCAATAATTATTGTCTCGATGGTCATTTCTGCTCATGGGTTAATATTAAAGAGCCTCAACCAACGTCTACAGACCCTCTCAATTGGCTGTTGGATCAAGAATTTATTACAGGAGGCGTATTACTGGACACATACATGCCGTATTGTGAGGAGATGCCTCACTTTACCTACAGAGTTATCAGCTGAAGAAGCTCACATTGCAGAAGCAGTAAATCTCACAGCTGAATTTGGATGTCCTCTCACTCTAATAGATTTGCGCATTGTAGTTTACAACTACCTCGTAAAAATGTGAAAAAACGTACCTTTTGAAAGGCAAAATGTCCGGTGAACGTTGGGCCCGTTCCTTCTTACAAATACATAATTTCACCTAAAGGAAGACAGAATATAAAGATATCTCGTGCCGCTAAAACTGTTGAGGAAATATGTATATGTATATGTTTTCTTAGTGTTAGGTGGTAAATAAAAGTGAAGTAAGTTCATAAGTGGAAAATCAGCTTGGATTATTAGTTATTTAATATTCCTCTTTGCGCTCTCTCTGCTCGTAGAAGGAACGTTTTACAGGCACCTCCCCAAACTGTGATACAATAACTTACAATTAATTGGGCTAGAGCAATATATACGGATTTGAGGGTCGGGAGATCTGCTGATTTTCGTAGATTTTTAAATACTTACATTAATTTACGTAATCGAGAAACAACAAGGTTAATTTGGTATTTCCATGTGAGATTACTGTCGATCACAATTCCTAAGTATTTGATATTGTCAGTCTGCGTAATTTCTGTACCTACATCGACATGAAATAGTAGAAGGTTGTTGACAGCTGTGGTCTTTTAAAGCAAACGTCGAAGAAGGAAGCTAAGATTTTCTGGGAGCAAAAGCGAGAAATGTAGTCTTTTCTAAGTTGAAAGTCAGCAAATTGCGGTTGAGCCAGTTCATAACAGTGCAGAGTGCAGCCTCGGCGTTGGTTTTTGCATTTTCCCATGTAGAGCACTGAACAAGTTCAGTGTCGTCCGCATATACCAAAATCTTACAAGAGGGAATTGAGATTTTGCACAAATCATTATTATAATATGCGAGAAACAGTGTAAAAAACTAATTACTTCCATTGCATCACCACTAAGTGAAGATTGCAAATAATGAAAGGAGATCAGTCGATTTCCTAAGGAAATTGGGCCTAGTAGTGAAAACTTGACGTACAAAAATGAGACCTAAAATTAAATTATAAAGATTCGATATCCTTTAAATATAATATAGTCTTTTTGAGCTACGATATGGGGTATTTAAGATATATCCTCTTATAGTTTTACAAAAACTACCATATTCTACTATCTTCACATATATCTTATTTGGACAAAATTTTATATTTTCTGTAACTATGTAAATAATATCGTTTAATAATATTGTAATATGTATTACATTATTATAAACACGTTAAATACTTTTCGATATAAAGTTGATTAAGAAAACATTTCTGGGGGTAGAAATATCCATTTCAAAAGTAGGTAGGTCATTCTAAAAAGGGAATGATGACGGTAAAAATTGATAATAAGAAACACATTTTTATAATAAAAAGTTCTATTGAACTTGTTCCTAAACAATATCTCATGTACCTGATAGTAACAATACATTGTCGAGGTGCTTTGCAATATGTGTGATATCATTTTGGTACCTAGCTCAATCAAGGTACTACATAATAGTCATTACATGTGCAGAGCATTCCACTGTCCTTTTGATTGCAATGCAATTACAATAATATTGTATTATTGCATTGTGGCCATTTTGAGAGTTGTCGATCTGAATATAAACAAACATTTAAACAAAACATATTTTTGGTCTGTCCGAACCAATAACGCACTAAGTGGTCTGGCATACTATTTATCTCATTAAAATCGATTGATGTTTTAGAATTCTTTATAATTGTAAACATGTTAAACATGTCTTGTACATGTTAGAACTAAAATTATATAATTAATATTATAGAGCCTTTCCGTCATAAAATCCAATGAGGTATTGCGTAGATGCACTGAGCAAGCTCTGCTATTTTGGTAATATAATAATATAATCTTTTTTAGAGTAGCCAAGAGTTGTCGTAAATAATAAACTCAAAATAACCAACATCACAAAAGCACATTCCTTTCGCGACCAAGCACAAAGAATAGAATTTGACAAACACTGAATGAATTTGACAGATGTCAATTCTGATATTATTGCAAACAATGCAAAAAGTGGTAGAATATTTTATGATATCCTTTTTTTTTTACAAAATCTGATCCCCACGGTGTAGGATAAAAATAAATAGAGAAATGAATCTAAAAAAATACGCCTGATTTTTTAGTCATACTTAATTTCTTGTCTGTAGTTGGACCAAATCGACTGATCTCCTTTTTGTATTTCGTCTAAATTTGAACGTTTATCAATTAATGTAACATATGAGTTTGTAAACTCGAGCTAATTATCATATGAACCGTCGAAAACTGCTAGGGTGATTAGTGGTAATTGAATGTTTGTGTTTTGTGAATGTTAATGATTTGCGAACTGAGAAATCGTCACCAGAATCTAGCTTTTCTACTAATCAACTAGCACAAGCCATTGCGCTATAATACAGTGTTTCTAATGATTCCACATAAATATGCTTATTGATTTTTTATTTATTTATTTTTGCTTTATATACAAAATGTATAAAGGCGGAATTAATGCCTGAGGCATTCTCTGCCAGTCTACCTTTGGATGGTGCAGAGAGAAAACTAAGTAGGCGCATAAATTAACAAATTTGAATATGATAAATTAAGTGATGTTAAAATAATAAACATACATATACTTACACGAGAAAGTATATATAATAAATTTATATTATAAATATATGTATAATATATATATATATATATATATATATATATAAATTAAAGTGACTCTGCCAGTTTCTTGAGAAAGTGTTGGCGAACCTTCACTTTAAATGCCAATCGAGTACCAGACGACCTGATTTCCAGGGGGAGTGCATTCCAGAGGAGTATAGATTGGATAGAGAAGGAAGAATGAGTAAAATCAGATCTATGGGTAGGACAATGAAGAAGAAGATTGTTGCTAGACCGTAGATTCCTGTTATGGTTACTGCATAGGTATTGAAATTGAGAAGTTAAGTAAGAAGGTGAAGTAGGAGATGTAAGAATTGAGAAAAGTGTAAGTAACTGTAAGTAAGTGCATGCAGGGAACGACGCTGACGAATGGGTAACCATTTTAGTTGGGAGCGGAAAGAAGAAACATGATCGTATTTACGAAGATGAAAAATGAATCGAATGCAGTTATTGAGAAGCCGGTCGAGTTTGTTGAGGTGTTCTGCATTCAGGTCAAAATAGCACACATCACCATAATCGGTTAAAGGGAATATTAAGGCTTGCACAAGCATTGTCTTGGTTTTGATAGGGAGGAAATTCTTTAGACGATAGAGTGCACGTAGGGTACCTGTCACCTTTTGGCATACTGAAGCAACTTGAGCTCGCCAGTTCAGGGCACCAAGCGATGACTGTCCCATCGTAAATAACAGGCGGAATATGTGCGGTGTCTAATCTGGAGATCATCCTTGGACTCCCAACAAGAATGACCTGACATTTTGTTGGATTTACGGTTAGACCAAAACAATCTGACCAGTGCTTGATGTGAGCCAAGTCCCTGTTCACTTGGTCAATTGCTGTAGTCACACCGTCAACACCCGCCTGAGAGTATATCTGCAAGTCATCGGCATACAGATGATACGCACATCGAAGATCTTGGGTTATTAGATTAATAAAGTTAGAAAACAACAAAGGAGAAAGTATACCGCCTTGAGAAACGCCAGAATCAAGGCCACACCAATTAGACGATAAGTCATTAAGGCGGACCGACTGACGGCTGACGTCTGACGCCCTTGAAGATAGGAAGAGAACCATTCCATCGCCTGAGGCGAGATCATAAAGTGGGAAAGGATGGATAGAAGGATGTCGTGACTGACGGTGTTGAAGGCATTTGAGAAGTCCACCAAAGCCAGCACTGTAACCTTGGAGTTCTCCATACCAGCCCTAATATCGCCAGTCACTTTAAGGAGCGCGGAAATAGTGCTGTGTCCAGGTCTGAATCCAGACTGTAGAGGATTTAAAAGGTTATTACCGAGTACAAACCTGGACAGTTGCTTGTGAGCACAAGTTTCAAGCACCTTGGATAGGAAGGGAAGGATAGAGATAGGACGGAAATGGTTTACAATGGTTGGATTAGGAATTTTAGGAAGAGGAATAATATAAGCTTTCCGCCATAAAGACGGAAATATGCGAGTGTCGAGGGAAAGATTAACAATGTGGGAAATAATTGGGAGAAGCAAGTCGAGTATTGGGATAATCATGCGACGGCTGAGATTGTCACAGCCAACGGCGTTTGATTTTAAAGAAAGGATAATCTTTTGATCTTGTCCTGAGCTACTGGAGAAAAGTAAAAAGGATCTATATTATGACGGCAAAGAAATGAAATGAAATGAAAATATATTTGCAAGAATGTGGTTACATAAAGATAACATTTTTGTTCCATGGAGTCTCACAATCTGTCATAGTTATATTATAGTTCCAAATATTTATTTGCGTGCAAATATTTTAAATATATAATTGGTTTACATTAATGTTAGCATTATACGTAACAAATAAAAAAAAATTGAGCAAATAAAACTTTGTATGTAATCAAATAAATGTTAAAAGATGTCAATATAATTTTAATAATCATAATTTAGATTTTATTAGCTGTATAAACGAAAAATGAATAATATTATGTCAATGTTAATTTATATTAATATTTTTATCATTAAAATAATCATTTATGTTGTAATATAACTTATGTAGGAGTATTTGTGTCAATTTATTTTTAAATCCATTTAATTCGGTTTGTTTTATATAGTCAGGTAAGTGATTGTAAATTTTTATGCCCATACAATAAGCATTTTTTATAAAAACATTGCGCCTTTGTAATGGTATATACAATTTATCTTTTAATCTTTTGCTCTTACATCCCATATCCGCCATTGTGGGGAATAAGGAAGGGTATTTATGTACTAGAAGTGATATTTCTAAGATATAGAGACATGGAAGGGGCAATATTTTTAATATTTTAAATAATGGTTTACAACTTTCCATATTATTAGCATTACAAAGAGCTCTTACGCATTTTTTCTGTACTACGAAAATTCTTTGTATGTCTACTGAGTTACCCCATAATGGTAGGCCGTATCTCAGTGATGAAACTACATATCCATAATATGACAATAGAGCAGCTTCTTTAGAGACGATGTTTCTTAGTCTATGCAACGCATACACAAATCTGTTCAGTTTATTACATAGGACAAGACTATCAAGGATATCCATTGTACGACGCTTGGTTTGACGATCGAGAGAAGTGACTTTACAAAAGTAATGATTAATGTCGTCCAAACCAATCGTACTAGGAAACTCAGCATTTTCCCCTTGCCAATACCTACAGTTCCTAGAAACTTCCAGATATTGGCAGGGGTAGACGAGAAAATATTATCGAGAATATGATGATACGTATTTAGCATTACGTATCATCTGGTTACACCGATTTCTTGCAGACTTAAATGAACTCCAGTTAATTTCCGTGCGCTCCCTCTTAAACCTCCGAAAGGCGCGATCCCTACGCCTCATCGCCATCCGAACCCCCTCATTCATCCAAGGGGCTGGGGGACGTTTGAACCTGATCAGCCTGACGGGCGCGTGAGTATCATACAGTGCAAGAATAGTGTTGGTAAAAATGTGGACTTTTTCGTCCACTGTAGACGCGGAAGTCAGACTGTCCCAGTTCAAATTCTCAGCATCCTTGCGTAAATTGCCCAAATCCAGACGACCAAAACAACGCCTGCGCAAAACCTTGGTGGGAGGTCGGATTGGTTTGAGGGCGTAGGATAGGAAGAGGAGGTCATGGCGAGAAAATCTAGGAGCCGGATATTGGCCATGACAGGGCACAAGGGACAGATCGGAGGTGAGGATAAGGTCAAGCCAGGTGTCATCTCCCACGATGTTGTGGTGAGTAGCTTGCAGAGGCAAGACTACCAGTTGATGGACTGAAGGATATCGAGAAGTTTACGGGAACGTGAGGAGTGTTGGGCAAGGAGATCAGTGTTAAAATCTCCCATGATGATTTGGTGTTCATATTCAGACCCTAAAAATTCCAGAACTGATTCCAGACTGGAATGGACTGAATGACACCAATTAAGGTTTTCACTCCCCTGACCCAAACCTCAAGGAAGAAAAACTCTGCCGAAACGGGGTTATGAGAGGGTGAGGTCGCTACAACTTGGTATGGAAAATTGCTGCGAAGATAAATAGCAACGCCTCCACCTCTCATATTGACGCGATCATTTCTTATGAGTATAAACACAGGAAGAGGGTAAACAGCAGAAAGTAGTTGAGGTTTGAGCCAACTCTCAGAAACCAGGACGCAGTGAACGTTAGCATCCGTGAAGGTTGCCAACAGGTCACTGTAGTGACTTGATACACTTTGTGCGTTAATATGACACACATTAAATGTGTCAGAACAACGGTCAAAGGTTTGCCGCACTAAGTCGGACAGCCCATCATGTATTGAGTTAAAGCTGTCGTCACTTGAAAAGGAAGAAGTTTCTATGGCAGAATGAAAAGAATCATTATTATCAGAAGACATTGTGCTAATAATTATAAAATATATATAATAAATATAGATATAAAAATACTAAATAAAATAATATAACAACAAAACAAATAAATTAATAAATTTTAAATAAATAAAAGGATGGTACGACAATTTCATCTCTGCACCACCCGCCAGCCCATATACACACTATATCAATCCACAGGTAAATTTTAGGGCTGTACAATTTAACCGGCCAAGCCGGCAAAAAAAGCTAGCCAAATTAACTAGCTAGCCAACCGATATTTCATATCACTATCCACGGAATCAAATTCAATGTCGGCTTGAATGGAATTACAGTTATGAAATATTTCACAAGCCGTTTGCATCCGTAATTTGATTTCACATGTTTGAATTTTAGTTGGGGTTATGCCATCAAAACTTTCTATTTATTTTTTGAACTGTGGTATTTTTTCCCTAAATTGACCCCTTTGCTTACGCAAGTTAAATAAATGTTCGTCTGTAGACTTTTTCACCACCGATGAAGAACTCAAAATGGAGGTCTACGGGTATTAATAAAAGTAGCGTACGCACCCATAAGTATTTGCACCACGTTCGCGAAGAAATATGGGTGGCAAATAAGGTAAAATAGGTAATAAGAACAAGGAAAGGAGACACCTGACCATTCTACTTGCTTCCGCGTGTGATCCATAGCAGAAATAAATACAATAAACTTACTCCGCTTCGAGAGTAATGCCTTTATTACAATAAACAAAAATCCAAATATTCGGCACCTTCCATGTGTTCTCGACTCTTGTGATGTACCAGCATGTAAGTTTATTGTATCTATTTCTGCTATGGATACAACACTGTCAGCTTCATCGTCAGTACTATCGGCACCAACCCGAATTACTAATTCGTCAATATTACTGTATAAAGTCCTTCCATGATCGTAATAGTCCTTTTAATTTTATTTCACAAGCTCGCAGCAGTTTTTCCAATCTTCGACGGTTATTGACTCGAATGCCTCTATAGTTAACTTCTTTATATCTTTTCCATCAATATTTTGTGTAGCCACCTTTTTTTTGCAATTGCCCAAATCATTTCTATTGGATTTAAATCGCAGTGGTAAGGCGGCAGCCTTACTACTGAAGTCCGTGTTGATCCAGAATCTCATCAATTTCATATACTGATTGTGGTTTATTTTTCATCACTAATGCTAGAAGAGAAGGTTTGCGCAATTCTGGATCAAACGAAATATTATTTTGTACTAACCGTAACTTCATTTCATCAACTTTATGTGCATGTGACGGTGATTTATTCGTAACCACAGATAATTTTTTCTGTAACCCATTTTGTAAAATTGCTTTGGTTCATTTTAGAGTGGTAATCTTCTTGCTTATTAACACCACTGAAGACTAATAATACTTATAATCCATCGCTTTCCTTTTCCTATATCTGTTGTTATGCCTTTAGTTTCAATGGACTGCCAACATTTTGTAATTTTGTAGTTATCGTGAATGTAGCTCTCGTCCAAATATATTACATCTTTTTGAAGTTCTTCTGGCAAATTTCTATTTTCTATAATTATATTCAAATATTGTTCTCATTTGTGTGCAATCATAGGTTTTTCTAATATTAAGCTTGTCTGCTTGCCTTGGACTTTTTGTATTGAAATCCAATTCTCTTCTAAAAGTTTCCGCTAATGCTCGCGACTCCCATTATAACCAATGTCTTCCCTTAATTCGGCTAATATTTTAGCAATTGTTGGCACTTCTTTTTGGACGGTATAAAAGAAATGAATTTTTTGTCGAATAGCACATATATCGAACTCATCTCCGTGGCGACACGGACAGGCTGTCGAAACGACAGCCTCCGTGGCGCAGTTGGTTAGACGCCGCCTGTGAAACGAGAGGCCGCGGGTTCGATCCCCGCACCGAGAGAAATGTTTGTGCAGCCCACAAATATTTCTTCCGGGTCTGGGGGTTTGTGAGACCGAAAAGTCGCTCGTAGTTCTTGATACCCACGACACAAGATTCGATCTTAGTGTGGGGTCAGGACTATGTATGTGACTGTTGGGTGTAATTAAAAAAAAAAAAAAAGCTAAAATCACTTTTAGTATTTTGTACAATTTTCATTATGACTTACCAGTAAAATGTAAACGTACGTTTGTAAACATCGACTAGATTTGTTAACAACTTTCCGGCTTGATATTCGGTCACACACTGCATGAAAACTTTGTATATTGTTTCACGGGCACCGCCTCGAATTACTTTGTTCGTGATAACACTGATTTATTGTTTTCGGTTCGAAAATAATACACTATTTAAAAAAAAAACTCGTGAGAAATGGCGCAAAAGCTACAACAACCAATAGCTCGTGTACTGAACTGTGTTGTCAGGAAGTGTATTTCTTTTAGTTCCCAATTAATTAATTTATACTCTTTTGTGTTGCATTATAGTCTCACAGTCATGCAATTGCATACAACCCAACACTAAATAGTGTGTTAATTGACTTGGATAATATACTCGGTTAATTGATATTTTATTATTATAAACCATCATAAATCAATGACAATTTCAAATAAAGCTATTAAAACGCGCAAGCGAAATCTGAATATAGCGAGACGAATATATAATGTGTCACAGGTTCTATTTCATTGGTGCAACTGATTGGATAAGCAAAATTCGATCACGCGTCGACAGGTCGTGACACGACATTATATCCGCCGCGCGATCGGTCCCACGCAAACCGTTTTCTTTTCGATTACAACCATAATTAACAAGAGAAAGACTGAGGTGTATTAAAATGATTGCATATGAACGAAAAAGATAGAAGATATTTTATTCATTACGTCGCTTCGTTGTGCGATTGAATGCACAACTCGATCGATTGTTTGAGCAAGCAATTAGTAACGGTAAATATAATTTGGTTTATCTTGCCACTTGATCATCGGGAAAAATAAGATCAAATCTTTTATAGAACCATGACTCGATCACTCGTGTCTATGCTGCGATCGGACCAGAAAGATTCGGTCAATCACGATCGACACAGGTCTCATAACGGCTGAAACTCGTCATCAAAACGAATTAATACCAAATTGTGCCATTTGGTCTGTATTTTAGCATACGTAGATTTGTGACGATTTATACATATATAAATTCCTTCGAATAGTCGATAAAAAAGGTATAGTCCAAATAGCGAGCTTCGTACGGCATAGGATCAATCCTAGCAGTTATACCCACGTATTGGGTACTTTTGAATAATCATAATGTTTTTTTAATCGCTGAATATAATAAAGCCTTGCTTAAGATAACATTGCGATTTTGAGCACCACAGCCATCAGAATATAAAATAACAGGCAATAATTTCAAACATAAAACCTTCTTTAGATTGTCTGCTAAGCATGAAGCACAAACAGAGGCTTCAAGCGTGCTTTTTGACTCATCGAACCAATAACACATTAACAATAATTATATAATGTAAAATTATGGACACATAATTTCATTTTATCATAACTAGCATTGGCTTGAAAATACGGGGCCAATTTTACTGATTCACCACTCTGTGTATATACGTGATAGGCTCCGGACTGTGTGTTGACAATATCTTTGTTAATATGCTTTTCTTCCCTGGTTCGATCTTTTTTCAAAATATGTTGTGCATATTATATTTTACGGCTTAATTCTTTGCGATTTAGTTGTAACATGATGTAGTTGAGCGTCCACGCTGCAGCAGCCTTGCTCGGTATTTTGAAGATAATAGAGCAGGGTTTCTTAAAGTGGGGTAAATTTAAATGAAATTCATAGACCCTATACTATTGTAAATTACCAATAAAAGTCTATGTTCAAAAAAATGAGTATTTGACGGCGGTAGTTGAAATAGAGCGCAAAACAGAGATGGCGTTATCATGCGCTAGCGGCACGTGCACCGAACGTTTCAAGAGTATAAAGTTTATAAGTAAATTATTTTTATGCCAGCTGCGGGGAATATTGTTAAGTCGAGTTTTAGAGCACATTGATAAGCTAGTGTGCGTACTTCTGTTGGTAGTAAACCAAAATATATTTCTGAACTTTTGAGTAGATAAGAAGCTAATTTATGTTCTGATTCTTCTGAGAATACCAATCTAGGTTTAACGGAACCCAATGAATAACTTTCATTGTTTTTGGTTTTTCTGACATACCTAGATTAGGACATAGGACACAAATTAAACAACTCGCTTACTTTACGAATTGTAAGGATGGCGCTCCGTGGGTCCTTTGAAAAAACACTTTTCCCTGCTAAATTTATTTAATAAAAACTGATTTTACAATTAAATATGAATGATCGATAATACGGACAATGTGTAATTTCTCGGCGGCTTTAAAATACACATATATATATACTCTAGGCTCGAGCACATGGTCAAAAGAGGAATATTGCATACAGTGCACCATTTTAATGGAAAAAATGATTATAACATCTCCCCCCTTTTGACCGAGTTATATCTTTTAAATAAAGATTAACGTGGAATTTGTACAGAAAATTAAAATTCAAAAATTCTAAACAACAATAATAATAAAAGTAAATTTAAATATTCAATACAATTTCATTTTAACATAACAATTTTTTTGAAGTAACCGACGTTTAGAAAATTATATAGAAACAAAACAATGTCAATTTTCTAAATCAGTGAATTAATTATACAAATTAAAATTAAATAACTATCATAAATCGATTAATTCTAAAGTAAATATTTCTAAGCCCCATGATAGAAATTAATAACATTTAAATTTAAATTATTCAGAAATTAGTTAGGTTCCTGTTAGATCCTTCGAATTGTCCAAACACAACTCTATTTTTACCCTTATTAATTTCTATTTCTGGCAGACTTTTGATTGACTTCCTGTCGCATTCTATTTCATCTGCGAAATCGGACATTTTAATAGAAGTACTGACCTTTGTACTTATCTCAACTTTCCTCTTATTATGGCATTGATTAAATATTTGAATGCAACAAGATGTATTTTTACAATTAGAACAACAAAATGTTTTATATATTTTGTATACAATATAAATAAAAATAAGCGAAATACATATGTAAGTTATTGCAGAATAATAACTTCCATATTTAACAATATGAGATTGATTTTCACTTTGACGGATTTTATTTTCTAGATGATCTAATTTATGAGAGGCTAATTTCAATGTCTCGAAATCAACATGGTAATTGGTGACAGTGAGTGATAACTTTCCTTTATAATTTTATATTTGCAACAATTATCTTCAATTATATTATAATTAATTGTTAACTGGCTCGGTAATACGGTTTTATAGTTAAGAGGTGAATAAAACTGTAGAGTTTGATAATATGCAATACAATCATTCTCCAATGACAGTTTATATTCTGCAGTACTTCTGCTGCAGCAGATTCATAAATTTATTTACTAGTTGTACCTCTTTCTGTTTTTCTTTTAGAGTTTCTCATTCTGAAAAAAAAAAAACCAAAGAATATGTAGAATTTTTAAAATAAGAAAACGAACGGTACAGTACCAGATATGGTAATATTTTTGGAGTAAGTTGAAAATATTATGAACGTTCAAGGTTAAAAAAAATTAACAATAAAAAAATTATTGTCATAATCTGAAATTTCGTAATGGTTTTTTTACTTATAGAGGCACAAAGTTATCTGACCCGGTGAGAGAGTCGCTGTAATCGAATTTGGTGTTGCCATTAAAAATAGATATAGCAATAAAGTGGGTAAAGTAAGATTTTTCAATCCGATCAATAGTGTCGGGAAAATGAGTGGACCAGTTTCGTATGCATGTTTTTTTCCTTCACAAGATTTCTAACCAATCGCTCCCCCTTAAAGAAGTCAAAAACCCTTAAAAAGTTGTCTGTATCAGCCCATACACGTCCCACTGGAGGGTACGGGCCTCCTCTGTAATCGAGAGTACGATTGAGGGTAGTTAGGCCATATCACAGGCCATGTAGTCCGCCGCGCTGGCCTAATGCGGGTTGGTGGACTTACACAAGTACCATAGAAATTCTTATAAATCAGTTCGGTATGCAGGTTTCTTCACGATATTTTCCTTCACCGTTTTTGTGTGTTTATTGACTATCAATACACGCATGACTCCGAAAAGTCAGAGGGGTACTCTGAGATTCGAACCCGCAGCCACCGTGAATGCGGTTGTGGTCATTGGTGGTCCATTTACCAACAGGCCACCAAGCACGTAACGATGAATTTCAGTTTAGGATATGAACTAACATCTATTGTACTAGTACGTACAAAGTTCTGTTTTCGTGGAATTTATTTTGAAAAGCTGACAACACAAACTTGTGGTAACAGCTACACGATGATACAATTTTTCGAAGGGTATTATTGGTATCTGAAGCCGATTTTCTTCCTACGTAAAATTTAATACCTGAAGTTTAACATTCCTAGCATCAATTTTTAAAGTTTTCGGCAATTTTCACTAGATTTAAATAATGCAGGAAAAATAAATATATTGAGTAAACAACTAATGACCGATATGACAGCGACTGGCAGATAGACTGACATTCTAAATGACGTATTTGTTTCCACTTTTGGCCACCGGGCCAGGTATCTTTGTGGCTCTATACTTGGTTGAAATCAGGACACACGCACACAACCTAGCTGCTCAGCGCTTGACGGGTCACTGATTGTTTTTATCTAATACACGATGTTATAAGAAAACGAATGAGTCCAATTATGTCCATCAAAGAGTTAAAAATCCCGGCAAAAAACGCGTGTAACTTCTTACCCCTGTAACAACGTGAATCCTCTCACCCCATCTTATCTTAAAGAACGATTTATTTTTCTTCATGACTCACATTTGAGGTCCTTGAGGTCGTCCGAGAATCTTAGGCTGAGAATGCCTGTGCACACCACGACATTTATGGACAAGTCTTTTACTGTCAAAGCAGTTCGATTGTGGAACGCGCTTCCTGTTGTGGTGAGACAGGCGCAATCGCTGTCTTCATTCAAGAGGCAAATCAAAGAACATTACCTGTCTCTCTCTAAATAAACAGATTTTAGTAGATAATATTATTTCCTACTTCTAATTAATTTTAAATTTGTATTTATTATATATTTATATATGTATATGTTTGTAGTATTATATATGTATGTATTTATGCTTTTTATTATGTATGTATGTATGTTATTTTGGTGTATTTTTATGTTTAGATTATATATATAGATAGTATGAGTTTTATCTAGTTTCCTCACTTTTAATTATTTATTTTACACTGCCCTCTCTTTTTCCTTCTTTTAAATCCATCCCATGGTTGTCTGTAAGACATTGCTTTAAGCGATAAGACCGCCATTTGTACTTTTTATATGATTTTTTTTGTTTCTGTATATTGTATTTTTTTTTATGTGTACAATAAAGATTTAAAATAAATAAAAAATAATAAACGTGCCCCCCGCTCCCCTACTTACTTGTTTTCTTTGTAAAATATGAATAAGTGATGATTGTACTTCCTGTGTATCATGAGATTGCAATTCTTCGATCATTGAAATTTTCCATTTTTCTGAGTTGGTGCAATAACCTCATTGTGAGTGAAAGGTACACTTTGTTACACAAGATTTTTAATATTATTTTTTCATAGGTACATCAGAATGGACTAATTCCAAGAGTTCTTAGCTCTTGTTCCTTTATTTTTGAAAGGTAAGCTCGTTTGTTTTGCTTCTAGGCATGTTAAGCATGTCAAATTATCCTTTTCTTCAATATATTCATACCTTCAGTGTTTTCCATCATTTTACTAAAATTTTTGAAATTCAAATTACCCATACGCTGGTGCCATAAATATGCATTTTTAGTAAAAACTTCAGATATGTATGCGTGCCCACTGTAAATGTTCAATCGGTAAATATTGTTGAGCAAAGTAGCCGTGGCCACTATAGTGTTACATACGTTCAGAATTAGCAATGTGCAAATCGTTCAATTTTTAACATGCGGATCAATACTGATTCAACTATAAAATGAACAGGTTCAAATAACCCGTTCAATCGAGCGATTGGTTCCGATCTACTCTTATCATGATTCGCGTTGCAATCAGCATGGTCCCACCATTAGCGTATGATTTACTTCAAAGTTAGCGTAGAACGGAGGAGATTTATAAAAAATGTTTTTACATTTACCTTTTTTATAACGAAGATGCATTTTAATAATCATATTTTACTATATTTCTACATTAATTAATAAATAAACTCACGTTTGCCGGAAATATAATAAGAAAGCTAAAATTTGAAAACATAAATAACTATTCAAAAAAATAAGTTGCGCTGCTCTTTCCTGTTAGAGCCTGCTATGATGTTCGTTTATTATATTTCCCGCCTTTGAAAATACACGCTTGCAGGGAACTGAAGTAAAGCCGAGGATAGAGAATCTTTCAGTCATGCCACCACTTAAATGGATTTTCATTCCTCATTGACAATGGTTCATTCAAATATTTGTATGTCTCTATAATAGCAGCAGTAGACGAACTCCGGACTTCTAAATGCTGCTTGACTCTCTCATCAAAGGTACCCCATATTATGGAACTGCTCCCTGGTTGCGGTTGGGGTATCGCTGACGTTAATTCCGATGCATTTATTTCTGTACCCTGATAGCAAGCTATTTAGTAGCGAATGTTTTAAGCGTTTCTTGAAAATCCATTTTTTTTTAATTTTTGGTCTAAAAAGGTCAAGTAATTACAATTTATGTCTCTAAGACTACTGTCGATACTAGATTCAAAACTTATTAAAAAATCTTGTATTTGAGGTATTTTATTCCCCTCAGTATTTTGTTAATTATGAATGTAGCCAGACAATGCTTTTAAAAAAGTACTATTTTAGAAATCATAATGTAACTTTTGGCACTTATTTCTTAAGTGATCTCATTGAATATTTTTAGTTTATCCAACCCGTATCTTATAATGATCCATTCAATATTCGCAGCGTATCTGCGACAACCGCCGACATTTTGTTATTGAAATTCCAACTGCTAACTTCTTCCATTAGGAAAGTTGTAAGGTTGTTAGATATATGCCATATAGAAAACGACCAAGTAAATACGATACTCATTCTGAAGAGTGTTTCACAAAATGTGCTGTAATAGCTAAATAACTTTGTTTTGTCAAAGAGGTCTAACCATTTGTAGTTAGATATACTTTTGCTGCATCCATTAACCGGCTTTTAACATGTTCCCTTACTCTTAAATATAATTGCGGACTATAATTAGTAGATATTGATTTTCTGGTTGGCAAATCATAATTAGCATTAAGTATATACACAAAGTTTTGAAATTATGGATTCTTTTCAAAATTGAAAAGCAAATATGCTTTTACTAGTAAAGCCATCAACTGATCATTGATTGATTTTGTTTTGACGATGGACATCGGTTTTTTTTGTCCATAGCCCAATGTCACGACTCATTTTTGGTCACCAACATTTTTCTTTAATCATCTGGCGTGTCGTGCGTACGCCTGGATGACTAAGATTATGTAATGAATAAAATATATGTTTTCTAATTTTTTTCCGTTATATAGGGACGTGCATTGTCATTAGATACCTTGCAATATATTGAACTGTTTGTATGTGGTATATGTATCTTTTTAAACTGAAACTTTGGACTATTTAATAATATTTTTAGTTGATAGTCATTACTTTGTTCTATGCCATAACATACCACACGTAAAATATTTGTATCAGGTTATGGTAAATAAAAAATGAAAAATATATTTGAATCGCGTAATTATGATCATCGAGTAATTTTACTCCAGATATACTGCTATCACTAAAATCATAAAAATCAACGTTATCATCAGATTCAGTCTCGCTATCACTTTCTGTTGAATTTATGAAACGGTCCATTTCACCGTCCATCAATCTATCGGTTTTAAAATATTGATCTTCCAAATTTTCTACGTGTTTTACTTGTAAGGACCAATCTTCTGGCGTTATACTTGCAAACGCATCTTCTACCAATTGCACTATTTTTTTTGGGTCTTGATCTACATTTTTATCTGCCACGCGTCTTTTCACAAGGCTCCAAATTTTTTCAATAGGATTGAGTTCGCAATGATAGTGTGGCAGTTTTAAAACCTCATGGCCATGACTTTTTAAAAGTTCATCCACAGTATATTTTGTTGACCTTTATTTTGTTTCATAGGATCAAAAAGTACGACTTTTGTTCAGCTCTCATCAAAGAATACACCCTTTTTGTGCAACCACTTTTGCATTTCACTTTTTAAATTCGTCATAGTAGGTGCCTTATTGATTCGAGAGCAGTGGTATGGAGCATTGTCCAGTCACGAGCATAAATATATTACTATGGGGAGATTGGCAAAAATATCTGTCCGAAGAACGAGTTCAATAATATCTGACTGCACGTACGATGCAAAAATATCTGACATTATCAGGCAGCATAATAAAGTGACATCAAAATTATGTGACGAAACATGTACATCAAATAATTGTGATAACCTTTGGAAGCAAAAATATGTGACGTTACTGGTGGCAAAATGTTCTGATCCCTTGTGGAAAGCAAATATATGTATCGTTTTCTATTTCTGTAATTTGCATTGATTCCTCACAAAGAGCATAAATATGTGACATCAACTAGGTGGCAAAATGTTCTGATCCCTTGTGGAAAGCAAATATATGTATCGTTTTCTATTTCTGTAATTTGCATTGATTCCTCACAAAGAGCATAAATATATGACATCAACTAGGTGGCAAAATGTTCTGATCACTTGTGGAAAGCAAATATATGTATCGTTTTCTATTTCTGTAATTTGCATTGATTCCTCACAAAGAGCATAAATATGTGACATCAACTAGGTGGCAAAATGTTCTGATCCCTTGTGGAAAGCAAATAGATGTATCGTTTTCTATTTCTGTAATTTGCATTGATTCCTCACGAAAAGCATAATATGTGACATCAACTAGGTGGCAAAATGTTCTGATCCCTTGTGGAAAACAAATATATGTATGGTTTTCTATTTCTGTAATTTGCATTGATTCCTCACAAAGAGCATAAATATGTGACATCAACTAGGTGGCAAAATGTTCTGATCCCTTGTGGAAAGCAAATATATGTATCGTTTTCTATTTCTGTAATTTGCATTGATTCCTCACAAAGAGCATAAATATGTGACATCAACTAGGTGGCAAAATGTTCTGATCCCTTGTGGAAAGCAAATATATGTATCGTTTTCTATTTCTGTAATTTGCATTGATTCCTCACAAAGAGCATAAATATGTGACATCAACTAGGTGGCAAAATGTTCTGATCCCTTGTAGAAAGCAAATAGGTATATGTATCGTTTTCTATTTCTGTAATTTGCATTGATTCCTCACAAAGAGCATAAATATGTGACATCAACTAGGTGGCAAAATGTTCTGATCCCTTGTGGAAAGCAAATATACAGGGTATATCAAGACTGCTACCGAAAACGAAGCCGGGTGGTAGTTTAAGCGACTTCAGACACAATGCAACAGAAAAAGTTGCAAAAAAAAGCGACAATTTTTTTTTGTAATTTATTTCCTAATGCCCTATTTTGGTGGTAAATACATTTTTTCCTAAAATAATAGTGTATACCCTTTAATTTATAAATACTCTAAGATATAAGAGAGTTTAAATTATTATTTTAGCAAAAACTATGGATTTACCACCCAAAAATGACGATATTTAAAAAATCATAAAAAATAATTGTCGCGTTTCTATGCGAAATTTTTAATTGCGTTGTGTTTATAGCCACTAAAACTACCACCCGGCTTCGTTTTCGGTAGCAGTCTTGAGATACCCGGTATGTATCGTTTTCTATTTCTGTAATTTGCATTGATTCCTCACAAAGAGCATAAATATATGACATCAACTAGGTGGCAAAATGTTCTGATCCCTTGTGGAAAGCAAATATATGTATCGTTTTCTATTTCTGTAATTTGCATTGATTCCTCACAAAGAGCATAAATATGTGACATCAACTAGGTGGCAAAATGTTCTGATCCCTTGTGGAAAGCAAATATATGTATCGTTTTCTATTTCTGTAATTTGCATTGATTCCTCACAAAGAGCATAAATATATGACATCAACTAGGTGGCAAAATGTTCTGATCACTTGTGGAAAGCAAATATATGTATCGTTTTCTATTTCTGTAATTTGCATTGATTCCTCACAAAGAGCATAAATATGTGACATTAACCAGGTGGCAATAATATATGACATCCCTACAATTTGTAAACAATAAAATGTTTCTTATGTATAGCGCCAGTAAAGTGTTTTATTGAATAGTATTAGAATGATCTATTTTGGCGGGGAAAGAATATGAACAAAAACACCCTATGAATAATTTCTTTTACATTTTTATTTGCCTTATCAACTTAATGAACTAATTATTTTTATTCATGACGTATACTTGCAATAAGTGGAAGGGAAGTGGACCAGTATCAGCATCGTTGAACAACTGTTCCATTCCAGTGGCCAACCTTCAACGTCGAACAGGCACTCAAAGAAAAATAATGTATATTCGAGTATACATACTGGGTATATCAAGACTGCAACCAAATACGAAGCCGGGTGGTAGTTTTAGTGAGTACAAACACAATGCAACTACAATTTTCGCAAAAAAACGCGACTATTTTTTTTATGATTTTTTAAATATCGTAATTTTTGTGTGGTAAATCCATAGTTTTTGCTAAAATAATAATTTAAACCATTTTATACCTTAGAGTCCTTATAAATAAAAGGGTATACACTATTATTTTAGGAAAAACATAAATTTACTATCCAAATACGACCATAGGATAAAAATAACAAAAAAAAATCGTCGCTTTTTTTTCAACATTTTCGGTTGCAATGAGTCTGAAGTCACTAAAACTACCACCCGGCTTCGTTTTCGGTAGCAGTCTTGAGATACCCTGTATATACATAATGAATTAAAATCGAGTATAGCCACCATTTGCATTAATTACGCCCTTTAGCCTTTCTGGCATTGACGAAACCATATTAGCACACACTTGTGAGCCTCGGAGTGACTCCCAAATGTCAAGTTGTGACAACGTAGAGAGTCATGAGATCGAACCTGAGTTGGATCCCATTGTTGGATCATTAAACCCCACAAATTTTCAGTGGGATTCAAATCAGGGCTTGTTGGAGGAAAATTAATTAACTTTAAAACCTCTCTTTGAGTATTAAACCACTCACGAGTTATTCTAGAGTTATGAATAGAACTATTGTCTTGCACCACATAGGTGCCATTTCAGGGTAACTGATACGCGTTGTTGGTATTAAAGTATCTGACATAAAATTTATTTCTAGAATTATATCGAATTAATTTTAAATTAAATCTATATATATTTTTCCTCTTGTTAATAAAAATACATATTATTGCCACCTGGATGATGTCACATATTATGCTTTTCGTGAGGAATCAATGCAAATTACAGAAATAGAAAACGATACATATATTTGCTTTCCACAAGGGATCACAACATTTTGCCACCAGTAACGTCACATATTTTTGCTTCCAAAGGTTATCACAATTATTTGATGTACATGTTTCGTCACATAATTTTGATGCCACTTTATTATGCTGCCTGATAATGTCAGATATTTTTGCATCGTACGTGCAGTCAGATATTATTGAACTCGTTCTTGCGACAGATATTTTTGCCAATCTCCCCATAGTAATATATTTATGCTCGTGACTGTCCATAACCACAAGAGATTTTTCTGGCAGATTCGGTATCAAGTTTTCAGTCATCCACTTTAAAAAAATTGTAGTATTCATGTCATCATGATAATCAGATGACTGATTGTGACTTAAAAATCAACAATGCATTGTTAATAAATCAATTATCCATCGACTTCCAACAGACTCAGAAGTGAAAAGACCTGGCTCAGTTTCGCTTTGCCAACAGCTTTTGGCATGTTACGCACCAACGCAAACTTAAAATAACTTATTTTAATTTACTGGGTTTTAACAAACTTCCAATCATTACTATTGTCAACATAAACAGTTACAAATACTGCTCGAACGGAGCGAAGGCGGCCGGCCGCAGTTCGCCAGGGCCGGGACTTTAAACAATCACAATTCAGCTCTCACACGCACTTACACCAATCGACTTCGGGACACGCGCGGTAGATTTGTATGCCGTTATGAACAAAGTTACAATCTCGGTCATGACCAAGAATCTCGGCTATAACTAGCCGAGAAACGAGACAAATTTCTCGGTTGGATTTGTAGCCGAGAATGCCGAGACTGAGACCGAGACCGAGATCTCGGTCGAGTCTTAAAAATATGTAATTATCTAAACTGTCTTTTATTTAACTACAATTTTACATGTATTTAAGGAAATATATACATATTTAGTATATTTACCAGTCTTAAGCTAATTTAGTATATGAAGTTGCAATAAAATAAAAAAAAATATATTAAATTTTTTAATATAAAATGATAACTTATGAAATAAAATAATGTTATAAAACTATACAACTGTCATGTTCTAGGCATTTCATTGCGTCCACTGATGGATGCACACAAGTTGTGTAAAGCTTGAGTTTGCCTTGATCATGACTCGCTTATATCTTTAAAAACTTCCAAAATCTTCTGCTGATTATCAATTAGCAATCTTTCATTGTCAATGCGTTTTTCCTCGATGGCCACAAAACGTTCCGTTAGACTCGCCATATGTGAGCGCCTTTGTGAAGGTGGCGAACGGTTTACTAAACGACGTCGTGCCGTCACCAGACGACGCCTTCGAGGTGCTATAAAAATATATTGCCATTAAGTGGCTACAAATTAAATGATCTGCATACAATATAAAACTATAGGTATCCAAGAGTACATAACTTCAAATCAAGTTGGATAAAAGATGTGCAAGAAAATAAATAATTCCTTACATGAAGTGGCAATTGGGGCATTATTTCTTTGAGCTCCATCTGCTGGTGGTGAGACTGCATGAGGTGGGTTATCCACAGATATATTATGGCTATGCCAAGATGGGCCTGGGCATCCTATAATAATTCAAATATAAACACTTAAAAGATTACTCTAAGTATCTTTAATTAACAATTACAATATCTATTTTATTGAACTTACTGGTAATGTAGGGGTGGACTGTTCTATTTGGAGCAGCACTGCAGTAGGTGTGGTGGCTTCTACAGCTGTTTGCACATGACTCTATAAAAAGTAAATTTATAATATTATTTATTTCTTTTATTTTATATGCATATAAATATGTAATATTTTACATAATAATTAGATGTAAATTAAATACCTGAAGTATACTCACAGACTCTGGTGTCTGTGGGACCTCATTAATATTCTCAATAATATACTGCATGCTCCTAAAAAAAAAATCTTATTTAGAAATACTTAATTTCTGAATTAAATTAATTGTAATTTTTTCAGAAATACAGACCAAGACCATAGCATTTTGCGCTTCAGGCCTATCAGCAATAATACTTGGCCCAGGTTGATTTTCAAATGTCTCGGGCATGCGATGTTCGAGCGTGCCTTATCGCAAGCCATCGCGCCTTTCTTTCAAACTCTCCAGTAACATTTCTATTTGCGCATGGGATGGGACCGCACTTGTTGGCATTCTTGATGTTTAGATAGAACATTAAAGTTAAAGTTAACTATAAAAAGTTACTACGAGTTATTTAAATATTATCTCATATACAGCGTAACTTTAAAATTCAGTTTTTAAAAATACACATTTTTAATACTTTGTTTATAATTGCTTACACAACATTAAGTTATTATTTACATGTCAATGTATTATTTTATCTTTCCAAATCACAGAACTATCTTCACATTTTAAATTCAAAAAACAAATAATGTTTTAAAACTTTGGACTCTTCTCAAGAATCCAGTGAAGCAAAGCAGCCGAGTCAAGTGTTTTGTTTACAAAGAAATCGTCTCTCAGCCCCACTTCCTGTAGTTACATTATTCAATAAATTCTTTACATTTTTAAATTTGTTACTAGATATGTATTCCTTTATGTTCAATTAGTCAAATACTATTATTTATTACATGCGGTAAGCCTTCTCCAACCCATAAAAACTAAGTCGAGATTATCCGATTGTGTTTTAAAGATGTTTGGTTCAAGCTTTAACTCGTCGTCGAAACAGCGCTGAGACGTTACAGCCTCGAATTCGTCGACGAGCTTAACCGAGCTAGTGAATACCATTAAAAACAGCGCTGCGTGTTCGGTCAATGTCAAGGCTGTCTCGTCGACGAGTTTGAAAATACAAAAAAGACATATTATACAAGTAACAATTATACTTAGAAGTCGGTCATGGGTCTCGTATTTATTAAAGTGTGGTTCATTTATCAATTTGTTGGATTCATCCGACATGGACTTTAATTTCGATTTTCGATTTCAACTCTGATGTAAAAATATCTAAATCTAAGTTTTCAATTTTTGCGGGAGCCTCATTATTCAATAACAATTTAATCTTATCTAAATTACAGCCAGAATCGTTTATAAGACTAAAGTCTGATTTATTTATACTTATATATAATTTTACATTGTTGAAACTAGGGATTCGTTTTGTATTTTTACAATATGCGATACAGTTATTTGGAAAGTTAAGCATTCCAGTGCCTATAGTATTTATATCGACCATTTTCTTTTCAGGATTGTACATAAATCCAGTTTTGGTGGTTATAAGTGTAGGTATTAGAATAAGCACTCACTTCCAGGAACTAACTATTGTATATTTTGTAAATTAACACTTAATACATTCACAGACAGAGTAAAATTATAATTATGCGACTCGGAGCGAGATGTGCTCGTGACGAGAGATGGCAGACTATCTTTCTCATCCAAATAAACCGACCCTTTTATAGGACTATCCGAATGAGGATCGGTGGGGATAAATCTTCCAGAAAATATATTTAAGCCATAAAATAGGGTCTATCCTTTCAACTAAAAATTAAGGTCAGCCCAAACATCTGGGCTATTGTCCAAACAGAAAGGTTTACCCAAACATGTGTACTATTGTCTAAAAAACATAAATTTGTTGCAAAGGATTACCGCCACTAAAGAACTTAACTATAATAATACAGTTTTATTGCCCCGGCATGAACGGGCCATTACAATTAGGAAACAATAATTTAGAACAGCATCTTTTTAACTAATATTATACAATAGGGTACACAAAAATTCTTATTTTAATAAAACGACTCGCAGATGTTTTATGGTTAAACATCTGCAGTCATATTTTAAAATGAAATGCGTGTTTAAATAATGTTCAAATTACAAATAATAAGTGTGTTATTTTAAAAGCTAAATATAAGTTGGCGTATTGCAACCGCTTTAAAAGCTATATCTAAGTTGGCGTATTGCAACCGCCACACAGTTATTATTTCACGGTTTCTTCCTCAAATCTATAATACTGTAGCAAGGTCTAAATTAGATAAGTATTTACTATTTCCGATGTGATCCAGTATTTCGGTAATTTGGGGTATAGGATATGTGTCGCCAATAGTGACGTCAATGAGTTTTCGGTAGTCAATTACCCCTCACCACTTCTGTACATTTGAGGCATCGAGTTTTTTGGGGGGTGTCACAAGGCTCAATTATATTTTGCTCCAGCACTTTATTAACTTAGTTCTTAACTTCCTCTTTGTGGATTTCTGGGAATCTGTAAGACTTAGTATGTAGCGGAACTGAGGTAGCTTTAATTTCATGCTTTAGGGCGTTAGTATAAGAGAGTTTTTCTCCGGGAAGGTGGAAAATATAAGAAAAATCAGAACGTAATGGTAAAAATGCGTTCTTTTCCTCGTCGTAGAGGTGCGAGATGCGTAATTGATTTAAAACTTCTTTAGTGCGATTTAAACTATTTTCATATTTACTGATGCGTGAAGGGGACCATTGAGTTTGGAAGTGTCAAAAGGTTCAAGGGTTAAGTTTAAGTTCGATTTAATGGTTGTGGCTCTTTTGGATGTGTTCACTACGGATATGTTTATCCTATTGTTATCTTTAACACGTACCAGGCAATTTGCAATCAAGAGGGTTTCCGAAAGTTTTTGATCGGGTACTAAGCCTTCTTTTAACTTCCAGATTCGAAACGGAACATTCTATGACGGTTTCAACCCTTGCAGGAATTAAATACGTGGGATCGTGGAAACGTAATTTAGGAAATGATTTATTTATTTATATTTAGTTGATTGTCATTATAATTTATATTGCAGTTAATAAAAAATCAACATGTCTGAAGGTATGATTCCGTCATAGGGTAAATGTATTGTGTCAATGACATATTTGTGTTATTGTGGATTTATGAACTCGCATTTTTAATAGGAAATATCCTCGAATGTGGTTAGGTTGATCTGCTGGGTCAATGCCTTTCAACTGGTTTTGGTTTTTCTTCGGAAATTGCCAAATTGATTGCTTCGTTCAGCGTTTTTACGCTTTTACATCTAACGATGTTGGATATCCTGGGCAATAGCCCCATTTGGAATTGGTGGAGGGCCAGTGCTTCCATAGAAGCCTGGCGTCCCAACATTTTTTTGTTTTTATGTCCTAAGGATATGGCAACTTCAGTCAAAAGTTGGGATAGGCAAGTTTCTTACCTTAAGGCATACTGGCTGTTGCTGCTGCGTGCACTCTTGCATCTCCATTATTAAATAGGCATAGTGCTTTCTCTCACTGAATTGAGTTTTTAGAAATCTTTCAACTGTCGCCAATTCGTAAACTCTTTCATAGGCCTTTTGTATACGACAACTGTCCTTGTATTACGTCAACAATTGCTATATTTATGGACTCTTCATCCAATTCTTGAGTAGCCGTACCCTTTTTTTATATTTTCGCACCATGCTACTGCAATAAAATATTAATTGTAAGGTTTACTTAATAAGAATATTTAATTGGGTTAGTAGTACCTATACTTCGTAAAAGAGAAAATCTACTTCCTGTATAGTCTTGTTTTAATAAGTGTGCCTGATAGATTTCCCAGGGATTTTGGTTCAATTTTCAAATCAACAATTCTCATCAAACGGCTGACGGGCCTGCGGGCGACCGTGGAGCAGCGGTTCGTTTCCTCCTTTGGAGAGGTCCTTTTCTGGCGGAGCCCAGCGCGAAGCTGCCGATACCGGCCGATACGGCCAAACCGTCTTTTATACTGTTTCTCGGGTCCACGCTCACCCCCCCTAGCCCCTCACTCTTGAGCACCAGTCATAATCTTTATTTCTCAAATGTTTACATATTTCCTATAGCAATCGTGTTTTATGTTATACAGTAATGTGGGGCTTATCCCCGTGCAACCCCTCACACCATGCACCTATCCCTAAGGACTCCTGGGGCGTGAATGCGGGCTGGTTTTGGGTGCGGACGGTTTTGTTCAACGACACTCCGCTTCGCTTGTACCACGTGACCGAGGCGGCCTCCAGCCCCCTCACCTCCTCGGGAGCCGCACTGCGCATGCGCAGTAGGCGCATAATGTGAGGATTGGGAAAATTAAACACTCGAGGGAAATAATTCTTTATTTTAACTAAGACTAAGCTAGTTTTAAGACGCGTCGTGCTCATTAAGTTTTATGTTAATTAATATACTGTAAGGAGTTTCCATGTACCCCCACCAGCCAACTTGGAACAAATTATATAAGGAAGACGCTTGGAAGAAACAGCCTATTTGCTCGTCATCGCTCGTACTGTACGGAAGTTTGTAATAATCTGTGTCGACCGTCATTAAGGTCACGTAAGCCATTTTTGTTTTGTTTCCTTTTTTTATTTGTATTGAAGTTTGCAGTATTTGGGTTTTGGTAATTATTTTGTGTTGATTGTACTTGAATAGTTTGTAATTGGTCTAACATTGATTCAAATTGTAAATAAACGGATTTATTGTTAATTGTGTATTTTTTTTTAATAAAATTCCACTTCTGGTGCTAAAATCAGAAGTGGGATAAAGGACTCATAAGCTCACAGTAACGCTAATTTGCAACATAGTTTGTAAAATTCATGTGAACACGAATTCCATTAAGTTAATAATTTGAATTTTATTGTGTCTTCAACTACTGCTTTCTTCATTTCTTTATTATTTTGTATGTGTTATCGCCTGATTTAAATTTTTAACAATGAGACATACGAGTTCACCTAGTCCACGGAGGCGTATTTATAGGGGTGATTCGCGTAATCGAATTCGGCATACTTCTCGAAGGTCCCGCGACCACAGTAACGATAGATCGAATCGAAATTCAAATGGTAGTCGTCATACTTCACAAGATGGCTTACGTGTTCGAGATCGACGTGATTCTCACAGTACTGAAGTGCACCGGTCGCGTACTCGGTCTAGACGTGAATTGCGCTGTAGAGATCGGTCTCGCAGTGACCACCGCGTTAGATCACGGTCACGATCGCGAATGGTTTCGCCTGTCAAGGGGCATTCATGTATCAATAAGGCTCGATCTGTTCATAAAACTGACGCCCAACCCGCGGCTGTGACTCTTCCGCCCGATAATATTGCGCCATTACGGCAGTCTATAGAATCCAGTGCTCCCTGCTCTGACGCGTCTAGCCTCGCTAATGCTTTGATGCAAGCAATTAAAACAATGCAACCCTCAAGATCGCAACATTATTATGTGTCTAATTTCGACCCGTCAATTAACAACATCGAAGCATGGTGCGAAGAGGTGGACCGCGCCAGGGAGGCTAACGACTGGAATGATCATGAATGTCTGTCGCGCGTTGCATCGTGCCTTAGGGGTGACGCTAGGGTTTGGTTAGGCGAATGGGTATCGAATGACCGTACATGGTCTAATTTTAAACGCGAGTTCAAACCTCTCTGTCCCGGTAAATTGGACTATGCCAACATATTGTTCGAAGCAATGAATTTAACTTCTGACAAGTACTCTAGCTACGCTGAATACGCTCGTCGCACCTTATTGCGTTTAAAGATAGTGCAGGGGCTAAGCGAAGATTTGAGAACCCTCATAGTAATACGCGGTATAGATAATGCACAAGTGCGCGCAGCCGCCGCGAACGCTAGCCTGACTCCAGACACCATAGTTTCGTTTCTTTCAATTTATACAAAACCCTTAGCAGTAAGACGGGACAGGGTTGTTGACCATAAAAGAAATACCCAACCAAAGAAGTCAGATGGCACTCCGGCTCCGAAATGTTTTAACTGCAACCGGTTCGGTCATATTAGCCGCGTTTGTAGGCAACCCAGGTCCAACGCGCCCAGTAGTCGACCGCCACATATGCATTCCGAATCAACTTTCAATGCCCAACCGTCGTCAAGTAACACTTGCACTTTTTGTAAGAAACTGGGACACACCGAGGACAAATGCTTCATCAAAGCCAAGTCAGAGCAACGTAATCAACGTAACGTCAATCTTTGCTCCTATCGATCTAATACTTCACCAAGTAACGACATAACTTCGGCAATCATAGATGGCGTTCCAGTAGATGTGCTCATTGATAGCGGGGCCCTAGGTGTATCCCTCATTTCTTCTGGGATTTTAAAGTATTTTACGTGTCAACCTAAGCCGATGCGTTGTTCTTTGAAGGGTCTTAGTGACCAGGAAGTAATTGCAACATCTTACGTCACCCTTACCTTAGAGTTCACTGACATCTCGATTGAAGTAGACCTAGTGGTAGTTCCAGCGTCTTTCATGAATGTGCCCGTTATAATCGGAACCGACGTACTAAACCGCGATGGAATAACTTACGTCCGAACTAAAGATAAACAGTATCTCACGCGTACTGACACAGTTATTAAGAAAATTAATGTTGTTGGAGTAGGCGACCGGTTTCAATTAAACACACCCCTACAGGGCATAGAATTGGAGAGTCTTATGTCTATTATAAATGATTTTTCGCAATTTTTAATATCGGGTACCGCTGTAACTACAGTTCGAACTGGTGAGATGGACATAAGGCTAACCAATTCGACTCCTGTCGTTTATAAGCCATATAGGCTCTCATATTCCGAAAAACTTAAAGTACGTGAAATAACTCAAGATCTTTTGGAGAAAGGAGTTATTAGGCGCTCTAACTCTGAATACGCGAGTCCAATCATACTCGTAAGAAAACGCGATGGATCAGATAGACTTTGCGTAGATTTTAGGGCACTTAACCGTATTACAGTGAAAGATCGCTACCCTCTTCCACTTATTGATGATCACATCGATAGGTTGGGTGGGTATAAATTCTTCTGCTGTCTTGACATGGCCACGGGGTTTCACCAAATCCCTTTGAAAGAGGAATGTATTCACTTAACTGGGTTTGTGACACCAGAAGAACATTTCGAATACATCAAAATGCCTTATGGCTTAGCAAATTCTCCCGTAGTTTATCAGCGAATTATTAATAACACTCTACGTGCTCATATCAACGAAGGGAATGTATTAGTTTATGTCGATGATGTGCTCCTTCTTAGTAATTCTATAGTTGAGGGAATTGAACTGTTGCGTAAGGTGCTTAGGACTCTCACAATAGCGGGCTTTTCTATTAATCTGGCAAAATGTTCTTTTCTGGTTAGAGAAGTTGAGTACCTGGGTAGACTTATAAGCGAGGGTCAGGTTAGGCCGAGTCCTCGAAAGGTAGAAGCCTTAGTTAACACTCTACCACCAGCAAGCGTAAAGCAGGTACGACAACTACTAGGTCTGGCAGGTTACTTTAGGAAATACATAAAAAATTATGCCACTAAGACTGCCCCTATTGCTATTCTCACCCATAAAAATGTTAAGTTTAACTGGACTCCTGAATGCGAAAATATTCGTTTAGATTTAATTAAAGAGTTAACGAGTGAGCCTGTACTTACAATCTTTAATCCAGACCTTGCTACTGAAGTTCATACGGATGCAAGCAGTATTGGATATGGCGCAGTCCTATTACAAGTACATCCCGACTCAAAGAAACACGTAGTTGCATACTTTAGTCGATCCACCCAAGGGGCAGAAAGTAATTATCATTCCTATGAATTGGAAACCCTTGCTGTCGTTAAAGCCCTCCAAAACTTTCGCCACTATTTAATTGGCTTACAATTTGTAATAGTAACCGACTGCAATGCGCTTAAGTCCACTGAGCGAAAAAAAGATCTTTTGCCCCGAGTAGCAAGGTGGTGGATGTACCTTCAAGATTTCAATTTTTCAATAGAGTATCGCAAGGGAATAATGTTACCTCATGCAGACTATTTAAGTCGCAATCCCGTCTGTGTAAATCAAATCTCGAGACCTCGTAACTGGGCTCAGATTGCACAATCAGCTGACAACGATACGAAAGACCTTATTCAAAAATTTTATGATGGTAGGCTAGACCCTGGCCGCTATTCGATCCAAAATGGAGTCCTGTACTATAAGTACGTCCCAGTTGGTCAAGAAGCTAGGTTGCTGTGTTACATACCTAAAGGTCACCGTCTTAGTCTTCTGAGAGTGTTCCACGACGAACATGAACACATTAACGCAGAGAAGACTCTAGACCTTATTCTTCGACACTTCTGGTTCCCTGGTCTCAGGCGATTTGTTTCCAAATATGTTGCTCATTACCTAGTGTGCATTTCTCAAAAAGAGTCCCTCGAGCCCCTTTACAAACTATAACTTCTTGGGAAAAGCCCGACACTCCATTTAACACCGTTCACGTAGACGCCTTGGGACCTTTACCAGTTTCAGATGGCAATAAATTCATTCTCCTTATTGTGGATGCTTTTACCAAGTACACGCTTCTTTACCCCATTTATCGCCAAGATTTCACGGAACTAAAGCGCGTTATCACTCAAGCTATATCTTTATTTGGAGTGCCTAAACTTATGGTAGTAGACAAAGGACGCATGTTCGAGTCCAAAGAGTTTGTAACATGGATCAATGACCTGGGCTGCAACCTGCACTACATCACGCCGAAGATGCATCAAGCAAATGGTCAGGCAGAGAGGTACATGCGTACTGTCCTCAATATGTTGCGTATCCAAGCGAACTACAAACGCTTACCGTGGTCGGAGACTTTATGGAAACTACAACTAGTGCTGAATATTACTAGACAGAAGACTACGCGAGTGTCTCCTTTGAATCTCCTTATAGGCACAGAATCTACAACTCCCGTGGTACGAGCGCTGGTGCGAGATGTGGCAATCGAGGGTTCGGCGACCAACAGGGAGGCCCTTCGTGAAGTCACAAGGAATAGAACCCGTGAACTTCTTCGAAGTAACCGAGCCAGACAAGACGAGCAAGTTAACCAACGGCGGAGTACACCACGTCAATTCAATGTTGATGACCTCGTATTCGTCATAAAGTATTCTCAGTCGGCAGGCAAACTTGACTCCGGCATGCGTGGCCCATATAAGTTGGTTGAAGTCCTACCTAACGGGCGTTATACTTTACGTCTACTCAGCGGTAGTTATGGTAAAACATCTCAAGCTGCTGCGCAGTATATGGTGCCATGGCGAGGAGAGTGGAGCCCTGAGACGTGTGCCGCATTTTTTTGAGAGTAAGCATATGCTCAAAGTTATACGAATTCCTGTGTAAGCCCAGATGAATAATTACTCTCATTGTATTCCTCACTTGTATGATTAGCTCTGCATGTTGAGATGCCTTAATACGTGTGACTGCGGTCAGCGTATTGAGAAGCCTCGAACGTTGGAATACGTTCAACGTGTCGGGAAGCTTCACACGTTCGAATACGGTCTGCGTGTGGAATGCACTCGTACGTTCAGATAGTGCTCGTACGAGTGGGCATGAGGCCATATTACGGAACTCGTTTATGAATGAGTCATGAAGTAGGTAGACTAATAAGATGGCCTACATAATTCTTTGGATAACAGGAACATGCCTTGGCTGTTTTATGTTTTGTACTTTTAAAAGTGATGTATGAGTATCACATGAGTGGTAGCTATGGTGAAGGAAGATGAATGAATTGACTGACTGGAGATAGCATGATAGGTATGCGAGGTTGAGTGCTTCAAACTTACTTCTCTAAATTATTACTAATGGTCCTTTGTTTTTAGATGAAAATAACGATGACGAGGAAACAAGGTTAACCACGCTCAATCCTTCGCCTAGTCTATCCATGCCTTTGCTTGATGACGACGTGGATGACGTGGATCCATCGACCTCTCCAGTAGCGGGCCCTAGCGGACTCCAAAGGATTTGCGTCGAGGACGACACAACGTCAGGAGAGGCCGTGTAAGGAGTTTCCATGTACCCCCACCAGCCAACTTGGAACAAATTATATAAGGAAGACGCTTGGAAGAAACAGCCTATTTGCTCGTCATCGCTCGTACTGTACGGAAGTTTGTAATAATCTGTGTCGACCGTCATTAAGGTCACGTAAGCCATTTTTGTTTTGTTTCCTTTTTTATTTGTATTGAAGTTTGCAGTATTTGGGTTCTGGTAATTATTTTGTGTTGATTGTACTTGAATAGTTTGTAATTGGTCTAACATTGATTCAAATTGTAAATAAACGGATTTATTGTTAATTGTGTATTTTTTTTTTAATAAAATTCCACTTCTGGTGCTAAAAATACTATTTTGTAGAAAAATTGTCTTTCCATCTTTTTTACAACATTAAAGATGTGGTATGGATCTTTTTGTTTGAAGTTTACGCAATAAAACACTAATAATGATTGTGCAGTACGTCGCCTTCGAGGGTTTCGGGAAATAAAATCACATAGTACTGCTTACAAAAATGTAGACTGTATTTGCTGGTTCGTTATAGTACAACAGGACCTTCGACGATTGCGTGCCGTCCCAGTCTTTGGCACGATATATATTCCTTCACGGCGCTCACAGCTCAGCGTCGGGTGCGCGCCCGAGCGGCGCTAATTCGGACAATCCCCGCCCGCTATCACTATTTCCGCAGTTCGTGCGAGGCGGAGCGGGGAGCCGCAAAGGCGCCGACATGTCTGAGCTGCAGGCTTGACGTCACAATGTCGGGTCAACCCCTCATAAAAATGTTCTATGTACAATCCTTTCTAAATATATACAGAACTTACAATAATCAACTTACATGTGAGGGCGTTGGACTCTTCGTCCGTAACAATAATATTAAAGGTATTTAATTAAAAGTAATAAAAAACATAGTTACATAAAATAAAAAAATACAGTTTTCTTCGTGATCAGACACGATAGCATCTGTTTCAACATCGAAATCAACTTTACCTGAAAATCCATTTACGTCATCTATTACATCGTCATCTGCCGTTAAGTTCTGGTAAAACCCTTTCGCATCTTGTGGAATAAGGTGAAGGAGACTTTTCAGATCCTTTAATTTAGGACCTGGTATTGCATTGCCAGTAGGCCACATAGGTTTCAGTAAAGACTTTGTGATATTTCTTTGCCTCCCGAGCATTTTTTTATATTTATTTCTTTAAATTCGGTTTCGTAGCTTGACCTCATATACAGGGTATATCAAGACTGCTACCGAAAACGAAGCCGGGTGGTAGTTTAAGCGACTTCAGACACAATGCAACAGAAAAAGAGGCAAAAAAAGCGAAATTTTTTTTTTGTTATTTTTTTCCTTTGACCAGATTTGGGTGGTAAATGCATTTTTTCCTAAAACAACAGTGTATACCCTTTTATTTATAAATAATCTAAGGTATAAAAGAGTTTAAATTATTATTTTAGCTGAAACTAGGGATTTACCACCAAAAAATGACGATGTTTAAAAAATCATAAAAAATAACTGTCGCGTTTCTTTGCGAAATTTTTAGTTGCTTTGTGTTTGTAGTCACTAAAACTACCACCCGGCTTCGTTTTCGGTAGCAGTCTTGAGATACCCGGTATATGGTAAACATCTCATTTTTCTTTAAAAAAATCTCTTTCGTCTTTAACCATGAGACCTTAATGACTAATTATTAGTCATCACCATTTTTTTTAACTTAACAATTCTACTTACTATTACGAACTAACCTTAGGTAAAAAAAAATACTTACCGCGCGCGAAAACACTTTACGTCTTGTCAGCTAATACACCGTAGTGCGACTGGAGCGACCCTCTAATAGCAACATGGCGGCCGGTAGGTCTATGCATACAAGTAAAGACGTGTTTGTGTTCAGTTTAGTTTTTCTGATAAACTAACCGTACAAATGTGCTCCGCGTACGAATGGTGACGACTTTCCCCTACAATTGAAGTAGTTGGGGTTGGTGTAGTTTCAATTGCAATTACTGTTTGTGGAGATGAGGCAGATGTTAGCAGCGGCGCCTGTATTTGTTCTTTAGCAAAATTTTCCACAGTAGCTGACCGGTATGTGGCTTTTTGAATAATTACTGCAGGATGTGTTGTTTTTAAATGACGTAATAATTACCAGTAGCAAGTTTGCGTGTTCACTGCGAAGAAGGACCCCTTTGTCATGGCGCCGCAATTCCAAGGAGTTACTCTCCAAGGATCCGAGAGTATTGGAATCCTTGGCATCGAAATCTCAAGCAAGGTAGAGTTTAGGAGTCATTTGGAGGACAAAGCCAAACTGGCGAGCAAGAAGTTGGGAATCCTGAACAGAGCCAAGCGGTACTTTACGTCGGGTCATAGATTGACGCTTTACAAAGCGCAAATCCGGCCCCACGTGGAGTACTGCTCCCACCTCTGGGCAGGTGCCCCAAAATACCAGCTCGACCCACTTGACTCCTTGCAGCGACGAGCTTGTCGAATAGTCAATGATCCCGATCTCACGGACAAATTGGAACCGTTAGGACTGCGGAGAGACTTCGGATCTCTCTGTGTGTTCTATCGTTTGTTCCATGGGGAGTGCTCCGAGGAGTTGTTTGAGTTGGTACCACCGTCGCCTATGTACCATCGCACCACACGTTTCCGCAGTAGAGTTCATTCCCACCACCTGGAGGCGTACCGTTCCCGAACGGTACGTTTCCAGCGTTCTTTTCTACCACGTACGTGCAAGCTCTGGAATGAACTCCCTGCATCGGTGTTTCCTCAGCGCTATGACCTGTCCTTCTTCAAACGAGGTTTAAGGAGAGTACTTTCCTCGAGGTAGGCAGCGACTTTGTTGTGCTGGTCCCCTGGCACTACGGAGGTCCATGAGCAGCGGTAGCCGCTTACCATCAGGCGGGCCGCTAGCTCGTCTGCCTACAAGGCAATAAAAAAAAAAAAAAAAAGCTCCACCACCATAGCTAACATGTTTTTACCAATAGACATGCCACTGTGCCTCAATTCTTTGAGTGAGCGTGCCATTCTCACCCACAGATGGATTATCTGGACCACTGTCGTTATCTTCACTATGGATAAAACCATGGTCCCCGAGCAGCCCCAGTAGTCAGTATACGTATATAATGGTGCCCTATGCCACAGATTTTTTTATTAAGGGCACCAGAACATCAGCGGTGCAGACATTGTCTGGACAAACTTCTAAACGAAGATCCTCACTTCCGTCCTGGATCATCCCGAGGACCAAGTGACCCTTAATTTGACGTCCTTTGTTGCATTTTCTTTTCCCGAACTTGCTTTTATCAATTTAATATATTTTACGGGGACCTCTTATTCTCCTCATCTTCCTAGTATTCAAATCTTTATTTTTCTGGTTAACTGCCTCTCTACAATAGTTGTACAAATAGCAGATAGTGCCACTAGAAAGGCAGTGTTCACCTTCGGAGAAACCTTCTTTTATGGCTCTTTCATAAGAGAAGTTTAGTTCCTTTGGCTCGGCTTATTTTTGGTTTGTTTCTACACGGCCCTTTGGCGCAGACAAAGCACCCAAACATTTTATAAGTTCAATAGTCTATGTTAATTGGTTGCTTGGCAGTGGCAAAACTTTTGGCGCGGCGAAATTCCCCTTTCTTCGGCAAAAGAAACTGCCTACTCAGGCGTGCCCTGTTGGCGTATTACTGTACAACACGGGGAGGACGCCGTCAGCACCTCCCGGGCAGTCCGTGCAAGAGGAAGTGGCGACGTCCGCGGAGCTCCTCATACAGACGGAACGTGGAGGACATATGTCATGTCACATTGATTGATATAGCTTTGTATTGTAAGTAACATGTTTTGCCAATGGTAATTACGGTGAATTTGTTTATATGTTTCTTGAATACCACGATGGACTGTTTTGCCTTCATGATTTTCTTTTATGTTCTCATTTTGCTCAGATCTATTTTCGATTAATGTAACACGTGAAGTACACTTTATTAATTTAGGGCCACGGTTATTAAATATGGTTGTAAATACTCTAGAGAACGCATAATATAATTCGTCATTATGACAGTAACAATGAAAAACTTTGTCAGCTATTGTATGTTCTTTTAAAAATCTAATTATTTCTGATTTTGTGTTATTAATTGGGATAAAAAAAACCTTTAATTACGTTCTTGTATTAGTGGATCTGTTATCTACTCTGTATGACGATCCTGGGGTAGACCTTATGTGAAATTGTTTTAACTGTTTATCTATTGCATCTGCTATAATAGGGATACCATTATTTTCGTTATGTGTGTGGCGGACTTTATCAGTCACTTATAAATAACACACAACAAATACATTAAACATTCACATACATAACACATTACAAATAAAACATAACATAATAATTTCAAAACTTCAAACAAATAAATTAAATTGTTCAACAAACAAACATACTGTCGTCACACGGCATAAAATGTTTTTATATAGTTCGATAAACGCGCCGACCGCCCGGCGTCGTAGGTAGTTGCAAGTCGTGACGTACCGGCGCCGACGCAGCCGGCCGGCTCACTTCGAACAGTTAGTCAGCTGTCGCTCGCTATACACGTTACATAGTTATCCATAGTTCTCGCCTATATTTACTGCCGCGTGTAGAAAACCGTTCACGCAGTACATAGTGTGTACAGTGCGCTTTAACTAGCTGTAGCTAACGAGCTATTCCTATTATAAAGACTATCGCTTCACTCCTTCGATTATATAGTGCTTAGTGTAGTGCACAGACGTTAATCGTGTGAACTTTGGACTCTAGTGAACCTCACATTGTGACTTTTGTAGCTGTAAATTTTGTGTTCAATGTGTATGTAGATATTGTGTACTAGTGCAATATACACTGAATCTGTGTGTAGAACTTTTTATTATTTTTCCTACACCCAGCTACCACCGGCTCACATAAGTGGCCTACATCACACCGCCTGCTATACCACTACACACACCTCCACACTATATGTGGTTGGGTATGATTGGTTGAAACTAGTTCTGGGTTTTAGAACACAACGCTCATACTATCTGATGCCGTTTCAGCTTGAGAGCCGGGAATGTTAGGATTTTCAGGTGGGTTATTGTTAATTTGATTTGCAACTGGTTCGTTTGCAGTTTCTCTGCGTGCGTTATCGAAAATTCTATTTATAATTTCGTCATAATTATTGACATCTAAATTCACGGCTAATGAATCCATACTATGGTGGAAAATTTTAGCGCGGGATAGAGCGTCTGTATTAGTGTTTTGACGTCCCTTTTTGTAAATCCCATTATAATTATACTCCTCGAGTTTTAAACGCCATCTGATTAATTTAGAATTGGGATCTTTTAGTGGCATTAACCACGTTAGGGGGCTAAGATTTGTGTAAATCGTGAATTTTCTTCAAATAAAGATAAGGCCTAAAGTACTTGGTTGCAAAGATAATTGCCAACAATTCTTTCTCTATGGTGGAATAACGCGATTCGGTATCAGGCTACAGGTTTATCAGATCCTACTGTGCCTTGCGAAAGTACGGCGCCTAAAGCAATATCTGATGCATGTGTTGCTAAAATAAAGGGTTCATCAAAATTCGGATATTGTAGGATAGGAGCATTGGTAAGGATTTGTTTGTATTTATTAAAAGCTTCTACAAAAGATGGGGAATGGACTACTTTATGATGTTTTTTAAGACAAACTGTCATAGGCTTGGTTAATTTCGCAAAATCTTTAATGAACTTCCTATATAGTAGCCTACGAGTCCTAAGAAGGTATCTTCAGTGAAGAATGGGGTGTAGAGGAGTCAAACTGTGGACGAACTTGTGATGTGTCATCCAGCTTTTGTTTCTGTAATTTAACCCTATTATAGTTTATTTTTATTTTACATGGTGTGTTAAACTTTTGTTTCAATTTTTATGTTTTATGTTTTGTTTTGAGAATACTAACAAAGGGCTGTTATAACCCTTTTGTTATAAAAATATGTAATCGGTATTTCTATAATACTTCTGATTGTGATACTGGCATATTATCATTATACAAACAGTTTCTAATAACTGATGATATTTAATTAACTTAAAAATGAGGGACTTGATGAACTTGTAGCATTAACATAAAACGTGCCCACTAATCGTATCATTGAAGACAAATATGATATAATCATCATTAACAATGAAAAATATTGATTGGAAATAGTAGTTACATTACAATTTTGATGTTGAGGGTTTTGGTTCCCCATAATCAGCAATATAAAATGAGTTGCTTTGTTGTATTTTAATGTCAGAAAGAACAACTATTTGTTTATATGGATTTTGCTTACTTTGGTTTCGATTAACTAATTTTGACAATGGTGCAACATAATTAGGATCAATATTTTCAATGTTTCCATAGCTATAATTTGGAAGACAACCTAAATCATATCCATGGATACATTTATTATCGGCATTACAATCAAAGCAGCTGAATTGTCTGAGAACTGTCGTTAGAACAGTATTATCCCATAGGGCCTGGTACACGGAAAGAGTACCCTTGAAGGGTTTCAAATTTTTTGGAATTAATCTTTCTTTAGTTATTATTTCCCGTTCATCCACCTTCTTAATAATAACATTGTCAATAGTGTGCATTAATGAATCACAAAATTGATCATAAGTACCAATATCTTCGAATCAGAAATGAGGAGATCCGTAGGAGAACCAAGGTTACCGACATAGCCCATAGGATTGGCAAGTTGAAGTGGCAGTGGGCCGGGCACATAGCTCGTAGAACCGATGGCCGTTGGGGCCGAAAGGTTCTCGAGTGGAGGCCACGTACAGGCAAGCGAAGTGTTGGACGCCCGCCTACAAGGTGGACGGACGATCTGACTAAGGTCGCAGGAAGTCGCTGGATGCAGGCCGCTTCCAACAGGTCATTGTGGAGATCATTGGGGGAGGCCTATGTTCAGCAGTGGACTTCCTGTGGCTGATATGATGATGATGATGACCAATATCTTTACCAAAAAGAGTCATACGGTCAGCCGTCCTTTTAAGAACTGCTCCTACCCCATCAGGGGCACCCTTTCCATGTCCCGCTTCAGAGTAGTTCCATGTTACTTTCTTTATTTGATGAAAATCTTGGCATATTTGTGTTATTATAAAAAACATATACTTATTTCGGTATTGTGAAGATGGCGAGTCAGATAAAAAATGTACGGTTTCAATCAAAGGATTAACTTCAACAACGTGCTGAATTAGAGGCACCAAGTGCGCCCAAATTGCTGGTGCGTCATGCCGCAAGTAATCACTAACTGTGCAAAAAAAGCCTCGACATTGCCAAGGCGTTTGATAGGGTCTGGCACCGTGGTCTTCTGTCCAAGCTTCCGGCATACAGTCTACTCGGCAACCTGTGTTCGTGGATTTCCGGCTTTCTGCATGGGCGTAGAATACGTGTAGTCGTTGACGGACACGCTTCGGCGCTCATGTCGGTAAATGCCGGAGTTCCTCAGGACTCGGTGCTGTCGCCCACCATGTTTATTCTGCATATCAATGACATGTTGTCGCTTGGCAACATTCATTGCTATGCAGACAGCACGGTTCATGGGCGATACCACTGCGGGCCTCCAGGTTGCCGTGTCGAAACTGTGAAGGGACGCGAAGATCTTGTCATTGAGCTCAACTGGACCTTGGATCTCATTTCTACATGGGGTTCCAGGAATATGGTTGAGTTCAATGCCAAGAAAACCCAGGTGTGTGCGTTCACGTGCAAAAAATCCCCGTTCTCTCCCCTCCCCATTCTGCAGGGTACTCCCCTCTCAGTGCGGAATGACCTGTGTATCCTTGGTGTGGATATCCGCTGTGATCTCAATCCAAGGAATCACATCGAGGGCGTAATATCTGCCACATCACGCAGGGTTGGAGTCCTGAACAGGGTGCGTCGGTTTTTCACGCCCGGTCAGCTTTGTCGCTTATATAAAGCGCAGGTCCGGCCGGGTATGGAGTACTGCTCGCACCTCTGGGATGGATCCGCCCAGTACCTGCTCGATGCGTTGGATGGATTGCAGCGGCGGGCCATCCGCATTGTGAATGATGCAGACGTTACGAGCAACTTGGAGTCGCTACAACTCCGGAGAGATGTCGCCTCTCTAAGCGTGTTCTACCGCCTGTATCACGGTGAGTGCTCTGAAGAATTATTCAACTTGCTCCCCTCCTCTCCATTCCTAACCAGAACCACGCGTGCTGGCTTGCGAAGCCATAGCTTGACGGTCCACACCATCCCGGCGCGAACCAAACGGTTCTCAAATTCGTTTTTGTGCCGCACCGTCAGGCTGTAGAATTGTTTGCCGGCGCACGTGTTCCCTCCTTCCTACAATCCTGGGTCCTTCCGCCGCGGTGTGAAGAGGCACCTTAGCAGGCCGGCATAATTGTTTCCATTGGCATGGGACTGCCGTCCGATGCCAATGGATACTCTGCCAGGGCGGCATTGGCACTTTCCATCAGGTGCAATGCCGCCACTATGCCAGGCCAGTATAAAAAAAAGAGTAACAACACCGAAAGTATAATTGTGAGTATACGCCACAGAAGTGTGTAAAGACACTTGTTGGCGGCTACCGCCGAAATGGAAAGCCTGGACTTCTTCGGCAAATTTTAGAGCATAATTTTCTGAAAAATCGACATGTAGAAATGCTTCCTGAACTGATAGGTGGTTTTTAAGAGTTTTAATGCTATTATATTGAAAATTAATCTTGTGAACATGATTCAAGAATGCTGACACATCTGCTTCAAATCTAGTTATTGCTGTTATAATACTAATTGAGGCCTATAAAATCAAAGGTAGCTAAATCCAAGTCTGTCAAATAATCAGTAAGCTACAAAAATCGATAACTTTGTTCAGGTAGCTACAATATTTTACATTTTGAGACAGATTTATAAAGAATGTGAATATTAGAAATAATCTGAATTTTAATTAATAAAAGTTCCCTGTATTTTTAAGTACAAAGTGAAAATAAAATAGCATTTAGCTGACTTTGATTCTAATTATAGGATATTGCTGTATTTGATTCTGAATAACTGGATATAACTGAGTTTGATAATGACAGTCGCCATTTTGATTTCTGCGGATTAGTGATGTTCTTATACGTTCGATAAAGTAAAAACAGTAACAGTATATACTTTTACAAATTTTAATCAATTTTCAATTAACCTTCAAGCGGGCGCGCGGTCATTTGTAACGGGAGCGGGCGCGCGTAACCGAAAAGACCTATGGGATGAATAAGACAAATAAAGCACTAATTATTCGATATTCTCTTATTTATTTGTACTCAGATACATTATGATTGTGTTTAAAGTGTAATTTGTCAAAAAAAGTAATTAAAATTATGAAAAAGAAACAATTTTTACATTAATAAACATAACTCAAACATTCTATAAATCAAAACAAAAATTAGGAACACAAAACCCTTTTTTATATCTAAGACTAGTATATATACCTAGTCTAATAATAAAAATTCAAAATAAGAATAATAATAATTAACTTTGGTTTAGTTTTCATTGGAATCAGTTTCTTCGTTCATATAACATTGATTGCAAATAAATGTTGTATGACTTCTGCAAATATTTTTCATACATAAGTTACATTGCGTTTTTGATTGCCTCCTTTTTTTGGCTGGACATATTTTACAGGTTCCTCTGCATGTGCCAGAACTACCTGCTTCTGCATCAGCAGCACTATCCTCCATATTCAAATGCTCCCTTATGTTTCTTTTTAGTTTTCTTGGAAGGCCTGACATCGTTGATCTTCTTTGGACATACTCTTTTATCAATTCAATGCCTAATGCCCGTAAATACATTCGCCTTTTCCTTAGAATGACATTATTTGCCCTCAATATCACCATACTATTTATTCCTGCAATATCCAGGAGACGAAAGAAGAGTGTCAATGGCCATCTATTATTCTTCCTTGAAACCGAATACATTTTTGCTTTTTTATCGACTTCATCAACACCCCCCTTTGTTTTATTGTAAAAAGTAATGATGCTAGGTTTGCGCTTTTCATTTGTACTTTCATCTATTTCTGCAGCACAGTGAAGTGATGATATAAGAACTACTGATCTTTTCTTTTTAGGTACGTAAGACACGAGTGTAGATGTATCTGAAAATCCAAATTGACTTGAATATTCAGGTTGGTTTTTATCTATAAAGCAAGGAGGTATTTCTCTCTTGTTCTTACGCATGGTACCCACAACAGAAATTTTATAATCCTTGGCCAAATCGTTTATCAACGGCACACTCGTATACCAATTGTCGATGGTAAGGTTTCTTCCAGTGCCAGAAATCGGTGTAATTAGCCTCTTTACGACGTCTGCCGCAGCATTACTCAATTGATATGGGCCTTCAGGCTGCCTGCCAGCATAAAGTTCAATATTTAGAACGTAAAACGTAGCAGCATCTACTAGTGGATACAGTTTGATTCCGTATTTGTCGGGCTTTGATTTCATGTACTGTCGGAAAGGACATTTTCCTCGAAAGCCAATCATCATCTCGTCGATTACAACATTCTCTCCCACTGAATATGGCAAAAGACAGTTTTGTGTAAACATATCTAAAACTTCTCTTATTGGTGCAGCTTTGTCTAAAGTTCGACGAGCTTGTCGCGTAGTAGCATCATCAAACCGCAATGAATTCAGTAGAAATTTTACTCTTTTCACTGACATAGTAGTAGGAAAAATAGGTATACCTGTTCCATCACTTGCATATAAATCTTCTAAATTGGCGTGTGATGTCTTCAAGGATCCTGCTATGTACAACAATCCGAAAAGTGCTCGAATTTCTACCGCATCAGTTGGTTTGCAGTCACGTATTCTGTTATACGATTGCGCCTTTTTTTGAATAAATTCGTTGGTATATCTAACAACTTTTTCAATAATATTCTCTGAAATGAATAAACTCCAGGCTTGCGTAAATGTTGTTGCTCCCACACCATTTCTCCGAATACCCGCATCTTCCGTCAGAACATTTTGCACTTGACGTCTCACTCTGTTATTGTTAGATTTTTGCCACTTCGTTACTTTATCGCGTCCTGTAAAATAGCTATTTATTACTGAAAGTGGCAAATCATCCTCTTCTTCGTCTGAGCAGTTTGACTCCTCAGCAGATCGAGGTTCCTCTGCCACGATGTGGTCGGAATTTTCAGAGCCATGGTCGCTGAGCTCTGATTCACTCTCTTCTTCGTCTTCTCTTAGTAAATCCTCGATTGCACTTTGTGATAACTGTCTACGACTCATTGCTATATAAAAATCCAAAATAAATTAGATAATATTGAATAATGTCCGAAGAACTATTACAAGCATGAACGAGTGTATGTCGCGTTGAGCGTCGCGCGTAATCTTTTCGACGACAGGCGCGTGTAATCTTTTCGACGACTACGCCGGGACTAAAACAATTGCGATCTGCGGAGTGGGAAGAGCGCCTCGAGCGACGGTTTATTGTTTATTTTACTCCCAATGACATAGCGACAGGCTACTAGGAATGAGAAATTAATGTGGTGGGTAGTAACAATAATATAAACAAAAATGTACTAAGCGCGGTCGATTCGACTACGCGCGCCCGCTTGAAGGTTAAGTGATATAATTGTATTTAAAGTTTTATCCTTATTATATTCTTAAGACTGGTAATTCTTCTACTAGCCCTTCACAAATACTTTCTTCTAAATTTTGATTTCCTTCAACAGATGGCCCTCTAATAATACCTAAGTAAAATTGTAAGTCTTCTTTCTCTTGCCATCCTAATCCAAAATGTTTCGTTAACAATCTCTCAACATCGGTTATTTTGGCCTGTGACACAGGCACTCCCGTTGGAATGGTGGTAGGCTGGAGCATAATAGTTTTTTTGCCCGTTTTGCAAACATTAAAGGATTTATTTGAATCTGAATTATAAAACGGTTTACCGTCGATAAGTGTGTTTCCTGAAATCTTCGATCTTTTTATAATTAATCTTTTGCATTGGGTTATTTTGAATGGCCATTTCGCTGTCGGTTTAAAGACTTCTTGAGTGGCTGTTTTGAAGTCATATACCGGGTATCTCAAGACTGCTACCGAAAACGAAGCCGGGTGGTAGTTTTAGTGGCTACAAACACAATGCAATTAAAAATTTCGCATAGAAACGCGACAATTATTTTTTATGATTTTTTAAATATCGTCATTTTTGGGTGGTAAATCCATAGTTTTTGCTAAAATAATCATTTAAACTCTCTTATATCTTAGAGTATTTATAAATTAAAGGGTATACACTATTATTTTAGGAAAAAATGTATTTACCACCAAAATATGGCAATAGGAAAAAAATTACAAAAAAAAAATTGTCGCTTTTTTTTGCTACTTTTTCTGTTGCATTGTGTCTGAAGTCGCTTAAACTACCACCCGGCTTCGTTTTCGGTAGCAGTCTTGATATACCCTGTATAATAATATCCCTTAGATTCGTGACCGTCGCACTACTAGAAATGAATTCGCAATATTCTTCTGGTTGGATGATTACTTCTTGTTTCTTTACAAGTTTTTCTACATTGCCGAAAACTCTGTCCGGGGGCATAAAACTATGCCCTGTTACGGGAAATATTATTTCAATACTTTTGACAGACCTTTTCCAATAGCCATTTAGATAGCATACTTAGCACTATATTATACTATTTTTGTATTGCCCGCCACATCCGTCAGCAAATAAGCGTATGATGGAAATACCTGATAAATTCGTTTTATTTAATCGATCATAGACGGCTGATGCTATTTGATTAGCTGTTTTACCATATTCGTTTTCTGTCCAGGTGTATGCAAAGGTTGTGTTCTTATTAAGCTTGTCTTTAGAGGTTCCTTACATAATTGTGAAATTATATAAATAGAATTGTCGGCTGTAGTAAGCACTTTGGTCTGGAATTCGAGGTAGTGGACTGTTTTTTTGGCAGTCAAAGGAAAAGGTTATCATATCGTTTTTTTGATCTTGTGGCATTTTGAAGAAAGCTTTTGCTCATAATTTATGTACTCTACTTGTAATTATTAACTCATTTTTCTTGACTTCATCGTTTTCGTTTTTGATTCTCTCATTTAACTCTATACAAGTTGAGCAGACGTCAGTGTTGGGGGTACCAAAACCTAAATTAAATTCTCTGTTAAAAATATGGCGAAAGTATGATTGTTTTACAAGGGATTGAGGATTTTCGTTTTTAAACATTTTGTATAACTTGTTTATACTCAAGTCACTAGATAGGTATTTGCGTTCTTGAGTGGATGATCGACAATAATGCGATTCGATACATTTTAGTTTCATAATATACTTTCGAATGGACTCCTTCTGACCTTGAAATTTATTTATTTTTCGATTACCCCTCGTCGTTCCGTGGCAATCTGCCCTGTATAAAATAAATGTTTCAAGGCATACTCTACACGATATTTTGTTATGCCAAGTATATTTCGGAACGCTCTTTGGCAAACAGGAACACAATCATTGCGAGCTCTGAAAACGCTATACTTTATATTAAAATCTCTACCTAATCTGATGTTTTTGGTAGGTCGCCTTCTTTTTACCTTCTGCGTTTTACAGCACTTCAGTATCAAAGCATCTTGGTCACTCCGTTTATTTGAGGAATAAAACGAACTGTGAAAATTCATAATATCAGTCATTGTCAAACTCGAACATTTTAGATGTTTATTTTTATGTGAACATATTATTCGTTCAGGTGCTTTCTTTGGCATATACCTGTAAAATAGAAAAAAATGCTGTGTTATAAGAGAGCATCATGTCTTTGCAACGTTTCAATTTTCCGCTGGCCAAACTTGGCGACGAGGACAGTGATTTCAAATGTTGGGCATACGTCACCAAGGACAATAATATTTATTGTAAACTAAAGGAGTTTGCTTTGCTCTTGGGCTATGAGAATGTTAAAAAAGCTTATAGAATTGTTCCAGATGAATGGAAATGTTCATGGAACAAGTTGGGCCCGATCACGGCCCATCTTGAAACGCCACCAAACTGGCATCCAGAGACGCTTTTTGTATCAGAACCCGGTATCTACGCTCTACTAGCGCGCTCAAACAAATCGCAAGCAAAAAAGTTTATGCGCTTCGTTTACGAAGAAGTGCTGCCCACTATCAGAAAAACGGGCGCGTATGTTTCTTTGCAAATCGGCCAAAACCAAATTTCCGAGTTGCTTTCTCTGATAATAGATAAAGACAAACAAATGGCTAAATTAATTGAAAAAATCATCGACGTCCGGCCTAAGTTGGCGGTGATGACTGAACGCGACGAAACTAAGCACCATCTCCACGTATACAAGAGGGACGACTGCTATAAGTTCGTACGCGCGCAAAAGAGAAATCTGTCGCAAGCTCTCAAGCGGATACCCCCCGGCTACGAGCTGGTCCTCCAACGGACAAATATTCCAAATGGAGTCAATGTTCTTAATCGCACCAAGGAATTGCTCCTCCGTGACTCGTACAAATCTCGTTATAACAATATTCGAACCAACATAGATGTGCCTAGTCTTGCGAAAGACCTGTTATCGACTAACTATCTCTAGTGAATAACGCTCTCCGCGACGTGGCTATTTATCAGACTTATTTAATGAATACAGGGGAAGTCCCCACGGATAAAAAACCCTACTGGAATCAGTCGCGCAATATTGTTGGCATAATAGATTATTAAAAATGTTATTATAATATGTACATTATATTTTTTTTTATTGCAGTTTTATCATAATAATATAATTGGTATTTGGAACTAAAAACATGTAGGTACATCACTAACCTTTGTTTCTTAGCGATATTAGCTTTCCAGTTCTCGGGGTTTCTTGTTCTTTTACGAGCCTTGTTCGCAGTTGCTCTTGTTACAAAGACCTCCATAGTTATCCAAATTCGAAGATTAGAAAACGAATTGACACTTAATTCAATAAAAATACAAGAATAATGCTAAAAACTGGACGACACATTCACATGAATTGTATGGCAACGGCCATGTTAGTTTTCAGAAATACTGTCCTCTAATTGGTTGCCGTAACTCGTAGCTATATTTGATTCTTACTGGTTGGCATGTAGCTGTCTTTGATGCCAGTATCGATTTTTGACCCGAATTTTATAGTAATTTAGCTGCATTTGTTAGTAAAATCAATATGCTAAAGTATGAACAACTGACCAAACTAGATGGCTCCATAGTTAACTCATTTTACGATATTATGGCGTTTAGCTGCCTTTGATTTTATAGGCCTCAATTGTAGTCTTTATTTTTCAGTCAACTGTTGTTTTTTCTTAGTTCCATTTTTCGGTGTAATTTCTTTGATTGTTTTTCGCCATTCGTAAAATGATACATTGCTATCGGAAACATTAAAATATTCTGGATGATTTGATGAACAAGTATTACAACTTCTTTTTAAACAAGCTAAATTCCTCGAGTCACAACACAGTTTTGATAGTAAGTGCTCACAAGTTCTTACATTTACTACACAAGCTTTATGCAAACCTTGTATAAATAACTCCATATTAAGATGTCGTGAACAGAGACAAGTATCTCTATTGGTAGGTTTTGGAAAAACTATCCAAAAAGGTCGTAGTTTACAAAAGGTCGAGTAACTTATTTTTATATCAACTTGAGAAATACATTTTTGATAAAGTATCTTTAGTGGAGCATTTAAATACCGTTTCTGCATCTTAACTTTATTTTTCGTCACAAATTCTTTTTTACTAGCGCTTATAGTATTATTAGCATCATCGTTATAAAATGTATGAACTCTTTCTACATACAGGGTATATCAAGACTGCTACCGAAAACGAAGCCGGGTGGTAGTTTAAGCGACTTCAGACACAATGCAACAGAAAAATTTGCAAAAAAAAGCGACAATATTTTTTGTTATTTTTTTCCTATGGCCATATTTGGGTGGTAAATACATTTTTTTCCTAAAATAATAGTATATACCCTTTTATTTATAAATACTCTAAGGTATAAAAGAGTTAAAATTATTATTTTAGCAAAAACTATGGATTTACCACCCAAAAATGACGATATTTAAAAAATCATAAAAAAAAATTGTCGCGTTTCTAGGTGAAATTTTTAATTGCATTGTGTTTGTAGCCACTAAAACTACCACCCGGCTTCGTTTTCGGTAGCAGTCTTGAGATACCCGGTATGATTTGTGACCTGATATTATGCATAAAGATGATAATTTAGCTTTAACCTGTTTTACTGGATTAGAGCTGTTTATTTGACTATGTTTGTTCTTGTTTTTTTGCACTTGAAGTTTCTTATTTAATCTTTGTATTGTTTTTCTTTGGGTTTCAACTGTCTTTTTATATTTATTAATAGTATTTAGCAATACATACCTCTTCTTATATTCATTATAGCGTATCCTTCTTACCATTGCTTTCATAGCAGGAGAAAATTGATGTAATTGATCACGTAACCTCCCTGTCATGGTATGTTCCTCTGTCTTATCTGTAGCCTCTTCTTGAGCTTCTATTGCAACTGGCTCAAATGTAGGCATCGTTTCTTCTTGATTTTTCATTAGCCTGTAATAATAATAATAATAAGCCTTTTTATTTCCATAACAGTAACATTTTACAAGCATATTATAGTTTTATTAACTAAATATAAATGTAAAGAAAATACATTGCAGTATTTTATAATCTAGGCTGTATGTAGCATATTTCCTTGTTGTATAAAGTAGCAGAATGGAAAATAATTGTGGGGACACAACATGTGCAGTCAGCAAAATACATGTATAAATATAAGTTTAGTGTTACAATAAAGTCAGTCGGTGCTTGAAGCTCGTTGTTTCATTTTCTCTCCATCTAACACACAGTCACACACATACATAACAGTGGTGACCCCGATCGCGTCAAGGCAACACGTATCGAAGAACAGTGAACAGTGAACACGTACGCTACAAATATGAACCCGCAGTACACCGTGCAAAATCCGACCGTAGTACCCAAGGCGGAAGAATCAATCATCTCTACATTGTCGGTGACAAGTAGAATTCCAGACTTTTGGCCAGAAAATCCCAGACTGTGGTTTATACAAGTGGAGGCGATATTAACACCACAGAAAACATCCGACGCCAACAAATACTTTATGGTGGTGGCAAAACTTGGAAAGGAGGTGATTCAACAAGTGGCAGACATAGTGGCAGATCCCCCGGAGAGTAATAAGTTTGAAACACTGAAAAACCGACTCTTGCAAATATACGAAGAATCTGAAGCAAGACAAATACAGAAATTAATATCGGAAATCGAACTAGGTGACCAAAAACCCAGCCAATTATTACGAAGAATGAAGGAGTTAGCAAGGGGCAAAATAGAAAATGACACATTAAAAATATTATGGCAAGGACACTTACCGGCATCTGTCAGAGCAGTACTCATCGTCACATCTGCAAAGGACTTGGAAGAGTTAGCCGCAATAGCTGACAAAGTCATGGAAAATAACTCACCTGCGCAGATCAGCGAACTTACCCCGACGCGTGCAGAAAACTCTACGGCCTCTTTCGAGGTAGCTGCAATCATGGCGGAAATAGCGAAGATCAATCTGAAAATAAAAGAATTAGATGCAGGAAGAAGAGGATACAGGAGCAGAAGTGGTTACAGGAGATACTCACGATCACGATCTCATTCCAGGTCACGTCGAACACCGGAGAGTCCTAACTGGCTGTGCGTGTACCACCACAGGTTCAGGAGCAGAGCTAGAAAGTGCGTACCGCCGTGCAACTGGAAAACACAGCCGACAACACCACAGGGAAACTAGAGGAAGTGCAACCGATAGCGGGAGGTTGTGCAGTCAAAGACCACCGCCTTGTTGTAAGTGATAAAAACCATAACATAAAATTTTTAGTAGATTCGGGTGCATGTATTTCTGTTTTGCCAAAAAAATTAGTAAGAAATAGAAAAGAATTAAATTTTAATTGTAACTATAACCTTTTTGCAGCAAATGGTTCAAAAATAAATACTTATGGAACCAAGTCACTTACCTTAGATTTAAAATTAAGACGACCTTTTACATGGACATTTATTGTATGTGACGTTAATCAACCAATACTTGGGGCAGATTTTTTAAATTATCACAAATTAATTATAGATATTAATGGACATTGTTTATTAGATAAAATTACAAACCTGGTAGTCCACGGAACGATCGTATACCAGCATATACTTACCATATCTACTTTGCGAAATGACCATCCTATATATGATATATTAGTAAAATATCCAGATATTCTTAAACCTATGTCATTTAAAGAAACGCCAAAGCACACAGTTTATCATTATATTGATACCACTGGTCCGCCTGTATTTTGTAAACCTAGACCGCTAGCCCTTGAGCGATATAAAATAGCTAAAGACGAATTCAAAAGCATGTTAGAAGCAGGTATATGTAGACCATCAAAATCAGCTTGGGCAAGTCCGCTTCATTTAGTCCCAAAAAAGGACGGACAAATGCGTCCATGTGGCGATTATCGCGCATTAAATGCTATAACGAAACCTGATAGGTATCCTATACCGCGTCTACAAGATTTTACTTATATGCTAGCTAATAAAACTATATTTTCAAAAATAGATATAAAAAAAGCTTATCATAATATTTTAATTAATCCGGATGATATTTGTAAAACTGCCATAACAACCCCATTTGGTCTTTATGAATTCGAACGTATGACTTTTGGTTTAAGAAACGCTGCTCAAACTTTTCAGAGATTTATGACTAACACTGTTTTATCAAACTTAGATTTTTTATACTGTTACTCAGATGATATATTAATAAGTTCAGAAAGTACGGAACAACATGACGAACATTTAGAAACAGTATTTCAACGTTTAAATGAATATGGCATTACTATAAATCTCGAAAAATGTACCTTTAAAGCTACTAACATTGAATTCTTAGGATATAAAGTCACCAGAACAGGTATCAAGCCTTTAGAAAGCAAAGTACAAGCAATTATTGATTATCCGAAACCTCAAAACGTTAGTCAATTAAGAAAATTTTTAGGCATGGTTAACTTCTATCGCAGTCATTTACCTAAAGCTATGGAATACCTGGAAGTGTTAAATAATTACATTCATAACTCTAAAAAAAACGACAAAACAATCATACATTGGACACCCGACGCTGAGCAAGCATACGCGGAATGTAAAAACAATCTTGCGCAAGCGGTGACGTTATCGTTTCCAATAACTAACGTGCCATACGCGCTTTTTGCTGACACATCAAATAACTGTGTAGGAGCAGTGTTACAACAATATGTTAACAACACATGGCATCCTTTAGGCTACTTTTCTAGAAAATTAACGGATACACAAAAGAAATACAGTACATATGACTGAGAATTATTAGCAATATTTTTAGCTGTTGAACACTTTAGAAATCTATTCGAAGGTAACGAACTAATTATATTTACAGACCACAAACCTCTTATATTTGCATTTTCAAAATTAGGTAAAAACAACAAAAAAGAAAGTCCAAGACGGATAAGGCAACTACTTTTTATAAGCGAATTCACAACGGATATACGTCACGTCAGTGGACAAGATAATGTAGTCGCAGACGCATTATCTCGTATAGAATCAATAGTATGCACTTCAAGTGTTATTGATTATGAGCAATTGGCCTTAGAACAAAGTAATGACACTCAGTTTAAAATATTGTTAAATGATTCAAAGTTTCAATTTAAAAAGATTCATGTACCAAATACAAATACTTCAATATATTGCGAAGTATCTAATGAAAACGCTCGTCCATATATAACCGAGAAACTTAGAAAAGACATATTCTATTCATTACATAATCTTAGTCATCCAGGCGTACGCACGACACGCCAGATGATTAAAGAAAAATTTTGGTGGCCAAACATGAATCGTGACATTGGGCTATGGACAAAAACTTGTATCAATTGTCAAAAAGCTAAAATTAATAGGCATATCATTTCCAATCATGGTAAATATCCACCGGTTGATAGATTTGATCATATACATATTGATTTAATAGGCCCTCTTCCTATAACTTCAGATGATCACAAGTATTGCCTAACAATAATTGATAGAGGTACAGGATGGCCAGAGGCGTACCCAATTAAGGATATATATGCTGAAACAGTAGCAAAAAAGTTATATACAGAATGGATATGTAGATTTGGCTGTCCTGTTAAACTTACCAGTGACCAGGGCAGGCAGTTCGAAAGTAAATTATTCGCTTCTCTAATGGCATACTTAGGAGTTAGAAAAATTAGAACAACAACATACCACCCGCAAAGTAACGGTGCTGTGGAAAGGTGGCATAGATGTATAAAGGCATCATTAATGGCTAGGCTAAATGGTAATAAAAATTGGACACACGAACTACCTAGTGTAATGTTAGGACTTCGTGCAGCCATCAAATTAGAAACCAATGTTAGTGCCGCGCAAATGGTTTACGGACGATCCCTGCGATTACAGGGAGAATTTTTCATAGAAACTAATAATGACTATGATCCGCATACCGTAATACAGAACATTAGAGATACGATTCGACAATATAAGCCAACTAACGTCAAAAGTCATGATACTAAATCATTTTTATACATTCCGACCTTAAAAACTGCTCACATGTATTCTTGCGTAACGACACTATAAAGAAATCATTAGTATGTCCTTATGAAGGTCCTTATAAAATATTAGAAAGGTCAGATAAAGTTTATAAAATTCAATTGCCAGATAGAGTTTTATCAGTTTCAATAGACAGATTAAAACCAGCATATATAGTAAAAGAAAATGTATCAGTAGAAAATAATGCAAGTAAAGTAAAAAAAACGAGAAGTGGAAGAGTAATTAAAACACCAGTAAGATTTGCATAAAAAAATATTTTTACTAATCAAATATAAATGTACAAGCAAACCCGAATAACATAAGTAGTTCATAAGAAATGTTAACTAGGCGTTTAATATTACGAAACCCAAACCACATGAGTAAATAAACGGAATTACTCATGTGACCCAAACAGTGTCTTTTGTTGAGCCATCAAAATATAAAGTTCCTATGGTAATAACTTATCACCAATGGCTCAACAACAGTCACCGGGACATAATATTGTGTAATTGTGTTATAGTGTTTACGAGTTTATATAGGTATATTCATAAATACTTACCTACCAGTTGAAATATTTTTTTATCATTTTTACATAAATTTTACATTTTTAATTTTATATACCTTTTATTTTTTAAATATATTCGTATGACATATAATTTTGTGTAAAAATAAGAATCAAAGATTCAAGGAATATTGTGAAAACGTCAGTAAAAGTCCTGTAAAGTTCTTGTTGTTCTTGTCGGAAAGAGTGTACCTAACGATGTTATCATGTGTTGTATTAGAATGTAATCATACTTTATTAGCTGTGTGCAGAACTACATATTATTAAGATACTGTATACGTATATTTTTTTTAAAAAGTCTATTTGAGAAAAGTTGTCAAATTTTATATAATAAAATTTCATAAAGGGGGGAATATTGTGGGGACACAACATGTGCAGTCAGCAAAATACATGTATAAATTTAAGTTTAGTGTTACAATAAAGTCAGTCGGTGCTTGAAGCTCGTTGTTTCATTTTCTCTCCATCTAACACACAGTCACACACATACATAACATAATGAAAAAGTGTTCTGTCATCTGACGTTTAATTAAAGTAATTCAATTCAAATTTCAAATTAAATGGTAAATACTGAAAGATCATTATAGTTGGAGGAGGAATAATAAACTTTTAATGTCGTTTCTTTGTTTTACAGGTTTGTGTTAATGTTTTAGTGTAATTCGTTATATGTAGATTGTTGTGTTAACAAAAATAAAAAAAACTTTGTTTTACAGAGCAACACAAGCTTATTATTTGAACACCTCACAAACAAACAAGTTCAGTCTTATAAAACGACATTACTGTTTATGAAAACTTGAAAATTACAAAGCTTTAACGATGGAGAAACTTTGTTTCGAATTCACCATACTTCCAGGGAGTGACGGAAAATCAAACATATGTTCTTTAACCACTATAACTACGAGTGAAGATAGAGTGTACGCTGTACCAGAAGACCGTCAAGGTATTTCGAATCACAAAGAATTAATGAAAACAGCCATTTTTACAAAGGTAAAAAACAGTTTAAAGAAAAGATATCAGACACGAAGAGTTTGGATCACAATGACACAAGAACTTAAGAAAATCTACTAAGATGAGGATAATAACTTACAATTTGAAGATCAGTATTAAGAGGAAATAGAGAAAAAGCAAACTATGGCTGTTCAAAATGCAGAAACAGGTATGTTAGAAAAAATACTTGAAAAACTAGTGCAAAACACACAAGATTTCAAGCAGCAAAACTTGAAACTACATTGCAGACAGGTTTGTAATTGAAAAATTTACCAGCGAAAATCCAAACGCAAACCACTGGATCAATACTTTTGAAAAAGAATGCCAACGCTTTGACGTGATAGAAGATGGAAAAAAAATTGAAATACTTAGATTATTTATGGACAAAACTTGTATAGATTGGTACAGTTCCATGATTATGAAGTTCACCATGGACTCGGAATGGAAAATATGGAAAGAAAAATTTTGTGAATCATTTACTAACAAAGGATGGAATCACATAACTTACGCTTTATCATTCAAGTATAAAGAAGGAATGCTGGTAGACTATGCCATAAGAAAAGAAAAGCTACTATTGGATATGAGAAGCTCAATCGATACAGGTACTCTAATAGACCTTATAGCATCTGGTTTACCAGAACATATACTAAATAGGATTGATAGAGAAACATTGAATGATACAGTAGATCTTTTTAATGAACTGAGAAAGTATGAACATTTAGTAAATAAAAAGAATTATTCTGACTACAGAACATATGTGAAAATCAGGGCAAATAATAAAAATGAAGAGAAAAGTCCTTGTAAAACTTGTGAAAAGTTAAATAAAGGAATTCGCTATCATCCTGAATCTTCATGTTGGTTCAAAACAAGAGAAGATGGTAAAACAAGAGAGAAAAACATAAAACATGTAAACAACTCTGTGATAGAAGCAGAGTTACATGAAACTGAACAAAAAAACTAAAAGTGACACCATTAATCAATGTAAAACTGCTATTAAATGATACATTAGAAATTTATGGAGTATATGATTCTGGTTCAAATGTATCTCTGATTAATTCAAAACTATTAAAACTAAAAGGAAGAGGAAACTGTTTGAATGAAGCAAGTTTAGTAACGATTAATGGTGTCAAAAAGACGAGTGGTTTGACCAAATTAAAAATTAAAGTATTTGATATTGAAGAAGATGTTGAAGTATACATTATAGATAAACAACATTTTAAATATGATTTTTTGATTGGACTAGACATGATAAAGACTTTTAAGCTAATACAAAATGAAGACTTAAAAATTACCCAGAAAACAAAAGTGAATAAAGAAAACACATCAAATATTACAACAACTATAAAAAATAATGATAAAAAAAAATATTTAATGGAAATGAAAGAAAATATCAAAGAAGAAATAATAGAAAACAACAATATACAGAAAGAATACAAAATCAATTTTAATGAACATGTAAAAGAAGATTTTGAAATAAATATTAACCATTTAAATGAATTTCAGAAATCAGAAATAAATAATTTGATAAATAAATATGTCACAGTTTTCGCAAAAAATAAATATGATGTTGGAACTGTTAACGGGTATGAAGCCAGAATAGATTTATTAGTGGATAAATATTGCAGTAAAAGGCCTTACAGATGCACTTTGGAAGATAAAAAGGAAATAGAAGAGCAAATAGGAAAACTGTTGGATAATAAACTGATAGAAGAATCTTATAGTCCATTTGCTGCACCTGTCACATTGGCATTTAAAAAAGAAGAAAATAAAAAATCCAGACTTTGTATAGACTTCAGAGATCTGAACAAGATAGTTGTACCAGAAGCACAGCCATTTCCGTTAATAGAAGACTTAATGACAAAGACAAGGAATTGCAAATTTTATACCACACTTGATATAAACTCGGCATTTTGGTCAATCCCTCTAAGAGTAGAAGACAGAAAAAAGACAGGATTTGTAACACAAGAAGGGCACTTCCAATGGACTTGCCTTCCATTTGGTTTGAAAACCGCATCAGCAATTTTCCAAAGGATACTGAGTAACATACTTAGAAAGTACAAACTCACAGATTTTGCCGTAAACTACATAGATGACATTTTGGTATTCTCAAAATCTTTTGATGAACATATTTATCACCTAACACTGCTGTTGGAAGCCATAAAAACGGAAGGATTAAGATTAAAATTTCAAAAGTGCACATTTGCATCAGACTCAGTTAAATATCTGGGTCACATAATTCAAAACAATTCCATTAAACCAGTCAGAGATAATTTGACTGCGATAAGAAACTTCCCTACTCCAAAAACGCAGAAGAATTTGAGACAGTTTCTGGGAAAAATAAACTTTTATAATGAATATTTACCAAAACGTGCGACAATATTAGATCCGTTACATAAGTTACTGAGGAAGAATCAACCATTTATTTGGTCTGACCAATGTCAGGAAGCATTTGAGGAAATAAAAAATCTCCTATGCTCACAACCAGTTCTAGAAATTTTTGATAAAGATTTACCAATAAATATATATACAGATGCTTCTATGGAAGGTATTGGAGCCATATTGAAACAGACACAATCAGATGGAAAAGAGAAACCAGTCGCCTACTTTTCAAAAAAACTAAATGCAGCTCAAAAGAAGAAAAAAGCGATATACATCGAGTGCTTGGCCATCAAAGAAGCAGTGCAATACTGGCAGTACTGGCTGATTGGAAAATCTTTCACAGTTTATTCAGACCATAAACCACTAGAAAATATGAATTTAAAATCGAGAACTGATGAAGAACTGGGCCACTTAACATACTACTTATCACAATATGATTTCAACATAAAATATTCTCCAGGCAAAAATAATTTAGAAGCAGACTGCCTCAGTAGAAATCCTGTATTGGAATCAAATGAAAATACAGATGAACAATTAAAAATTGTAAACTTGATTAACCTAGAAGATATTATAATAGATCAAATAAATAATGAAGAAATTCAAAAGAATAAAGAAAAAAATATGAATAAACAAAAGGTATACTATAAAAAAGTAAAAACCAGAGAAAAAATTATTTTATCTGAAGAATTCAGTATAAAATTTTTAAAAAACATACATAAATATTTTTGTCACATTGGAATAAAACAAATGCAACAGACAATTAGTCCATTATACATAGCAAAAAATTTAACGAAAAATATAAGAAAAGTATGTAGAGAGTGCGAGATTTGTATCAGGAATAAATCAAGAGGACAGGATAAATTTGGACTTATGTCTCGTCTAGGTCCAGCCACAAAACCGTTTGAAATAGTCTCTATTGACACAATAGGAGGTTTTGGAGGATCAAGATCTACAAAAAAATATTTACACTTGTTGGTGGACCACTTTACTAGATATGCATTTATTTTAACTTCAAAGACTCAACACTCAAATGATTTTATTAAATTAGTCACAAATGCATCAGAAGCAGAAGACATAGGTATCCTACTCACTGATCAATATCCGGGTATTAATTCAAAAGAATTCAAGAAATTCTTGAAAAAGAAAGATATAACTTTAGTATTTACAGCTGTAAACGCACCATTCTTAAATGGTCTAAATGAGAGGCTAAATCAAACATTAGTTAACAAAATTAGATGCAAAATGAACGAAGAAAGAAAAAAGATGGCATGGACAACAATAGCTCATGAGTGTGTCACAAAATATAATGAAACTATTCACTCAGTAACCGGTTTCTCACCAAATTATCTTTTATATGGTACAGATAACAATATTTTACCCAAGGAATTAAAACAAGAGAAAACAAAAAACGACTGGCTTAGAGACAGGACTACAGCACTTCAAAATACAGTTAAATCACATAACTACAACAAAACCCTATTTGACAAAAATAGAAAATTCCATGAATTCAGCATCGGTGACATGGTCTACGTTGAAAACGGAAACAGACTAAATAGGAAAAAGCTAGACGAACTGAAAATTGGGCCATTACAGATTGTTGGGAAAGTTTCAAAATCAATATTTCAAATTAACACAGGACACAAGAAAACAGAATCAAATCTATTTCATATTACAAAACTTATTCCAACATCCACCGTACAAGAAGAAGAAAAAGCCGGAGATGAAGAAATGGAACATGCAGAGTTGTATGACAAGAAAATTTAATTCTGTCAAATTTTCTTCTCCTAAGGGGGGGAGATGTAAAGAAAATACATTGCAGTATTTTATAATCTAGGCTGTATGTAGCATATTTCCTTGTTGTATAAAGTAGCAGAATGGAAAATAATGAAAAAGTGTTCTGTCATCTGACGTTTAACTAAAGTAATTCAATTCAAATTTCAAATTAAATGGTAAATACTGAAAGATCATTATAGTTGGAGGAGGAATAATAAACGTTTAATGTCGTTTCTTTGTTTTACAGGTTTGTGTTAATGTTTTAGTGTAATTCGTTATATGTAGATTGTTGTGTTAACAAAAATAAAAAAAAAACTTTGTTTTACAGAGCAACACAAGCTTATTATTTGAACACCTCACAAACAAACAAGTTCAGTCTTATATAAATAAGAAAATAAAGAAATAAAATCTAAGACTAACTATGGTTCCTTAATAATTACTTGATTTACCTATAACTATAGTTACTTAATATTTAATTTATTTACTGTCGTGGCCCCTTTCGGGTATAGGCCTCCTCCAGTTGCCTCCATTTATTTCTGTCTTGCGCGATTTTCATCCAGTTTTTTCCAGCTATCTTTACAACATCGTCGTTCCAGCGAGCTCTCGGTCTGCCTTGTTTTCTTTTCCTCCAGGACCTGTCCATTTCATTACGCGGTTAGGCCACCTATCTTTAGAATATCGGGCAATATGCCCGGCCCATTTCCATTTCAGGCGTTGTGTGTGCTGCAATGCATCCAATATTTGTGTTTTTTGTCGAATCTTTGTGCTATTTTGTATTTCTGAAATCTTTATACCAAGGATGCTTCTCTCCATACCCCGTTGACACGAGCGTATTTTTGACATGGTCGTATTATTAAAGATCCAAGTTTGAGCGCCGTATGATAGGCAGGGTAGTAGGCTCGAATCCATAACTTTTTTCTTTAAGTTTATTGAAAGCTTGGATTTTAGAATTTCTTTAAAGCTCCAATATTTTGTCTATGTCATATTAATTCGCCTGTCTAGTTCGTCTAAATGTTTTGAGCTTTTGAATGATATTTGTTTACCTAGATAAATATAGCTCTCTACATACTCTACAGTTGCTTGGCTAATTTTGATAGGATTTTTTTTGCCATTGGTAGAGACCTTTGTTTTGAGGTATTTAGTAGTAGGCCGACGTTTTCACTAGCTGCGCTTAGTTCAGTAAGCATTAGTTCTAATTGCTTTGATGTATTACTAAAAATAACTATATCATCCGCGAATCTTAGGTTGCTGAGGTACTTGCCATCAATAAGTATGCCTTTTCTATCCCAGTCTAGATTTTTCATTATATATTTTTTTTATTTTATTAGCCTGTACCTCTTGGAATTTACCTTCCATTTTTTTCTCTGCTCACGTTGAGCACGAGGTGTTTGTTCCTTTACCTTCTTCTTTTCTTTTCTTTTATTTGTTACGTCGTTTCTCTTGTTCTATGGCTAACAACTCTGGATCATTTTTATTTCTAAATATTTTCTCCTTTTACACTGTCGTTGTTGTTCTAGACGGTATTTTTTTATTGCCTCTGTGTTCTTTGGTGGCATTTTGAATAGACACCTTAAAACAAAAGTCAGCGTTTAAAATAGGGGTTTTTAAGGTTTTGTGTACATTCATTAACACTAACTTGCAATTTAAGTATACATATGATAAGTACAAAATCATTATCCTCAACAGCTGTCATTATTAAAATCAGAACAAATCATTATATTCCCTATTTGTCATTATACGCAACGTGTACGCAACACACATTTTGAAGCGAATGATGTTGGTGAAAATGACGAATTTGAGAAAACAGGTTGTAACATGTCGAAACCCAATAAGTTCTGCTTTGAAACACATTGATATGAATAAGTTCACTGTCGATATGTAATCGTAGTAAACAATATGATTATTGTAATAAATATTTGCAACAACAAACAGCAAAAGCATAATGACATCTTGTAAAACAAATTCGTAAGAACGAAATTTAAGCTTACCTGGTCGAGAAACACGATACGTCCTCTCCGTTTAAAGCGGGCAGCTCGACTGAGGGAGGTGCGGGACGCGTACTGCAGGATTCAAACTCCGTGCATTTCAAAATTATAGAGAATTATTTATGAAACAAAATTTTGCTCCCTATAATGATTTTCTTTTAATGACAAACTTTAAGTTTGTTGGTTTCCTATATTAAAATTAATTAAATTTGTATAATATACGGTAATTAGAAACTTTGACCATCTGAGGACGATTTAGCATATAAAAATACGACGTCCAAGTTTATCTGATTTTTTTACCAGACGAAATATCCACACACAGGATTGAGGGACATACGAGATAATGACGTTTGAAGCACCTTTTGACTTAAATTTGAAATTATATTATGTTTAATATCATATTTTATGTGTTAATAGTTGTGCCGGTAGTCAAAGTATCCTCAGAGCTTGTTGCTATAAATTATGGTTTGATAACGGTGAAGTATTGGGACTGGACATGTTTTATCCTCCCTTTCTAAGAACCACCCAATATCATTATACTGATTGAATATTGAAACTAGGAAACTCGTCATAAAAGCTGAAAAGGATTTTTCAATGTGATAAACAAGCTTGAGTTAGGACTAAGTCTTAAAATGCTAATAATTGGGTCTTTCACCCTATCTATGTACGGGACGGGATGGAACGGAAAAGTTCCTTACTCAAACAAATATTTATCCATGGCGTTGTGCGCCGTACTATGTCTTTGTAGCATGATTTATAGCGCTGTATTTTTTTTTTTGGCACGCAGGCTTTTTTTTTTATTGCAATGAATGACGAGACGAGCATGCCGTTCGCCTGATGGTAAGCGATACGACCGCTCATAAACAATAGCAACATTCCACTGCGCTCGCCATCCTGAGACATAAGATGTTAAGTCACAATATGTCCAGTAGTTACTCTGGCTACAATGTCCTTCAATCCGAAACACAACAGTGCATTTACGCAGTGTTGTTTAACGGGAGAAATAGACATTGCGGTGGTACCTACCCAGATGGCCTCTCACATATGAGAGACCTACCACCAGTAAAAGGTGCAACTGCGGCCGTGAGGGTGGTGCCGGTGTTTTTACGAGTGCTGGAGGGCTGTACATTTTCAACTTCTCCATAGCCAGCTGAAGTCGGAAATCTCTATTTTCGACCAGAGTTGCTTTGGTGCGATTTTTTATACCACCATATATTGCGGATTCTCTTTACGGGGTGGGCTTGGAGGCCAAAACAACTTCTGGCTTGTAATAATAACCCTGTTTTTCCTTTCCTCTGACTTCTGGGTGGTGGAAAGTCGATATCATAGGCACAACGTTTTTATCTTTCTATACGACCACACATTAATCTTGTGTCGTATTCAAAGCAACTTCACCTGCTCTCAAGTTTTTGTTAATATTTTTGCCTCTGAGCGACTCCGAGACTAACACTGTTGAGTCGAAGAGTGCCCATGGAATCAGGAATGTGTTTTTTTTCAATCTATCTAATTCTATTATCTAATTATTTAGGCTATAAAAACGGCGCATTATAAAAAATGTCCATGACAATGTTGTGGCCTCTGTCAAACAACGATCTCATTACATTGAACACAATTTTAGCCGTGGCACTCTCCGGCTCATTGCCCAGATAATTTTCTTCAACCGCTTCTTGCGGAATAAACGCCCATCTTCCATAGGTGACCCGTCTTTGACTAGCATAACTCATAGGTCTTTATACCTACCTTTGCACGTTTAGAAGCGACCTGTCAATCGCAACATTTCGCTCCGGCAGGTGGGTTAAATATTTAATGATGGGTATGATCTTGTCGAGTTTTCAATAATAAGAGGCGGTTGTAGGGCATGACTTTTTAAGATCCCCAGTCCTTAACTGTTCACATAGGGAATACCAGTACATAAAATAAGTCATCATTATTAGCTATAGTACCAAGTATTGCACCATTTTTTTACTTGCCAAATAATTTAATTGTGTCAAAAGACTCCTTTGTAAACCCTGGTTCACAAATAATACAAGAATACCATTTATACAAAGTTTTTGGATATGGCAGACAAGTATTGAATTGCTTTCTTACAAAACTGTATGCCTTAGGACTAATAAAATGTAAGGCCATTGAAAATGTACGTGGGGCCGGAGAATTTTTTTTTGGGCTAATTACTTTTACCAGCCATTCTTGACAAAACATATCATTTGTTTCTTCTATACTTGATAACAGATCCAAATCTTCATTAGCTATTTTCATTTTAAAGGAGATCAGTCGAATTGGTCCAACTACGGACAAGAAATTAAGTAAGACTAAAAAATCAGGCGTATTTTTATAGATTCATTTCTCTATTTATTTTTATCCTACACCGTGGGGATCAGATTTTGTAAAAAAAAAGGATATTATAAAATATTCTACCACTTTTTGCATTGTTTGCAATAATATCAGAATTGACATCTGTCAAATTCATTCAGTGTTTGTCAAATTCTATTCTTTGTGCTTGGTTGCGAAAGGAATGTGCTTTTGTGATGTTGGTTATTTTGAGTTTATTATTTACGACAACTCTTGGCTACTCTAAAAAAGATTATAATTATTATATTCCCAAAAATAGCAGAGCTTGCTCAGTGCATCTACGCAATACCTCATTGGATTTTATGACGGAAAGGCTCTATAATATTAATTATATTATTTTAGTTCTAACATGTACAAGACATGTTTAACATGTTTACAAGTATAAAGAATTCTAAAACATCAATCGATTTTAATAATGAGATAAATAGTATGCCAGATCACTTAGTGCGTTATTGGTTAGGACAGAACAAAAATATGTTTTGTTTATATTCAGATCGACAACTCTCAAAATGGCCACAATGCAATAATACAATATTATTGTAATTGCATTGCAATCAAAAGGACAGTGGGATGCTCTGCACATGTAATGACTATTATGTGGTACCTTGGTTGGGCTAGGTACCAAAATGATATCACACCTATTGCAAAGCACCTCTACAATGAATTGTTACTACCAGGTACATGAGATATTGTTTAGGAACAAGTTCAATAGAACTTTTTATTATAAAAATGTGTTTTTTATTATCAATACCAACATTTTTACCGTCATCATTCCCTTTTTAGAATGACCTACCTACTTTTGAAACTTTATAACGTTGGCCCAAATCGGAACTACAAGGAAACAACATCTGTACTGTTTCTTCAAATTTTCAGTAAAATTTTGCATCTGAATTATTGTTACTTTCTCTTGTTCTTGTTCTGTAATGTTGATTATTTCCTTTAAAAATGAATCAGCTTTGGAATTAGGTGTTAATTCTGGGGTAGTATCGCTTTTATTTGTTACTTCATAACTTTCAGCTTCTTGACATTCAAACAGCGTCTTCTGTCGATAAAGTATTTTTTTGAAGGCAGCTATTTTGTTCCTCGAGTTTCTATGTTTTCTTCATTCTTTTTGATCCGTATCCGTATCCGTATCAGCCCATATACGTCCCACTGCAGGGCACGGGCCTACTCTACAATCGAGAATATGATTGAGAGTGGTTCGGCCATAAGTCCACCACGCTGGCCTGCCTATTCTTTTTGATAATTGCTTTTAATTTGTAGTAGGTATGAAGTTTCCTTTATGTAGTTTTCTTTTCACATTTGTCCTGACTCATTTTTTGATTGTTCTTCTTCATTCGCATATTTATTTTACTTTCAAATAGCTTTGATTTTTTTAACATACCTGGCCTCTATTCTATGTAAGTTTTTTCTACAAACTTAACTTAACTTAAATATTTTCCAGGATGACTTGTTTCAGTCGTGCTCTATATTTGCGTTGTCGTTCGGCAGATGTCATATGCATTTTCCTAAAACAAATAATAAGTTTGTAACAAAAGTAATTGTTGGTAGTATAACTCAATATAATACCTCCTATACTGGCAACATTAGGTGCTATATTTGTATGGTGGTATAAGAGTTCGTTGCATTGTGCCATTGAGTTGCTTGTTTTAATCATTCCATCACGTTATGGACCAAAGCACATAATCCATTAGTTTAATTAAATTAAAAAGATGCTCTGATGTGAACATTATCAAAGGGCGTCGCGTAAAATCACTGATATCGTAGTTACGGCACGTGACGTTGAAATCAACGATATAGAAAAAAATAAAACGCTTGGCTCTCACATCACGTTAGAGTGAGTCTCAAATTGGAGTGTTTGAAGTTTCAATCCATAATTTTATTACGCATAAGACATACTAGCTGTGGTGCGAGGTACGAGGAAGAAAGTACACACGCCGGCACAATTTGAGGAACACGCACAAAAATTAGTTTCTTTGTTTAATTTTGTTTGCTGTTTGTTTAAATGGTCTTTGTTTTTATATTTCAGCACCCTTAAAAAATTAAATGATGCAAAAAGATTTTTGAATATTTAGAGTTTTATCGTTAATTATACGCTCTCAAGTGTTTTTAAGATTTTTTCACTTTCAAGTGGTTTCACAAAATTTTGTTTAATTTCATTTTATGTGACTTAAGATATTTTTATTGTTATTTTTTAAGAGTACCTGTCTTGTAGTATATAAAATGTGTGGCTTAGCTTCCACTGAAGTTACCAGAGCGGTAACAATGATTGAAAATGGTCAACTGTAGGGTTCAGTAAGTCGCGCATTGGGTGTGTCGGTATATGTCGTCTTTCTCAACGTTAGAGGCACATAGGCTCTTATGTGCGGATGCCCGGATAAGGCAGAAAACGGTGAACCAGTGCCCAGGATGGTCATTTTATACGGCTGAAAGGCTGAAAAAAAAAAATCTTTGAGAAATCGTCATCAAACAGCTATTCAGACCCGAAACATGTCACATGAAGTCCCTAATGTTAATATCAGTGAGCGTACAGTGAGAACACGCTTAAATGAAGTTGGACTGAAGTCTTACGTTCCGTCAAAAGCTCCAAAACTTGAGGTGGTACATGAAGTAGCCAGATAAGCTTTTGCTCATCGACACCGCGACTGAACAAATGAGTGGAGCCGAGTTTTGTTTAGTGATGAAAGCAGTTTTGGTGTGAATTGCATAGAAGGAAGGGAGAGGATCTGGAGGTATCGAGGAGAACGCTAATCGAGGAAACTTTACTGAAAGAGGTGTCTTATGGCGGAGGGTCAATTTTGGTATGGGGTGGTATATGTTTGGAAGCACGCGCGGAGTTAATACTTATAGAACATGGGTCTTTAACTGCACAAAGATACGTCTCAGAGATCTTAGAGTCCCATGTATTGTCTTTTGCACCATCCACAGGCGAATATTTTTTATTTATGCATGATAATGCGCGGCCCCACACAACGCAAATGGTTCGCGACTATTTAAATCAGGCCCAAATCGCGCAAATGGATTGCCCAGCAAGATCACCAGACATGAATCCGATAGAGAACGTATGGGACGTCATCGGAAGAGAGATAAATGGAAGAAACCAACCCCCTAAGATCGTCCAAGGATTAAAATTCATGTTAGTGCAAGAGTGGGAGAATTTGTCGCAAAAAACGATTGATGACGTCATTAAAAGCATGAAGGATCATATCCAGACTCTTATCAGAGCCCGTGGTAGCATTATTAATTTTCTTAAATTATTTCTGTAAGTTTTTAAAATACACGATTACATTTGACAATACAGAAATTTCATTTTACTGTATTTAATTGCATTTGCGTCATTAATTAAAGTATTTTTTACTCAATTATAGTAATTAGTTATAAATTTTGCCTCACTTTAAATATTTAAAAATAAAAACATTCAGTTCTTATAATATTTTCTAAGAAATTCAGTATTTAATGCGTGTTACTCTAATTCTGCCGGCGTGTGTAGATGCAAAAGCGCAAACATGGCTTGTGACAAGAATGTCGGAAAGTGCGATGATGCATATATTATTCTGGTCTACATTTACGGAAATGTGGAAGATGCTTGCTAGTGTTTACGAGCAAACATTGGAAACTAGCATACATATCGTTCAACAACGAATTTTTAGTAGAACTATGAGGAGGAAACGGACAATATTACAGAAAAAGTCATCATAACAAAAGTTATGATATCTCTTCCAAGTATGTACAAACATTTTGTCTCCACGTGGGAATATGCATCGGACAGTAAAGAAACCTACGATAATCTCGTTGCAAGTTTACTAATAGAAGAAGAGCGGTTGAAAGACGGAGAAGACCTCAGCAATCAGCAGCTTTCATTGCAAAGAAAGTAGAAGAAACAAAGGTGGCGCTTCAAGTTTATGATGGAGGGAAATGGATAAATACGACCATAGAAAATGTTCTTTATGTTTCGGAACTAAAAACAAATTGATGTTTGGTTTACTTTTATATAGAAGAGAGGGCGCTGTTGTGCTAGAGTAAACATCTGTTCCGTGAAATAAAATGTGTTAAAATTATTTAATCGAACTATTACATATAAAAAAGTGCATAGAAATCTCTGCAAATAAGAAACTCAGTACAGTCAATAGAAATTCAGTCGTAAAGTGAGTGAAATCGCGAAAAAAAGTGAATATTACGGAGGGAAAAATAAGTGGCATGGACAACATATAAAACTAAGTGTTATGATCCTGAAGTGTACATGACTTTATGTGTAAACCATATGTATCAAGAACGAGCAAATCAACAAATCTGTGAGTGGTTAAGTGGAGTTATTCGAAAAAAAAATAGAAACAATATAACCTAAAAGAACGTGTCACAGAAACTCAAGACTATTACGATTGCAACGACATCTACCAAATTTACCGCGAACCAAGCACTAAAATTATAGATCTACGAAAGTGTTTCGGTACGATCGCCATCTAGCGAACATTATTAAAACTAACTTGTCTACTAGATAGTAACCTGACAATAATTCGATAAACTCTGAGAATATCGACAGAGGGCGCCACCTCATATACCAATGGAGGAAATTAAAAATATGCTCCTAAGTATGCAAGAGGAATTGAGGCAACAGAAAGTGGAAATGTTAGATATGAAAGAAGACATAAAAAACGCGATCAACCAAAACATTAACGAGAAGTTTAGAAGTATAGAAAGTAAAAACACAGTATTGGAACAGAAACTAGAATTACAAGAAAAAACATTAAATAATCTTGAAAGATTCACTAGAAGAAAAAACCTAGTATTTTTTGGAATAGAAGAAACAGAAAAAAACTACCACGATTTGGAGAAGAAATTATTGGATATCATAAATAACATCTTAAATATAAAATGTGATAACATTGGCATAGAACATGCAAGAAGACTAGGCAAAAAAAGCGAAAAGGTAAGACCCATCGTAGTAACATTACTTACCATGGGATTAAAGATACAAATACAAAAAGCAAAAAGAGGCTAGAAAAAACTTCATACTATATTAAAGAAGACTTTCCGCTAGAAGTACAGAATAAACGTAAAGAACTTCAAATAGAACTAAAAAAAGAAAGAGAACAAGGTAAAAAAGCTTTTATAAAGTACGACAAACTTATTATTTTGAATAACAATTATGTAGAAGACCAACAACGCACATTTTCCAAAAAACGGTACTTACCAGAATCTCCTGAAACATCGCAAAATTATGCCAGCAGTGAACAACAAATCGAGAAACAACCAACAAAAGTAAATAAGACTAACAATATGAATAATTTTATCATAAAAAAACCAACACTCCTATATGGCGACAAAAACTCTACTTATGCCTATGATCATAACTCAAATACAAAGTCAAATACACAATAGCAATCACCCCCGACTCATACCGATCTTCCAACCCGGCTGGTCACCGTGGAAGAATATGACCACTACCCTCCAAGGAATACATATACAACTATTACAAATACTACTCAACAAACAAAGCATCTCAGCAAAATTCTCTATGTGGCAACATACAACGTCAGGTCCTTATCATCATACGAAAGACTGATTGAACTGCAGGAAGCGCTAATAAACGTAAAATATGATATCATTGGAGTCTCAGAAGTCAGACGCCTTGGTAGTAAAATAGAAGAATATGAGGACTTTATTCTGTGCTATATAGGAGAGACACCAGGAAGACATGGCGTTGGCTTTCTGATAAAAAGACTCTAAAACAATATATAGAAAGCTTTATAGCAGTAACAGAAAGAGTGGCATTACTAAATCTCAATATACAAGGATATAACATTAGCATAATACAAGTATACGCGCCTACCGAGTCAGCAGATGATGAAGAGATCAATGAATTTTACAAAACGTTAGAAAAAGCCATAGAAATTGCGCATAAAAAAATAATTGTAATGGGCGACTTCAATGCAAAGATTGGCCAGCCCCAACCAGATGAATATTTAATAACAAAAAGATATGGATATGGGCAGAGAAATGAAAGAGGAAAAAGATTAATAAACTTTGCTTTTGAAAAGAAACTATCGATTATCAACACATACTTCAATAAAAAATCAAGCCGAAGATGGACGTGGCGATCTCCAAACGGACAGTATAAAAATGAAATAGATTATCTAACATCTAATCAACCAAAAATATTTCAAAATATAGAAACTTTGAATCTTAATTATTCATCGGACCATAAACTAATCAGAGGCACTATTTCCTTAACAAAATCACACAAGAGTAGAGTGACATATTCAAATAAACAAAAAAGTACTCTAAAAAATGATAAAGATATTAACGAATACAAAATCAATCTTGAAAAACATTTGTTAAATTGGCCTAAAATATGTACTGTTCAAGGTTGTTATGACTCGCTGATGAAAGCTATAATGCAAAGCTTGGAAACCAAAAAATCAAGCAGTAAATTTATTACAAAACATAAAGCTTTGTCAGAAAGAACACTATCGCTTTTAACGAGAAGACAAATACTACAAAAAACTAAAAATAAATCCCGTAGTCAAAAAAATGAGTTGAGCGCTCTATATAAGTTAACCAGTAAATATATCAAAATTGACTACAAAAACTATAGGGCTTATACTATAGAAAAACATCTAGAACAACAAGGGAGTATGAAAAAAGCTATTAAGGAGCTTAGAACGAACAAAGTTTGGATTGAAGGCTTGAAAAATTTGGGTAGAATATCATACAAACGCAAAGATATTATCGATATAGCAACAAACTTCTACAGAGATCTATATAGTGCCAAATCCTGGACACAGCTTTCAGCTATAGAAACCACCCAGACTAATGAAAGATCTTTGCAGACGAGTATTGAAGAAAATATTCAACAAATTGATGAAATGGAAATTCTTCAAGCTATAAAAAGATTAAAAACAGACAAAAGCCCAGGCCCAGATAAAATTACAAACGAGGCTATAAAATACGGAGCAACTTATCTGGCAACACCATTGGCGCACCTATTTAATCTCATTATAGAAACGGCGATTATACCTACGCAGTGGTCCGAATCTAACATAATCTTACTATACAAAAAAGGAGACTCAAATGACATTGCCAACTACAGGCCTATCAGCCTTCTGCCGACTCTATACAAACTTTTTTTCTTCTATTGTTGAGAAAAGAATAAGTGTAACACTAGATTCATGTCAACCAGCAGAACAAGCAGGATTTCGAAAAGGATTTTCAACGATAGACCATATACACTCTTTAGAAATAGTTATTGAAAAGTACCAGGAAAAACAAAGACCCCTCTATCTCGCATTCGTCGACTATCAAAAAGCATTTGATACAATATCTCATCAAAGTATCTGGGCAGCACTAAAAGCTCAAAGAGTAGAAATTCAATACATAGAGGTGATAAGAAACATTTATAGTAGAAGCACTAGCAGAGTAAAACTAGAAACAATAGGCGAAAGCTTTCCTATAAAGAGAGGAGTAAGGCAGGGAGATCCTTTATCGCCGAAACTTTTTATAGCTGTACTAGAATCTATCATAAGTAAACTGGACTGGAAAAAATGCGGACTGAACATAAATGGCAAATACTTAAGCCATCTTAGATTTGCAGACGACATACTGTTATTATCAGAGACTAGCTGTGGCCTGCAATATATGTTGGAATCTCTTCATACAAGTAGCAGACTAGTGGGACTCGAGATGAACCTATCAAAAACGAAATCTATGACCAACAGCACCAAGAAGCCCATTAGGTTGGAAAATGAGTCACTAGAGTACGTGGACCATTACATATACCTTGGAAAACAAATAAGTTTCAAAAACAACAGTAATGAAACGGAGATAGAGCGAAAAATCAAAAATGCATGGAACAAATATTGGACTCTTAAGGAAATATTTAAGAGCAACATGTCGATAAATCTCAAAAGAAAAATTTTAGATACATGCATTCTGCCCGCTCTGACATATGGCTGCCAGACGTGGAAATTCACTAAAAAAAATTAAAAATAAAATTAATTCATGCCAGAAAGGAATGGAGCGTAGTATGCTGAACATAAAGAAAATGCAAAAAATACGACATTCTAAAATAAGAAATTCTACCAAAGCAATAGACGCGATGACATACGCCCAAACACAAAAATTTCGATGGGCTGGACATATAGCCCGATGTGTGGATAATAGGTGGACCAAAATTGTAACTGTATGGGAGGGTCCGCCTGGTAAACGCCGAGTAGGAAGACCATACATGCGATGGGATGAAGATATAAAGAAAATCGCAGGAAAAAACTGGCTACATCTAGCAAAAAACCGAGAAAAATGGAAATCCTTGGAGGAGGCCTTTACTTGAAAAGGGTCCGTGCAAATTCAAAAATATTATTAAGTTTATACTTCATATAAATTATAAAGTATAAACTTACTAGAACTAGAAATAAACAAAAAGTTGATGATAAATAAACTAAATAAATAATAAAAAAATAGATATCTAAATAAGTTTTAAATTAACCATACAAAATTTAATAGTAAAATACAGTGTCAGCAAATATAAATTACTAAAGTATATTTTTTGAAATTGTATTTTGAATAGCTAATTGATGTCAAAAAGCAATTGTACTATTTAAATTAGCATGAAGATACAAAACAGTTTAGTTGATTTTATACTTTGGATTTCTACCATATTTCAAAATTTGTTAATATTGTAAAAACTTGGTGCATGGAATAAAAGGCTTTTTTATTTTTTATTTTATTTTTATTTTATTTACTTTTATATTCTGTCCTATGGCTGCTTTGCTCAATTTGGATATGACGAGATCGTATTTGGCTTGATCGGATAATTTCTGAGGATTCATAGTTGCCTCAATTTGCAGAAACCAATACCTCGGTTGGTCTGTCCAAAATTCCGGTAATCGAGATGAGGTAGTTACTGCAGCTAAGTCTACCTGCATCTCCGCTGTGGTCTTGATACTTGCTGCTGACTGTTCTTTGCGGTTCCATCTTATATCGCGCCTACCTCGTTTCTCTCCAGAAACGGTCCGTAAAATTAACACGACGTCGCCACGCTAGCCGTACCGTACTTAAATTGAGCCGTTCCCTATTTTAAACCTTAAACACGTACTGAACTGTTATGACTATGTTCAATCGGATTCAACACTTTTAAAGTTCCTTAACGATTGAATCACGTCGGGGTCACCACTGTGGAGTTTCTCTATACTTGACAGATAAAAACTGTGTACTTTTGCGTGTGTGTATCTATGTTTCCTCCACTTGACTCTCAGAAGGTTGTAGAAATGAAAGTTCACCAAAGGATTAATAAAGTCTATATTGTCCACTACTTTTACATTCACCACTTATTAAATAAAGTGTGTACGGTACCTAATGTCTAGTATGGCTTAGCGAGGCGAGTGACGGGGAACGACAGACGATGACTGGCGGGCACGCTCCCGCGCATCTACAAAATGCGCCTTCAGCAAAATATAAATTCTATGTAACATACAGTGTGTCTCTACACACTTATTCCGCCGCGTGGCCTTTGACGCCCATAGTCGCCGCTTTTTAAAGGATATTTAAGATTTTTTTTAAGGCATTCTGTAAATGGCCAACTTGGAAACATGCATTACAGGTGAATGTCTTGTAACGACATTTAGAAATTCGATGTCTGTCATCCACACATGCTGAACATTTACTAGCCACTTCCAACTTTTGAATGTTCTCCGTTAAAGTTTGTCCGCTGCCTCTAAGTTTTGCGCCAATGCCAAGGCTTTGGCATATTCTAAATTGTCTTCTGGAAACATTCTTTGGCGAATAATATCGCTACTCAGGCCGCAAGCGAACTGTATATAAATGTGTGTTTATGACACTGTATCTATACAGCTATATTTATTAATTGATTCAAATATATTTATGTATTAGATATTTTATGCGCCTACCGTGCTCTCTCTCTGCACCACCTAAAGGTTGACTGGTAGAGAATGCCTCAGGCATTAAGTCCGCCTTTATACAATTTGTGTATATGAAGCATTAAATAAATAAAATGGTAATATGGTTTATTCACATGAACAACACATTAATATAAAAATTATTGTTTCAGATTTGCGATGCAGATCTAAATATTATATGCATTGACCCAAGTAAGCCTGGAGCTACTCATGACTCAGCAGCGTGGGTTGTGCATCCATTACAGCCCTATCTTCAGCAACAATATGATGAAGAGGAAATATTTTTGTTGGGTAAATAACCCAAATAAAACCCTTGCGCCAAACTTAAATGCATCAATAAAATAAATATTTATAACACTAATAAATTATCCTGACAGGTGACAGTGGGTATGCATTACGCAGAACAATGATAACTCCAGTGCTTAACTCAGTGCCAGACTCTCCAGAAGAGCACTATTATAAGCTGCAGGTTGCCGCACCTAACACTGTAGAAAGATGCATTGGAGTCTTGAAAGCTCGATTCAGGTGTGTATTTGTATGATGCATAATTCTATTATGTAATTTATCTTATTTCGCCAATGAACTTATAAGGGTTTCAACTAAGTAAACAATAATAATTTATATACTATTTTTTAAACATGTGCACAACAATTTAGCTTATATCATATCTTTTATGTAATTGTATTGTTTATTTTGAAGTCCTCAAGAGGTTAAAATAACTGCTTAAGGGAGTTTATAGTTCTCTGCAAAGATACAGAGCAAAAAAAGTGTTTTGTGGAATGTCGAACCTGGTGCTTCAACCTGATATGGGGTCAAGAAGGTGTGGGCAAGTTTGTGTACTCGTGTCATTGTGGAATCTGTATAGGTATTATTTGTTACAGCCATGTCCAGTGAGTATTTATGTGAGAGCAAATGTATTTATATGTCCAGTGGTGTTGATGGCATTGTGTAGGTGTGTTAGTGTTGGGTACCAGCTTCTGAGGATTATTCCTTTACCCACAGTACTGTAAAATGAGTTCCAATGATATATTTTCATATTTGACATATCATTGTTGGATAGGTATTTTGAATTGAACAAAAGATACTATGGCTCGAGTTTTAGCGTAATCTCTAACAGTTATTCACTGTAGTTCAATGTTTTGGTTCCAGATGTTTACTAGCTACACGTGTGCTCCATTATGACCCTATATTTGCTGGTCAAATAGTAAATGCCTGTGCTGTTTTACACAATATAACCAACAAGGCACGACTATCAGTGCCAGATCTGACACAGCAACAGGTGGAACAAGAAGAAAGGATGCGCGTAAAGCGCAGAGCAGCCGAGGAGGTTATGCGTCTAGAGACCCAAAACATAATTGCTCAAGGCAATCGACGAGTCAACAGAGCCTTATTGGAAGGTCGAGCTGTCCAACAGGCTCTTATTAATCGTCTGTGGCTTCAGAGGGAATGAGGAGTTTTAAAAATTATATAGCAGTAAAATAATTACAATATTTTTATTAATAAAAATTTCTATTATTTACATATATTTATTCTTCTTTTGATCATCATTGAATCCTTCTTTATGCCTGAAAAAGAAAATTATGTTTAATTTCCAATGTTTTTAAGCTCTTGAGATTATGGATAGCATATACAAATAAAATTGATTGATGATGATAAATAAATAATAGGTGTTCAACTTATAACTATAATCAAACTTGTTAATACATACATGTTTGTCTTTTATGGCTTTACTTATATTCTCAAGTGCCTCAGCTATGCGGCCTTGAGCTTCAGCTGCCTTGAGTGCAGCCTCAGCCATTTTTTGGTAGCTTCTGCCATTGTCTGACAAGCTACTGCCATCATCCTTTCTACCTCTATTCGAGACCTTTCAATATTGGCTAACATATTTCTCGAAGCCTCTAGCTCTGAGTTTGTAGGGGAATCTGCAAGATAACAATTCTTATAATTATAATGAATTGTTTATAATTTATTTTATTTACTTTATATACAAATATATTGTATATGGTACATATTATGTTTATTTTATTAGCTTTTGTTTTATTCCTATGAAAATTTATACAAAAATATATAAATAATATACTTACATACTAAAAATATACATAATTACTATAATATATATACACATAATTAAATATATAACAATACATACGATGACATACTACTGTTATGATTCAGCCACTTTATCCAGCAACAAATCCCCAACCTTCTTTTTAAATACAAAACGGTTCATGGATGTCCTGATTTCGAGAGGGAGCGCATTCTAAAGTAGAATAGATTGTATGATGAAGGAAGAATGTAGGAAATTAGAATGATGGGGGGGACACTTTAAAAGAAGGTTATTTGAGGAGCGAACATTACGCTCATGACTAGCGCCAAGAAATTGGAAGTGGGTAATGAAATGAGAAGGTGGTGTAGATGTTACAATACTGAAAAGAGTTGTAAGGGCACGCAAATTTCGCCGTTGACGAATTGGTAACCATTTTAGTTCAGTGCGATGTGAAGATACATGGTCATATTTGCGAAGGTTAAATATGAATAAATCAGTTATTGAGTTATATAATGAATGATTATTTATAATGAATTATAAACATTCACCTCTATTTAAACGACTGCGACGTCGAGCTCGCTGTCGGGTTGGTAATGTTTCATTTAATTGCTCTTGCTATTGCTTTAATTAAACATCTCGTAGAGTGTCATCAATATGTGCTTTACTTTTTAAAAATTCAAACGCTTCCGTCGTAAATCCGACATTACAATTATTTGACGCTAAAAGTTTTCGCAAAGTTGCGGGTGAGGAAATGCTACATAATTGCGTAAGAAATTATACGCTTTCGACGAATAATAATATAATGACAGAGAAAATTGTCTGACATCGTCGCTATATCTAATACCTTTTTTGTTTTCAGTAAATTCAAAATTTGTATGAATATTCAAAAAAATAGTATCCATCATTGACTTTACCTCATAAAAATTATTGCCCCATTTTTTTTAATAGAAATTAATATTTGTTTTAAACTATCTATTCTAATTTCTCTTCTTTGTAGCTTTTGCCCAAGAATTTTTACTTTTCTTCTTAAATTTATTGTTTCTGGGGTGGAAGTTCTTCTTGTTTGAATTGCTGTATTTTTGTATTGGGGTTTACAACATAGTTGTAAGGTATCTTTGGATGTTCCAGCTTGAGGCTCATAGTTTTCTTTTTCGTTGTAAAAAGAAGGTATTTTAGTCTGAAACATAAAAAAAAACAGTAATAATTATTATTTGAGACCTGAGAGTAATAAAAATAAACGCCAGTATGACGTTTATTTTACATAAAACATAAATTGTGAGTTGTGACTTACCTCTCTTGTATCAAGTCTCGATTTTTTAACACATTCATCAGTGATAGCATCATGCTTCTTATAAGTTTCGATTGACATAATGTTCTCTTCACTAGCTTTAATTGTCGATTGTGAAATAATGTTAATACGAGGGCGGTCCGATAAATACTTAGCCTAGGAATGAAACGCGAAAATGTTGAAAAAGATTGTATATATTTTTCAACATAGTCGCCTTTTAACTCCATACACTTCACCCAGCGATGCTCCAATTTCTTTAACCCGTTTAAAAAATAGGTTTTCCTATGGTTTGCAAAATAGGCCTCAGTGGCGGCTATGACCTCCTCATTCGACGCAAATTTCTGCCCTGCGAGTGACTTTTTAAGTCTGGAAATAAAAAGAAGTCGCACGGGGCCAAATCTGGAGAATATGGTGGATAGGGCAGCAATTCGTAGCCCAATTCGACCAATTTGGCCGTGGCGAGGGCGGAGGTGTGAGCCGGTGCGTTATCGTGGTGGAAAAGCACCTTTTTCTTCGCCAAATGCGGCCGATTTTTCTGCAATTCGGCGTCAAATAGGCCCAATAATTCGGCACAGTATAGTCCTGTGATCGTTTTACCCTTCTCCAGGTAGTCGATGTAGATCACACCTTGTGAATTCCAGAAAACAGTGGCCATCAGCTTTCCAGTCGATATGACAGTCTTCGCCTTCTTCGGAGCACGTTCGCCGGGTCAAGTCCATTGTTTTGACTGCTCCTTGGTCTCTGGCGTGTACCAGTGGATCCATGTTTCGTCGACGGTCACAAAACGACGCAGAAACTCCTTTGGATTGCGCTTAAACAGCGTCAAACACTGCTCTGAAATGGTCTCACGGTTGCGCTTGTTGTCCGGAGTGAGCAAACGCGGCAACCATCGCGCCGATAGCTTTCTCATACCCAAAATTTCATGCAGGATATGACCCACGCGGTCTTTTGAAATACCTACTGTCTCATCTATCTCGCGTACCTTCAATCGGCGCTCTGCCAATACGAGATCGTGGATTTTTGTTATGTTATCCTCCGTAGTAGCCGTTTTTGGGGCACCTGGGCGTGGCTCATCAAAAACAGATGTGCGGCCACGCTGAAACTCGTTGTACCAATTTTTGACGGTCGCCATCGAAGGACAAGAGTCACCGTAGACAGCATCCAAGCGCTCTTTGATTTCGCTGCGCAATTTCCCTTCTAAAAACAAGAATCGAATCACCGACCGATATTGTTCCTTTTCCATTTTTCAAAAATTCGCTGATACCTCCGTTTCCACATGCGATCAAAACTAAACTATGAACCCGATTCGGCTGAAATTTCAAAAATAGAAGTCTACTAGAATTTTCTACACGACAGTAAACTTCTCTTGCGATAGTGGCGCCGGCAGGCGGTGAGGCTAAGTACTTATCGGACCGCCCTCGTATCGTCTTCTTCTAGCTGGAAAAAATATACAGGGTATACCAAGACTGCTACCGAAAACGGAGCCGGGTGGTAGTTTAAACGACTTCAGACACAATGGAACAGAAAAAGTAGCAAAAAAAAGCGACAATTTTTTTTTTGTTATTTTTTTCCTATTTCCATATTTGGGTGATAAATACATTTTTTCCTAAAATAATAGTTTATGCCCTTTTATTTATAAATACTCTAAGGTATAAAAGAGTTTAAATTATTATTTTAGCAAAAACTACGGATTTACCACCCAAAAATGACGATATTTAAAAAATCATAAAAAATAATTGTCGCGTTTCTATGCGAAATTTTTAATTGCATTATGTTTGTAGCCACTAAAACTACCACCGGGCTTCGTTTTCGGTAGCAGTCTTGAGATACCCGGTATACAAAGAATAACATATAACTGAATTACATTAGCAGGTATCTAATGGAAATAAGCTTATGGGATCTTACCACGAAAGGAAAAATAGACGGAACAGCGCTTTTCTTTAATGTTCGTCGTGCGGTGTGATTTAGAAAATCATCTGATTTGAAATGATTACTGCACACAACTGAATACTTTTTGACATTTCGCGGTAACACCGCTAGCCACTCTTGTCTACGTTTTGAATCTGTTGGTATCCTGAAAATATGAAGTTGTATAATTTATGGCACTAAATACACCCAACAGTAACATACATAGTCCTGGCCCCGCACTAAGATTGAGTCTTGAGTCATGGGTATCAGAAACTACGAGAGATTTTTACGTTTCACATACACCACACACCCGAAATAAATAACAGTGCATTACACAAACTTATTTTATTCTGGTCTTGGGATCGAACCCGCGGCATTTCGTTTCAAAGCTGGCGTCTAATCAATTGCTCCAGGTTGGCAATTTAAAGAAACTAAAATGAATTATTCGGTTGTCCAATTTCAAAACCTTAATAATATAATGAAACACAGATCCATGATTTTCATTGTTCCATTTTTTTTTATTTCACCACCGGGATATAGCAATTTAATAACATTTTGTTTCGATTTTCCTACACAAATTGTGCACAGCATATTAAAGCCGTAATATAAACAAACAAAATTGCTTACCTATGAAACGAAATTCCGGAATCGGGGCGAAATTCATTATGGCACGAATTCATACAACAACTTTGCAGCATTTTAAAAATAAACTAACTTATCCAAGCAACGTGTGATTATTTTGTGTGGGATTTTAGATTCGGTTGTAACATAACCTCTAAACAAGATGTTTACTTTTATTATTTTTTATTTAAAATTTTACGGCTATGGATACAAGTCCTTTTAGCCAATCCTTAACTATTACAAATCGTATGTTCGAATTATATACAATAATAAATCTACATACATTTACAACATCAACAACCTTTACAATTTTTCTACTGTACTACATATATATTTATACAACGGATTATACATTAATGGATTCTTTAACATTTCTTTAACTGACGAAGGCTTATACCGGGTATCTCAAGACTGCTACCGAAAACGAAGCCGGGTGGTAGTTTTAGTGGCTACAAACACAATGCAATAAAAAAATCGCATAGAAACGCGACAATTATTTTTTATGATTTTTTAAATATCGTCATTTTTGGGTAGTAAATCCATAGTTTTTGCTAAAATAATAATTTAAACTCTTTTATACCTTAGAGTATTAATAAATAATAGGGCATACACTATTATTTTAGGATAAAGTGTATTTACCACCCAAATAAGGTCATAGGAAACAAATAACGAAAAAAAAATATTGGCTTTTTTGCAACTTTTTCTGTTGCATTGTGTCTGAAGTCGCTTAAACTACCACCCGGCTTCGTTTTCGGTAGCAGTCTTGATATACCCTGTATGTTGATATTTCTAATAAATCCGAAATTAAAATTAAACGTATTAAATTAAATTTAGGGCAAGATAAAACAATATGGTCTAAGTCTGCTGGTTGTACGCCACAATATTGGCAATGATCAGATGCTAATATTTTCATCCTAAACAGATGAGTTGGAGTCTGACAATGTCTAAATCTTAATCTATTTATTATAGTTATACATTTCCTTTCTTCAAATTGCATTTTATTATTATTAAACCATGGGCGGGCGGGTAGGTTCTCTTGTATTGATGCATACCATTTTCCTTTACTTTTATTTTTTTCCTTCCAGTAGCACTACCATTTAAATCTAGTTTTTTCATTTAATGTCAGAAAATAATCTGTGTAGGGTATTTTCAGTGCATCATTATGGTCTTCATCCCAATGAGAATTAGCTGCTTTATCAGCTAATTCATTACCCTGGATTCCCGAATGGCCGGGTACCCATTCAATCCTAACCACCTTGCTCTTGTTCAAATAATACAATAATTCTTTTATATTTTAAACTATATAGTTGGTTTTATAAGCCAAAGTTGAACCATATATTGTTTTAATAACACTTTGAGAGTCTGATAGAATAAGTATTCTGTCAACGTTACCTAAATCTCTCGTGTACATTAAGGCTCTATAAATTGCGTATGCTTCTGCTGTGAAAATACTACTCTCGTTATTAATTCTATAATTTTTACTTATTTTCTTATACGAGTCATAGAAAGCAGCACATACACGATCTAGGGTCTTTGAGCCATCAGTGTATATTTTATACCAGAGCACATTATTTATGTCATCTACGCTATCCCTTTCTTGAGTTGAATCTAACAAAGCATCGTATTTACAATTATATACAGGGTAAATACTAAACTTATTCATATTTACACTAAGCTTATTCATATGAGCCATTATAGTACACAATTCAGGAATGTTATTATACATTATATCAGAAGGACGAATGTATTCGTCTAATGAGGCATCACATAAATTTTCAGGCAATTTAACAGTATCTAATAATATTGAGCTGGTTTTGCATAAAGCTTTTAAACAAAACTTTTCCGCAAAGTGTAACCTTCTAATAGCCAGAGGAGGTACGCAGACCTCGGCCTCAAGTGCATGTATAGGCGTAGTTCTCATTGCACCACTTATTATTCTCAATGCAATATTTTGAATAACATCTAATTTTTTTAACAATGAAGATCCAGCATACATATAAGCTAAATAACTATAATCAAAATGACTCCTAATGATACTTTTATAGAGCATTAATAAGGTTTTAGGATCTGAACCCCAGAATGTTTCTGCCAAACTTCTCAAGATATTTAAATCCCATCAAAAACATCCTGTAAAAAAATTCCAAGTCTCGCAGTTTAGTTTTTCTACCGCAAAAAGTTGTGAGATCCATGTAATACCAAGTCGATTAATTTATTTAGTCCTTGATTGAGGGACGTTCTGTATAAAGTTATTACGTAAGTTATTATCATATCAATATTAAAAATTCTTTACGTTGGAAATAAATAGATCGACTTGGCCATCGCATGAAAACATAATGTATCGTACAATTTATGCATAATGCTGCTGGCCAAGTCGATCTATTTATTTAAAACGTAAAGAATTTTTAATATTGATATGATAATAACTTACGTAATAACTTTATACAGAACGTCCCTCAATCAAGGACTAAATAAATTAATCGACTTGGTATTACATGGATCTCACAACTTTTTGCGGTAGAAAAACTAAGCTGCGAGACTTGGAATTTTTTACAGGATGTTTTTGATGGGATCTCACGTCTTTTTGTAGAGTCCTTCTTTATTCCTTTTCGGTACTTTTTATTTCTAGAATATATATAATGATTTTTCTTAAAGCCTCTGTCTTATGGTTTTTTCTTATTTTTGTAGGTATCAATTTATCACAAATATAGCGGATTTGATTATTAGTGTTCTTTCTTTCATGGTGATTGTTTTCGAGCTATTTAGTCTATTTATTTGCAAAGTTATCTTTGTCATGTTTTTCTAGAGGAATGTTGTACAGTTTAATGGGCTGAATACACCCTTTCCCTCTTTATACCCCCCTCCTGTTATGCCTCATATATAATATATAGATACCAATCTACAACTATTATTCCATTATATACGGGTACAACGAATCATTAACTGAAAATGTATCTTTGTAATCCTATACATTTATATGAGATTACAAAGTTATTCACGCAGTTGGTGTATCTAGAAAACTAGACAGAAATTATGAAATGTTTGAATTTTTCCTTACTTTAGACACTAAACACTAATTATATTCTAAATTTGAAGGTTCTATGTCTGCTAGAAGTGCCTTAGACTTTTGATGATCGGTCAGTCAGTCAGTGAGTGACAAAATTGCGAAAGTTTGACAAGTTATAATTCTTAAACTACTGGTTCAAATTGAATGAAATTTTAAATATACCGTGTTTACACAATGCCTAATTAGTAACTGAAAATTCAGGTTCTTGCTTTAACCACAACGAAGTTATGGGGGGTTGAAAATGGTCTGAAGTGCTTCGAGAAAAGGATAGTACGGCTGTGCCGCTTTTTAGCTCGACTTGGAGGGGGCACTGCCGTGCCCCCAGATTTCTTGTTGCATTTTTACATATGTAATTTATATGGCTTTGAAATTTAAGCTTATTATCTATTATTACTCCTAAAAATTTCTTTTCTTTCACTTGAGGAATGGATACATTATTATATTGAATATTGATCAAATCATCAGTACCAAATACAACAAGAGAACTTTTTTCCGTATTAATATTTAATTTTAACTTATTACTGTAATATGAATTCAACTGACATAAAGCTAGATTTAAATTTTGTTGAGCAACCGAAATATTTCTGTCAATTGAGTAAACAACAATGTCATCTGCGAATTGTAATACTTTAACGTTTTTCGTAAGATATTGTGAAATTTGAGAAGTATACAGGTTGTACAAGATAGGTGACAGAGATGCTCCTTGCATTAGGCCTTTACAAACAGAATATGGGCCTTGTAGTAGCCCATTAAATTTAACATGAAACGACCGATCGTTAAGGAAATTATGAATCCACTTCAACAATTTTCCGGGTAAACCCAATTCATACAATACCAGTATCAGTCGATTAATATCTACATTATCATATGCACCCTGAACATCAAGGAAGGCACAAACTGCAACAGATTTTGAAAGGAGACATTTTTTCATGTCTGTGATAAAGGTAACAAAACTTTCTGGAGCACTTTTACCTTTTCTGAAACCAAATTGGATATCAGGTAAAATATTGTAATACTCTACATAATAATCAAGTCTTAATTTGATAATTTGTTCTGCTACTTTACCTATGCAAGAGGTTAATGATATGGGTCTATATGAATTGTAATCTTTAGGAGGTTTCTCAGGTTTCAGAATTGGAATGATACACTGAGCTTTCCAAGATTCAGGAATAATTTGATTAAGCCATAGCGAATTTAAAACCATTAATAATTTCTTTTTACAGTTGATAGGAAGTTTTCGTAAAAGGATATAAGGAATATTGTCTAGTCTTGGAGCCGAATCCATTCTTGAATCTAATGCTATACAAAGTTCCTTATATGTAAATTCTCTTAACAAAAAAGTATTAATTTCATTGTCATTATTTTTATCGAAAAATATATCATTACCCACTAAGCTACTGTTTGATCCATTACTAATTTTATTAATAAAATCAGGTAACCATTCATCTTGTTTAGGTTTATAGTCTAGTCAACAAGTTCAAAAACGTGTTAAATAGACATAAAGCTCCTAAAAATATGTGCCATAGCTCATTCGATTCGGAATGACGTCTAGAAAAATGTTTTTAAGGGTTTATTAGCACATAAAAAATTGCGATTGTTATTAACAAAATAAGATTTAAAAAAAAAGGTATTTAGTTTTTCGTTAATAACTTTTAAAATAATGATATTTAAGGAATTTTGAAAAAAGAACCTGAAAGAGGAGAAAATTTCCAATAAAAAAGTCCTAACTCCCGGAACTCTATCTATATTATTTATAATTTTTTTTAACGCTGAAAATAGGGCTCCGCGAGGGCGTTACGGCATAGGCTCGCCGCCTAAAAAGCCGGTATATCACCTAAAATAATTTTATTTTAATATTAAATAACAATTTAAAAATTTGAATAAATTATAGTGTAATCTAGACACTTGAACGAAAAAAACCTCGGTGAAAAAAATTTTTTTGTCGATTTTTCAAAAAGTTACACCATTGTTAATTAACTATTTTTTTTCCAATCTCTGTTTTTATAAATTACGGTATAAAAGTTTAAATAATTGGTCTATAAATTTTTCGCTTCGTGGAGCTCTTTTTGTTTAGGTACTTAATAAAGTTATGCAAATTTTTTTTATTAAAGTTAATTATTTTGTTAATTATATTTTTTTTAAACTAACTAAAAATGAAATTTCTAAAAAATGTTAAATATGAATATGAATGAAATTACAGCCGTTACATAATTTGTCAAGTTAAAAATTGTTATAACTTTTAAACTATTAGAGATAGGGTAAAGAACATTCAAGTCATTTTTGTAAAGGATTTATTTATCTGTAAAATGAATTCAAAATCGATTCTGTAACTATTATTTATCACTTGTTATAAGCATTTATTTATAAAAAAAATTTTCCATAGCTTATAAATTGTTAAATAATATAGATACAGTTATGGACCCAAGAACTTTTTTATTCTATGATAAAATATCTTTCTAATTACGCATAAATTAAAGCAATATCCATTTTTGTTTAAATAATATATTAAGTCAAATTTATACTTACCCAATTTATATTCTGCTACAGATCATTCTTCATTTATTCATCACTTGAATTATTAATATTCTGATAAGTTTAATTATTTATTTATTAAAATAAGCCTTAATAACTTTCTACTGGAGCTCTATAAATTATTTATTTACAAAAAATGACATCTTTTATTTAATAAACGAATTTTTTTTCTAATTTTTTTCTTCAGGTATATTTTCTAAAATATTTAATTTTTATTGTTAAAAACTTAAAATCAGTAATTTAAGCAGGAAAGGAAATTATTAATTACACATTATTTTGTTTAAAGAACATTTTAAAATATATTTTTAGAAATAATACAGAAGTTTTTAAATTATTCGAGTTCTCGCTTTTTTAACGGGTGGAATTCCTGAACAGCTCGGTGCATCAATGTTTGGAATTGAACTGTTTTCTTCCCTCTCTCGTACTTCGGTTCCCTGTTCTTCAATTAGCTCATCATCTTGTGAGTCCCTGGACTCCTCTAGAGTATCATCTGAATCAGAATCGTCAGATCCATATATATCTTGCATGATCTGACGATACTTCGTACTTTTTTGCTTTCGAGCGTCGTCAATCATTTCACATTCAAAATTATCATCGTCGTCTTCTTCGTCATTTTCTTCGCTGTTCTCTACGTTTTCGATGAGGTCGGACGCATTACTACAAGTTTCTCCCTTACACCCTTTACAAGATCTTGTGCATTTCATCCCGTTTTTAGTACAACTGTGTTACGGCTTGTTAGCTTGCTTCACTCCTTTTTTGAACTCGGAGAAGGTTTTACGATTAAATTGAAAAATGTCAGTTCGATTCGAATCCAAGTTTTTAATTAATTTTCCATAGACGACAAAACATAGATTAAAAAAAAATACAGAGTGCAGTGAAATTGACGTAAAATAATTAATTTGCCAAGCGGGCAACTAGATGGCGTTAATAATAATAAATGAAAGGAATAAATTAAATTTATAAAGCCCGAACATGGCCCCGGCCTTGGAGCCACTGGCTCCAACGTGAATCTGATGTTGCCTCGCGTAAGACGTCTGCTTCACTCTGACGATATGGGTAGCGGACAAATCTTCGAGAAGGCACGCCGTATGACGCCAGAAGCAGTGCGGATATCAGCCACTCTTGAAACGCCGTCCTTTCCTGGGTAGACTGTTGACACCCGACCTAGCCTCCAAGTCAATGGAGGAACGTTGTCTTCCTTTATGAGCACTAAGGTTCCAACCTTTAGCTCGCTGATGTTAGATTTCCATTTCGATCGGCTTTGGAGTTCTGAAACATATTCCTTGGCCCACCGCTGCCAAAAATGCTGTCGTATTTGTTCGATGCGATTATAACGGCGCAGTGTGTGACATGTGGATCTATTGAGGTCTCCTTGTGTGGGCGCAGTTAGAGGACGGCCGATCAGGAAGTGAGCTGGCGTGAGAGGGAGCAGGTCGTCAGGGTCTGAGGACAGAACAGATATAGGACGGGAATTCAGGACGGCTTCGATTTGTGCTAACACAGTGCTGAGTTCTTCGTAAGTTAAGTTAGAGTTGCCTATAACACGTCTTAGGTGATACTTGCAAGATTTGACGCCTGCCTCCCATAAGCCACCGAAATGAGGAGAGTAAGGGGGGATGAAGTTAAACTTTATCCCATTGTCAGCCGCATAATCGATTATGTTGTCAGAATTCACCTTTAAGAATGTTTGAAATTGCCTTTCGGCACCTACAAAATTCTTACCGTTGTCAGAATAAATCTCTGCTGGCTTACCCCGTCGAGATATAAATCTCTTGAGTGCTAATAAGTAATCATTGGTAGACAAGCCAGTAACAAGCTCCAAATGGATGGCCCGGGTACAGAAACATATAAATAAACAAATGTAACTTTTCGATAGCTTAGCACCTCTGCCTTTTCGGGTTAAAATCATGACAGGGCCGGCGTAGTCCACACCGCAATAGTTAAATGGGAAACTAGCTTCCAGTCGTTTGGCCGGCAAATTACCCATAATAGGCCTCAAAGTTGCACCCTTTAAACGTGAACACCTAACACATTGATGTACTGTTTTTCTGGCTAGATTTCTACCACCCAGTGGCCACCAGTTTTCACGAATGTTTGACAGTAGAAGTTGTGGTCCCGCGTGTAACAGACGTTTATGTTCTGAACTAAATAACAACACTGTGAATCTATGCTTACCGCACAATAACACCGGGTGCTTTTTATTGTAATCGAAATTGGAATTATTTAGTCTGCCACCAACTCTTAAGATGTCATTAGTGTCTACAAAAACGTTGAGTCCTGACCATTTACCGGAACGATTTTTTAATAACGATACGTAGTCATTTCCAAATGACTGCATCTGTGCGATACGTGTTAACAATTGTTCCGATTGGTACAATTCATCTACTGATAACAAATCGGTTTTACGAAGTTGTTTACTTGATGCACGCAAATTATGTAAAAAACGCAATACGTATGCAAATGTTCTCTTCATTCGACTAAAGGAAGAAAATCTACTAAAATCAAATAGTTCGTCACTTGAACTATCATCTTTTGTATGTGTAATGTAAGATTGTGATTTTATTTCTGGTAATAAATTATAATTCAGATTCATATCCGTAGTGTATACTGAGTCATTATTACGCAAAAATAGTGGTCCGTACCACCAAGAATCGCATTTATGTAACTCGTCTAAATATAGACCCCTTGAAAGGTAGTCCGCTGGATTGTCCTTGCTACCAACGTGATACCATAACGCATCACCTGTTAGTTCATTAATTTGTATGACTCTGTTCTGTACAAAAGTCTTCAACATACGAGGCGACATTTTAATCCAACCCAATACTATTGTGGAGTCCGTCCAAAAGTATGTTCTGTCAAATTCCAATCGTAATGAGTTTATAATTTTTTTGTATAACTTAGCGCCTAAAAGTGCCGCGCACAACTCGAGTCGCGGAATAGTTACGGTTTTTACTGGGGCAACTTTACCTTTGGAACACAATAATCTGGTAGTATGACAAGAAGACGCCCCATATGTTTTAACATAAGCACAGGCGCCGTATGCGTCCTGTGAAGCGTCCGAGAAAATATGTAGTTCACAGCGCACTGCATGTTCGGTCATGACGTAGCGAGGGATTCGTAATAGCCTCAATGTTTCTGAAATACCGTCTATAAAACGATTCCATAAGACTAAAATATCTTTCGGTATAGGGTCGTCCCAATCCATTTTTTTAAGCCATAATTTTTGCAGGATAATCTTAGCGACAATTATGCTTGGAGAAAGTAGGCCTAATGGGTCATAAATTTGAGATATAATAGAAAGAATATTTCGTTTAGTGACTGAAGTGATATCTTCCAACTCTGTTATAAAATTAAAATCGTCACTAGCACTTGACCAACCCAATCCAAGTGTTTATATTGACAATGTTCATCTAGCGCTAACGTTTTTAGAATTCGTGAATCTGTATCCTGATTGAAAGTCCACTTTCGTAATGGGAAACAACCTGATTTCAATATTTGTGACGTCTTGTTACAAATCTCTAACAGTGACTCAAAGTTATCATGTCCCGTAATTAGATCGTCGACATAAAAATCATCTCTAATTACCCTAGCGACAACATCGTCGTCCGCTTCTTCTGCTAATTGACGAATACAACGCATACTTAAATACGGAGCAGACGCGTTCCCATATGTAACAGTATTAAGCTGATAAATGTCAAGTGAATCGGATGAGTTTTCTCTCCATAATATAAGTTGCAGATTTCTCTGATCATCGTGTATTAAAATCTGCCTAAACATTTTTTCTACATCGGCACAGGCAACGTATCTATATCGCCTAAATCGTAATAAGATAGAAAAAATGTCATTTTGCAAGGCTGGACCTACCCGTTGTATATCATTTAATGATTTATTTGACGTCGTGATAGCACCAGCGTCAAACACAACGCGTAATTTTGTAGTTGTGCTACTATCCTTCCATACCCCGTGATGCGGGAGGAAATAGTAAGGTGAATCGTAATTATGTACACGGGTCATATGTCCTAGTTTGGCATATTCTTGCATAAACTCGCAATACATATTTTTGAAATGTGGTGTTCGATTTAATTTACGTTCTAGGGCTAGGAACCGACCTTTAGCCGTTTCGTATGAGTCACCAAGCGTGTCGGGAGGTTCCCTTAATGGGATTCGAACCGAAAACCTACCCTCATCGTCGCGTTTGGTAGTACGTATAAAGTTTTCCTCACACTGACGTTCATCTTCAGTGAGAGTATCATTGTGAAACGTTATTTCCTCAAGCTCCCAAAATTTCCTTAATTGACCGTCTAATGTTTGAGAAATATTACAAACGACTCGATGGGGTTGCAAAGTCCTGGATACAATAGAACCGGACAACAACCAACCCATTTTAGAATTTTGTAAGTATGGCCCGCTCGGTAGCTTAAAACGGCCTTCATCTAATAAATCCCAAAAACTATCGGCTCCGATTAATATATCTATTTTGGAAGGTATGTGGAAAGTAGGGTCTGCAAGAGTAATATTTTTTGGTATATCAAACGAATTGCATTCAATATGATTCAACGGAATAAAACCGGTTATCTCCGGTAAAACAATACAACGAATATTTGTATTAAAATGACTCAATTTAGAACGAATATTTATTTCGCATGTTTGACTCGAATGTGTGACCGACTGTCCCACGCCTGAGACTCGAATAGCGGACTGTATAGTTGATACGTTTAAACGGTTTAATAAACCTTCGGAAATAAAGCAATGTTGACTGCCATTATCGAAAAGGGCGCGAACATTATGATACGTATTATTATTATCCGCGACTTGCACCAAGGCAGTAGCCAAAATGACACAATTAAATGATGACGTCACTTCACGCTCACCATTGGTATAAATATTACTCGTATATAAATTTGATGTAGAATGCATAGCCGACGCGCTCGCAAGAACCGGTTTGTTATCTCGCTGTGGCGGTCCACTATGTATTTGCTTGTCTATAGATTGAAATGTGTTTACATCATGTTGCAAGTGAATTAAACTGTTATGTTTTTCCTGACACTGTTTGCATGGACCGTATATACAGTTAACAACAGTATGACCTGCACGTAAACAGTTAGGGCAAAGATTTTTATCTTCAACAATTTTAATCCTATCCTCAATTGATAAATTAAGAAATTTGATACAAGCAAACAATGCATGATTGCCTTTGCATATCACACATGCTCGCCTATTTCTCAACTTGTTACCTTTATTGTGTGTAGAAACAAAGCTATGTATTTGATATGTATGTAATTGTTTTTTGTGCTCTGACACAGGTTTATTGTAATGGGTAGGCTTTATATTACTGTAATAAATTGTTTCAAGAGTGTCTGCCTTATTTCTGAGAAAATCTAGCAAGTCTTCTAGTTTTAGTTTATCACATTGTGGATCTGTGTTTGAAATCAATTTTAAAGACCCCTTATGAACTTCCCATTCCCGTTTAGTAATCTGGTCAAGTTTAGATCTAATTAAGTATATAATTAATGTATCCCACTTATCTGTAGGCTCCCCTAATGTGTTCAAAGATCTTAAATTTCTTAATATAGTGTCTATAAGATTCCTAATTTGTTCAGGACATTCCTTGGTAAGACACGGAGCATTAAACAGAGATTTCACATGGTTGTGTACTAATAAGCGACTATTATGAAATCTCTTGACAAGCAAATCCCATGCATGGGAGTAGTTGTCTGCTGTAAACTCTAGTGAACTAATAACGCGAAGAGCTGAACCTCTAAGAGAAGACTTGAGATACTGAAATTTATCAATAGGATCTAGGTCATTGCGTGTGTGTATCATGGTTAAATATGAATTTTTATATTCCAGCCACTTGTCATAACTACCGTCAAAGTCAGGTAATTTAATGTCTGGCAGCTTTGATCGCTTGCTTATAGATCTTTCAGAATGTGAACACTGAGAGCTGTCACCAATGTTACTAATTAGACACTTTGCAATAGCCATTGTAGTGAAATATTGATTCTCAATGATTCTCTATACTCAGAATTTAAGATTGCTTCATTTGCGTCGGCTAATCTATCTAATTTATCCTGTATCTCATAATAGCTATCTAAAAGCATTTTACAGGACTCAATTCGTAAGTTTAAATCTGCCTTTTGGATGTTTGATAAAGACATCTTTTCGAATTTGTTTACATGTTTTTCGAATGAAGTTAACCGTCCCTTCAGTGAACCCCTTAATTTTTAAGATCACCCACATTTGTCAAGCCTATGTCACTTTGAGGTGATTTAGGGACTACTAAATGCTTTCCTAATACATCCCTACGCTCCTCCTCACTCATTTCGGATGTGTTACGGAAATAGCAATGTAGGTACTTACAATTATCACCCGCCACGTGCTGGCCCTAGACCAATCTCGAAACGATGTACGATAGAAAATCTGGAATCGCAAAATACACACAATATTAGCACAAATATCGAGGATAGGGATTATGATAGGATGGATCTGACCGTTCTCCGAAGCGTGCGTACTGCGTAGTTCCGATTGAACCAGGACGAAGCTGCCACGCCGATATTGCGACGAAATACTGAAGACGACTGCAGATCCGCTGAATCCGGCAACGAAGACCAATGTTACGGCTTGTTAGCTTGCTTCACTCCTTTTTTGAACTCGGAGAAGGTTTTACGATTAAATTGAAAAATGTCAGTTCGATTCGAATCCAAGTTTTTAATTAATTTTCCATAGACGACAAAACATAGATTAAAAAAAAAATACAGAGTGCAGTGAAATTGACGTAAAATAATTAATTTGCCAAGCGGGCAACTAGATGGCGTTAATAATAATAAATGAAAGGAATAAATTAAATTTATAAAGCCCGAACAAACTGCAATTTTTTGAGCAATTCGAAGTTGTGCAACTGCAATTGATTAATTTCAGCACTTTTTCGGGTGCCAAGGGTGCGGTTGTTCTAATAGGTAGAAACATCGTTTCGGTCCTTTGCCATCCCCAATTTTCTGCATTTAAAGGGTTACCAAGCCATGTTTGTACTTGATAATAAGCCCTTAATGAATGTAAATGTGTAGCAGAATCTGTAGGAGGTAACGTAGTCAAATTAACCGTCTTAGACTTGGCTACATTGGCTAAAAAGTGATCAATCCTACACTCATTAATGGACTTATTATTGGCTCCAAACATTTTTAGCATAATTCGCTCACCAGCTTGTCTTATGTCTTCAACGGTCGACTCAGCGTTATAAAACTTTTCAACTTCGACTTTTATAGTTGCATCTTTTTGGATCAAAGTTAATAAGCTATTTTTACCTTTCCGGAAAATCGAGCTGACAGTATCACAACCAGAAAAAGCATGAGCAAACAACAAAATATTTTTTAGTTGAGCATTTTTCTCTGCTTCATAGAACACGTCCGGTTTTTTTTGGATTTTTGGTTTCCTCATTACAACATTATCTGGGGATGAATCGATTATCATAGCTGCCAAATCGACGTCTGTACCCACAACAATAACTTTTTCTCCAAATTGCTGAGCTAAATCCAACGCTTTGCGAACAATCAAAACGTCAGCATCTTCTTTGGCTTGAAGAATAGTGAAACCTGGTTTCTGCTGCAAGTAATTAATCAAAAGCTCAACAAATCTTGATTTATTTTTGATGTTAGATAAGAAAAAGTATTTATTCCGCGGTATTGGCATATCTTCTGTAAATGTAACTTCCGGTGAGGCTTTAGTACGCACTCTCCTGTAACGTTCGTAAGATTTTACTCCTAAATTGTTAATATTGTAACCATCGAAAACAACTGTGGCATTTGAAGAATAATTGTTGGATATAAATGTTGAATAGTCCTCAAAAATTCGTTGAAAAGTTCCATCCTTACGCCATGTGACTTTATGTAAAAGATACCCGCCATCTATGACGTAATTAGATTTGGAGGGATCAGGTTTTACAAAAGCTGTTGGCTGCAATGATTTATATAACTCTGACTTATTACTTTCTCTCATTAAGCCTTTGTCATCGAATAAGCTCATTGGGAATGGAGCAAGTTCATGGACCAAAGCTTCTTGGACGATGTTTTGTCATTTATCATTGATGCAACTATTCGCTGAAATAATAGTGTTGTATTGACAGTAACTGGCTCTCCATCGACGACACAAACCGGTGTTGTTTTAAGTAGTGTTTTTACACAGTACTTCTTACTGAACTTATATGTCTCAGCATTAGCTCCAACCATCTTCGATAAGCTTTCTAAACCTTTCTCTACCGCTTTATGACAGTCAACTGTCGAGTCGCCAACTAACCCCGTGGATAGCGATATTAATTTTCCAGGTCTTTCATCAAAAAGTCCATGTTCTTTTAGCCAATTTTTGAATGATTGAACATCTTCTTTATCTTTTTTTGCCGAGCTGAAGAAAGGTCTACATGTTGGTTAGAAGATGAACATCTTGAATTGGTATAAGATTCTAATTGATCCATTATATCGTAAGCATACGGCATGCCTTGAATAAACCGTGTCAATACGCTGTCTGTCACTGACCGTCCATGAGTAGCTGATTGAGCACCAGTTTTGAGAACGCGCATCAAGGTTTGCTCAATGGTCATATCGGTCCAAATTCCCGACCAGGCTTATCCGTACGTCTTACGGTAAAAAGACCTGCTTCCGTGAAAGTTGTAAACTCGTCAGCATTCATGATATTTTCAAGATTTAACATGTCTTGAAGATAGACCTGTGCTCCCTTGCAATAATTAAAGTGTCCTGCTGCGTGAAAAATTGGTAGCATTTGATGAATACATGATAAATGCAAGCTCCAATTCCCTAATCGTTCTGCTTCAATAAACTGTAATGCCACAATTATAGCGTTGAAGTATTGTAACCACAGTTCAGCAGTTGGACTTTTCCGTTGTAACGTAGTTATCGCACTGGTAAATAATTTAACATAGCCACAACATCTTCATTACTATTAACTTCATCTATAGATGGTGGATAGTTTTTTAAATCGGCAAATAAGTTGGAGATGGTTAGTTTTTTATCTTCTATTTTCCTCGATATACTTACTAATGAAGGAGGAGCTTCCATTGGCCGACATTCTTCACATGCTCAATATTTTCATGGCTGTTTAGATTTTCCGGACTTTCTGCGAACTCTGCAATAATTTCTCCAATAGCATTCACTGCCAGCATATGTGCACGGATTGCTCTGGAGTAAGCTGTGCATGATAACATTTTATCAACCGAATTTTGAGCAAAAACTGTACAAAACAATTCAAATATTCCAGAGCCTTCCATTATTGTTCCAATAGCTTTTACGTAAGACATAAGTAAATGAAACCCTCCTAGCCGAGGAACAACAATTTTCAATTGTTGCTCTTTGGTATTACAAAGTATTTGTCTCGCTTTTATATAAAGCGGATAATCAAAAGTTACAAAGCAGGTTTGACGACCTGTTTCTTGGCAATGATTTGCAGCATAATGCAACGCTGTATAGATAGTTCTAAAATCTGATGGGTTTTCATCTATAAATGCAAGCAATAAACCCTCGACACCTGGTAAAATGGCAATGTAGCAATCCTATCAAATAAGCCACGAATGCTAGGTAAATTTTTCACTCGCATATAGAAGCCCATATATGCGATGAATATACTGTAGAAATGCCTGGAACTACATCTCCGAATTGAAATCCAGATACGTCTAAATAATTACAGGTTTCAGTGACGTTTCTTGCTCAGGCAAATCTTTCAACTCTACAGCTCCAACGGTAGCTATTTCAGATGCTGTTGGTAGCCTTTTTAGTTTAGGAATTTCCCCAGAAGTACACACAGCATGTTTAGGAGCCACACAGCAAATACCGCCCATAATGTGCATTGTATTCTTACCGTCTATAGTACATGAGTTGTGATCAGCATTATCATATACATACTGTGTGAAACAAGGTTTATCAATTTTAGTAACTTCAGCTTTTATTGCAGATAACTCATGCAATGCTACGCTATGATAAGACGCACATACTCCGAGTTTCGCCAACAAATTGACAATAAGTTTCGACCCAGATTTTCGGTTATGTACATCCCTGTTGATAGAAGTAAAGTATATAGAAGAATATAAATGACCTCGGCCTCATTGTAGAAATAATTGAATGAGCAATATAATCTTTTTTTACTCCAAGAGCAGTGAAATTTCCATTATCATCATCGCTGGTTGAATCTTTGTTATCATTTTCTTGTTGTTCAAAATCTTCTGCAGCATTCGTTGACTCCGTCCCTTCTTTGAAAGATCTTTTCTTTTATGTATATCGAACATCAGTAGTTCTTCCAAAAAGGTATCTAAATACTTAGGAATGTCTGAATGAACATTATCGAGGAAGCTGATAGAAGAAGGATAAGTTTTAACTTTGTACTGGGGTACTTTTAATTTGTTTTCTAATCAGTTCCAGCAGCAGTTCGGATAACACGATATTTTCATCTTCCTTGCGTTGTTCAGAATGCATATACCACATATCGTCTAGTGGATAATCACCAGCACCACAATAAGTAATTACACTTTTGTTTCCAACTCCTGTTATCGTAATATCATTACCAAAATGTTTTGTAAATGACTTATTAGAGTTCGCGGTGTCGGTTGATATTTCATGATTTTTATGAGTTCAGAAATAGTGAATTGACATTCTGAAGTATTTTCTATAAAATCAAAAACATATTTTAATGATTGTTCGAGAGGAGATTCCTCTTCATCACCTTTATTAGTTGGAATCAGTTTAAAATTATTGAAACATTTAAGATGATAGCGTGCTTTCACTTCTAATAAAGAATCTACACGGGTTATTAAATCTTTAACTTTTTCACCAAGTAAATCATTACGCTGGTTTGTAATATCTAATAATATTTTCCGTATATCATCTGAACGTACGACATGTTTTTTTGCGTAAGCTCTGAAAATAATCTTTTTGGCAGATAGACATAATTTATCATACGCAAAATCAGTAGAACTACTGCGTGTAGATTGTGCCGAAACAGATGAACTTGAAGCTCAGAATCAATTTTTTTACATAACAATAAATAATTTGTTCGACACTTTTCATGAACTTGGATTTCCATTTTTCCTTCTAATGTTTTGTATTTTTGATCGCCAATTTTTAAACTACATTCTCGCAATGAATTTATTCCACGTTCTTTGACTGTTTTCCTTTCTTTGACACCTATCAAATCTCACAAATAAAACATTTCACAGAGTAGTCCATTGTTATATATAACAATTATAATGTTACTAGCGGACCCGACAGACGTTGTCCTGTACACACGTCTTTAATTTCTACTTTTTTCAATGAGCTGAAACAATCTGGACCGCTTTGATGAAAAATTATTATTGAAAAGTTATTACTTGTTAAATAAATAACAGCATCGTAAATGAAAACTTTAACTCATTTTAATGAAAGGTGAAAAAGCTTGCACTCAAACTTTTATAACATATATATTATTTATTTTTAATTTACAAAAACTTAATTTATCGTAATGCCATTGGATGTACAATATTTTTAGTTAGTCCATGAGGAGTATAAGCAAACAAACTCGATGGTTTTCCAACTCTGGAACACGCAACGTACAATTGGCCGTGAGAAAAACACGGATTTTCTAAATCTAAGCCACAAAATGTCATCGTTTGACCTTGTGACTTATTAATAGTCATAGCATATGCCAAACGGATCGGAAATTGTAAGCGTTTAAATGGTATAGGTGAATCTGAAGGAATCATTGGGATCCGCGGTAAAAGTACAATTTCACCTTGGAATTTTCCAGATAAAATATTCGCTTCATAATGTTGCCCATGATTTTTTTTATAACTAATCGCGTGCCATTACACAATCTCGGGGCATTTAAATTACGAAGCAAAATTATAGGTGAGCCAATCTTCAGTCGCAATTATGTGGTGGCATACCAGGTAATCTAAAGATTCAAAAATTCTACTGGATAGTTGACCACTTCGTCCGGATCAACAACGGTGTCAATTGATTTAAATGTAATTTCATTACCAGGCAATGACTGTTGTATTTTAAAATTGATGGCGTCTACATCTAAATTTTTTGCAGCTAAAATAGCTCGCTCTCGTAGCCATTCATGATTAGTATAGTTATATCTTAAATCTGGAAAGATACTATTTATTAATTCATCGTTGGTAGCCACCATGTTGCAAAAGTTCTCTGGAAATTTAATAAATTGGGTATCTTCATACAGTTGAATTTTTACCGTGCCAATGTCTAACAATTGTTCAGAGAATCCTGACGCTAATGGATCATTTTGTAGTTGAACGCGCATATTGATAGTAAGGCTCATTTACTGACACTCCGCCATAGATAAGATTCCTTCAAACTGCGTTTACTTCGTCTGCATATGTCGCACGTGGAATTACTGGCAATGTTTGCCTGAAATCACCAGACAGTAGCAGTAGAGCACCACCGAAAAAGCCTAGTATTATCTTGATATCCTTCAGGGACCTGTCGAGAGCTTCAAGCGAATGCTTGTGGGCCATTGTACATTCATCCCAAATTAATAATTTTGCATTTTCTCAAAACTTCAGCCATGCCGGAATGCTTCTTTATGTTACACATTGCTTCGGGATTTGTATGAACAGTCAAAGGTAACTTAAGTGCTGAATGCGCAGTCCGTCCACCATCAAGTAACGTCGCTGCAATGCCTGATGAAGCAATGGCCAATGCAATATGATTTTGTGATCGAATGCGCGCAAGTATCAGTGAGATGAGAAAAGGTTTACCAGTGCCACCTGGTGCATCCAAAAAAAAGAATCCACCTTGTTGTGCTGCAATTGATACGTTAATTTGATCATATACATTGCGTTGTTCAGCTGTAAGCAATTGTTCATTATTAGCAACAAAAGTAGCCAACGAAGTCTTATCAAACTGGTGTTCACGTTGAACATCACTGTTGATGATATCTACTGCTGGGCGGTTCGGCGCCGGCATGCCAAAATGGATGAGTGGATGTTTGAAATAAGAATACAAATATCCTCAATCATAATTAAAGCCTCATTGTATATTTCTGCGGAGAATTGAATATCAGGATTTTGATTAGTAATTCTAATCCGATGCAAAATATCTTCACTCATTGAGTCTTTATATTTGTTCCAGAGAGCAGATGCTTCAGACGGAAAACCGTTGTTAATATTATTGAAAATAATTGACAAATTTGTTGTGGAGATGAGCTCAGTGCTGCATCTGCAAGTGTGAGATCCCAATGGTTATCATCCTCCAATAAATGTAACTCACGACACGCATCGAATAAAGTGTCGTATAAACTATCCCTTGACTTCGGTAAATCTTGTAAGGATGTCGGTCCAAGAATTACCAATAACAACGCAAAAAAAAAACGATCGCGTTGCTTAGGATTACTGGTTATATATAGAGTCGACCTAAATATTTGTCATAATATGTCGGCTAATCTGTGACTCGGAATCCCTCGTTTTCGTGTTCCCATTTTTTCGATTGCTTATTCCATGTTAAAAAATTTAAGGAACATCATTATACATTATGTTTTTCGAATTGACCACAACAGCTGTCATTACAAAGATTGAAAAATTCTAAGAGTTGTTTTTTTTTGGAGGCCCGTTATGCTGTTGTAGTGCAGTCTGTTCTGTAAAATAACACGCTGTCCGTTTTCAAGATGCCCAGCCAAATGTATACCTGCAGGATCCCTCATGTATAGGAAAAAACGTAAAAATGGCCAGACAGCTTTCATTGCTACTTATGTATCGACCCCATTTGATAACGTGGTTATTTTCGTCAATTGTCATTTTACATTTTGAATCAGCAAATATAGCTTATATCACTGGCCCTTTTTGAACGTACTACAAATGTCTTTGATTAGATTTCACCGACTGCACAGTTCACGTTTATGGTGCTCTTTATAGGTTTTGCATAGTTATGGCCGACTATGGAAACCACCACCGGATTATCAGATCTCCTCTTACAAACCGTTTGACAGTCGCATTCATACTATTGACCGCCATTATCTACGTCTCTGCGCCGGTAAGATGATAACCGTCAATATTGTGATAGTATCATTTTGAACATGGTTTGGAAAACGTTTCGTACATTTCCCTCATTCAGCATGTGACATCATGTTTAAGTACCGCATGGACCATGACTCATATTAGTAGGACCATGTTTTAAAAACAGATTCTTGATCACCATTTCGGATCAGGAATTTCCGCTTGAAATAATTTTGTCAATTTTCTTCTGGGCGTTACTTATCCCCAACCAATCAAATAATGCGCATGAGGTAAACCTCGTTTTTGTGCCACTCAACCAGTAAAAGCCAACACGTGTTTCACCAAAAACCGAGTAATGATTGTGATCAAATTCTCAAAGATTTTAAATTTTTGTTTACGACACGCGCAGTGATATCTGTGGCGATGCATCGATGTTGGACCTACAACAGCAAGTTTTTGATTTCATCCCCATTTTGGATTACATGTACATGTGATTAAAAAGATCGGTCGACCGTAGGCCGTACGTATGTCATAGCGTCTTGAATATATTCTTGCCTATGACGCCGGACTTACCACATATATTAATGTGGGGAGAATAATGTGGTACCATGTTGTTAATGACGTTTGTTGCCTCTACCTTACCGATTCTGCATCACGCAAATAATTATACTCTTCAGCTCGAATTTTTCTTGGATTGACTTTATATACCTTATCTTTCACTTTCAATTTTTACATACATATCGACCGATGTAGCTATGAAATGGCTGTCTACAGCGGAGAAATTATTATCTTCATTGATCACGAATCATTAACGATATGCGTAGAAATTCCATGGCACGAACCAACTTTCTTGGTCAGTTCTTCACCTGTAAATAAATATCATTATGAGATACACAAAAATTATTTATTCACAAAAAAATTGTAGATCTCTATAAGGTGTACCTTTAATTGATTCCGTTGTTTAATTATTTAAATGATATCCGTCTTCTCCTGCCCAAAATATTAACGGATTACTGCAAAAGTCGGTAAGAAGATGATTGTCTTGAATTATTTGCATCGTATTATCTCGTGCGTTGTATGGCGAATTCTCTTCTACGTTCACATTGGGTCACCGCCATAAAACTGCCACTTCATTATGGTTGGAACATTACAGTGGTCCTGCGTGCTCCTCATAGGGTACTTGTCTGCTTTAATAACAATGGACATAGTTATCGTTTTGAGTCTGTTAGAAAAGTCTTGAACAAATTGTACTAATTGTTATGGTTTGCCAAACCGTTCCAAATGTCCACAATTTTCTCGTTCCTTCCAATTCTTTCTATTATGGTTGTAACGCAGCGTGTAATGTGATTGTTGCTCTCATATATACATTCCCCTAAAATAAAATTGTAAAAATTTTGGATCGCATCAGGCTTGAGTAACGAACCAATTTGGTGATAACTTGGCCTTGAATTTTGACATGGTGGATTCAAAATTACGGCCAATCTTCATTATGAATAATTTTGGTTGCGCAAATGATTCCATTTGGAAGCATGAATTTAATTTACGAATTTTCCGTAAAATAATTTCGATTAAGACCGTGGCCAGCTAAAGCGTTTTAAAGTTCTGGTGGTGGTTTTGCTGTGGCAGTGTATTTTTTCCAGATCGCAACATAAACCAGCTGTTCCCTTTGTACTTGAAAGCATGACATGTTGACACTTCTTTGTCCATACTACCATCGGGGATCAATGCATGTGAAATACTCTATTTCAGGCTCAATTCAAACGCGAGACGATAAGTGATGCCTCGTGCCAATGCTCGATTATCTTGTACTCGCTGTTGGTTTACGTTGGCTAATGTGCGTTTGGTCGCTCGTTGACGTGCCTCTCGTTGTCTTAATGTATTAGCACGAAGACGTTGAGCACGTTGCTCAAATTTTTCATTTGCACGTGTACATGCAGCTCGACTCTTAATTTCCATTTCCATAGAATGTTTCTTCTACTGGTTCTATTCACTCGATGATCATGAACTATTGCGCTGCTGAGTACGTCGACAATATTTTCCCCCCCCTTGCTCTTCACGAAGACGTGGCATTTTCTAACAAAACTACAATATTGCAAAATATATACAATGATAGAGTTTTTTGTTACTTATTGATAATGAATTTTTAAGTAATTACACTCAAAAATTTATATTATGACAAATTTTAGATACAGACATTAATCGCATTTTGTGGAGTTTTTTTTATTTAATATCTCCAAAATGAATTAATTGTCAATAAAATAATTAAAAAAATTCAAATCCTCTACTACACAACTTAACTTGAAGTTTAATGTTGTTGTTT